>OY294020.1:4798165-5459402 GCA_958510785.1 Exephanes ischioxanthus | reverse complement strand
GCTGACGGCGAGGAAGCGGACTCTCGAGCAATCGCGTGTAACGTGTGCGCACCGATAGTGATTTTCTACAGCACAGATGAGTCATCGACGATTCTCGAGGATCGGAATGAGTCAATCGATGAGGTCCGTTGTTGAGTGAGTGTTCGAGTGGTAAGCAAAGTCAGTAAAAAAAAAGTCAGTAAACAAAAAGGGATTGCGCGTACGCGTACACTTGGATACTCGCAAACGGAAACGGTAATGATGACACTCGGTACGAATAATCCAATTCGGGTCAGAGGGTTGCATTCAATATTTTAGTCCTTCCGTTTCGGTTTTTTAAATTTTCACTCGTATGTTTCCATCTGAGTAGGCACTTAAAATTTTAAGTTGCCTCGGTAACGATGTTAAATCATCGTACTAAAAAAAGCGAAAAAAATTTGTGAAAAAAAAATATATATTGAAGGGTATGCTTGTCGATTTATTGACAGGTCAATTGACTTCTGCACGAGGCTGGGTTCGAAAGCCATCCATGTAGGACTTCCGTCGGGACCGGAAATTAAATTTTTTTTATTATCAAAATATACGTTTCGACTTTTGAAAAAATTAATTAAATTACTACATTTATCGCGCTCCGATAAAAATGTTACGATTTTGCAGACGACAATGCAAAATGCAGAAAAATTATCTTGAGATTAGAAAATTCCCGAGCGATTTGAAAAAGAATTGAATTTCAAGAAAAATCTTCTATGTAAGAAAAGTTGTTCCGTCTGTATTTTCTCCGTTCGTGAAATTGAACTTTTTTTTGTTGAAGATAAGCTTTTATTTTCCTTTCCTTTCATTGCAAAAACGTATGCAAAATCGGTTGAATGTACCTAATACATTTTCCGCTCTGTTTAATAAAACGATCGATACGCATAAAAAATTATCAATATATTAATGAAAATAATTATATAACAGGCGCGACTCGTGGATACAACAATTTTGAAAAACACAAAAAATACATATCTCTGATTAATCGTCGGGTTAACTCGACACGTGAGAGCACATCGTGACAGGATAAATTTACTCGATGACCCGTGGCAATATTAACCTATCCGAGAGCATTGACACGATACAAATTGTACGATTTTAAATTGCAGAAATTGCAGAAAAATTATCGTGTCATAATAAACTTCGCGAGCGATACAAAAAAAAAATGAATTTCATGAAAAATCTCCTGTGTTAGAAAAAAAAATTGCTTCGTCTCTATTTTCTTCGTTCCTGAAATCGACCTTTTGCCGAAGATAAGATTTTTTCTTCCCATTAGCGTGTCTTCCCCAAAACGTATATGAAATCGGTTGAACTTACCAAATTCTTTTTCCGCTTTGTTTAATAAAAACTATCGAAAACCTAACAAATTAATATATTAATCAAATAATTATATCATCAGCGCGACTCGTAAATACAAAAAAAAAAAAAGAAAAAACAAAAACATCTCTGATGAAAATAATTTTGATCGGTGATAATTAATCGTCGGGTTAACTCGACACGTAAGTGCATCGTGATAGGATAAATTGACTCGATGACCCGTGGGAGTATTAGCCTATTGGGGAGTATTGACATTTAAATTCTATTGCAGACCCAGCTATAAAAGCCCACGTGAGAAGGCTGCTGTCGCCGGGACAGCCGATACGGGAATGCTCGGATCCAACGAGCCGGTCATGCCGGCAGCAAGTGGGCGGCCCTGAGAACAATTCGAGCACGAGACAGACGGTGAATTACGAGGATAAGAAGAGGAAGCCCGGGTCACCGGAATTGCCAGTCGGTTCTCCGAAAGCACCTATCGGTGCGACACAGTATGCGACGAGAAGCAACGGATCTTACAGCGATGCTTCAGGTTCGTCAGAGTTCGAGGCGTTACTTCCGCAAATCGACAGCTTCAAGGAGGAAGAACGTGCCCAGTGGGAACCCCTTTCCGGCGACAAGTTCAGTCGACAGAAGAACACACCAAGGTATAGCCAAGATTTTTTTTTTTTTTTTTTTTCAACCTTGCACGTTTTTCGACCAAAGGCAAAGTCGCGATGGGAGAAACTTTTTTCTAATCATCGTGGAACTTCTTCAACGCGTCACTGCAGTTGGATGCGTTTTGAGCACAATTCAAGAATTTAATTAGTAACGAAAAATTGAAAAATCGATATTGAAAAATAGATTGATTTTTATTTGTATTTCCCAACAATTCTAAAACTATATTTTTATATATTTTTATATATTTGTATACATAGTAGTAAAAGAATTTAATCGGCCTAAATGATGACATGGTAAAGTGCTGAAATGGTCCTCTGCCCAATGGGCCATCGACCGGCAGTCCTTCATTCAGCCCTTTCATATATATGTATATATTTATATATATATTTATCAGAGCTAGTCAGTACTTGAAGTACCGAGTGCAAGTACTTGTTGCGTATACGCTCGCATTACCGATACTCGATGAGTAGCCTAATATCCTGTGTCTATTAACATATGATTATCTGTCAAAACTTTTCAATAAGTATAGTTTTATCGAGAATTTTTTTTATGCAAAAAAAAATGATAAGTTTCCCCACTCTTCGTTTTTTCGTCATTTTTTTCATGGATTCTTTTTTTTTGTAAACAAAAGTAAAGAATAGATTAAAAGTAGCCCAAAACGACGAAGTAAGAAAATTTCACTTAGCTTTTTTAAAAACGAGAAAGCCATGTGCAAAATGCTTTGCACATTTTTTTAAAGCCCAGACAATGCTTAACCTAATAACGAAAAGTACTTACGATACTCCGTACTTAAAGGATTTTTTGCTCCTTTGCCCAGCTCTGGCATTTATATATTTTTACATGTTTTTGAGTCAGATAACTTGAAAAATAAATAAATAAATAAATGAATAAATGAAAAATCGTTGCAGGTTCGAGGCTTACATGATGACCGGGGATCTGATGCTGAATCTATCGCGCACCCAGCAGAGCACGGGTCTCCTCCCGAAGTACCAGAAGAAAGTCGATTCGCTGAGGTACAACAACCATCACATCCACCACCATCACAATCACCACAACCATCACCACCACAATTCCGTACCGACGAGTCCGAACGAGATGTTGGGTCACCATCGGTCTTACAAGCCGACCGGTGGTTCGAATTCGGCGAGCACCTCGCCGGTCGGCATAAGCAAGCGCGAGGGTATAATCACCGGCCAGTGCAATCTGGCCGGTGACAACAAATCAAACTCGAACTTCGGTTATTCGAGCGGTTTCGTGAGAACGTCGAGATCGGAGGATCACTTGCAATTTCAAAAGGATCCGTCGATGAGCGCCGTCGACATTGACATCGACGACGACGTCACATCGAGCCTGAACACGCTCTTGGACACGAGACCCGACAGCGGACAGGGCGTATCGAGCGAGCGCATAGTCTGGACGTACAACGCACCGGTCAGCTCGCCATCGGCATCGGAGCGCACCTCCTGTTGCCAGAACGGCAGCTCGTCCCAGTCGTCCAGCAGTTCCTCGACCGAGGGCACGAGTCCCCAGCGATCCCTCTCGCCCGCTTCCCCGACCTCGGTCTCGTCTTCCGTCATGTCCTCCAATTCCGGATCACGCAGGTTTCCCTTGCCGTCGACCGCCGGCGCGACACTCGGACCATCCGGCGACACCGCGGCGATCAACGCGACGAACAACGCCGCTGGCACGAACAATTTTCATCCGACCAACGGCGACCTCAGCCAGTCGGAGGCCATCAGCAATATGTCCAGTCCCGACTACAACGACGAGGAGACGATGGATATACTGAGTGCACGCGACATTATGATGGTCAGTGATCCGAGTGACAGTGATTCGACGATACTGGCGAGTGAACCGCCACAGAGAAGACTGAAGAAGAGTCCCGCCTACGGTACCGGTCAGGATACCAGTGAACATAGAATAGTTATACAAGTCAAGGGACCGGACAAGGACTCGAACGCGAGAAACAGCACGAGCCCGAGACAACCGAGACGACGCGGCAATCCACCCAGTCCGGCAGCAGCCGATCATCTTCCGCAAACCGCACAGACTAATCAGCGCAATACTTCCAGCGTGAGTTCAGGCAACCAGCCAGAATTTTGTGGTTATCAGGTATCTAGTATTTTTCGTTCGATAGTCGGTAATCAAAGTCTTACACGCATTTTGCGAGATACGAGAAGGTTGCACTGTCGGGGCTTTTCTTTATTTTTTTATTTATTCTTTGTGATAGAGTCGAAGCGTAGGAGAATTTAAATGCGGGAAGTTGACCCCCTGAATAGGCAACGACGTAGAGAAGAAATATCAAGGTTTCAGGGGGATTTGAGAAATATCGACGTCGAGGAGGAATATCGAAAGAATTATCATTCGACGTCATGTTTCTCTGAAATTATTCGCGTGGATTTTTATCGGGCTTCCGGTCATACCTGATTTTTGGGTGGTTTTTTTTTTTTTTTTTTAGGATTTAATAAAAAACGACAGATTTTAATTGCGAATCAAAAGTACCGAGTTTTAGTCGCTGATTTATGGATTTTAATGACGGTCCGATATACGCGTTGCATCATTTAGAATCCTTGTACAATTTTTTTCTATGATAGGCTTTCATTGATTTCTGTAATTAAATGGATCATTTAAAAAAATAAAATTCGGTCGAAGAATGGCGCGTAATACAACATTATCCCCTCCGTCAGCATTTCTGGGACACGAAAAATAGCTTGTTAATACAAACAAATTCACGTCGACGGAGAATTTAGTGTATAAAATGTTTTTACCAGGGGGGGGCAATATTCCCGGGTGAAATGTGAGTTGCGTGTGTTATAATCCCATAAGGATTAGCACCGCTCCCGCTGCGCGTTAAATTAATCCGCTCTTAAATTCTCGTGATAAATTTTATTCCACGGAAATAACTTTGACAGGCCTAACACGTGGAATCCAAGATTTCACGTTTACCTTCTTGCTCAGCAATGTTGAAAATTCGAGTTTGATGAATCAATTTATTATGCATCGGGTTGCAACTAATATCTGTAGATTGTCGGAGTCAATTTTCCAAAATCTGAACGAATAGTTGCTATTTAGTATTTTAGTTATAGTTGGTAGACATAATATTTTACGTGAATTAATAAAGTACGCACATTAGCTTATTCCCCTTTAGCGACAATCGTAGACAATGCTTTTCAAAGTCGGTTTAAGGAGTTAAAAATTTGACATTGACGAATCAATTTACGATGCGTCGGCTCGCAATTAATATTTGTAGATTCCCGGGGTCAATTTTCCAGAAGCTGAACGACTAGTTGCCATTTAGTATTTTAGTCATAGTTGCCAAATGAATGAATAAAGTATGCACTTTAGTTTATTCTTTATAGTTTATAGTCGGTTAAAGAAGTTGAAAATTCGAGATGAACGAATCAATTTATGATGCATCGGATCGCAATTAATATCTGTAGATTCTTGGGGTCAATTTTCCAGAATCTGAACTAGTTGCCACATAGTGTTTTAGATTATAGTCGGCAAAGATAATATTTTTACGCGAATGAATAAAGTGTGCACTTTAGCTTGTTCCCCTTCGTTCAGAATGCCCTCTCGTAGCTGTTACAAGCCGAGGTCTCGCAAGCCTCAAGTTTAGTGAAAATCGTAGGCATTGCTTTTAATAGTTGATTAAAGAAACACGATAGAATATCGAGGAGAAACAAATTGGGATTAACGTAAAATCTCACGCTAGGAGTTGAAGGAAAGCGAGGATGAATTTGTACATGTTGGTACATGCGATGAACAGAAGCAGAGCGGAGCATCGCCACCGCAGTCAGCGGACGAGGAAAGTGATATCGAGAGTTTACACAGCTTCCACTACAGTCCAAAAGCTGTTGATCTACCCTCTGCCGTCAGACTCGCAAAGAGACTTTACTCGCTGGACGGCTTCAAAAAATCCGACGTGTCCAGACATCTAAGCAAAAAGTACGTGTTATATCGATTTTTTTTATATGGACTCATTGCTTCGTTAAAGCTCACAAAAGTGTATTTATTATTTTTAATTATTATATTGTATATTTATTTACTCTACACGAGAACGTATTTACCTACAAGCAATCGAGGGATACGTTGAATTCAGAGGGATAATAAATATTAAATATTCGTTGTTCAGATGATAAGGTGGATGTCCCTTTTAATACAGATTTTGCTACGGTTTAACCGCAGCAAAAATGTTTGTGTGCTTTAAATCCACACCGACGATGACTGGGACAGCCATCTTAGTGTCGTTCCATCGTAGTAGAGTAATGAACACTATTATAATGCCTGTAAAAATTATTTCATGTTTCCAAATCTATGTACAATGGATCCATATATTTATTTATTTTTTTGCTACTTTTTTTTTGCAGCAACGACTTTAGCAGAGCTGTAGCTGAAGAATACTTGAGGTATTTCAGCTTTGAACGGGACACGCTGGACGTGGCTCTTAGAAAGTTCCTTGCTCAGTTCTCTTTGACTGGGGAGACCCAGGAAAGGGAGCGAGTTCTTGTACATTTCTCTAAGAGATATCTCGATTGTAATCCCGGCTCTTTCAACTCCCAAGGTATGTTTGCCCTCTGAATATACAAGTGTTGCTGACCTTTTTTTTAAATTCCCACTGAAAACGGAAGGGTGGCGTGCGTTTGACGCGCGTGATAAGCGATTGTTGCATCTTCCCTTCTTTACATATTTATTGGAACGAGAATATCGCATGAAACTAAACTAAACAAATTTTTTTTTTTTTCAGATGCCGTGCATACGCTAACGTGTGCTATAATGCTGCTCAATACAGATCTGCACGGTCAGAATATCGGTAGAAAAATGTCGTGCTCCGAATTCATCGAGAATCTATCCGAACTAAACGACGGCGATAACTTTCCGAGAGAGGTGCTCAAACAGCTCTACACCGCTATCAAATCGTTTCCGCTCGAGTGGGCCTTGTGAGTATATCATTGATTTTCATTTAATCAAGGCACCAATTAATAAATACTTTTTTTAAGGAAACTTTCTGTCGTATGGAAGGCACATATTTACACAGATGTATTTTCTATATTTAATTCTTCTATATTTAACACTTCCTCATCCAGCTACCAACTTTAAGACAATTTTTCTATTACATTAAAACAAAATGTATGACCGATTTAAAAGAAAAAAATCAATGCCAATCGATATTTTAAATATTTCATTAAAAATGCATCGTGAGAAACTAAAACAAATTTTCAATCATCGAACAGACTAATGAAGCCGCGCTTCCGCGTTAATTAAAACATTTCAATAAATGGTGTTTAATTTAATATTGTATGTAAAGCAACGCAAACGGTAATTCAATTGTGCAATCGACTGGAGATCCGCGAAATTGGATTCTTTACTGCCGACTAATTCACTGATTTTCTGCCGCAGGGACGAGGAGGGAGACGACACGGCGTCGCAGGTCGTGCAGCAAGGGGATGGGCCAGCGTTGTCCGGCGTCGGGAATCCGTTCCTCGATGTGCCAAACGTAACTGGTGCTACGGAATTCAAGAAGGGCTACGTCATGCGAAAATCCTGTTACGACGCAAACGGAAAGAAAAGTAACGATATTTTTTATTTCATTTTAACTTAATTTTTTTCTCTTACATAAAGTACTCGGAGTGTCGCCTCATTACAATGCTTATTGTGGCCTTTTACAGCTCCGTTCGGCAAACGTGGATGGAAGATGTATTATTGTACATTGAGAGAACTTGTATTATACTTGCACAAAGATGAACATGGCTTCCGTAACGACAGTTTGCACAATGCTATACGCATACATCACGCACTAGCAACTAAAGCATCGGATTACACGAAAAAGCAACACGTATTCAGATTGCAGACTGCCGATCAAGCGGAATATCTCTTCCAAACAAGGTGATATATGAAATAAAAATTTATGTGCAAGATTTTATTTATTCACTACTCAGCCATATTATCGTGAGAAGGTCCGGATTGAATCCGATTGGCCCCGAACCAACTTTTCACGTGTAAAATTAAATGTAGCGACCCTGCAAACGTAGATCTGAAAGTTTCTATGGTCGCAGTAATTGCTAAAGATAACGGACGACCGAATGGAAAATCGCGCCGCTCGAGAGCATAATAAATTACCGTTAATTGCCTACATGAATTATATAAAATAAATTAATATTTCGAATTTGCTGTCACTGTTCACTCGCAGAGTCGATACATTTTTAGATAAAAATATAAATGTTTGTAGAAGTTTCATTTGTCGATTCAAAAATAAAAAATAAGTTTTTCAGTTTTATAATTACGTCCACGATAAATAAATATCAATATATTTACCGACAGAATTATCGGTGGATTTAATATGCGGCTATAAAAATATATTTCGCCTGTAGTATGATATTACGGTGAATCGTTGTCAATTTCATGTCAAATACGAAACCGCAATTAATAACTGGATTTTGTTTGGACGATAGATTGTAGCCGAGAAAAATATCGGTAATATATTTTTTTTACACATGCGACGCTCACCGTTGTGAATAGTGGAAAATAGTTTTAAAAAACCATCCTTGGTTTCAGACAGTCGATACAATAAGCCACTGAAACGGATTCGATTGAGCGCGACACGAAAATCCCTGCGACATCTCCTTCGACCCAAATTTTGCTGGTTCACGGTTCAAGTCTGATGTATAATTTTCTTTTGCAGTGATTCCAAAGAGCTTCAATCTTGGATCGACACGATCAATTTCGTTTGTGCCAGCTTCTCTTGTCAGCCTCTCGCAGGAGCGGTAGGTTCCCAACGAAAGTTTCAACGGCCTTTGCTTCCCTGCAGTCACACCAAATTGGCGCCTGTAAGCATCTCGCCTAATCGGTAGTTATTAAATTTAAAAAAAGAAGAAATAATGAAAAAAAAAAGAAATCGTTATAGCCAGCACGCCAAGCGCTCTTTAATACGCGATTCCGCGAAACCTGCACACACAATAAACACGAATGATCAATCTAGAAATTGATAATGCGCTTAGTAGGAATGAATCATTCGTAGCGCGGCGCCTGTTGCCGCAAATAGCAATGACAGACCGAACGAATGTGTAGACTCTTCGTTGGCACACGCCCGCGTACAATGACACGACCGTGCCGTTCGTTAATTGACGGTCCGACTTCGTCCGAGGCTTCGTAATTGTTTGTAATTTTTTTTTTTCTTCTTTTCTATCTTTTTTAGCGGGAACAATTGCGGGACCACGAAGAGAGGGTTAATAGACTGGAAGCTGAACTCGACGAGCACAGACGGCATCCGCCTGAACGCGGTGCCAAAGCTCTGACCGTTCAAAATTACAAGGAAAAGGATGTATACCTGCACTACGAGGTACGTTTCGCCGATCTTCGCGGCGGAATTGGTCTGGACTCATTTACATTGGGCTGCATTTATATTGAAAGGACAAAAAAAGTAACGATCTGTTTTCAAAATAAGAAAATAATTACCCGGCGCGAGATTTTTCGAATTTTCGAATGACGGACCAGAGCAATTTTTGACAAGGTCGGTCAAATTGATGCGTTGGGTTTATCGTCGGATAAAAATATTCGATTAAATGAAATTGGCAACTCGTAGCGCCTAAATTGTCGTCTGGGGAGAAAAATCTGTAAGGACTTTTTTGATCGTTTCTCAATTCCCCGAAGACGGATTTTTTCCTATTTTTTAACGCCAATTGCCAAATCCGTAACCTTTTCCTCTTTCCACAGTCGCCTCCCCGGGGAGGCTGGAAAGTTGTCAAGATATCAAAGAAAAAAAAAAGTTTACTTGCGGAAACTTTCGTTATCAGATGAAAACCTATAATATTGAAGAGTAGTTTTAGGCTGTTCGATTTCGTTTCTAATATTTACGCATTTTTTTCTTCTATTTCTTACAGTTGAAAAGGTACAAAACTTACGCGTACCTGTTACGCTCGAGACTGGCGTTCACAGAAGTGGAGCCTTCGCTGGTGGATAGTTGCATCGGCGAGGTTGACGAGGGTGGTAGCGGCGCACTGTTGAACGCCGAGGTCGCCCTGGTACCGCCTCCCGTTCCCGATCGACCTGCCACAAATAGGTACAGTTACAGGGCTGCCATTTACAACCGTAACCTTCTCAATGATCAGGACTACAGCGTGGACATTGGTTGACGTGTAATGGGTGTCTTTTCAGCATGTGTGGTCTAGTCTGACCTGCATACGTAGGCAGAAGCATCAGCTAGAGTGTGAAGATTTCATTGCTCCCAAAATAATGCAAAAAGAAAAAGAAAAATATCTGAAAAAAAAGAAATGGATCCGAAACAGTACACGTTGTGTTTACAGTCCAATTCGTTATTGTATCCTGTTGCACTGGACCAACTGATTTTTCAATGTTACATGGTTTATTGCTCCAAACGGCACCCCGTGCCTCTTGTAAACTTTTTGTTTTTTCAAACCCAACTATAAATTTTCTATCGTTCGTATTCTTCTCACGCTTGTCTTCTCGCCTTCAATGATTTTTCATGGCGTTTCACTGTATTTTCAAGATTAATCGGTGTTATATATATATTTTTTTTAATTGTTACTTTTTAATTTTTATTTGATATCCGACAAACAATTTTTGAGCAAGCTGCTGTTGCATTCGCCTGCATATCCAGACTCCTAGTCCATTCGTGCCCGGAATAATAGTTGGTGATTGGATCGGATCTTATTTATTATGATATTATTACTGTAATTTACGCAACTACAGATACTATTACTGCAACGTCGTGGCGTGCAATGGTACAACGTCATACCATTGTTTATAAACGAAAAAGGCACGTGTCAATTTACGTGCGCACACTACATCGTTAACAAATTTATAGCGACAGCGATCGAATTACTACCTTAATTCAATTACTATTGCGACGTGGTGCTGGTCTTTTTACAAGTATTATACGTGTATTATATGTATTAGTTCTAAAATTCAAATTTCTGGCTCATGCTTTGCGTTTAATCGTTAACCAATTTCATTTAACAAATTGTCATTTAACTCTCCTGTATTTCATTTAATTGCGCTACGAGACGACTTATGCTTTTTTTTGTTCATAGCTAATTCTAACCGTACGATGCAGTCTCTAGTTCGTATTTCGTAACGCTAGAACATCGTTCGATGGATTTGTTTGCTTTCTCGTCGCGCTCAATTTCGGAGTTTATTTTTATTTTTTTTATCTTCGTAACATTTTATTCGTCTAGAGCTGAAGATGTATACGACCTATTAGAGATACGAGACGAGCCAGTTTAGCACTGTAAGGACTTTCGTGACGAAAATCGTTGCCGTCTCTGTATCGCGACGTTAATGCCGAAAGGTCGCAAGAAAAGATTTTTGTTTTTCATTTTATTATTCTTTTGGTTCTTTTTAAAGTTACATATTTACGTTTATATCGCGAGAAAGTTATTTCTGAATTTTCCGAATCGTCCAAGTTTGCCACTAATTCGTCGTGTTAGAAAAAGATTTATAGCAAACTGAAGTTTTAACTACCGTTTACCCTTGTTTGGATTTTTTGCATCGGTTTTTACGTTCGTGCAGACAAATTATAAGTAAAACATTCCATTTTATCGTTAAAGTTACATTTTTTCCTTTTTTTTTGCACGTACGACCTTTTGGTACCAGTGACGCGTTATGCTTGAAACTCGTTATTTTTATTGTTGGAAAGAATCCTCAGTATTGTATGTTTTGATAATGGAGAAAACTGCATATTTTCTATAACTCAACTCTCCTGTTGTATAAAAATAAGATGCAACATATTAAAAAAAGAAAAAAACGGATGCACGGTAATCTTCTTATCCAATGGCTAAACAATCCGACCTCTATTTATTCGCGCAGCTGCAAATACAGTTAATGGGATCGCGCATATATATATATATATATATATATATATATATCTTTTTTTAGTTTATCCACCGAATAATCGCGCTCCAGTCTCTACTTTTTGTTTACCTCAGTTTATGTCAATATGCATTCATTTCATTTAAAAGAAGCAGGATATGAGCTAATTTTGGTAAACGATTGTTTGTCACACCTATAATGTTAATTCTTTCTACTTTTGTTATTTCTCGCAATATTTTAGCTGATTTTTCATAAAGAATTGTTTCATCGAATTTTCAAACGGTATAAATTTAAAAAATCTTATCTAAGAGACTGCACCGTACTCGTCGCGAAAGGACCCTCTTCAGACAATTGGCATTGACAGTAAAATTGGCTAAAATAATTACGGTAAAAAAAACTGAAAATATAAAAATTAAAAAAATTATGTTAAAAAAGATGCTGTTTCTAATAGCCCAAATGCACATTTAAGTTAAGGTTTGAATTGTAAAAGTAGAGACTCGAACGCGATCGAACGGTCTCTCGATTTTCGAAAGTCTTTCTAGAGGTAATTCCACTCTCGTGTAACGAGAATAAACTTTCGTAGCTCGTATTACGTTCCGTAAAGACTCCGGACCAGGGCAAAGTTGTGATGCTAATGAGAAACGAAAGTACCGTAACAGGGTACGATTCGAGGAATGTGTTGTGTGAGCTAAGACTGGAAAAAAATGAATATCAAATTGTGTTAATTCTAAATAATATTTTTTACACAATGGGCTGTTGAAAAATTGATGTATCAACCATTTTTTTTCAAAAGTTTATTTCATTTTTCGTTAAAATTGCTCGCACACGCATAAAACAATTACGTGCGAGTCGATAGGCATTTCGTCAGAGTTCTTCCCAAGAAAAAACTGTTAATTTTGTTGTTTCTCTTTACGCTTTAAAAATTGGTCGATACAGAAAATACGTTATTTGGTAGTCCTCGAAATCTATCGTTCCGAAAGACCCTGCCTAGGACTCGAACGTGACGTAACTAGTAGGAACAGAGTTCGTCATTAGGATATAAATATTCGAACTGAGATTTAGATAGTCAGGTAGCATTTTATAATAATTCGTTTATAAACTTTGTTGCAGTATTACGGTAGCGGTTAGTTATATTCATCAAAAAATATCCGAATGAAAAATTTATATACATATATATATATAGAGTAACATTAAAGAAAAGCAAAATATTCAACGACTGTATCGTTTTGATTAACATTACGCGAAGAAAAAAAAAAGAAAAGAAAAAACAAATTCCTAACTGCAACGAGTGTACGTTTGATTAAATGATAAAATGTTCACCTGACGAGGAGATTCCAATCTCCTCAAACACGATACGTATCGACCGTTAGAGAGTTGAAAATTTTAACAGTTAGTAAGGAACTATTTATTTAGTTTTTGCTTCGAAGTGAAAAAAAAAAAAAAATCAAAAGTTGAGCATTCAGCTATGTTAGTTATAAATTGCGAATTTTGCTGTGGTCTCGAATATTCGTCATTCCAAACAGTTGAATAGCATCGGGGAATGTTGTTTATTTTAGGGAATGTGTTAACGTAATGAGATCGATATGATAAACTAGTCCAAATAGTGTCTTAGACATGGTTCCTGTAAGTCATGCAGCTGCCCAATTTTTTACTAAAAAAATTATATATATATAAATTATTTCGTTACTTTTTTTTTCCTATTTTTTATTATAGCTAGGTCTTCAATCCCGTCTCCCAACTTTATTACTACCTTTGTATACATTCGAAAGAGGAAGAACAAAAAAACACACGTTTTCAACAGTTACCAAATAAATATAGTGTATAGGAAGGTCCTTTGTATATATATATAAAAAAAATAATGAAACAACTGTAATATATGTGGATAACATTTAATGATTATAAAACGTACGGCGCTAATGGCAATAAAAAATAAAATGTCTCCAAACTATTAATAGTACGAAAAATTCTTGTATTGCGTTCCCAAATCATTGGAGATACGTATCGAGTATGTATTGAGGCCTCGAATAATTTAATACCTTACCTTATTGTTTTTTTTTTTTTTTTTTTTTTTTTCTACTATTCTGCACTTCTATCACTCCTATGAAACTGCATGCGCATGGTAGTAACAGATCGTTATCGAATTCGTGAATAGACTAACACCACAGACACACACACGAATACTTGCGAGTTTAGTATCGAAGCAGTACTTCCGGTTGCGGAAGATCGCAATTTTTTTTTTTCCAACGACGGTCAGTGACGAGACTGTTACGTTTTGGGAAACAATGCGTGTTTTATTTTATCGCATGGCGACCCAAGATAAACGCGCCAGTGAATTAACATTCCGAGGAATTACTCGGATTTTTTTTTTTTAGAAATTTCCAGGCACTGCAGCGACTCGAAAATCAATGTTACGTTTTATTTAAGAAGGACTTTGCTCTAAAAATACACATTTTTCAAATCCATTCATTTAATCAATCTATAAAAATTTAGAACAAAAATTGCAATACAGTCCGTTTGTCTTTTTGAAAATCTACGGTCGAATTTGGATAACAATTGAGATTTGATTGAGATTTCGATTAAAGAAATAAAAATTGTATGTATTTTTGAGTATATTATCGGATTTTATCTTACTGAAATTACCACGTCTTTTGCATCTTGACACATAATGCTTAGGCATTGGTTTATATTCTCGTAAATATTCTATAATTTATGTAAATAAAAATATTTCGTTTCGTCGTGTTCTTTATTGAACGGTTGGGATTCCGAAATAACTCGTTGAATGATCACTCGTCTGTATTGATAAAATTAATTAACATTTCCTGCTCATTTAGGATTTATCCTACGCCGACAGAAAAATGTCTCTGATGTTTTAGGAACGGCTTGGAAATCAAATCAATTTGGATCAGCAAAACTGATTGCATAAAATAGAACGCATTTTTAAAAGTGCTTTCGATTTGAATACGGCGTAAAAAAAATGTCATTACGGTGAAAAGGAGTTAAAATGTTAATATTCAGACGAGGTTTAATAACGCTCAAACTTGAATGCTATTGAAAACCTACTTTAACCGTTCAGTTGTTCGGATAATTTATCGACGAAAAATCTTTAATAATCCGTACCGTTTGGAGTTCCAATAAAAAAATTTCTCTTTGATTTAACGTCAATGAAAAGCCTAATTGTATCCTTACATATTTAAAAATGATTGTTAATTAAAAGAAAAAAATCGGGAAAACGTATCGATTAATTTATAAATTAATGTAATTATAAAGTTAATTATATTTTTGAGAGAACGCGTGCGACTTGAATTTTAATTCACTGGTCTGCTTGCCCAATCCGGTTGCGTGGTAAAAATAATAGAGAATGTTAATTCTGTTGCATGCCACAGGGACGAACTGGACACATCTTGAGCGCCTGTCAGTATGAGCTGCCGATTTTACCCCGTATACTACTTAGAACTCTGCAGGAGCTGTGCAGGATCCGGTATAATCGTGTATCGCGGTTGACCTTCGTTATTAAAACATTGTACAACAATTGTTACACACTACTACGCAGTTAATTGAAAATCAAAATTAAACAGAAAAAATAAAAAAATAAATAAAGAAAGAAAGTTATTCTGCGATTCGCAAAGATATTATAGCTCGTCGTGAAAAGAGATATTGATGTTTAGTGTTGAGATAATTAATAAAAATAAAAAAAAAAACAAACAAACAAGGCGTAGAAAGCAAAAGAAATGATTAATGAAGACCTAGAGGTCTCTATCGGATTATCGGCTAATCAATATTATCTGTCGTGAGACAACTGCCAGTAAGCAGGGATGACACTATTCACACAAGTTTTAGTAATCGGATGTGAAGAAAAACTTAGATTCTATTCGACTAACGAGTTGTGTATTACCGACCTCATAAATTAATTATGGCCTAGTTTATTAATTGAAGAAAAAAAAACATTGAGCCTAAAACTGCGTTTTCTTCATTTCTTTTTTTAATACACTTGATTCCTATCGAGCATAATAAAGAACGGTTTCCTATTACAAGAGAATACGGCAGACGTACCTCGTTTAAGTACTTACTACCTTATGTTGATCGTTTAACGATAAGTTTCATGTTAATTTTATTATATTTTTTTAAATTTTTGTTTCTTTTTTTTCTCATATTGATTGTACAGAAAGTAATTACGATTCTATTCCGAAGTATATTGAAGTGTATAGCGTAGAAATGCCAAAGACTTGCATTTAAATGTATTATCATTATGTACCGTGCGTTTTTTCTTCTTTCTTTTGTACTTTTGTTTACACTTGCGTATATGATTTGCGAATATTCGATTGGATAAAACACGATCGTGCCGATGTGTCGAGGGGCACACATAAATTTTTCTACGCCTTTATATGCAAGGCCATTTTTCAAATTAAATTATTCTTCTGGTAACAAGACCGTGCGATATTATTTCATTCGTGTATTTCGTCATTAATTTAAATATATTTTCCATAAGCAATTTATGGTAAAATATGGAGAATTGTACTGGGTTGTATATAATCCTTAGGGTGTATCGTAATTATTATTCATAAACATTTGGAAAATAACGCTAACGACTTTCTCTCGGTAATTAAGATGGGAGACACTTCGAGCTGAAAGTGTTATCGATTTATTCTGCATCAAACAGTATCTTTGTAAATATCATCTCATATTTAATGAAAAATAAAAACTCCGACATGACTGAATAATCATCGCATTTTTATTCTTCCTCGCAATTTTTTGTGCGCTCCCGAATTTTTTATTATCTTAATTATATATTCATGAACGAGCGACGCAGCAATCTCTTCAGAACCGCACATTATCTGACCGTATTCAAGAATTATGAATCACAAGGTTTGTTATTACAGGACGATGCATTTTTGTGGGTTTGTTGAAATCATAGATTCGTTATTATTGAAATTCGAAAAAGTGCGTTTCAGTTGCTACGAATATAAACGCAAAACTCCTGACTTTTTTTCCCATTCGTGGTGGTGTTAAATTACTGGGTTAAAAGTACGAACGAAATTGATCAACACTTTATAACCGATTTTCTAATCGGATGTGACGTACTTCCGGTATGACGTCACTTCCGGTTGAAAATTAAGATTTTCAAATCGGAAAGGACGTTTTGTTTTGCAGCCTAGTTGCTTTTTGGCGAAAATGAAATTCTATCCAAGATTTCCTTGTTTCTACGAAGAAAGAAAAGAAGGCTTATAAGATTTTTATATCGATTTATTATCGTATAATCAAATAGTTATAATTGTATACAATTCTACATTAGGTACTGTTATTTTACATAACTTTCTGGTGGTTCAAAATAATATTGGACTTTCTACTTATGTACAGACACAGTGCAATGTATATGCAATAATAATAATAATAATAATAATATAATAATAATAATTAATAAACGTTCTATAATACAATGTGGTCGACCCTTTTCAACTGGCTTTCCACTCTTCAACATACAAAGATACAAACTTCTTGTATACATATACACGACCCACTAATTTGCTTGCTTCGCTTTTTTTTTTCTTTTTTTTCTTACGTCTCCTCGTCGCGTGTTCTACGACTGTCATAATAATATACACGTGATCAAAGTTCTTCTTTTCCGGTTCGTAAAGTAAAACTAATATTGTACAACTTTGGAGGAATGTTGTGATGGCGTAGCACCAACTTCACTATAAATCGATTAGTCAAACTGCAATGGCACTTTACAAATTAAATAATATGTCTATCGTCATCATATATATATATGTATATATATAATATATTTTCTTCTTCTTTCAATGTAAAACCTACCCAATAACGTAGCAACAATAACAACAGTGGATCGAGCTCTTTAGTTCATCCACTTGCGGCAGTTAGGCGCGGCACAGGCGCATGCTATCTTGTGCTGGTCATCTTCTATATCAAACTTGTAATCATATGCCAGCTGTAACACAAATACAAACAACAATTAGTGTCGAAAACAAAAATTCTATTCAATGCTTCGTCCGAATTTTATTTTGTAAAAACCGTAAAGCTTATATTTGGGCTTCGTATTTTTTTTTACCTCGCAGGTCATTATAACCGGCTTGCCTGAATTAAAAAAGGACAACATTGGAAGTCGATTGATTTTGATTTCGATAGAATTTCGTCACCCGCGACCTTTTCACTGCAGATAACAACAACAAACTAATCGTATTTTTCAAAATTCTCATAAATTGAAATAAAATGTATGTGAGAAAGTTTGCCTGCGTTTAAGGGCGTGAGATATTTCGCATGCCCTTAAACGCAGGCAAACTTTATTCTTAGTTTTGATCACTGCGGTCGGTAATGAAAACTATAATTGAAGAACAAAACATTTATTTGTAACATCAAAATGGAATTAAGGAGCTTTCTTGTTAGAGTAACCCGGTCATAAAATAAAAATGGTTATTCGACTTAAAAAAAATATTGTATTAAGGAAAATTGAAGATGTAACGACGAAGGTGTAACGATCGAGAAACTCACCTCTTCACCACGTGAGATTCTTCGCTTCGCAAAGATAATGATTCTAAGATCTCGTTCGACCTCGACGATTTCAGCGACACAATTCGGACTACAGGAGTGATTAATGTAACGAGCGAGTCCACCACTTAGCGTCGCATCTACCACCCTCTCCTCGTCCAGGCGGAACATGTAGATACCACGGTTCTGTAAACAAGAAATAAACAATAATTTAATTCAACGCTACAACTCTATGAGAATGGAACTAGATATATATTTTGTTATCATTAACTGTTAGGGTATTTTCGGCAGCTTCGTTCAATCAATAACAGCATACAACATTAAGAAAACTTATTTACCCCTTGACAGAGTTAATTTCGTTCGTTGTAAACAATTCTTATCGATTTTCAATTAATTAACGACGGAGTGTACAATTCGTCTGCAAAATCTCAATGATTGGATTCGGGATTTACAGACGAACCAGCGCTTTCGACGACAATTTTTTTTTTTTTTTTTTTTTTTTTATGTTTGGAGTGCTTCGCTCTAGTCCAATGAGTGCTATATTTTTAAAGACGGTTATACACACTTTTACGGATTTATTGATTACAGTGGATGGTTTTTGTATTACAACAGATGTCCTTAACCTAGAGAAACATTAATTGCAATGGATTTGCAAAGATATTAACTGGTTTTCGCTAATTTTCGAAAAGGTTATTCGTTCAGTTCAGTACTAGGGCTCATTCTCTTCCTTCCTTGAAGAAAATGAATATGTGTACCTTTAAAAAATTAACAAAAACCACGTAACAATTTTCCAAATCCATTGCAATTAATATTTTTCTGGATTAGTCCACTATAATCAATACATGCGTAAAAGTTTGTATAAACGACTTTAAAAACAACTCATTTGACTAGTGTGAAGTCCTTAAAAGTACAGTAATACGCTAGATTATAAGAAGATCCGCCTCTCCGTATCTCATCACGCGAAACGTCGCTTCCTCTTCTACTTAAAAGTGTCGACTGCACAGTACATTTGATATTCGGAACGAATAGTGTATACATACCCTAGCTTCGTATTGCTTTTCCCTCAGCTCTGAGAGTTCGGTGCGTATTATTTCGCCGATGTATTCGATGACCATCGTGTGTTTCTCGAGATCACGAGCGGCGTACAGACCCAATCCCTGAATCTTGGATCTCGCGAGGTACACGTTGTTGCGCCACTCCTGCTTCATCTTCTTGTACTGCGAGCTCTTCGAGTGAACGAACTGTTTCGAGTATGGGCAGGCAACTTCTCCGGCCACCGATGCCGTTGGCACGAAAGTCGCGCGCGCCGAGGACGCCGTTCTCTGCGTGTGCGGCCTCTTCCAGGGCAATTGATTCCTGAGCCGAGCCTCGGTCCTGGCGCTTCCCGTTGGATTTATAGCGAGCGGCAGCTCGAGCAGTGGATTCTTTCCGTACTTGAAACGATAATCGGTCAGCGTATCGATACCCGGAAGACTCTCGAGCACGCGAACGACCGCCGGTTCCGTCAGTCCGAAAAGATCTTCGCCGGACACGTAACGCGGAAAAAGCTGGACGCTGTGAGTTGTTCTTCGCAATTCGGCCAGTGGCTCTAGTATTCGGCTCCAAACTGCTCGCGGCGTCGCGTCCCGGAGTTCGACGTCTTCCTGGGACGGCTCTTGCACGAGGACTCTGAACTCCGGACGGCCGGAGACGTCGTGAATCGAGCACACGTAACGACACCGCTTGTTCGGCCTTCTCATGCTCCAGTAAAATCGGACGATCTTGTAACCGACTGGATATATGTAGTTCGGCGTGTGAAAGTTTGCCAGTTGATGCGGAAGAAGCTGACCGACGCTTAGAAATATCAAACTTCCGACGCGCAGCAGATGATTGTGCTCCGAGTGATGCATCACGGCGGCCACTTGACGATTCTCGTCGCGATTCACGTAGACCCGACGATATACCGACAGGGTCGTCAGTTCGTTATCCTTTTCGTTTTTCTGAATGTGTTGGGAGCAGTAAGTACTCTGTAAAAATGGGAAAAGAATTTTTTTGTTGTAGTAAATGTAGTGAATGTAAATAGAGTTTGGGTACAATTGATCGAAATACGGAGGGGACAAAGTTGCCAATCGATGAATACCGCAACTCTTCCCTCTATGATATAAGATTAAATTCCACAATATTTTTTTTTCAATTTAGACGTATTGTATTTTTAACCAATATTTCGGTAGATCAAATCTCACGATTAATTTCCGATTGCAATAAATTGAATTTTTAATCAATTTTTCGATAAGATTCGACAAATCATCAGTTTCGGAAAGTTGCGGCTTCGATTAATTTGTCCGAAGTTTCGCTCGACTTCCGGTTGGATCCGTTACGCTTTCAGTTAATTTCTTAATTCAGTCAAATTTCAATTAAGGCGAGTTTCCAGTGTTTATCGAACTCACTTTGTTCTTGTAGAAAACGACGCCATCCTTGGATGCACAACCGAGATGGTAGACGTTTGTGCAGCGCAACTTGAAGCACTTTACTGTGGCTCCGGGTTTGTCGCAAACGATGCAGTTCAGTACGAGGCTGTGCTGCAGAGCGGTGTCCAAATTCATCAGCGCACCGTTAACGGTCTCGTAAACGTCGTCGGACCAAAGTGCGCAGTTCAGGTGAACCCATTTGTCAACGTCGAAATTTAGGAGTCTCGCGGGCCCGTCTGCCGCTCCGTCGCCCTGACTCTGGCAGAACATGCAACGACGACTGTCGTCGGTTTTCGCTGGCACAACCGTGACTCCCATGCGAAACAGCATCTGGAACAGCAAATAGGTTCGTTATTTATTTCTTGAAATAGACCGAAGTATTTACAATGTTCGCATAGTTCGTTAACGGTTAAAAATGCACAGAATAGATTACTAATAGTGTCTAAAAATCGGATTCATCAATAAAAAAAAAAGTAAATTACAATATGAAAATTTACATAATTGTGTTTAGAAAAATGTTATATAGAAGATTTTATAAAAAAACGGAATGGATTTAACGTGAATGCAACGAATAATTTAATTGTATTGATAGTTCAGCCTAAGAACTGGATAAATAAAATGAAATTAACCAATACCTTTCATCATAAAATTGGGGCTCACTTACGTGCTGGTTTCATCTAATTACATAGGATGGTTTAGTGACAAGATTGATGGATGTTTGTTTCCGTTTTTCCACGAGGCAAATATATACCTGTTGTTTAATCGTGTAGCAAATGCGTGGGAAACGTCGAAAGGTTTACAAACCTCAGTGACTTCTCGATCGGTGGGCTTTTTGTATTTGGTAGGTGGCTGTATGACCCCCAGGGACCAGGACTTGTATCGAAGACCTCGCCAGACTTTGGCGGGTGGCGGTGGTTCGGTGCCTTCGCTGTCGTTTTCCTCCGACGCCGGATGTTTCTTCGGCCTCTTCTCGTCGACCTGGATCTCATCCGTGATCTCGTTCATATCCGAATCTTCTGTTTTAGTCTTAATTTTCATCTCCGTGCTTATATCGATATCCATATCTTCGACGTTGTCGACGATGTCCTCGGGTTCTCTGTTCTCCGCGAGCTTCGGCTCCAGGACTTTCTTCTTCATCGTCTCGTCGAGCAGTTTAATGTCAGCCTTCTGGCACAAGTGATCCACGATTGTTGCAGCCTGCGCATCAAAAAAGTTGTCGAATTAAGAATTTTATTGTTACGCATTGAAAATTGCTTGCTGATTGATTGTGCGAATTGGTTATTTTTCCGTCTTACCATTCCTTGCGTGTTAGTAGGAGTTCTGTGCATGACGGCGAATTGCATGTAACAAGCCACCGAACAGAAGCACAGTTCGTCACCCGGTTCCGCCTCTTCTTTACTGAGAAACGGTAGATCCGATACTTTCTTCCTGATGAGACTGCTCAATATAACGACGTCGCAGTGACGACAGAATTTTGCCGCGCCGTTCAGGATACTCTGGATGTCAATTGGAGCTGTAAATTCAAACGTAGATATAGTATTTTTTTCTAGTCGAACCTATTCGTGCTTTCTACGAATGTGTTTTTATTGTATCCTGTTTGCATGTACCGCAAAGCTCACAAGTGTCTATCGTTTGTTAAATGCTAATATAATATCATAGCAAATTTGTAAAAGGTATTTACCTAAAACAAATATTCTATTCCAGTCTTTTTTCTAATCTTCTTACATCCGGAAAGGGGAACTTATTTCTCAATTCAGTCGAAAATAAATAACACAATTGGCCTTTTTCGACAATTGCATTTGCAACAAAATATATAAGTAAATAAATAAATTACAAAAATGATTCGGACTTGTAATATTTTGTTACCTTGCCATATATTATTATATCGATCTAAAATTCGGTTTGGAAAAAAAATTGATTTTTGGCTGTTTTGGTTTACGTCAATGGTTGATGATAAATATTGTACGGTAAGTGGTACGTACCTCCTTCTTTTCCATCCTTCCCCTTGGTCCTATAGAGACCTAATTTCTGACTAGGTGGGGTAGTGGTGCGCTCGACAATCTGATATCCAGGAGGTGGAGCTATGTTTAGAATATTGGCCAAGTCTTTAAGTACTCCCATTATGTCGTCTGCGGCCTGACTGTTTAAGGTCAACGTGACGGTCACATTTCCGGTATCGCGCAACGGCAACGGCGGTGATTTTCCCAATCTACGAGAATTTGCGACAATCAGATTAGCGATACTTTGTCGGTCTCGATATCACGGGAAAGTTGCATACATTTCCGCTCTCTCATATTCCGATTGATATGCCATTTTCATGTGAGAATAGAAATCTACGGAACCAAGAGTAAATTACGATTAACTTTTTTCTCTCTCATTTATTGTAATTGAAACACGGAAAACTTAATTTCCACTGATTAGACATCGCACTATGGATTGGTATTTAAATTTATGGTCAGAATTCAAGCGCCAAGTATCTTAATTTTTTTTCTGAATTATTTTCAAGAAAATAGAACCACCAGTGAATACCAAAAATATCAGTGAATTCTTTGTAATTGCAACGTTTGAAACAAGTGTAATTTAATTTAAAAAATAATACTATTTTCGTAACTTTTAATAGCATCGTAAAGCGTCGTAAAACATTTTTTATCGGAGTGACGAAAATGTTTGCAACTTCAACGCTGACGAGTCGTATCGGAGTTTAATACCGACCTTGACGATCCCAGATTTTCCTTATCCTGCTTCGCCGCATCTTTGAGATATCCCGGCTTGACTCTTATCGGAATCGGTGATATTATCGGTATGACTGGCGAGACGCGCTTCAGCCAGTCAGATTCCTCGTCCGACTCTTCGTCGATCAATCTCAAACCGGGGAATCGATGAATGCATTCGGGAATGACACACTCCGGCGATGACGAGCTGACGATGGTGTCGGGAGTGTCGACGTCGCGACTCATCGACAACGAGTTTTCCTTCTTGTCATCTACTGAAAACAAATACGGTAACGGATGTAATCGATTATTCGAAAACAAATTGCGTATCCGAACAATTCAGTATTTTGTATACCATCCGGTGAAAGATCATTGCGATTATTTTTAACGAACTCTGAATTAGCTAATAGAAAATATAATTTTCGAGCATCCTAAGAAGTTCGTCAAAGAGCAGAAATTATTTTTATCAAACAAATTTTTTTTTTTTTTGCCGAAGATAATACATTTTTAACATATTTTGGAATTCGAAATTCCATTTCATATGCTGTATTTTCAAAAATTCAGTTTTCATAGCATATGGAATGGAGTTCGAAATTCCACTCAATATGGAATGGATTTTCACATGTCATGAACAATGCGATCGATGCGAGCCAACGTAATCGCAAGTGTAGAATATAATAGAATAGTGTCGTTTAATCGTGTCCTGAGGCAAACCCGCCAAGACACCGTGCTCCAAACATACGAGTAACAAAAAAAAAAGACGCAGCAAAAATGTATCTGTTTCACTTGATAAATGGGAATAAAACTCACAGTCGTCGAGTTTGAGAGGTGGAAATTCTTGATCGTAAAAGCCTCTCTGGGTGGAAGCGGGTTGTTGGGGTGGCGAAGGTTCCAATTCGCCGAAAGGCTGTGTGTTGTAGTGATCGGAAACTCCGAGCAGTGTAGCGGCACCGTAAGCGCCGGTTAGGTCGCCGGTTCTCGTGTTGTAGTCTTTCTGAGTGCCGATTTTCGCAAGATCCCCCGAGCCAAAAATCGGACACACGCCGTAATTCCTACCCAACAGAGGTTCTAATACTGCCATCGGTTGAAGCTGTCGCAACTGTGTCATGAGATTGTCAATAAACGTGTCGTAATCTTCGTCCATGCGAGACACCTTCCTCGAACGTTTCTTCTGCGGCGGTGCTGTCGCGTCCTTCCCCTGGCTCTGCCTGCGCTTCTGTTGGTACTGGCGCCTCTTCAATTTTTTGAGATCTGAGCGAAAAAAAAATAATGCAAATAGAGAAATCGTCAATTCATTGGCTAAATGACAAAATATCAGAAGTTATTTGTACGAAAATTCATGTCCCAACATTGAAAGTAGACACGAATTAAAAGTATAAAATAATTCCCACAGAAATGAATTAAATTTTTTTTTAAACATTATTCGGTAACTCATATTTTGTCCGCCCCGGTTCGGAGTTATTATTCGTGGTATCGACTAAAAGCGATAACGAAAAAAACACTGCTTTAAATGTGCCGATTTGTGGAAACGTCGCACTACCAAGTTAAAACATTTTTTTACTAACAAAATAAGAGTTCAAGGATGTCAGGAATCCCATTCGATACTGGCAGAGCTTCTTCTACGAGGAAGCATATTCTTCATAGAGGGGGCCTTGCGAACTCAGGAAAACAATAAGGAAGTGATAACATTTTGTTTCGCAAGTAATAAAATAATATTTACAACGTAAATAAAAAAAATAGTAACAAAATTTAACGATAATAACATTGTTTTACTCTCTTATCAATGCAAGTTTTTTTTTTCTACTCATCTACGTCGCATGCATTGTTCGTTATTTATTCACTAATTTTTTTTCGTGGCAATACGAAAAATTTTCAATAAACAGATCCGCGAATAGCAATCATAGCAAGTATACATGTGTTTACTTTTTCACGCCTCAAGGATCAAGTATCTCTTTTGTTTTCTGCTTCGCCAACCATGTCTCCTTCCAATCTTTCTCAGAAATCATAGAAAAAAAACAACCTTGACCATTTTTGAAACCAAACCCCACGACAAAAAAAAAAAAAAAAAAAAAAGAAACACAAAAAACGCATAATTAAAAATATAACAAAAAAGCTTACCAGTTTTATCGTCAATGGACCCGTCGATAAGCTCTTCTTTGGCAGTAAGAAAGTCTTTGGTATCGGAAAGCTGGGTAGGGGTGTTACTGGACAGAACTTCATCGAGAATTTCCTTTTTAACTTCCACTAAAGGCACTGTGTGTTGCGAAATTGCACCCTGTGGTAGGTGAGCTTGATGACCCAGAGGATGGGACATCGTATGAGGCACTGACGGTTGTATTGTATTAATGTTTTGTTGTTGCTGTTGTTTTTGCTGTTGTTGTTGCTGCTGCTGCTGCTGCTGTTGTTGTTGTTGTTGTTGTTGTTGTTGTTGTTGTTGCTGTTGTTGTTGTTGCTGCTGCTGCTGCTGCTGCTGCTGCTGCTGCTGCTGCTGCTGCTGCTGCTGCTGCTGCTGCTGTTGTTGCTGCTGCTGTTGTTGTGGCTGTTGTTGGTGCGTGGATTGTTGTTGTTGTGGTAGCTGTTGTTGTTGCTGTTGCGGTAGTTGTTGTTGTTGTGGTAGTTGTTGCTGTGGTAGTTGTTGTTGCGGTAGTTGTTGTTGTTGTGGCAGCTGTTGTTGTTGTTGTTGTGGTAATTGCTGTTGTTGTTGTTGTGGTAATTGTTGTTGTTGTTGTTGTTGTTGTTGTTGTTGTTGTTGTTGTTGTTGTTGTTGTTGTTGTTGTTGTTGTTGTTGTTGTTGTGGTAATTGCTGTTGTTGTTGTTGCGATTGGGATACCAGCGGTTGAGGAGTCTGCGGCGGCGTCGTAGCGACGGGCGTAGAAGGTTGCGATTGAACGGCGCTCGTTGCTTGCGAGCTCGTCGGTTGCGCAACTTTGCTTCCAGAAATCGTAGAGACAGTGGGTTTCCCGTGAGGGACGCTGAGCCTCGGATAAGCTGTCGTAACCGTAGCGCCGACTCGCTGTTGCATCCCTTGACCGCAAGAATTGCCGACGATCGTTTCGCTCGCGTTTTTCGTCGCTGCTTGAGCCTGCGAGGTGGCGATGTCCTGAAGCGGCGGTGTCGAGGCTTCGCTGATTTTCAGCTGCAACGGCGGTGTCGGTTGTTTGGCGACTGTCGTCGGCGCTGACTGCTGGGACACCTGACTCGTCGCCGCGACCGGTTTGATGGTCGGACCGGTGAACTGACTCTTCGTCGTCGACGAGTCGAACGGTCGCTGATGCTGGACGGTCTGCAGAGTAAAGGCCGCAGACTGACCGGGCAACGAACTCTTCGCCGAATCCTCCTTCATCGGTGGACTCTTCGTCTTCGATGATGGGGCGACCGAGTGCGAGACGAATGAGGTCTCGCGAGTCAATATTTGCTTGGTCGGCGTGGACTTCGTCGTGGGTGTCTCGTTGAGAAGAGGCGGCAGCAGCGAGGACGGGGTCGGCGGAACGGGCCTGGCGAGCTGGGCCTCGAGGGAGGGCACCAGCGGCAGACTCGGCCCCTGGCTCGTCGTCGAGGCGAGCGCTGTCGTCGCGCAGGCGGTGTTCTGCAACAGTTGCTTCAAGAGGACGTTCTGCGATTCCTCCATTCGATGGGAATTCAAGACGACCTTGCCGGTGTCGAGGGGATTGCTCGGAGCTTTGGCGTCGCTTGTCGACGATGTCTTCGTGGTGTCGTCGTGGGAAAGATCCTTGCCGTTTCCTGTCGTCGTGCTCTGCATCAGAGTGTCGAGATCGTTGCCCTTGGCGTTGTCGATCGGCAGAAGACCCGTGGATTTGTACTGGGTCTGCGACGAGGTCAGCTGAGAGTGCAGCAAGGTCGAGGCCTGCGAGAGCGTCGATTGGAGGATGCTCGTGGTGACGTTTATGGCGTTCGAGGCGGTGCTCGCCGCTGGAGGAACTATCGTTCGTATGCACTGCATCGAGGACGTCGTTATCGGCGAGGATGAAGAGGACGATGACGAGGACGACGAAGCGCTGTTGCCGATCACTCGCGTACCCACTGAGGACGATCCGCTCGTCGTGACTTGCAGCATGGACTGCAAATTTTGAGTACGCTGAACCGAGGAGGACGCAGACGACGAGGACGGCAGGACCGAACTGAGAAGATTGCTAGTTTGCGTTAGGACGGTGCTGGCCCGATGACCGGCTATCGAGGGTGTCGCCGAATTCGTACCAGCCAACATGGCGTTGAGCATCGCGTTCGACGTTATGGAAATTCCGAGACTACCCGATCGTAGATTAACTATCGTGTCGTTGTAATGCTCGGAAGTGTTTACCTTCGAGAGGGAGGAGACGATGTTTACGGCAGAATTGGGAGTTTCTTTTGCGAGGCTGTAAGCGCCTGTCATGCTTGTCGTGACGGCGTTCGAGACGGTCGACGGTGTCGATGTTTGTAAACGAAAGCTCGATTGCGAATTCGTTAGGGAATTCGGTGGTGTCGTGCTTGAGACTGTTGACAAACTCGAGACTTTGGGTGTCGCCATTACGGACGAGACCATCGTGACGAGAGAGCTCTGAGACGAGGTCGTGTAATTTTGGGTGTGATTAGTCTGGAGGGACGAGAGGAGAGTTCGCAACTGGTGCGAGACGTTGGCGACGTTCGACGTGAGTTCCGTGGGCTTCGACAACGGAGAGAGATGAGGGACGGTCGTTGTTATGCTCTTCTGCAGCTGCACCGCGGCCGTGCTCACCACGAGCGACGACGATGACTGCTGCGACAGGGGCGGAGTTTTTCTCGACGGAAGCTCGACGCCGAATGAGTTGGATTTTTGTAGCTTCGGAGGATTTCTCTCGGGCTCGCTCTCCACCGGTCCCTCCTCGAGATCCATCAGAGAGTCCTGAAGAATGTTCAGCGGCAGCGTTCCGAGCGGAGTCGCCAGATCGTATATCATACTCGACTTTCTCGATCTCTCGTCGCGCATTATGTCGCTGTTCGCCATTTCGGGCTTCGACGATATTATGTTGTCGAGCATGTCGAGACTGTCGTCCGACGATTCCATGAGAGTCTTCACTTCCGTGGCGTTTGTCTCGAGGTACGGTTTTTCCAATTCGAATTCCTTGGAGGGATTCTCTTCGGCACTCGGCGAGGCGACTCTCGTCGCCGTTGAGTCGGAAGTTGCGTTCTCTTTGATCTTCGACGGATCGTCGGCTTCGGACTTCGTACGAGTCTCCTTCATCTCGTTCATCATCACCGGCTCGGAGTCGTTCTCGAGAATGTTCACCAGCGAGAGATCGTCGGAGACCGGCGACATTCTCTTCAGACTCGAGACCTCAGGTTTGCTTTCGATGTTAAGCTTCTCGCCGTTCATCGCGTTCTCGGCGGGATTGTGGAGGGCCTCGAGCATGCTCTCGAGCTCGTCGGTCGTGTTCAGAGGATCGGATTTCTTGTCGTCAAGAGTCGGCGCGTCATCCTCGGTGGACTCGAGCTCCGAACAGTGATTCGTCAGAGGCTTCGGCTCGTCGATCGTCGCGGTTTCCTTGTCATCGTTCGTCTCCCTCTCGATCGACGATTCCTTCTCAGGTTTCATCGCGTTGGACTTCTGCGAGACTACCGGGACATCCTCCTTCGGCGGCGACTCGACCGCGGACATCTTCGGCTTGAGCATCGTCACCGATGTCGGCTGAACGCTCATCGCCAATTTCGCCTGAAGATTCGGCGACTCGGAAATCTCAGGCTTCATCGCGAATATGTTCGTCGAAGCGTTCGCAGCCGCGCTGACGACTATAGAATTCTTCTCCGTCATCAAACTCGCAAAATTTTCCTTCGTACCGTGACAAAGCGTCTCGACGATTTTGTCATTTTTCGTTATACTATCGAGAGAATTTGTTATCTTTGTTGATTTAACGATCGACGATTCCAACGCTGTTTTGCTGAGTTTCGCAGCGATCTTCGCGTCCGCGACGATCTCGGCCATGCTCAGAGAGGACGGTGCGACGTGCTTCTTGTTCTCGGCGCTTGTCGCCACAGGAACCATTTCCTTGACCGCGTTCGTCGTCGTCGTCGCGACGGGCGCGGGCTTGACGCTGTTCTCGCACGGGGCGAAGGCGCTCGCGACCTCGGTCGACGTTACGGTCTTCGCGATGGTCGGATAAGAGACGGTGGGTTTGATAGCGCCCGGAACGCCAGCATCTGCTTGACGAAGGCTCGACGGTGGAATTTCATTGTGACGCAATTTTTCCGGATATACGAAATTCACCGAATCTTTGTCCTGTTTCTCTTTGGTCTCGTCGATCCTCGGCGAGGCTGCTCTGTTGTTCTTAGAAATTTTCGGGCTCTCGTTTACGATCCCGACTTTGTCGGTCTCGTCGTCACCGCACGATTCCTTCGAGAAATTGTCGTCCGGCGATTTTATGCTCGGATCTATGATGACGACCTCGGAATCGCCGACGAGAGAGACCATGAGCTCGTGATCGGGCGAGTGATGCATGAACGGACCGGGCGACGAGTCGCCGACGAGTTCCTCCTGATCGGGCGACTCGGGAGTGTCGGTGACGGCGACGAGCCTCTTGCCACTCTGAATCGTCCTCATTATGTCCAATCTCAGGCCCTTCTTGTTCCTCGTCTGAACGTTCTCATCGTCGCTCAGAACGTGCTCGTCGACCTGCGTCACTTGGATATCCATCATCGGCACGAGATCGTCGGCCTCGATGCTGTTGTTGACGAGGGCGTTGCCCAGCGAGTCGTTGCTGTCGACGGAGAGTTCGACGACCATGTCGGAATCGAAGAGGGCGTATTGCTCCTGCATGTCGGCCTCGAGAGGACCGGAGATTACGTCGCCCAATTCCGAGTCTCCGAACTCTTCGATGACGGTGATGTCGTCGTTGTCGCGCTGCGCGGTCGAGCTCAGGGTGACTTCCTCGTTGACGATGGTCTTGTCGTCGTCGTAGTCGGTAGTGTCGGGTATGGTCTCGAGTTTGTCGCTCGGGCTGTCCATGGGCAAGCTCGCCGGTGTCTCGGCGAGCGACGAAGTCCCCGTCACGGTCTTGGGCTCGAGCGTCGTGGGCGGTGTCTGAGGCGGCGTGTGAGAATCGTCGTCGAAGTCGTTGTAATCGGCGCAGACCAAGGAATTTATCTTCGACTGCGAGATACCTGTTTTTCTGTGAACGACGGCCGAGGTATTCGGTTTCTCCTGTTCGCTGCTGTTCACGTGAGAATCGCCGGTTTTGCCTTTGCTGGACTCGGGCTTGGTCGACCACATAGGCGAACCTCCCCGTAGTCCCAGCTTGATAAACCCGAATCTCCCGAAATTCGGTATCATCGGCAGGGTGTTCAAGGGATTGTGAGGATTTCCACCGCCTCTGTTCGCTTGATCGATCGACGAGCTCGAGTTCTGTTGATCCTGCTGATGTTGTTGTTGCTGCTGTTGCTCGTGACTGCTCGAATTTTGCGAACTGTAAGCGTGAGGCGTGTGGGGCGTGTGGGGAGTCCTCGGTGTTCCGGGATTCTCGACGCTCTGCGGTCTGTCCGGCATCGCCGGGCTGTTACCGCTCGATTGTCTCCGCTGCATCTGCATCGGCGAACCGGCGACCATCGGACTGCGCGGCATCGGCGAGCTCGGTGTCTGCGACTGTGGCGGATGATTCATGCTGTTCAATTGATGCTGCAGCATCGGCGATGTCGACGGATGGCTTCGGGACATCGGACTGGGCGGCTGATACTGCGACACCATTGGCGAGCTCGGTGGATGATGAATTCGTCCGCTCATCGGCGACGGTGGTTGAGAATTTTGCGACAATTGCTGCTGCAACATCGGCGAGCCCATCGTCTGCTGCACCATCGGACTCCGTGGCATCGGCGAGCTCGGTGGTTGTCCATAGTTCTGTTGCTGCATCTGCTGCTGGTGTAGCTGCGGACTCGGCGAGTTCGCCGGCTGAGAGACCATCGGCGAGTTCGGAGGTTTCTGCATCATCAGCTGTTGCTGCTGTTGCTGTTGCTGCTGTTGCTGCTGCTGCTGCTGCTGCTGCTGCTGTTGCTGCTGCTGTTGCTGCTGCTGTTGCTGCTGTTGCTGCTGTTGCTGCAGCTGCAGGTACTGCTGTCTCTGCTGCTGCTGAGCGAGCTGCTGCTGGTGCTGAGCGAGCTGCGCCTGCTGCTGAGCGATCTGCTGCGCCTGCTGAGCCTGCTGAGCCAACAGTTGCTGCCGCTGCTGGACCATCTGCAGAGCCCGCTGATTTATGACGTTCTGACCGTCGCCCGATACACCGACCACCTCGTGCTGCTGCTGAATTATCTGCTGACGCTGGAGCATCTGCTGATGCTGCTGCTGCGTCAGAATCGGCGGCTGACCGCCCTGAGGACTTCCGAGCGGCGAGCGTTGGCCGTAAACTATGCCGCTCTGAATCTGCATTCTCGGACGCTGTCCCGGATCGCCGACCGCCGGTGGACGAACGAATCTCTGCTGAAGACTGTGCAGTCTGACTCCTGCCTCGCCGATCAGCTGCTGACTAGGACGTCCCTCGGACGCGAAGGCTCCGGGACTCGTCGCAAGTCGTCCGGTTATCACCGCTCGGTGCTGAGGCGAGGCCATTCGTGTCACCGGGCCACAGATTCCCGGCGATGGCATCGCCCCCGGACTGAAGGGACTCTCCTCGCCCTGGGAGTGGGGAGTTCCGATTCGTGGCGAGGGTTGCATGCTGTGCGGCGACATCGTGCCCGGATTCGTCGACTGAGGATTGCCAGGGCTGTGCTGAAGCATCGGCGGGTTCGGACTGTGCTGAATCATCGACGTCGCCGGCGAGTGTTGGATCATGCTCGGCGGAACGCTGCCCGGGCCGGGACTGTGAGAGACCAGACCGGCCGGACTGTGCATCGGCGACGAGTGCTGCGAGGGCGACATCAACGGCGAACAAGGCTCGCTCGTCTGCGGCTGCGGCTGTCGCTGCTGTTGCTTGCTGTGGTATTCCTGCACGAGCATACCGTGCTGGCGGGTCTGCTTTCGGCTCGCGTCCAATTGCTTCTGGAGTATCGCTTGCTCGGTCGATATGCGCTGCAACTCCGCGGCGTCGTTGTCGGTCAACTCGTTGCCGGATTTTCGAAGCTGGCGCTGCTTGCTGTTGAGCGACTGCGTTGGAAAGTCGAATAGGATTTATTAGAGCTCGTAGAATCGTTGAGCTGGGGCGGCGTATGATTTACAACGGATAGTTACCTTTCTGACCTTGCGCAGCTTTTGGACCTCCGTCTCGTAGTAGCTCAACTGCTGCGTGAGAATCTGGCGCTGATGGTTCAACCACTGCTCGTACTGGATGTGCAGCTGACGGTCCTGCTCCGTCACGATCGTCTCCGGTGGCGCTGGCGGCGCTGGCAGTTGGGGAATGTTGAACGTCGCGATTCTCGCTATGAATTAAGAGATTTTGTTCTTTCGTGAGTATAGGAGTGACGGAATTAAAGTTGTTTTAAACATAAATTTATAAGACTTTTAATTGATGAGCTCTGGTCGATATCGATAATAATTATTATGCTATTTTTGTAATCAAACCTCCCTTGGTCGTGAATTTAGTTGCAACTATGCACGGTGCAAAAAAATAGCGTTCACGTTTTGCCCGTAAATTTGATGAATTTAATGGATCAAATTTTTGTATTCGTCGGGCCGTTTGCTTACTCTCAGGTGGTGTCTGCGTAGCGATTGGTTGGCGCGGCGATTGCCCGACGAGTTTAACGGCATCGGGAACTCCTTGTGGCCAATTGGAGCCCGGTGCAGAGGGTGGTCTAGGCGCGCAAGGTGGTCGTATGACCGGCACACCACTCGTCACGATACCCTGAGGGGGTGAACCGAGCGGCGCCGAACCGAGCACATCAGCTCTGAGCCTCTCGAACTCGCTGTCGCTCAGAAGGGCTCCACTCGGCGTTGTCGTGTCGACCTGCTGCTGCTGTTGCTGCTGCTGTTTTTCCTGTTCGCGCTTCTCTTGCTCCAAAAGATCCTCGAGAAGCAGAGGTTGCTCCTGTGAACACGACTGCTGACAGTTAAGGTCATTTTCAACTGAATCCAGCACTATTTGCGAGAATATATATATATATTTATAAATGTCGTAAAAGAACATTTTTTTATCACGCACGACGAATTATTCAGCGCTTGTAAGCTTTTGGCACACGATTACAAAAACAAAACAAAAAAAATTGTAAAACCGAAAATCATGCAAACGAACATCGCAGTTTCAAAAGTCTCCAGATTCGTAAATTTCTTTCTTTTTTTTTTACCAAATACAGTACAGATTAAATTATAAGTTTAGGATAAAAATTCTATAAGTGGAACACTTTTTTTGATCGATTTCTATCCGTATGAAGGTCCGCAAACAAAACCGGATTTTTACCGGTGCTTCTTTTTCTCCTCGCTCCTCCACTGACTAAAAACGAATACGGAGATATAAAAAAAGCGTCTGCAATTTACAAAATTCGTACATAAAATTATCCTCCACGAAGCAGAAACATATTGTGCAGGGACAACAAAAAATATACGAAAAGCTCTGTATGTAATTTTCGTGGAAAAAAAAGACTGTCGAATTCAATTACTTTTGAAACTAAGGTGCCCGAATAAATAATTGCGCGTCGCAGCCAGAAACATTGAGATCTAATATTACGCTTATATGATTTATGAATTTTAGTAATAAAAAATTTGGTTATTCCGTAATAAAATAAATGTACTGAAATTTGTATTCTTTTTTTTGTTTTCTACGACGAGAACCGCGAATTTGCTGCCGATAACTTTTTGACCTATGTGCTGTAAATGCCCCAAGACTTGCTCACCTGCAGAAGCAAAGGTCTCCGGTGAGGATGCGGTGAGATCGAAGGGGCACCGCTATGAACGACAGGGGCCATCGGTGGAACCGCCACCGGCACGGGGTGCCCTATATGGACCGGGGGTCGCGCCATACCTCGCCCACCTGGGCACATCCCCATCTAGACATGCACCAACACCAATGCATTGCAAACACCCAGGCCAAAAAAACACGATTTTACTCAGCCATTACTTAATAATAAACTTCAGTCACTCGTTCTACGCCTACTTCGATATTGTTTATGAATGTATCAATCTCTTTTTTTTTTACGTCCAGTTAAAATTGAACGCTGATCTCAGATCGCCATATTAATTTCAACTCGAGAATTTAATTACCGACTTAATTCGTTAAGACAGCGTAACGAAATTTCACGGTAAAAATCATATTCGATGTCGTAACACGTTCGCCACCCCCGAAATGATATCGTACCTTCGGAATATTTTATCCTCAAAAGTGAAACGACAAGTCGCTGTGGGCTGTTTTTATTTTTAGAGCAAAAAACGAACAAATTACGTCCCGATTAAAAAGTGTCATAAATTGTTTTTTTAGAAACATTTTTTTAACTACATTAAACTTTGGTACGAAGCTTCAAGTGTTTTTCTCTGACTCGGGTAAATTGTACGCAAAAACGGTCGATGATGATAATTAAACCTACGATCGGTAATAAAATAAAGACTAATAATGTGTCTAGACTGTGTCTGCGTTCCGCATGATAATAACGATGTATCGAAGATAAGGGACACGTCGTATAAATTATTTCGTCGTTTAACGAATGTAGAGCTTGTACACTGAGCGAAAGTGCAAAGATGAAGACACAATCTCCCAAATCTAAAAACTCCTTTGATGTCCCATGAGCACGAACGTCTCCAAGATAAAAAGCATAACTTGGACACTGCCTGTGTGCCATGGGCGATGTAAATACTTCTCCCACAAAAATACCGCTACATGCCACTGCCGTGCATAAAATTGGTCCGAACTGTCCGAAAACTACTTCCAACCAAAAACGGTCACAAGTTTCTCGCACTCTGCTGTAATGAATTTGCCTACAAATGAGCACGCGCCTTAATACGATAATGAAAAAAACGCACAAAATCGCACATTGCCGTTCGGTTGCGAATAGAAATTTGCTTCTCCAACTAAGTTCTGATGTCTCGACGCGAAGTTGCTTAAAAAAACGGACGTCGAACTATCGCGAGAACGATTTCAACGATATTTTTTACCCGTAAATTTCTATGACCCTCCGAAAACGTAATTAGCGAAAATCGATGGGGCAGCAAACGTGTTAATCGGTAGATTATTGTACAATAATTGCACATGCTTTTGTTTGTTTGTTTGTTTCACAAGAAAATCAATTTCATTAGTTGGTAATACCAGCACCGAGCCAATAAAAGTTCGAATGGCTCATCACATTCGAAATCGAATATCTCTCACAGGTTATTATTATCATTATTATTATTATTATTATTATTATTATTAACTTTTTAACGATATAAACGAATGTTAAAGAATACTGAATTGAAAGCGATGCATAAATTTCGAAGAGACGTGAATGGACGTAGACGAGTTTGCTAACCTGTATGGGTCCCGGATAGGGAGGCGGCGGTCCGGGATACGGCGGCGGTGGTGGTGGCGGTGCCAGCGGCATTCTCGGTCCGATCATGTGATTAACCGAGACTACTCTTCCCGCGACCCCTTGAATACCGGCAACTCGCATCCCGACTCTTTGCTGCTGCGGCACTGTTGAAAAATATATTCGTCAATAAAATTATGAAAATGAATGAATTTGACGGAAGCGAAAAACACTTTCGTTGCATAAGAGTGTGGAAAATACTCCTCCTACTTTCCTTACTTCAAACTGTACTGTAACGATTTAAAAGTTTCTTTTTTTACATAATGAATATTTCGTATCAATTGTTCACCATAATAATGAGAGACTCCATAGTGTAACTTAAAAAGCTACCAAATCATCCTGATGCAAATCGACGACTTACGACAGAATAGTAATTTGCGATACTCGTGCGAAAAACTTTTTCTTAACTCGTGCGATTGCAACACTCGCCTTTGGCTCGTGCTGCAAATTCACACTCGTCAGAAACAGTTTTATCGCACTAGTAGCGTAATGTACTATTTCAAGAATAGAATTCCTTACCCTGCATGTGCGGTTGTTGTATTCGCTGTCCATGTCCAGGGAAAGTTGCAGGATAGCTTACGGTAACAGTGTTCGTTGATGTGACGACACCGATAGCGCCGTCCGGCGATAAAAGCCGAGTCCCAGGTGGCATGGGTCTTCCCATTGCAGCTGCTTGTTGAACGTGCTGATGCATTTGCTGCTGAACCGCGACGGCTTGCGGATGGTTTTGTGACAATATTGGAGGTTGTTGTTGTTGTTGTTGTTGTTGTTGTTGTTGTTGCTGTTGTTGCTGCTGTTGTTGTTGTTGTTGTTGTTGCTGCTGCTGTTGTTGCTGTTGCTGTTGTTGTTGTTGCTGTTGTTGTTGTTGCTGCTGTTGCTGCGATTGCGAGGTCGACGGTTGGACCTGAGCCAATGTCGGCGCCTGATGAGGCGCGATACTCGGCCCTTCGACCGAAGTCGGCGGCACACTCGGCGCGCTTGTTTCATTCATGTCCGAATGCGCCGTCGATGCACTACCGAGCTCCTCGGTTTTCACTTCCTCCTCCTTCGTTTCTTTCTTCTGCTTGTCCTCCTTCGTCTCGTCCTCGACTTGTTCCAAATCGAGATCGAGGATGTTGGTCTTGTCGCCGCCCGTTGCGTCGTCCAGGTCGGAATCCACGTATTGCAAAATATTGAAGTCCGCTCCCATTTCGGCTGTTAAATTTAAGAAACACGGTCGAAATGCATCGTTTTGAACTTTGATACAGGCACCTTATTACCGTTCCGATTACCGGCTACGGTATTTCACATGCCCTTAAGGATCACGAACTTACCGAGCATATCGTCGTCGTCGTCGCCCAAATCTCCTAGTATTGCACTGACGCCCTCGACCTCTACCATTGGAGCACCTTCTTGCTCGAGCTTCTCAAGCTCGGCAGTCACATTATCGGGTATCTCCGACGCCTCCGATGACGCCGCGGCGGTGTCGCTGACCGTCGCTGGAATAAGAGGCGGACGAACCATACCCGGCGCCCCCATAATTCTCACGGTCTGGTTGGCCAGTTCCTGACCGCCTCGTACTATTCTTTGACCTATGCTTGCCCCTTGATGGGGATCTAAAAAAAAACATTATTTAAACATTTTTCATACAGCTCCAACAGAACAGTGAAATTCACAGGTCAACATTTTTCGTGGCTCAGCTATGTGACAATTGTTGTTAATATTGTTTCAACTCAACCACCTCTAACGAGACTAGTGGCAATGTGGCAATTTTCGTTAATTGTGTTTAAATGAAACCACCTCTAGAGAGACAAGTGGGAATGTGACAGTTTTTGTTAATTTTGTTTGTAGACAGAGAAACTTGTCTCTCCGAACAAAAATCTACGACCGCGCTTCAATTTTTCTTCCAATATGAGGTGGACAAATTGATTTTATATTCACCTGGAAATCTTTGCAGTATTTCGTACTGTTCCGTCAATGGGTTTCTCGGATTAGCCATGCGTTGCTGCATCACTTGCTGATTTTGGAAGTGTTGCTGTTGCTGCTGCTGTTGCTGTTGTTGCTGCTGCTGCTGATGTTGCTGCTGCTGCTGTTGTTGCTGTTGTTGTTGTTGCTGCTGCTGTTGTTGCTGTTGTTGTTGTTGCTGCTGTTGTTGTTGCTGCTGTTGTTGCTGTTGTTGTTGCTGTTGTTGTTGCTGTTGTTGTTGCTGTTGTTGTTGTTGCTGTTGTTGTTGGAGCTGTTGTTGGGGAATTCCAACTACCGATGGTCGTTGATAGAGCATTCGAGTTCGGGGGTCTATTCCCTGAAGTCTCGTATCAATATTACCTGCTGCGGGATGTCGCGAATTCATACCTGGACGAATTTTCATTGCATTAATAAAGGAGAACAACGAGGAAAACTATCGTACGAAAATACATGGTGAGTTAGGGGTGAGATTTACCAAGCGTATTTCGTATCAATGCATTCGGAGGAATTCCCGGAATCGGCATCCGCGGTCTGCCAATTCCTGGCGGAAGAGGATGACGGAATGTACCCTCGACAGGATTCCCCGGTGGCGGAACGTGTTGGGGAAGCTGCACGTGACTCGCGTCGAACTGCTGTTGACTCCCTTCGACGGGACTTTGTCCATCTACAATGTTTGAAATAAACAAATAAATAAGTGAATAAATAAGTGAATAAATAAGTGAATAAATAAGTGAATAAATAAGTGAATAAATAAGTAAATAAATAAATAAATAATGATTTGGAAGCTAAAAAAGAAGTTTCGAGGACCGAAGCGAGATGGGCTGGCGAAAAATCAGGCTGGCCGGGGCGTAATGGGCCACTCTAAATAAGATAACTAGAAGGTTACAACGGCGGATTATTGGCGCATGAGCACTACTGACGGGTAGAAGTTGAGAAACTCAAGATGTATGGATAGGCCAACCCAGCCGGCCAAAATATCTTATCCGGCTAATGGATTTTATAGTTTGGCCGGATAAGCTAATACAGTCTTAGCATTTTTTCGTAACGCAACGTATTTCGAAATATTTTCGCCCGCTGAACACGAATCCGCCGGCCTTTTTGGCCTAAAGTACAATGCGACATTAAGGGGCTCGATTTTATGCACGAAATTATGCACTTGGCCGGCTAAAATAGTTTAGCCGGCCTATCTGTATCTGTAAGTGAACAATTTAAGGGTAGTCCCTCTCGCCCCAGACAATTTCTTTTCGGACACGCTATAGAACTGTGAAAATATGATTATTGGATGACAAACAATTATGCTTTCGGCAGCGTTGTAGTCGCATTATTTGCTTAGGGGGCCCATCTCGCTCCGGTCTCCCCTACATTGGGAAAGGTTTTGATTTTACCTTGACTCCAAGATCCAGCGAGAGGTTCCATTTTTTTGGTGAGCTGTTGCCGTTGCAGGAGATCGCGAAGCTGTCGATTGACTTCGGGCTGCTGATTGAATATCTCGGGAGGCGGAGCATCCTGTCGCGATTCGGGCCTGGGTGACGTGTAGCTCGGGGCCGGGGAGGGTGTAGGGGGTTGATTGCTATAAGGATCAGGAGTACGAGATGGAGCATACACATGGGTGGAAGAACGCGGAGTTGGAGGATTGAATACGGGTCGTGGAGTGCCGGGCGGCTGGGAAAAAACATCGTTACGCGGCGATGTCGCGTAAGTGGGCGTACCGGGTATCATTGATCTCGGGGTTTGCGAACCCGGCGGCACGTAAGACTCGTTGCTAGACTCGAAACGTTGGAAATGCTCTTGCTGGGATTGCGAGGACGCGGGCGATCGCGGAAAATCGTGAGGGGACTGCGGAGCCTGCGGCGAGAACGGCGACGGCGGTTGGGCGAACGTGTTGGGCATTCCCGCCCGTACCGCAGCACCGACCGGTCGCGTTACCATTCCGCAAGGCTGCTGATTCGGCAATCGTGGAATACCTTGAAGCGGGCTCGGCGGCGCTACACCCCGGATGACCTTCATCGACGGGGCCGCAAACGTACCCCGCGAACCGGGAGACGGAGATGCCAGCGGTCCCATCAGATTTCCGTCCTACAAAACGAAACATTCTGTAGATTAACATTAACGCAGGAAGTAGACTGGATATAAGTTTTCCATGATTATAGAAAGTTTGATTCTTTGTTTCGGTGCTTGAAAATATCAGATATGTATTTTGACGTTACTTTCATAGAGATAGAGATACCTTTTTGCTAATTGATTATGTGACCTTGCAACTAAATTATTCTTTTCAGAGGAAATCATTTTTTCCTATAATTATTGGTTTTTCAACTGTGGGGTTTTTTCTTTTTTTTTAACTTATCACACTCAGCTAAATAAGAAGAAAAAAATATATGTATATACGAAATCAGCAATCACCTGCGACGTTGATACTTGTAACTGGGTCGTGAGACCCGCCGTATTGTCGGGAGTCAATTGTGGAGTTCCATCGTCACTGATTTGTCGGTGAACTCTCGCCATAGCTGCACATTCGAAGAATGGAAATATCGATTAGTCGTTCATAATTATATTTAATTCAAAAGAATATGCTCTATAATAACCTTTGGCTGGTATATTGAAATTTTTGGGCCCTCCTACTACAGTGCCGTCTGTGAGGCCGTGTGCTTCAGTACAGATTTGCGAAGAATGAAAATAGAAACAAAACAAAAAAATGAAGTATGGGATGAATATTTAATACAAAAATGGTAATTAAGGCTCATTAAATTATATTACACTTCGTTCTCAATATATTTTCATACGTTAGAAAAATTAGTTAAAAAATTCAAGAATGTAAGAGATTCCAAGCGCTCTCACAGACCGCACTGTGGCAGTTATGAAGCTCACACCAGCTTGAAAATAACAACAAATACTCTGAACCTTACTCGACACGAACAGTCTTCTTTTTTTTTTTTTTTAATAATGCAACTAGTTATGCAATATTTTTCTACACCTTGGAATGTAATTTTTCAAAAGATTGCATCGAAATATTTTTTCTCTTCCCGACTTGAAAAAATTATGAAACCTTGTGCGAGTCACGAAAACGATCTCCAATTTACAGACTTTCTAGTGATTTAGAAAATGTTGTTAAAAAAATCGAGTACAATTTTCTTATGGTCTGAAATATACCTCCGACACTTTTTTGATTGTACACAATTTGTTCATACATTTTTGTACTTTCGTAGGACCTTAATATGTTCGGCGACAATTCGCCGAACATTTTATTTGGACGATTTTACTTAATAGTGATACGAATACAAATTTATATTAAGATGCATGAATAAAATTAATCCATATTGAAAGAGGTTTTTTTTTTTACTTTTTTTAAACCGAATTTAATCGGATTTTAACATACCATTGACTCGTTGCTCTTGAATTGATTGTTGCTGATGTTGCGCCTGCTGTTGTCTGTGCGCCTGCAGTTGTTTCCATTGTCGCTCCTGCTCGGCCTCCCTCGACGTACGATCGCGATTCGTAAGCCGATCTTGCTCCTATCGAAGATCAATAAATTACATCTGGATATTCGATTCAACGCTCGGGTCATTACATTCACGTACGAAAATCTTCCGAGTTCAATCGTCACGTCGAGAAAATCGTCAACATCGGATGTAATGACAGCGTTTGGTTTTTTCTTTTGCTTGTTTTTTTTCGAAATAAATTTAAACAGTCGGACAAGGCGTCGTAGACAACCAGCCAAGAATGATACACCAATGTTAAACATTCACACAAATAAATAAGAGCACTGTTACTAAAATCAAAGATTCCACATCTCTTCACAGCAGTTCAAGACTCCGGATGACTTGTTTTCCCATTTTGTGCAATGTAATTATAACAGATCCAATAAACCCGTCACCGTTTAAGTAAAATATACAAGAAATAGGAAAAAAATGTTAAATAAAAAGAAACCGAGAACAAAACATTCACGCCTTTGCATAGCGATTATTTTCACACCAAACTGACACTGCAGCCTCTAGATCTTTTGATCGTCAAACAAATTACGTGCATATTTATCGAAGACGACAAGTTATTATTTTGTCTATAACCTTTTAAAAAAAAGAAGAAAATTTTAGTCCTTGTTATTTCTGAAATTTGCTGAAAATTTTTTATCCCATCTCGTTCATTTTTTTCGTTTTGTTTTTTTTTTCGTTAACCTGCAGACTCCGAGGCGCAACGGTACACGTTAGATCTGAATTTTGACAACGCTGAATTATAAACGAGCGATTGCGTTACAAAGAAGCGTCTAGGAGGACGGAAAAGAAAACACAGTTGACCATGTCACTAATTATAAAAAAAAAATAAAAAAAAAACAATAGCAAAGAACAAATTGTATATAAATATGTACTAGCAATAGTGCAATACGAATCTACAACCACCCAAAAAGAAAAAAAAAAGGTCACAAAGTAAACACTGATGTTAGTAATGGATAGGGGAGGATTTTTTTTTTTCAGGAAAGTACAAGGATTCGTGGTTGATTCGAAGATATTTCCGAAAATTTTCGAGGGATGATATATATATTTTAAAAAAAGTATATATATATATATATATATATATAGATGTTGCTACGAGACGTCTGTAACATGCCAACAACGAAACATCATGGGCTATCGATAAAGTGTAACGACGATCATTGATAAAAGAGAAATAAAAAAGAAATAAAATGAGAAGAAATCGAACGACGTCGCAATATCGAATATCGTAACAGTCACCCAGTAATAATAAATGCATCTTCGAGAGAGAGAGAGAGAGAATGGAATGCTGAAAAACAAAACCGAACATTCCAAATAATAGACGATGAGCTAATAACGAAATAGAAAAAAAAACAGCCGAGATACGGCACGCAGTTGTATACTTTGGATCCAACGAAAGAAAAATTAAACGAGACACGTAAATTGTATACTTCCGGTCTAATGAAGAAAACATTAATCGAACGTTTGCGGGACTTTCGCTTCTGACGAATATTTGAATAATTTTTTTTACGTATTTGTCTACATATCACAGTTAAAAAATAAAGTATAAAAATCGACATTTCACAGTGCTTTAAATTCAAGCAAGTTATTCATACTAATTAATTTAATTGAATTCAAACAAACAGTATAACAACTAAAATTTCTTTGCCGATGGCGAATAATTGCACGTAAAAAAAAAATCCCCCTCTCCGCACAGGAAATGTGCGGAGGAAGTTTCCAACCGGACAATCTATAGAATACGAACGGGAACGAAAGAAGTGTAAAAAAAAAAAAAAAAAAAAAAAAAAAAAAAACAGAAAGAAGTAAAAGTAAAAAAAAAATAATAATGTCGATTGGATACGTGATCACAAGGCAAGACACTAGAGGCACAGAGATAGATGGCTCACCATAGCCGGGGACTGTACAGGTACAGTGTGAATAATTGCAGTGGGTGGCGGATCGTAGTGCTCCTGGCTGAGGGAAGGGAGGGTGCGCATTATTTCGGAGGGGGTGAGCACTCTAATCTGATGATCTACCGAGGACAATTGTCGTACTGTGGTAGATGCCAGGACGATCGGGCCGGCGGCATTGGGAGATGCCTGGGATACGCTCGAGCTGTTAGCGACGTTAATACTTGTACTGATCGTGATATGAGCGGGTGATTGTGCGGGACGTTGCTGGGGTGGTGACGCTTGTTGCTGACCATCACCGACGACCGTGTTGCAGTAAGAAGAAGCATTTGACGTTGTGCAATTGGTGGTTGCTGGCGACTGTGTTAGTCTAGCATTGCCACCAGCACCGGCCATTAATTCTTGGTGCGCAAGGCTGTTAATAATATTATTCGTGTTGGAGTTTACTGGGCTGGGTCGGGGCGACAGGGATGAGGTTGTCGAGGACGGTGATGGGCTCGGGGAATTAGATGTTAGCTGCCTCGGCGGTCCCTGCACCGCACACACCTCCGCTAGATGACCACCGATCGTCGACGGTGTGACTTGCGATGTTCCGGTCGCGCACGGCCCAGTCATTCCTGTCTTCTCCTGTTGGGACTTATCGGGCCCCTGGACAGAGGCCAAAAGTCCGACTTGCTTTTGACCAGCGGCCATAGCTACTACCGGAGATACTTGAGCTGATGTCATAGCTGTGACGGGTTTGGTGGTGATGGTGGGTGCGCTTGTTGCAGTGACTGGGGTCGTGCTTGGTATATCCTTGGGTATCTGTCGGTTTCAACGGGTCCCACGTTCACACACTTTTACAATTACATTTTTCTTTTTTTTTTTTTTGGGAGGTTCGTGGCTTCTTACGGAGCTAGAGTAACATGGTCTTTTTTTTAAGAGGATCAACGGGTTACATCGTTTGGGCAAATATTGCGGACGAGTTGTGATTTCAAATACGGATTATTATTTTTTTTTTAGGTGACTTGGGAACGAGGGCTATTCAACGGGGGACAAAGATAAATGCGATACTTATGTCATGACTATAGAGACATATGGAGAATGAACAACGGTTTTCAGTGATCGAATATCGTCGGGGAAACTTTGCTGACAATGCGGTCTGAGAAAGCTGTTGGAAAACTGTCCGTTGGTTGTTCTGTTTCTTCAGGCAATGTTCTTTGAGATGGATTTTTTTTTTGTTTTTTATGAAGAACTCGTCCGAATTTTTATATCAATGATATTGCACAAATTTGGTGATGTTTCGACCAGTCTCGTGAAGCATACAATAATACTTTAATGGAGGGAAATCCTCCGATACCAGATAAATTGAACCGTTAGTTTGAAAATATTTAACGTAGCAACTAATGTTAAGTATTTCCGGTAGTTCCGAACGTTTTGTAAATTTAGCAAAGAATCGAAAAAAGTCGAATACAACATCTGTTCAGCAAAAAAACTTCTGCACGAAAATTTTTTTAATCAAATAATTCCCGCGTAACAAAATTTCTTAAAATTCTCTGACCGACGATTCGTCACATTCATTTTGACGTCGAACAGATCAAACCCGCTAATTTTTCACTCTCGTAAATCGGGCAGCTTTTAACGGTCGATTTCAGATTGCGTTGTCAGAAAAATATCCCCTCGATATATGCGGGTGGACGGCCGGTGAAAACACTAGTTGCAATGGTTGGTGTTTGCTCTATTACTGACTCGACGTATCGTCCCCTCGTGGAATATTGCTCTCGGCTAATTGGCGCGATGAAAAACATGTTAAACGTTAATTTACATACGATTGACAAACCGTCACTTATAGCACATTCGAATCGCAACGAAGTCCTTTAATGTCTTCGAATATTCATTAGCCGCGAGATTCGATCGAACTTGTTTTTAATTTTTTTTTCATAATTGCGCAACAATTACAATGTCAGAGGTAAGGAATTGCTCACGCAGCCGAGCAAATGTTCCATTAACGCGAACGTCATCGAGCTCGAAGGGATCGGTAAAGGCTTCGTTAAAAACACCAGCCATTTCTTGTTTTCTTTATAATACATTGACTAGTTGCTAGACGTAGTACAATGAGACACAAAGAACGAGCTGTTAGTTTGACTTATGTGTTAGCACAAGAAAACCTCGATTTAGATATGAATTACATGTTGCGATATAGATGATTCAAATTAATCAATAAAATAGAGTTGAAATAAAAATTGAAAAATAAAAATGACGATTATTGCATCGTCTTTGTCGATATTTATCGTAAGATCGTAATTCTCTTACCGGCTGCGTCTTCTTTATGCGGATCGCGGCTCTGTTGTCGCGGGCCTGCGCCAAGTACGGTGCTCTCTTGTCGTTCGGCAATGCGCGCCACTTTTTCAATATTTGCTTGCAACGCTCGGACCACGCTGAAAACAAGTTTTGGAGTTACAAACTATCGAACAACTTTCATACTCGTAAACATACATTTCAGAAGTTTACGCTAAAAACTTCGTATCTAAATTCACGTGCGACGTTAAAGAAAAATCCGCATCGTTGGTTTTGGCGCCGGAAGGTCGCGTAATTTGTAATCGGCCATGTAGGCTTAACTGGAGCATCGAGGGGGTAACCGGGACGCAAAACTCACCCGGATACTCGGTCTTCCATTCCGGATGGTTCATATTTGCATAAAGGACCGACGATATCGTCGCGCTCGTGCCCAATGCCTCGTCCGATTCCATTTTCAGATTACTCCTCTGATTGTACGATATCGCTGTTCCGCCGGACGCGCCGGAGCCTTCGTCGTCTGGATTCACCCATGGACTCCGGGGTTCCGAGCAAACGGGACTGAAGTCCGGTTGTTGCGGGCTGCTGTAAAATTGAACGAAATTTTTGTAGGTACTTTGTTAATTTTGAAGGTGGGTATGTGGAGGTTTTTCGAGTTAATGTCGCTGTTGTCGCAATGCGGTCATTTCCGGACACGTCAATCGATGGTCACGTGACAGTCAATTGACAAAGAAAATGACCGGGCACAAACTCGGCATCCATCTCTACATGATACGACGTACTTGCTGTATTCGGACTGATATGGTGACGGTGGTGGAAAGCTCATCGGCGAGTTCAGAGTCGATTGGCCAACCGACGGTAGCGAGCCTGGCACCTGCGGCCTTCCTAAGGGCAGACCTCCTTGCATACCTGCAAATACAGAACCAAATTTCATTGTTTTTGTGAAAAAAATGTTTTTCGATATTTTTATGAAAAAACGTGTTCAGCATGTTCCAAAACATCGGAAGATGTCTGTAATTATTTTCGAGCTATCGGGCTGAAATGTTGTACACAAACGGACTATTATTGACCGATGATCCGTATTTAATTTGGTGAGTCTCAGTTTATGAGATTTAGAATTTGTTCATTTTCAAAAAAAAATTAGTATTTACTTTCTGACGTGAGGTGCCGTATCAAATATTGAGGTAAGAGTAAAATAAGTCGCAGATTCGTCGTCAATGGGAAAAAATACATCAGACGTGGCCCAGAAACCACGAATACCTACAATTCTTATAGGGAATCTTTGTAGCGAATATTGCAAAAATTCGTGATTTTTTCAAAGGCGATTATTTTCTTTTACCGACAAAGCTTCCTCCACAAGGAAGCCAAATAATCATGTAAAATGATTGTTCACCGAAGCTTCGTACACAAAAGTAGATTAGACGAGGAAACTTTGTGAAAATTTCGATATTCTCGGTCTTTTCACATTAATCCTTGCTAATTCGCTCTCACCTGGATGCGGCGAAGGTGACACAAGCGGGGTCGTAGCCACCGGGGTATGAGGGGCTTGCGACTGTATCGGAAAAACCGAGGATTCCTGAGACTCCTGCGACTCGTCGGTGAGGACCCCTTTAAAAATTTCTTCGACGTCCTTGCTGTCCATATTGGGCAATCCGGTGTCCCTGACCATGGACTCGAGATTGAAGTGGGGGCTCAGAATATCGGTGAGCTCGTCCTTGCTGGGTCCGGGTGTATCGTCGAGCTCCTCGAGAGCCTCGCCAGCTTTGGCAAGATCCTCGTCGGGTTCGTTCATGATCGTATTGACGAGATCGCTGTCCAGCAGGTCCGAGGTCATCGGCAAAATATCGCCGAGCGCTTCGGTGTCGCTTCCGTCCTCCTCCATGATCTCCTCCCTCTTGATATTCACCTCGTTCGGCAATTTTTCCTCGTCCTTGTCGTTGTCATTGTCATTTTTACTCTTAACCTGCTCGATGGCCTTAAGCTCGTCCTGCGACAATAGAATCGTATCGGCGCTGCCCGAAACGTTCTTCTCGTCCTCCGAGTCGCTGCTGCTCTTAATGTCCTTGTCTTTGGTCGTGTCCATAAGATCTTTGCCGAAGAATGCCTCCTGCATGTACTGCGGAAAGCACTCGGACAGCTTCGTCTTTGGTTTTCTTCTCTGCACCTTTCTCCGAGGTTTCTCCTCGTTTATCGTCAACGCGCCGTCGCTCGGTTTGCTCTCGCCCTCGACCTCGTCGTCCTTGTCCTTTCGGGTCCCCCGCAATCTCACGAGAAATCCCCCTATACCTAATTTTTGCAGATTCCTTTGTCGCTTTCGTCTCAAAACGGGCACGCCGTTTTCCGTCGTGTAAATGCTAAAACCTTCGGGCGGCGGTTGATCGCCCCTCGGCGTCCATACCATACCTTCCTTGAGCACCTCGCAGCCCGACTCGTCCTTAACGTCCATGAGCTCCAATTTACCATTGTCCTCCAACGAATTGTCCAAACTCCCACCGGCGACCACCGACTCTATAGTTGCCATTATGTCCGCCTCCTTGTCGACGAGAGGCAACAATTTTCGTCGCTTCTTTCGTGTCTGCTGTTGCTCGAAAGTCAACGATTTTATGTGACTCATACCGGCCTCGGAGAGATAAACGCCGTCCACCAAATACTGCTGAGGGGTTGGTTTGTACAATTCGGGGCTCGGAACTATCGGCGGAGGTGGCGAGCGCACCGCGTATTTGCTCGGTTGAGGTTTTGGAAGATTGCACGCTATGTGGGGCGGCGGAACGTCCCGGGGACGGCACAGTATGCAGTTGTAACCCTCCTCGGCGCATTTCTCAGCCTCGGCCTCCGTTTTTATGTGATCGCAGCCGCAGTGAAGCCATCGCTCGCATTGTATGCACTGGATTATCAGATCGCCCTCGTTGTACGACTCCTGGCACGACGTGCAGGCAGTGTGCGAGGCGCATGGACCGCACTGGGTGTAATTCTTCTGCCAGCTGCTGTTGAAGCCCGGATCGTTCGAGCCGCAGGTCTGACACTGCGCGCACCACTTGCACTTCCACGTGCCGTGCGGCACGTAGTCCAGCGGCGGATCCATGCAGTAGATGTGGTAACTTATGTCGCAATCGTCGCAGAGTATCAAACGGCTCTCGTCGTTCCGCTCGCCGCAACCCTCGCACACCGTGCAGTCGAGACAGCGCCAACCCTTCTGAAGAATAACCTTCGTTACTTTTACGCTGGCGCAGTAAGGATGGTAACACTGGCCGCACTGGGCGCAGGCGATCAGGCAACCCTCCTGGTCGGTGCCGATCGCACCGCACATCACGCAGATGTCCTGCGTCAGGACGAACTTGTCCTTCGCCGAACAGAGGACCAGACGGTTCTCGACGCCCGGCTCGTCGTCCTTCGAAAATGAGTCCGAGATTGGACGCTGAAATTTTTTTTTTTTTTTTTAGGTCGAGAATATTTGAATCGATTAATTTTTGTTAAAAAAAAAAAAAAAAAAAAAAAACACAGTGGGCAAGACGAATTGTTGACTTTAATCATGTAATTTGGATTTTGGAAAATTCATTAAAGTAAATTTTTGTTCTACCTGCTATCTAATACCGGGTACCCGGTAACATTTTTTTTTTTTTCGAGAATACTTGAACCGATTTATTTTTAATCTTAAAAAAGCAGCATCGGCAAGACGAATTGTTGATTTGCATAATGTAATTTTGATTCTATATAATTAACGACGGTATACGAAGTATTCGATTAATTGATAATCAGAAATTGTTGAAATAGTCGCGAGCCACATATGCGATTGTACCGAAAAAATGGGAAAAATGTTATTGCACAAGCAAGTAAATTTTTTTTTGTACCTGTAATCCAACACCGGGTACTCCGAAAATGCCTCTCATTTTCGCCTTGGGTCCTCTCTTTCGTCCGAACTCGTTCATCTTCTGTCTTTTCTGATAGCCCACTTTGCCGACCCCCTTCGGCCTGCCGACGATTCCACCGCCGAGGCCCAATCTTTTCTTGGCAACTTTCGACGCGCAGAAGGGTTTGCCCTTGCCCAGACCTATCGAGAATATGGAATCCTCGGCTCCGCCGGAAAAGTCGAACTCCGACGAGTCCCCGTCGCCATACAGGCTCTCCTGGGACGCGGTCAGGCTCGAGTCGCCGCCGTAGTCGTCGACGTTGTCCTTGCGCTTCACGAGCGCCATGCTCTTGCAGTGAAGGCAAACGTACTCGTAGTCAGGCTTGGTCTCCTTTCGATGACCGAACGTCAACGGATCGGCCTCGGGATCGCAGGTGCCGTGAACAAATTTTTTACACGAACTACACTGCACCATTTCCCTATAAGCAGCGGCGCGATACGCTTTTCTACATAGCGGACACGAGAAACCTTTGTTTCTCTGCTGATAACAGGAATCGCATACAGTGTAGTGCGAGTGCCATCGCGATGACAGACCGGCACCTGGCGTACGGGAACCGCAGTCCGTGCAAACACGACAACACTTGCACTTCCAGCCGTATTTCGGTATGGAAGTTACGATCGGACGCAAACAGCCCGGATGATACGCCTTGTCGCACTGCTCGCACAGCATCACCTTCGATACCTCCTCCGGTTGACGACAGACCTGGCACAGACGACAGGTCGAACACTGCCAGCCCGCTCGCACACCCGGCAGCAGCGCGAGACCGACGCAACTTCCGTGATAGTGCTCGCCGCAACGGGAACACATCACCAGGTTCGAGACGTCGCCCATGCCGTAACAATTCATACAAGTCACGTCACCGTTCACTGAAAAAAATTTCACAAATTTTTAACTATTACACATGGGAAATTGCTATTTCGATAAATAAAAAAAAAATACTATTTTTTTTTTACTATGCAGTGAATCTTTTTTAGGTATTCGATATTTTGTAACGGTCTTTGAGAATTTAAAAAATAATGAAGAATGTGGGAAGTTGATGATAAGAGAAATTTGGAAAAATTATCAAAAAAAAATTGGACGCAGCATGCCATACAAATTTTCGTGGTGTTCCGTTGAGCCTTTTAAAGTATACAGAACTTCGACGAGAGGACAGAGATATAGTGCTGTATTTTGAAAAGTTTAAGGGCTGTATCTTTGAAACGGCTGAATGAAACATGAAATTTTTGTATCTTTTATGTAAAATCGTAACGACAAAAAAAAAAAAAAAATTATACTTACGCAAAAGGGGAACCTGGCCGAGATGTTGACTGCAGAACAGCGCCAGAGTTTTGGTATCTTGAAAACAGCTCGATGCAGCCGCGCACGGTAAATGGAAGTAACGATTGCATGATTCCACCTGGCGAATAGAAAAAAAAGCATACGGCGTATTAGCTGACCGATAATGGGAACATTTGTTTACATGGTAGTTGTGATTATTGACATTGACATTGCGTACTTTGCAGGGGATTCCCGCTCCGTAGTGGGAACAGTAAGCGCAGCGGCGGGACGATGCTTGAAGTACCGCTGTGCTTAGCGTCTCGGTTACCAATTCTTGATTTCGATTCGTCCAGACGGCGCAGGATTGATGTATGTAATAGTAGCCATTAGCCTCGAACAGTATTCCTACTTCCGGTTCCTCCAAATATCCTACTATGGTTAACTCTTCCACCGGCTCCGTGAAATTCGATAGACTAGGATTTCTGAAAGACAAATTATCATGTAATATCGAGACCAGAATTGGTGAAACACAAATTATCAATATCGAGACTCCTAGTCGTCCGATCATGGGGGATCGTGTTTTTTTTTTATCTAATGTGAAATTTTTATATTAAAAACAAATAAAAATAATCAGAGATTAGAGGACGATTTTTTACTTCGAGACTAGATATTTGTATGTCAAAATATTCATTTTTAATATACTATGACCAACGGAACTCTCGATTAGACAAGTAATACGCAAATTGCAATGTTCCAGATCTATGATAAGACAGTAATCGAATTCGACTATCGTCTCCCTGAGATCGGGATTTTTCTATCGCATTATTGCTCGTTCCGACACTGCGTAAGACAATTGTCGGGTTATCATTATAATGCTGGATGAACGTGGAAAATGCATTAACAAATAGTAGTGAATCGTAACGATAAACAAATGGACCAACTGAAATTGTGATGTCGGACCTCAAACGAATTAATTTTTTTTTAGGAATTTTATTAATTTTATAATTACTGAACGATGTATTATAGTTTGAGATGAATAGGCTGGTACGATTGGATGAATTTACCGAAAACAAAAAAAAAAATTATGAGAACTTTCAAAGACTATATGAAGGACGTTTGAAGCCCGAGCTATTATGAGTATTGTAAACTGGTCATTTGAAATATTTTATATAAAACGATAGAGTTTGCTTTGAGTGTTATACTAAAAAAAGTTGCTATGTGAATGCGGAGTGCTAGATGTAAAACATGTTCCATCATGTCATACAACTTTTCTACAGCGTCGCATGCATCGCCGCGGTACCGAGTCAATGCCGCAAAATACGGTCGACTCTATCGCATAAAAAACCATTGCAATATTATCTGTCACGATTGTCGTAAAAAAAACATATTTTATACTTCACATGATAAAGATACATCGCCAAACATTTGCGTTTCGAAGAGAAAAATGTGTTCTAGTCATAAAAAAAGCCGCTGGAAATTAAATTTTGCACTGCTTCCTCATTACTCTTCGACTCTCGTAGATTTTCGTCTATGAGGAAGTAACGCTGATAAATATTGGCTTTCGCATAGCGAAAACTCCAGGAGTGATAATGAAGAAGCACCCATGGCGAACAAATGTGTTTACATTTACAATCGTACATTTTTTTGTTTCCATTTCAATTTCGGGTGTCGCAGGACATTTGTTGTACATTTGCTTGTTTATTTATTCTTTATTTATGTAGTCTATGAAATCGTACCTGCATTTGGCCAGACTCTTTTGCCGGCGGCACGTTACGGCTCCGGGTCCCGCGGCGCGCGGGCTTTTATCACCGGTGGAAGACACGTCAACTAGCGACGCTTCGGCGGCCTCGTCGCGATTTATATTTTTCTCCGGGACGAAACCTTCCGGACAGGACAGTCTCACCAATTCGCCTTGGCCCAACTGGCTCCTCTCGCCCAAATTACAAAATGCACACACTTTTCCAGGCCTGGTGACGACAAAAAAGCAGTATATCGATCAGCAAAAATTAATCGTTTAAATTTCGGAAACGAATTCAACCTTCCCAGGCGTTCGATATATTTTCGAATTAAGATCTGATTGCTTTTTTCCGTATCTACTTGCAGTAAAATAAATTTGTAGACACGTGGAATTCCGCAATGGTTATCGAGCTAACTAGTTTTACCAAAATCTCGATACTTTCCGCTGAGGCAAATAAAAATTTTTCAATATTTCGAACGCTCTAAGAAGGTTGATGGAATTTCCACAACGCCACGGTCCAACATCGTCGACCAATCAGTCCAATTAGATCAAATCGCCTATTTCTGCATTGTCTTTATCGTCAACTTTATTGCAACATGTTTTATCCCAAGTATTATCCGAGGCACGATGTAAAATTAAAGCCCAACAAATCCCCGGAGATATCGAATGTAGCAATTTTCTTTGCAATTTTGTTTCCCAACAAACCTATTCCAGCACCCAGCAAAATTCGATGTCATTCAACGACTCCAAATATTATGGAAAAACTCGATTTATGTTAAGTTATAAATTCATCGAATGTGTTGGCGTATTTTTTGTGACCGTGTGAAATAAAAATGAAACATCTGCAAGCACGAATTTTCAAGTGCAATTATCTAAAGTCACTAATAAGTGAATTCAACATTAACGCTTTGAAGACCAATAGAATCATTGAAAGTAATCGGATAATCTCGTTTCCTGGTTTTAAGTGCGGTCGAATAACGACTCTTTCGGAAGGTGCCGATAATTTCGACGAAAAAAAGAAATGCAGTCCGGAGAAGGAGATAAGATCGGTTTTGTGTCGACGACAGTGGGGTGCATTGCTGTGGAACGCCCTTCAGCAATTATCAACGCCATACCATAACTCCGGGACGTACGGCGGTTCTTCCGGTGCCGGCATCGATCTATCCACGCCGGACGATTCGCCGTCGCCGCTTTGATCATCCGCGAGCCGCAGAGGACTCCGGGACTCCGAATGAGTATCGTCATCCTTGCTCTTCGTACGACGCGGCATGCCCCTCGCATATCCCAGCCTAAACATTATTTTTAATTAATTTTTTTTCCTCGTTATTTTCACCGATAAATCCCAGACTCGGAATATTTAATCTGTTTGAAAATTTGCACACGCAAAGTTGTAAACCCATCGAGAGAATGCAAAAATGTATTCATCACTCAGTTTTGATCTTATCATGCAACGCGTATGTGCAGCACGCGCTCGGTCGCCAGAAAATAAAATCACGCGCGCACGCAATGGTTTAATATATATTCTTTTTTATTATTATTTTCTTTTTATTATTGATTTATCGAAATTTTTGATTTTCCAGTGAAATTGTTATGTACCTTAAAATCATAATTTTAAGTTAAAAGTTTGATAATAATTTGCGTAAAAATCGCAAAATAATCTTTGCTTTTCGACGAAGTTATCGAAGGTAATTAATGTAATTAGAGAATTGGGGCTGAAGGACTCCGGTCGATGGCCCATTAGCAATATCAATGAAAGCGACTTAACAGCAACATAGAGAGACGTGTCGGAGATTGTAGAGACCAACTGTTATGGTCAATAAATATACTTTTACTACTACTAGAAAATTAGGGTCGATAGGTTTTGCTTTAAACCTGAATATATATTTTTTTAACGCTAGAATCGATGGTTTGTTAATTTGAATGATGTGAAAAATGTCTTGAATTTTTACCCTTTTCCCCGGGTAGATCCTCTGCCAAAAGGTCGGCGCGTACCGCCGCCACGAGTGTATCCTGGAGGTCTCTCCTTTCTCGGCCTGCCAGGACCCCGCCTTATGTTTAAAGGCTTTCCACCGGGGAGCGGAAATTTTTGATACGGCAAGGGATCGTGGAAAGCTTCGTCCGGAGTGACTGACATAAAAAAATCATCGAGGATCGTTAAAAATAGGAAAAAAAAAGAAAAAATACAATAATAAATTAACTATCAGTAAAATTAATACTAACCGTTTCCCGAAGTCGGAACCGCTCCTATCAGTTGATCAGAATTAGCCGGCGAGACTGGGATTCCCGTGGTCTCGTCGTCATCGTCGTCCCCGTCCGAAGCCTCGTCGAGCTCCATTTCTTCCTCACCTTCGAGACGCTCCTCATCGTCCATGATACTTTGTACTAGACTCGCGCCTTCGCTCCTGTATTCGTAAAAAACACTCATTCTCAACACTCGCAACATCGAGGCATTTACTATACATATTTTTGTGTTCAAACGAGCGCCCGTATCGGGTTCGGGTCTGAGCTAAATCTAAAAAAATAATAATAAATACCTAATAATTTTTTTAAAGTTTTCTTGAACAATGCATGGAGAATGCACAAAAAAAAAAGAACGTAACGACTTTTCGAGCTTACTGAGCCATCGAATATGTCTTTTCTTTTTTTGTACAAAAATATTTAATATAATGTTATTTTTAACTGTGTAGTTTAGTTTTCCCTCATTCTGCTCCTAAAGCAAACAGTCAGTGAAAATTGTCCATAAACGATCGTATCTCTCCGTGGAACGATAGATTTTTTTAAATTCTAGACTCATCTAAAAAAATGTACAAAATTAAGCTCAATGTATAATGCGTCGGCTAATCGACCCGACGCTTAAGATTTAAGCAAAGTCTGGCGATGGGCGAATAACATTTTCATCACTGAGCTGGACGACTTGGTCGATAACGAGAAGCTCCAACAGGTGAAAAAGCATAATGCATCGGTGATAAAAGTTAAAACATTAATTTAACTTGTAAAATTTTGTCTAAACTTTGTTTTGATGTTTGATTAATATTCAAGAATTTTCAGAGGTTCGTCTGAAAAACTGTACACGTTTGCTGTTCTCCAGTCTTGGACAATAAAGATAGTTTCCATTGTAAAATTTGCCAGTTAGGATGGATACTTATGGGGCGGTGTTTCAGCGAACTCTAAAAAAAATATATGTGTGCGCAACAGTAAAAATCTTTTAAAAAACTGAGCGCCCAATTTAATTAACTTTTCAATCGAATTTTATGTTAAATACACTTTTTTACGAACTTGTAGATTAATTTGTGAAACAGAAATTTCAACGCGATAATAATAATAATTATTATTATTGTTATTTTTTCTCCCATACAGTCAAACGTCATAAAAATGTTAAAATGTTGTGAAAACGTTCCGCCAAAATTTTTGAGCGAGCGGCGATCTTTGAGAAAGAATATTTTTGTGAAATAGGCAAAGAAATAATTTCTATGAACTTTGTCCCATTGAGAGCGGAGGGGGTAAAACGTTTAGGATTTTGCTGCAGACCGACCGACTTTGATGTCCCTGCAGTTTGTTGGTTTCTTGTTTAGTGAAGTTTAACGCAAAGTCCTCATAATTTGCAACCAGAAATGGTGAAATGTTGCTCGTCTTCGTATTACAAGTTAATTTATTGTAGAATAAAAAAATTAATTAAAAAAAAATGGTCTTCGAACTAGACGATTCAAAGTGAATCAGCAAATAAAACATTGAGGTGGCTCCGATGTGCTCTAAACTTCACAAGACCATCGTAAAATAAAAAAATTAATAAAAAAATATTATAAAAAAATATCGTAAGTGGTCGTGAATCGATTTGGAGTGAAGCAGCAAATAAAACATTGAGGTGGCTCCGATGCACTCTAAACTTCCCGGGACATTGTAAGACAAAAAAAATTCTTTTTGAACTAGACGATTCGGAGTGTGGTCATGAGTGGTCATGAATCAATTTGAAGCAAAGCAGGAAAAAAAATATTAAGAAACTCCGATGCGTCCTAAACTAAGGGACATTGTAAAATTGAATAAATAAAAATTCCCTTTATCCAAAAAATGTAAAGTGTGGTTGTGAATGGTCGTGAATCAGTTCGGAGCAAAGCAGCAAATAATGCATGACGATGGCACCGATGTGCTCCAAACTTCACGAGCCATAGGAAAATAAAAACAACCCAAAAAAATTAATAAACAAAAATTCTCATAGAACCGGACGATTCACAGTGTCATGGAATTTCTTAATCTGTCTTAGCTAAAACAACAATTTAGAGTGTGGTTGCGAATGGTCGTGAATCAGTTAGGAGTGAAGCAGCAAATAATGCATGAAGATTGCCCCGATGTGCCCCAATCTTCACGAGCCATAGGAAAATAAAAACAACATAAAAAAATAAATAAACAAAAATTCTCATTGAACCGAACAATTCGCAGTGTTATCGAGTTTCTTAATTTGTCTTATAGCTAAACCGGCGCTCTTTCATTCCCCATTCTTAATAACCATACGAGCATTAACTTGCACGCAATAAAATTACTTTGCTGAAACTGCGATTCCACCCTCTCCCAAAACGTTTGAAAACGTTACCGCGAATACATAACGAACAAAACACACGCCTATCTCTACTTTTTCGCTAGTAACAGCAATTACCTCAAAATTCTCGTCGTATTTTTTTGAGAAAACTCAAATAAAAAAAAAAAAAGTTCCTTATCGAGATATTCATGAATAAAACAAAAGCAACAATTGTTCTAAGTGCTCCCGTGAGGAAAAAGCACGGTGGCACGATTAATTGTTTTTACACGCCTCCCCGCCCTCCGCCGCTCATGCCGCCCTAAGATCCGCCGCGGCCCTCCCCCACGACGGACAACCAGGATTCGAACGCAATCGTTGAGTCGCGAGTGTCCTCGAGAAATTCATCAATTTTCGCGGGAACAGCGGCCGGACGTTTCGATTCGAAAAAAGATCGTTAAAATGAAGATTTAAAAAAAAAGGAAAGAAAGAAAAGGCTGAAATTTACGAGGATGCGGTCGGAGGGATTTGTTGGGTCTCTCGGCACTGGGTGCTCGGCTCGCGGCAGGATGGCGTGCCGCTAGGCGATCCGCGCTCGACCCACTGGTACATATGCACGACACACTACGCGCACGTAAACCACCCGCCACTCCGCCACTCCTTCGATATCTCGCAGAACCATCGTCGATAACGAGATTCGTGGATGAAATTTTTTTTATCCGACGATTCTTTATTAATTTTTTTTCTTGAAAATATTTCCTTCTAATCGGTTATATCTGTGCGGCCGCGGGTGGACAAACTGGCGGGTAAATAAACCGAGTCAGTTGGGTTTTGTTGGCACGGGGGGGGACTCTGGGACGACAGAAACGCCATTGCTATGTCAGGGGTTTGTAGGCTATAAACACAGAGCGTAACGGACGCGGTTAAAGAGCGCTTGCACGTACCTCACGATTATTGGGGTCCCGTTATAGAATCCATCGGGTTTTTGTATCCTGATTTTTTGTGAGCAACGTCCAATTTTTCACAGTCGATACGAGTAAACATCTTGTAGCAACAGAAAAAAATGTCACAAGCTACTCGAACGGAAGAGTACGCGACGAGCTAAACACTAGAGTCACGGAGTTTGTCGCAACTCTTCGCCGCGAGCTCACCCACCGGAGACACGGGCTCTGCGCGAACGAGCAGCAACAACGCGGCGCGAAGCGGGCGGCGCTTCGGCTCTCCCGGTACGTGGCGCCTCCAACCAAATATCACGTTTGTATACTTTTTCTTTTCTCTCTTTTTTTCGGGTTTCGATGTTGGCAATTCGGAACTATGCATTGGCGATACATGTTGATGAAATTCCTTTTTTTCTCGTATTTTGTGACAAAACATCGACGATACACAGAGAATTCGATTTTTTTTTTCGTAATGGATATTTGTTTCTCGAGATAGTTTCAAGAATTCTTGTGGAATTAAACTCTGACTGGTTCGGACGAATCGCGAGCCAAACAGATCGTTTGAAGACTCTCCGATTGGCTACTGCAGACCTATTTAGAGTTTGTTCGTTCGGCGTCGGAGTATTTGATTTTGTATGATTTTTTTAGTTCCAATGAAGATCGAGAAAAACTTTTGCTGAAGCAAAACATTGCAGAAGAAAAGAAATAAGAATTTTTATTACTGCAGAAATCAATAACCTTTGCTTTTTATGGTTTTTGATTGGTAAACTTTTTTGTCTTCTCGTACAATGAAAGTTGGGACGTCAGTGGTTGGTGGAAGAGAGCCAATAGGCGTAATGTACAGAAGCTTGGAAGCATGAAGACTAGAGTAAAGGAGGCCGAGCGCTTATGTGGAAAGTACTAGAAACGTGGTCGATGAAACTGTAGCCAGAAAGGGTTCCAAATTTGACCACAAACGTCGCTGCGAACTCTTTCGACCGGTTTGAAGTACGTTGTAGGCGATAGCGTGAAGTATGCATAGTGAAGCTCGAAAAATCGATTCATTCCTTTCGCCGCGTGCTCGTTCGCCATGTCGTGTGACACAAGTCGGCAGTTTATGTAATAAAATCGCAGTGGATTAATCATTTGATAAGTGAGAGCAGGTAAGACTTAAGTTTACCTATTATTTATGTTGATGTGATTATTTAAATCCCCGATTCATGGACGCAGAGTATTTTTAAAATATTTACATGCTGTTTAATAATAAAACATTCCAATTAAACTAGTAACTGTAGATTTTTTAATCAATTTTAAAGTTGAAATTGTTTTTCCATTGCTACAGTATAAATATCAGTGTATTCGTTTAAATTTGTTCGCATAAGGATGGGCAGGTTATGTGCAGTGCCAAACTGCCCAAGTGGTCACAACAGAGACCGTAATCGACGCAAACGGGCTGGGCTGCGACAAGCTTCTCTGTTCAGTGTACCTAAGGTAAAGTTATCTAAATCTTGTTCTTTTTATATCGTCGTCATTATAATATTGTCCCTTGTAATTCTGAAATTGATATATTTTTGTTTGTTTTCTCTATAGCACAACAACACGGCAAAAGTTTGGAGCACGATTTTGGGTTTGGATCTATCCGAGAGACATTTAGTTTGCGAACTACACTTTTCAAAGGACAGCATAAAGACGGAAGATCAAATACGTTTGGCAGATGGAACGATACATCGAATACCACGCCAAAACTGGGCACTTAAAGAAGGAGCAACACCTGTTGCGATTGCTGAGAAGGTAATATCATTGTTATCAACAAAAATTAATGTCAGCGTAAATTGGTCAGCGTATTTTTATTTTAAGTTCCTTTGTGGTGTCCCTGATTTCAACTTGTCATTTTATCAGAAACAAAAATGTTTAATTGACTCTTAACAAATGATAGATAACACGATCCTTTACGAGGGGAAAAAATAAAAACAAAAGAAATGGCGGTCATTAAGAAAAAGCCGATTTTTACCCGTTTTTCATCGCTGAATAATTTAAAAAAATTATTTTTATTATTTTTTAATACGAGACCGTCAAGGACTAAAGAATCTGTTGGAGTATATCGGTACAAATTTTCATAAAAATCCATCAAACGATATTCGAGATATCGGGGACACCGATCTTGAAAATCCCATTTTGAGGAAAACGCGTTCAACGTTCCGCCGCGTCGCTGCTCGAGCCCTCCGCCTCTTTCCACATAAGGGTTTGTAACTTTCGTAATTCGTTGAAGTACGATATAAAAATTTTACAAAATAACCTTGATATTAAACTAAACCTTGATACTAAACCTTGATACTAAACTTGATACTAAACTAATTAGCTTTTGCTAATAAAAAAAAAAATCGAAATTTCACTGTGTCGTAAGCCCTTAACTCAAAAACACAACGAAAAAAAAACATTGAAAATTGAAATTTTCATATCGCTTTCTCATAATGTCCTTTTATTCGCGAAGGTTTCTCTATGAGAAAGTCACAAATATAGACAATGCTTTCTCATAGAAGAAGCTTCGCGAGGAAAAGAACATTATGAGAAAGCGATATGAAAATTTCAATTTTCAACTTTTTGGTTCGTTTTTTTTTCCCGCAATCCATACCCTCATTTCCGTTTATATCGTTTTTTTATCCGTTACAATAATGTTCGCAATCTTTAAATGCAGTTTTATTTAACAAATGAAGGGTCGTTGCGGATAAAAAGTGATTCAAGTCAGACAGTGTTTGAAAGCTGATTGCAGTTCAATTATGTTCGTTGGAACTTAACGTTAAACAAATTTTACGAGAGACATTGCAAATAGAAACTGATAACAGTTACATGGTGTTCGCCGACATTTGACCGTAAGAAAAAGAGCAGAAGCCATGGTGGACTGAATCTTATAAAAAACTTTTACGCCTTTTCGTTTGCATATAGAAAAGAATAAATTGTTTGTCCGTCGTTTTGACCTCCGGATACATTGGAAAGAAAACGTATTGAAATGTATAAGTTATGTAGTAGTTTCTACATGCTTCGATCAGATATTTTGAGCAGGCGCTCTGAGGATGGGACCAGTAAATAAACAAATAATGTTTAAAGATATTAGATGCTTGTGCTTGATTTTGTTAGACACTCTCACTTTGTTAAGGTGATTTTTCCACATTATTATTTTATTTGCAGGAGAACATTGGATGTGATCCCGGAATTCCAAATGCTCACAAAGAAACTGCTATTGTTTCCGACTCTCGCCCATTCGAAACAAAGTCTGTTACTGACGTTAGGACTTTTGGAAAAGAAATTGTGCTTGTCGAAGAATCGCTCGTGCCATTCGCTGCGACATCCATTACCGACGTTCAAACTCTTCGAAGAGAAGCCTCACTGGTTCTTGATACTCCGCTTGCTCCAAATGAAGCCACGTCTATCGTCGAAGTTCCAAATCTTAAAAAAAAGTTGCACTCGTACGCCGTGCTTCTAGTTCTTGTGGAACGGCACCTGCTGCTGCGGCTTCGATCGCTGAAATTGATTTTGACCACGTCGATGAGCATCTACAAAGCAACGACTTTGCTGATAATCTGATGGAAACCTCCTCGAATATCTCGAATGATATCCAGGTAAACATAGTTTCAAATTGTATTTTGATAAGCACGTATTTTCTTACCCACCCGTTATATACAAAGTTTATTCAATAAGAACAAGATGGTTTCATTAAACCATCGAAATTACGGTCCGTTGATGATCATTTGTTATAAACTCAATGAATTTTAACTAACATGAAGAATGATACACCAAGATTCATTACGCGTACAACTATGGCCCGACTGTTTTTCTTAAAATACAAATTGTTGTTCATTACAGGAACACAGCGGCCTTCGTAAAGAAGTCCATCACGAGGATGATACATACGACTTTGCCGGCCACCTGATGGAAACAAGCGTCGAAAGTTTGTCAGCTTCTAGTGAGGTAAAGCGATTTAAACGTAGCTTAAGGGGTTACGTCACAATAAATTGGTAAAAACGCACGCATATTTCGTAATTTTTTTCTCGGTAAATATGCTCATTATCGATTTGATTTTTTTTAGGGTGGCAGGAGGGTATATTAAAGAACATTTAAGAATTTGGTTTTTTTTTTGTAAAATTACTAAAAATGGTCTAATTCGAGTAAACATGGAGGTATCGAGCTTCAATTTGGCACGGGAATGGACTAATACTGTACAATGTGTCATATTAAATTCGGCAAAAATTGATCCAACCGTTTAAATTTTACGAGATTTTGAACATTTTGAATTTTTTTTTTTTACGCCTGACACGAGTTTCTGCATCAAGTATCGCGCAAAGAGTAAAATAAGTTATATTTTTGTAATTAGCGGCAAAGAATGGATTAAAAATTGCTTTAAAACGACGAAATCTAAAAATGTCGGTTTGCGATTTCCTATAATAAATTATGTTGTAAATTTTGACGGTTTTAATTTTATGAGATGTACACATTTGTTATGTTACGAAAAAAGGTGCAAAAAGTAATTTGCACATGCCTTTTCTATAGTTAACTCAAAAATACAAGCGTTGAACATTGAAATTTTCATATCGCTTTCTTATAATGTACCCTTATTTTTTTGGTGAAACTTGTATTTTAATTATAGCTTCCTCTATGAGGAAGCCAAAATCGAACAATGATATTTATCATAGAGGAAGTTATGCACAAAACCGTAAAAGATGAGGAAGTAATTGTGCAAATCACTTTGCACGCTTTTTATTATTTTTTTTTTTATATGAAAACGTCAACGACTAAAGAATCTGTAGACGTAAATCGATACAAATTTTCATAGAAATCCATCAATTCGTTTTTGAGATATTATGATTAACTTCATCTGTTAACTTTATCTTCACCGTCACATCGATTAAAAATGTCATATATTTGTAAATGCGTTTCTACTCCACAGTCAATCCGTTTGTTGCAGATTGAGGGAAATATTGGAGCATCTGACGATGAACGGATGCAATTATTGATCGACGATATATTCGCTCATCTGGAGAAAAGACCACTGTCGGAAACTTGGTGCTGGGCGAGGAATCGAAAAGACCAAGATAGCATTGTCTTCGTAAAAATCGATCCGTATTCGTATGAACCGACACTGCGATTGATAGTGTACAACGATCTCTCGGTCACGGTAAGAACGTTTTGCTGATTACTTTTTATTGTATTATATTATATGCTCAACGGGTACATGGTGTTTGCACTTTTACATTTAAAAGCGTAAAGGATAACGCAAATGCAGCCGTAAAAGCGGAATATACTACGGTATATGTCGCAATTGTATTTATGAAGTTTGAACAACCAATATTTTCTGAGATATACTGATATTAAAAAAAGTGAATTCTGAACGCTGCACTTTAAAAATCTAAAAACAAATCACAGAAATCCCTCTCAAGTAGTACTACAAACTGGGAAATAAAAAAAACACATCCGAGAGGTTGACCGAGAAAAGTGGCCCGGTTGATAAAGAATACCTTATATATAAATTAAATAACAGTATATATTAAACTTCAAAATATATATTTAACGTAACTCCGACATCGAAGTCTTATTTCAAGGGTTCTGTAAAATACAGTCGTCCATTGTTTTTTAATTGCCGAACGCTAGCTACGCGTAACCACTTCAGTGTGAACTGCGCATGTAAGGCGATTCAAACGATTTAGTATTGAAATTAGTTTCTGATACATGCTGTCCGACTGCTGGGGTGGGTGAAAACATGGTGTCCAGCGGTCCTTGAAGTTCTTGAACTCCTGGAACTATCCTTGAATTTTGCCTGTCCTTGAAAAAGTCCTGGAATGTCTTTGAATATTACTCAATGTCCTTGAATTTTTTATTTTCCCCGCAAATTTGAAATTGTTTCAAAAATGTATATTACTAGCGGCCATTCTAAAAAAATGTGTATCCCCGTTTTGGTGAGATACATATATACATTCGTGCATATCCAAATAGCACGGAAAATTTTTTTAAATATCGAAAATATTTGACTGATATACAAAAACATTGGTGAAATGTCTTAAAAACATTTAAAAAATATTTTTTTGTCCGCTCGTAAATCTTATATTGAAATGTTTCCGAAATGGTTTGAAACACTTCAAAGTCAAAGATTGCATCACCAGGCCGATTTGTATATGCCACCCGCATAAACACCGAAACAATCGTTGAAATATTTCGGTGAAACATGAAATTGAAAACATCTCAAAATTTGTATCTCCGTTTCAGAAACACTTCAGATGTGTTGTAAGATTAAGTATGTTTGTGAAATATTTGAGAAAACACGCCAGATATACGAGAAGGCTATCGAAGTTCTGAGCGACGGGAACACTCGCGAGATGTGTCTGAGATTCTCCGAAATGGAAACGGAGCTCGGAGAGGTCGACCGTGCGAGAGCGATTTATGCCCACTGCGGTCAGATTTGCGATCCAAGAGTTAGTTCACCTATCGATAGTCCCGTCTGTCATACGAAAAAAAAACGATAACGAGACTAGATGGATTAGCATTGAATATTAATTTTGTTTTTTTTCTCAGGTCACCTCGAATTTCTGGCAAGTCTGGAAAGAGTTCGAGGTACGTCACGGAAACATGGACACGAAGCGGGAGATGCTGAGAATAAAACGCAGCGTTCAGGCGATGTACAACACTCAGGTTAACATGATGTCCGCTCAAATGCTGAACAGTGCAGCGATCCAGGCTTCCGACTAATCGGTAGACGCGATGCGTCTTCTCGACAGCAAAGCAGCAACTCTTGCTGGTAGGATCCTCGCATGAGCTTAGTGACCTCGATAGATGGACTTTGGGTGGTCTTAATTTTATCAATTCAATGTTTTAGACGGAGGAGGCCAAGCAGCTCCGAAAGACAGTATAGATTTCGTGCGAGGCGTTACGGAAGGTAGCGGAAGAGCCAAAACGCAAGTTAATAATCCAGACGAAATCGACATCGACATGAACGATGACAACGACGATGACGTTGCGGAAGTGTAGGGAGGTCTGTACAAAAACGACAACGAAGAAAAGACTTGTCCATTAACGATCCTGAAAATATCTGCACGAGACTCAATTTCAGCAAGTGCTCACATAGCATGGAAATATTTTTGAAAGATTTCAATAATATTTTTTTGTTTAAAATATTGAAAATATCTTATCGATATTTAAAAAAATATTTGCGAAATGTTTAAAAAATATTTTTTTGTCCGCTCATAAATCTTCGTTAAAAAGTTTCAGAGATTTGCATATACACACCCGCATAAACACGGAACATTAGTAGAAGTGTTTCGGTGAAACATGAAATTAAAGATATTTCAAAATATTTTATCACTATGGTTCAGAAATATTTCAGATATGCTGAAAGATTTATTATGTTTCTGAAATATTTAAGAAACCTTTCGTTGGAATATTTTGATACAATATTTCAAAATATTATTTTCATATATTTTAGAAATATTTCGTAAGATTTGAAAGATTGAAAATATTTCGTAAATGTTCGTAAATATTTCGTGAAGTCGACTTGGAGAATAAAATTCTACAAGTGATCAATTTTTTTCTTTCTCGGGCACTGCATTTACTCGCAGCAAAAGATGAAATTCGATGTCATGCAGATATCTTCACGGTCATATCCGTTATTGCCTAAAACAGAAAGAACGAAAATTAACTCTTAACAATTTTTTTTTTTCTTCCTCAGATATACCGATAGAGAAACAAATGATACCGTCGCAAGTCTTCGGCAGTCTGAAAACCGACGACGAGGACGCGGAAGCCGATTGAAGAGATGCAAGTGTAATGAATGTTTACGACACGATGTTAAGGGGAAGATAAAGAATTAATGAAACAAAATTAAATTTTACAATTCAAGCACTTGAGTCACGCAGTTCGATTTCGAGTGATTCACAATCTTCCACGTTTTGGATTTTTTTTTACGAATTGTTGGTCGTTCGGTGATCAGTATTGCCGTAATTATTAAAACGTTTGATAGTTGATGTTGTTTTTGTCATAGTATCGTAAATAAATATTGCTGCGAAACTGTAATTCTCTTGCGAAAATGAAAACTGTAAAAAAAATTGAAGTTAGGTCAACTTCGCCGAGGTGGCTTCACGATACAATTAATAATCAATAGTAATTATTAATGATAATGATCCTGCCACGAGAATTGAATTAATTAGTAATTATTAATCTTGTCTCAAAAATGCAATCTTCTTGCGAAATCGAGAATGTAAAAAAATATTGAAGTCATTCGGCTAACTTCGCAGAGGCGGCTTCACGATACAATTAATAGTAGCAGTAGTGCAATAGTACTAGTGAGTTTATGAACAATACATAACATGTAACAGTTTTTGTTTATACTTTTAAAAAACTGAAACTAAAAAAAACAAATAAAAAAACCAAAAAAAGGAATGTGTAACGAAATTTCTTTTATTTCTCTCTTTTTCATGTACGTGCATATATCCCTATTCTGCCACCTTCATGAACAAAAACTGTGAATTTTTTTTACCTGAAACAATGTACACAATCGCCTGCTACTACAGAACTAGTTGTGACCTATGGTAAGTTTTCTCCAAACACCATGAAGATTTGTTCTCTGTGTTTTTCTATCTTATCATTTTCGTTTTTTTCTCCTTTCCGATCTTCACTCTAATTAGCTTAGTGTTTTTTTCTATCGTTTCTTCGGAGTAGTTTTGTGCACATGCATCGCACATGCATTCCTCGTTGTTCTACTTTTTGTTATTTCAGCATTTTTGCTATTTTTTTTAGATTATCTATATACGAGATGTTGATAGAGACGTGTTAACGATGATCCAGTGGTTGCGTGAATGCTGGATTGATCTCGTTATTGTTGAATTGTTTTTTTTTCGATGCATAATCGATTGTTTTTTGCCTGCTAGATCATTTTAATTTATGAAAACCTTTCGCCGTTTCTAAAATCTGCCAGAACTTATAATGTCACATATACTTTTTTATCTCCTTTTGAAGTTCCCGCTTAATTGCATTAGGAAAATATAGCTCTCTCTCTCTCTCTCTCTCTGTTCTCTGTCTGTCTCTCTCCCTGACTAAAGCAGCGACAGCGCCACCATGATATTCAACATGACATAACTATCCGTCGTTTCGTGCACCATATCCACACTACTACGTTCGGCCTCCTTTAGGCCGATTGGGGGAGAAGCGACAGTGGCGGCCGTCGGCGGTAACCGCTCGCAAGGCCGCCATATTGAAATTCCCCTCTGTCGGTTAATTTTTGCGCGAAGCCAACACCGCGACGGCGTGTAACAGTATTTTCACGTCTATCGCGCGTCCACCGAATCCTCGCAGTCGTTATAAAAAAAATCCATCGACGTGCCACCTCAAAAAATAACAATAAAATCTTCACGTCGGCAAGATTTTCTCGAAACCGGAAGCGACGCTGATCCAGCGTCCCGCCGGACAATACGGGTTAATTCGCGATGAAAAAATTACCGCTCGGACGACCGTGGTCGTAAATAAAAAAAAAATTGAAAAAAAAAACTTAAATGAATAAAAAATAAAGCCTGGTACACGCGAGTACAGTGCAAACCTTTCGAGTTAACGCGATTCATTGAGATTCGGTCGATACAGAGTTGATCGTAGCTTGAAACTAATAAAGTAAAAATTAACTCGGAGATAAATGTTGCCGGTGCTGCTGCGGCAGCTCGAGTGGTGCCGAGCGTCGGAGTGTCTACCCAAAGTGTATACGTCGGTGGGACCGCACGAGTGCAGGCGGTGTGTCCCCACGTAGTTGGTCGCTCATCGTGGTCGGCGCCCGGGAGGGCACACGCGCGTCTCTCTCTCTCTCAATCATCGTACTACCAACATATCGCATCTAATTTTTTTTTTTTTATCACAATATCACATCGATACCCCAACACAACTGGGTGTCGTAACTAAAATCTCACCTAGTCGAAGCATAATAGTTGATGAAAAAAAAATTAGACAAACACTAAATCGTCGGTGTAATAAAAGAAAAATTTGAAATAATATCTCAATTAAGACAAATTACTGTTTGTGGTGTTTTTTTGGTTTCTTTTTTTTTTGTATTTCGCGTCGATAGTACGAGACACTGTGTTATGATAGTGCCTGTGCCGATCGTGTACGCTTCAGTGGACGCGTATGTGGATACACACGACGACTACGAGAACGACTACTGGCCAAGTCATCACCGACGACGGCACCGCCGGATCATTGGCTTCGCGAGAGAGCTTGAGCTCTTCGAACGACCATAGGAAGGAATACAAACCTGATTCTATACGGAAGCGGAGAGAAAATTCGTGAGACGCTAACATTGTACGAGTTTCTCACTCGGTCATAAATCCTGCCCCCCTTCCCCAATCACCCCCCCCCCCCCGGCCCCTCTGCCGCTCTCCCGCCTATTGGTATTTTTCGTCTTTGTGCAATCGAGAAATCGATTTGACTCTGTTACTGGCGGTGCTTTTGCACTTCCAGTTCGCGAAAAATTTGAGTGACCCTCAGGTACGTCCGCACTTCTCCCCTTTCTCTGTGCATAAACCCATTGCCCCCCCCCCCCCCCCCCTCCCCGCTCCCCGCCGGGGTTTCACCATGCTGTACCGACTTTATATCTTGTATATGTGTGTATAAATATATATATATATATATATATATATATATATATATATATATTCATATATATGTATATACCCAATGTAGATTGCTAAAGCAATCGAGAAAAAAAGTGTCGATCGATGTGTGAAGATTCTTTTTTTTTTTTTTTCAAAATCAATATTCGCTTTTTGAGACATTGGGACAAAATTTGCAAGTCGGACGATCGTGACGAAAGTCAGAGCGGCGATAACATTTTTAATGCTTTGACAAGCTCGAAGGCGTCTACTTCCGGTATTATATCTTTAGCGAGAAGATACTCGGGTTGGCTTTGCTTATGTTATTTTTATTTTTTTTCTAACATACTTTCGACACCTGTTGATGCACGTTTTTTTATATCTATTTTTCTGCGTAGAATAAAGTTTGTGCGATAAAACGTGTCGTAATATCGAAGAATAGTGTCGGTTTATTCGTCCGGTGATTGGCCGTTACACCAGACCGAAGCCGGAAGCTGTTGACGAGAAACTTCAGTCGCACCGGATACGATAAAAAAATAGTTTCTTTTTTTCCTTTGATATTAACAATATCCCGTTTGAGTTTTACATCGATTTCCATATATAAAATTATGCGATCCAGACTTTTTTTTCTTTATCCAGACGATTTTAAACAAAGAATGGCAAGGACATCCCTTTGTCACGCTTCTTTCGCGATATTCCGTTTATCAGTGACGGTTCGAAAGAGAAGAAAACTCTAGTCCCAGTCGGATTAGGACCTTCGTAACTTAAATTCGAGATAGCCTGAAACTCGCCGAAAACTCATTGAAACTCGCCGAAAGCGGCCGCAAATTGCATCATTGTTAATCCTACGTCATAATCTTCGGAATATTTTTAGTCATATGACGTTTTTTTGCGCGAAGCACAGGAACAAAAAAAATGCCCAGAATTTATCGAGCAATAAAAAAAGTAAAAAAAAGAGAAATAAAACATGAAAGGTAAAAATTGACGAAGGAAGGAAGGAAAAGAGAGCAGATAAAAATTAACGTGGGTAGACACACACACACACACAGGCACACACACGAGGATATGCTCGTACGCGTGCATACACGTACTTTGGTAAAGCGATGGACGAGGAATGAAAGCGTGGTGTTCGGGAGAGTACTCTCTTCTCTTCCTCGTGCCCTGCGTCTCTCGCCCCGCCGGTGAAAAATCGATTTCCCGTTGTGTACAAATGCTCTCGCCGGGGACCGGTGGCCCGAGCGGGAGAGTTCGTCCAGAGAGCGAGGATATATATACATGTACAGAGAGAGCTTCTGCGGTGGGAGTTGGGAGACGAAATTCGCGAAAATCGTAGACCGGCGGGGAGAGTAAGAGAGAGAGTGTGTCCCGGAGGTGGCGAGAGAAAGCGCGGGAGGATAAGGGGGAGGCAAAAACCGAGTGGGTGAGCCGATATTGCTTTCTGGCGGTGGACGCCACCGCCCAACCACCTTCGTGTCCTCGTCATTTTTCACACTGCTACCAGTTCCTCTGCAGTTTCTGCATTTACCAATTTCTTTAAACTAACTAGAAAAAAAAAATCTTTCCAGACATATCGAAGTTTCTGCATTTACCAATTTCTTTAAACAAACTGGAAAAACAAAAATCTTTCCAGACATATCGAAGTTTCTGCGTTTACCAATTTCTTTAAACAAACTAGAAAAAAAAATCTTTCCAGACATATCGAAGTTTCTGCGTTTACCAATTTCTTTAAACAAACTAGAAAAAAAAATCTTTCCAGACATATCGAAGTTATGCCTTTGTCAACTCAATTTTTTATCGGTTGAGCCAAAATTCCGCTTTGTCGTTGAGTTTCATGCATCATCGATCGAAAACAGAGCCCATTTAAGGTGATGTGGAATAACCCCAGTTGGTAACAAAAGCCATACTGAATGTTCTTTTAAACGTTTTTTTCTACATTTTTTCATTTCATTACTGTGCCCTTCGGGCGTTATTTCTTTCCGACAATCATCGTTGCTTATAACTGATATTCATCGATACGTTTAATTTTATGAAGTAACGATCATGTGCAAGCGAGCACTGCATGTGGCAGTCATTCTTGTACCGATCTTCAAGATTTCTAGGCTTTTTTTTATGTGTGTTGTAGTCTATAACACATGACTTGTAGCTGGAAAACATTTTACAAAATTTACAAAAAGAAAAAAAACGCTGTACTCAACGTCGTTTTGAGACCGCAGACCGCCGAGCAAAAAGAAAATTGTCCTCGTGTCTGCCGATTCCCCGAGGAAAGACAATGTTTCTTTTCCTCGGCGGACTGCGGTCCGAAAACTGCAGTCAGCAGGGTTGCCACGGACCTGGAAAACCGGGAAATGTCAGGGGATTTCTTTTAAACCCTGGAAGTTTCTTCAATCTGGTTGTTTTCGTTGATTAGACACTTTCATAATTTTCGTTTTTTTTTTTTCCAGATAAAGTGTAACTATGTCGAATCATAAGAAAACTCCTACCACGACAGTTGGTTAACCGACGCTGATCGTTATTGAGCATCGAGAGTCGAAAAGATAAATTTTCTCGCTATATAAAGAACTGTAAACGCATGCGAAGATATACGGGAGAGCGGGGCAAAATGGGACAGTGGGACAAAACGGGACAGTGAGGGCAGTACTCAATTTTCCAATAACTTTTGGATGCTCCATTTTGTCCCAACGATACATCTGGATTTTCAACCCTGTATTGCCCAACGGACGACCATTGCCACCATCCAAAAGTAATTTGAAAATTGCGTTTTGTCTCGTAATCCCGTTTTGCCCCGCAGTGCCATTTTGCCCCGCTCTCCCCTAGCAGGCTGTGATTTGATACTATAATATACACGCGCTGTTCTACTATACACAGACCATATATACATGATTAAGCCGTGATACACTGAGAAAAACTTGCATAGTAAATAGTTCCCAGGGGGGACGTCTACATTTTATAGTTACGACAATGACCAAAAATTATAGTTGTAACTATAATTATAGTTTAATCAATTGAGTATATACTATCACAAACTATCTATATAGACGTCCCCCCTGGGAACTTTTCGTTATAGTACGAAATACCATCCTGTTTCTCAGTGTATCATTTTCGTTGGGAACTTTTAATACTGTGATCTGAATTTAATATATTAAACTCAGTACACTGCGTGTACTGCGTGTGTACACTGGGTCTTTGAAGGAACAGTCGAAATTCGAAACTCCACGTTTTTTTCCGCTTTGTCGACTAGACTGAGAAAAAGGATATTTCCTACTATAGCGAATAGTCTCCAGGGGGAACGTCCATATAGATACTCTCTCATAGTACATATTCAATTGATTTAACTATAATTATGGTTGCGACCATAATGTTTTGTCATTGTTGTAACTATAAAATGTAACGGTTCGGCCGGGGAATTATTTTTTTATGGTAAAACATCAGTCTTGCTGCTTTTACTATGTAATTTTTTTCTCAGTGTATCGTTCAATTTTTATGAACGTTTCAAAACTTTTGACTTTGGCAACTTCTGAGCCATGTAGTAGACACCTCAAGAAGCAACCCAGAATTCTTTCAGATTTTTTTGAAAGCCCGAAAAACAAGAAAACTTTGAAAACCCAACGGTTCTCTAAAAGACCCAGTTTATACACCCAGGGTTAAAAAAAATATCGCATATTATATTTTACGTTATTTTTCATTGCCTTTCCCTACCGTGATCGATCGATTGGAAAAATTCAATTTACGGTCTGGAAAACCGGGAACAGTCAGGGAATCGCAGTTGGAGAATTACGTGGCAACTATGAGTCAATATAGTTTTTCTTACCGGCGACGGTATTTAACATCGCCCGAACGCTAAGCGAACAGGTAGCCTCCCGCTGACGATAGTCTATCGGAACGTTGACCCACAATTTTGCTGTTTCAACAGTGGTTTCAATATTGTACGATTGTAAAAAAAAAAATGATAATAAAACTTGGCTCGCTATCTCGATACCTCGAGGCGTAAAAATTCGAACGATGCGACAGAGTGGCGGTGGGAGTCTCTGGCACATCGAAACTTGGAGTTCTTACCAATTTGGGCGTGTAGTCGATGGTCGCATGTTTCGCCGGGGACGAGAGCATGAACGGAGAGAGCGGTATCCGTGGCAAGAGAAAGAGACCGAGGCTTCAGTCGGAAGAATCGAAGGGACAGGCGAGGGGAAAAGTAATTAATGTCCGACAGTGTCCCCACTCGTCCTGACTCTGTGTCTCCTTCGGTAGTATCCACGTATCTCTTATTCTCTCAACTTTTCGACCTGATTCTACCCGTTCGTTAAAACTTTCCTCACAACAAGCGTTTCAATCTTTTAATGCTAACTTGAAAACAAAAGACAACTATCATTATTCTTATTATTAGTGGGCAAAAAAAAAAAATCTATTATCCTGCGATGAAAGAAAGGTGAAACCTTTTAATTTCGAAGGCTAACCGGTAAACGTAAGAAAACAAATGCGATGGAATGGTTCGAATTGAATGTATCGAAAGAAAAAAAAAACAAAAACAGTCACAAGTACACACTTTCGTTTCTCTCGTCGACAATCGGATTCGGAAGAATCTGGCCTTTACCCCTCCGCGTGTCCACCCTTCGCGTTCTCTCCCGCTCGGCGGGTCAGGCGAAGGTAGGGGGGGGGGGGGGGGCAGAGGGGGTAGTAGAGCGCAACGCTTAGCTGCCATTGTAGAGTGGAGACGCCACTTCCGAAGCATCAAAATTAATTCACCGCTCGCTCTCGGTCACGCCGCCAGAACCTTATCGAAGAACCGAAACATTTCGCGATCAATTATTCCCTCTTTTACGAAAGAAACGCGAGAAAGAAAAAAAAAAAAAAACAATCCAAAGAAACTTACCTCAAACTCGAGGTTGATGAATTTTGGAATCGAGTTAGTGCGTTAAACCGCGTAAACAATATTTTGCGAAAAAAAAAAATAAATTAAAGAAAAAAAAAAGATTGTTCTCATCGATGTGTCGAAGAAAGATGCGGACGTTCGCGCGCGCTACCGTACAGAATACGGACGTTAAAACTCTACGGTCTAGGTTAGAATTTATCTCACTTTGAGAGTTTCTGTGTTACGAATCCGAAATAAAAAAGAAAAGTGAGTAAAATTCGGGGCAATTGTAACCTCGTGAATGTTCAACCCTGCTTATAACATTCGACGATGTACGAAATATACGTGTGTGAAAAAATGTTTCAAAAAAATGGCAACATTTTTTTTGTTGTTTCGAATATATTTGGGGGTTAATTGGAGCTAATTGACGAAATCGTCGTTCATCGGCCATTTTTTTTTTTTGCCAGCTTTAAGGTGTTTGTTGCAAAGTGTATTCACTCGAAAAAAATTATTCGACGTTAAAAAAGAAAAAAAAACCCTCAAAGTCGAAGCAAATTAAGAAAATTAGTTTATAGTTGGAAAATTAATGAGAATCGTGCGGAGGTTTATTTTCATTATTTCTTTTGCAGGATCGTGGCACCGGTGAAAATGGAAGCGATGGATCTGGACGGCGACGCCGTTGTGGATTTGTCCGTCAGGTGAGGGGAAAATAATGCACATTGATAGTCGGCTTATCTTGCTCGGCTTATGTAAAAACAAGTTTTTCTTTTCCTTATCACAGCCCGTTGTCTTCCTCAATGCGAGCGCTGTCCGTCGCAAGCTTGTCTAAATGTACCAAAGGGCCGATAAAAAAAAATACTGTAATTGTGCTAATAGCACACCGAATATGAATAAAAGTATTGGAGTAAAAGAAGCGGTCGTCTCCATCGAGACACTGACAGAGTTGCAAATGTTGTTTCTTAAAAAAAAGAGACTAAATGGCTCCGATTGTTTGTTAAAATTGCAGTAAAATTGCAGTATCATAAATACACGCACTGTTCATTTAATACAATTTTGACAAACCAGCTAATAGTATGTACAGCTTGGATAAATTTCTGGTCTTTCGGCAAATATTTCATAGATTGAAAAAATAGTCTACGGTGTCTGCCAGAGGTTAAAAGAAAAAATTCCATACGTGTGCCAAGAGCATAATGTTGTAGAAATAACGGATAACAGTATCGGAGTGAAAGAAGCGGTCTTTTCGATTGAGAGACTGAGGGAGCTGCAAATGTTGTTAAAAGAAGGAGACGTGGATTGGATTGTTTGTTAAAATTGATAAACGAATAATAACAACGTGCGGTATCGGAAATACACGTTCTGTTAATTGAATGGAATATTGATGGACCAGATGATAATATATACAGCTGTGATAAATTTCTAGTCTTTCAGCAAATTTTCATAGGTAGAAAAAATAATCTGCCAGAGGTGAAAAAAAAAAAAAAAAATTCCATAAGCATGCCAAGAGCATAAGTTTTAGAAATAACGGATAGCAGTATCGGAGTAAAAGAAACGGCCTTTTCGATCGAGAGACTGCAAATTTTCATAGGTAGAAAAAATAATCTGCCAGAGGTGAAAAAAAAAAAAAAAAAATTCCATAAGCATGCCAAGAGCATAAGTTCTAGAAATAACGGATAACAGTGTCGGAGTAAAAGAAACGGCCGTTTCGATCGAGACGCTGTGAGAGAGAGCTGTAAATTTTGTTAAAAAAACAAGACGAGATGTGAATTGGATTGTTTGTTAACATTGATAAGCAAATGATAACAAAGTGCGGTATCGGAAATATACGGTCTGTTAATTTAATGGAATATTGATGGACCAGCTAATAATTTAATTTAATTTATTTGACGGATTTCTCCTTTACAATCAAGATATACAAACTTAAATATAAGAGCTCCTGGGTATGAGGTATAAAAGTTGAGCCATTAAAAAAATACATTTAATACAAAAGTCAAAACATTAAAAGATACATTAAATTGGACTACGGTCCATAACGAAATGTGCCGCACTTAAATTTACTTATTATATTATTTTACTTTATTTTTTATTTTTTCATTTTATTTTATTTTCGTCATCCCATGTGCCACCCACCCCCTACTCATATCTCAGGACTAATATAAACGGCTGTGATAAATTTCTCGTCTTTCAGCAAATTTTGATAGTCCACATTTTATGCCAGAGGTTTCGTTCTATTCGCAAGAGGATTGTTTTAAGTACCCTTGGGAAAGACGCGTACGAAATGTTATTGCGATCGACGCAAATTGTCAAGTCATTCTAATGGTATTAATTGTACGAATGAAATATTGCAGTAGCAGCACGAGACGCGACTCGTCATCGGTCCAGGCGACTCCACCCTCGGACATGGGTGCTCCGCTCGATCTGGGCGTACACTTTTCATCTCCGAGCGTGGAGAACAACGTACCCGAGGCTAGAAACATTCAGAACACTTCTAGAGGTATCCTAGCGCCGAAAACCGGCGAGGATAGAAGACCGAGGCGTAACTTGCGTCCCAGAACTGAAAGAAGTTACGCGGAAACTCCGGACGAGCCGAGAATAAACGGTTATCTCAATGGGAATGCTTCCGACAGTGACGAAGGTTCGTGTCTTCCTTTTCACTCTAAATTTCACTAATTCGATCTAGTAAACCTTTGATCGTAAACCTTTGAGAGATTGGCAGTTAAAAAAAATAAAAAAAAATGATTTTTCACCGAAATTCTTGTATTTTTTTGTTCGCAGGAGAAATGCCCCCATTACTCCCGATAAAAGAACTATCATCCGACGAGCTCGCAGAACGCGAGAGAACTCTGAGAAAATTGAGGGAGGAGCTGAGATCCGAGGAGATGAAATTGGTGCTGCTTAAGAAGCTCAGACAGTCGCAACAGCTCAAAGAAAACATCGCGGCTGTCGCGAAGGTTCCGGCCAAATTACCACCGCCCGTCACGGTTCAACAAACCTCGCATAGGTGGCGAAAACGTTCCGAAAAGCTGTTTAACAGCGCGTCTTTAATAGAATGTCGTAATGTTGTCGGTGTTACAAAATTAATTAATCGATTATTCGATTCGTCCTCGTTTAGTCACAGAACAGCGAAAGCGCCTCCGCCACTTTTACGAGGTCAACCAGCCCCGAGTAGAAGCAGCAGTAGTTCGCACGCTCCGCCGCCGAGTATGCTTCTTCCCCCGACGGCCGGCAGAAGTTCGACATCGAGCACGGGCATGCCACCGAACATGGTCATACCGCAGCCACCGCATCCGCGCAGCAGACCGATCGCCGGAACGACGAGCATCAGCTATCACGCGCCTGCCGATCGAACGGAAAGATCCACCAAAGATCCGACCCCCGTGCCGGCTCATCAGGTAATATTTATCAAAGGAAAATCAACCTATAATTCAAATTTCACCCGTCAGACACTCATCGGTGTCCTATAAGCTTGCCGACGATTAATTTTTAGCTGTTACCTTAATTCCACGTTGAATTTGTTCAAAAACTGGAAAAGCAGCTCGTTGTCCCGCCCCAGGATAATAAACCGACCCCGACTATGAATCCGACTCCCCCTGCAATACCGGAGCAGGTATCGCAGCAAAAAGTAGACAAATCCTCTTACGTATGTCCATGTTGAGGGAACGCAACACGGAACTATGCTTTAACAATTTTTTTTTTTTTTAATTCAATTTTGAGCTCACTCGACGAGATATGCCGGATAATGTTGTTGAAAGATTTAAAAAGCATCTTCCGTGGCGTGTTATCTCATCATCGAGTAATTGTTATTTTTTAATATTTTAGATTCTTTCAAAAAATATATCTAGAATGTTGACGTCAAAAATATTTTTCGAAATTTCGAGTAATCACGACTCTCTTCGATTGTCTTCTAATTTGCGCATACTTTATTCGGCGACAAGTTGATGGAATTTTTCTTTTTGCAATTTTCTCGCGTCTCAAAGGAACGACCGAGGGAAGACGCACAATCGCCGGCACAGCGTCAAGCGGCGGCGAAATTGGCACTGCGCAAGCAGCTGGAGAAAACACTGCTGCAGATACCACCGCCGAAGCCGCCACCGCCCGAGATGCATTTCGTTCCCAATCCGTCGAACACGGAATTCATTTATCTCGTCGGTCTCGAGCACGTCGTCGATTTCATAACGAAAGAACCGGCGATCCCGCCGCCGCCTGAGCCCTTCGAGTGCACGCAGTGCAAGACGGATTTTACGCCAGTTTGGAAATGGGAGAAGCCGGTAAACAGCGGCAAAAAGGACGGCGGACCGAGGGGACAACACGCGACTTTCCAGAGGCCACCGGCCGGACGCGATCCGCGTGTGATTTGCGAACACTGCGTCACGACGAATGTGAAAAAAGCGCTCAAAGCCGAACACACGAATCGGTAAAGCATGAAGCGATGCATTTTTTTTTTCTGACGAGAATATAGTTGGGTATTGATAAAGCTCTTTGACATTAACGATTATTTTTTAAATATCTATACAGGTTAAAGACCGCCTTCGTAAAAGCGCTTCAGCAAGAACAGGAGATGGAGCAGAGACTGGCGCAGGCCGCGTGCCCGAGTCCGGATCCTCCACCACCGAAACCCGTGCCGAAAGCTGTTACTCCAACGAGAAGAGTCGCTACGCCGCCTGCTCCACCTCCGCCTCAACCTCAGGCACCACCGCCCGCACCTACGCCACCGACTCCCAAGATGCAGGAACATCCGCTCGTAAAATTGGCGGAAAGTGGCAAATTCTCGCCACATCACGCCGCAGCAGCTGCTGCTATTCAGCAGCAACTTTTGCGAGGTAGACATACAGTAACTTGCAGCACATAAGCTAACATTTTTTATCGATATTGTTTTTTATTTTTATTTATTTATTTGTTACAAATCTACTTTGCTACGCCTCTCCGTTTGTCATGTCATTCATCTATGTTTTTATTTGTTTTTTTTTTCTTGAAGAACTAACGAAAAATCCGGTGCCAGGCTTGCCGCCTCATCAGCCCCTGCCGGCTCACATGATGGCGCCGTTCAATCCGATCCTCTATCCCTATCAGCTGGCGATGGCGCAGGCCGCCAGTGGCAAGGGTCTCGTAGAGCTTCAACGTCAGGCTGCCGATCTTCAGCGTCAATATCTTCTCGACATGATACCATCCCAGGCGTCTCAGGGCCAGGGTGGCCAAGCTCCCCCGCGTGCTCATCCGCACAATTGGAAAACGTAACCGAACGTGCCGCGATGTTGAGACAAATCCGGATAAGAAATTCAATCGGCAAAACGTCCCGGGAAGAACTAAACTTTCGGGCCACGTTCGAAAGATTCCTGAGCACATTTTGAAATAGAAAAGAAAGCAAAAAAAATAAAATAAAAATAAACTGAAAGGAGGAAACGAATTCCGCGAAGATTGAGCTCGTCGAGAGACGAAAAGGAAATTAAAACAATGAGAGGAAAAAAAAAGGCAAACTTAATAAAGTGTCTGTGCGCATAATATCGAGAAGAAAACGTATTTGACCGCAGCGTCGAGTGTGTGGGTGCTTGGTGTCAAGAAAACAACATAAAAAAAACGTAATTAATCGTGAAACAATTAATATCGAAACAATAGCAAAAAGATTCCTAAATACTCGTCCGAATTGTTCTCTCCCGGTTATCTCACGTGTTCTTTTTTTTCATTAAGTTTTTTTTCTACTTTACTAACATGTTTCTGAGGCACCGAGCCGGCGATCTAGCCTTTAGGTAGGGGATGATGAATTTTTTCACGATAAACTTTGGGCCCGTGTAAGAATGAGGGAGCATGTGATAATTCTCTCCTTATTCTTCGGTGTTTACTTTCTTTCACAAAAAAAAAAAAAAAAACATACACACACACACACTACTTTTTCGTCACTTCATAGAATTTGCGCGATCGTTTCTCGAGACTGCAGGAAAGACTTCGAGATGGGTTCTTTTTTTCGTCGTTATTAGAAACGAAGATTAAGTTATCGAAAAAAAAAAAAAAAAAATTGTAATTATACATTAATTTCTCATCACATTTAGTTGATTGTTGATCATATTACAGAACTATGTGTGTTCGACACTTATCGATTACATCGATCAATTTAATCCTATCGATCGCCGGCAACAATCGTATTTCCCCCTCTCCCTCCCCGCCCACCTCCCGAGAATTCACCGAGTAATAAAATAACGCTAATAATCTTGAATATCTCTCAGTATAATATGGTACAATTAAAGTAATCTAATAGCATAATCGAAACCCCATTTCTCATTGTCATCTTTATCTTTGTACATGTCGCAATAGATTTTGAGCTCGAATGAAAGGAAATGAGAAGAGGAAAGAAAAAAAAAAAATCTGATACACACAACACAGTCCCTCATACCCGTACAATTAATTACTCGTCGTAAGTCGCGCTGCGATCGCATAATATATCGAAAAACAATGTAGAATTCCTCCTTCCCCCGCCTCCCACCTCCCAGTGCCGTGAGCCGATAAGTTGTAAATATTAACGAGAGGACGATCGTTTGGGCAATTTTTACGTCTTTTTTTCACGAAAAAGAAAAAAAAAACTAAATTAAGAGAAAATTTGAAAATTAAGACTCGAATTTTTTGTTTGTCTGGATGTCTTGCAAACATATTTTGCTTAAATGGATCAAAATTGATCTTTCTGCGAAATTTGAAGAACAAATTTGTCATTTCTTTTCGGACGAATATAAATTTGCAATGACGAATTTTAGGAAAAAAAAAAAAAAAAAAATACAAAAATAATGGAAATAATTCCGTTTCCCCTCCAGTCCGTGAGAAAGTCCCTTGAGACCCCCTCGCCCACATCCTTCCGGATCGATAGAATTTAGCAGGTAATCACTGAATACTGAATGTTACGAAAGGTAATGAAATAAAGCTTGTCAATAATTGTATTAAAAAAAAAAAGTGTGATTTGTAATTTTAACGATATTTTAAAGATTTTGAACGAGACGGCGAGAGAAGTCGGCTAATTTTTTCACGGAAGAAGTCGGCGGCCAACGTCGACGAGACCGGTGAAACCAGTCGCGATTTCGAGATTGCCCGCAGCCCGATCTACCGCCTTTCTATGGAAATTGGTATTCCGAGAGTGAGTGTCGAAGTCGTAAGTTACGAAACGTTTGGACGATGTCCAGACGTTTCTACTCACGGAGATTTCTTAATCCCTTTTACAGTTAAACGCAAATTAGGAGATATTTCCAATTGACAAATTTAATGATCCCGATATCGTACCGGCAATCGGTATTTTTCTCGCGGCCTTCATTCAGTTTGAAAAACAAACCAATATGGGCAATTGGAATTAATTTTTTTTTCGGTACCATCGAAGAAATAACACTCGAAGTACCTCGATGAATTTTCCGAGATTTTTTATATAATGTATTATAATATATTATAAATATTCAATACTGATAAATTCTGGGACTCCGAAGTGACGTCCAAAACGCCTTTAAGCACATAATTAATATGTTATTAGGGCAATTGGAATTAATTTTTTTTTCGGTACCATCGAAGAAATAACACTCGAAGTACCTCGATGAATTTTCCGAGATTTTTTATATAATGTATTATAATATATTATAAATATTCAATACTGATAAATTCTGGGACTCCGAAGTGACGTCCAAAACGCCTTTAAGCACATAATTAATATGTTATTAGCAATGAGCCTTGTTAATCCATAATAATCATTTGAACATTACTCAAACTCTGACCGAGCAGTCGTCTGTAAGCTTGTACTTATAACATTTCTTGATATTCGGGGAATCTTTCATATAATCGTTATCACGATCCAATTCAAACGTTTCGGCTATTCTTCTCAAATGACAATCCAAAAAATCTAAAAAATGACAAGTTTAGCGATCGCTATATTGAACCGGCAAAAGGCCTTTTTCCGCTTCAGCTAGAAAAACAAAACAATGCGGGCAATTGGAATGAATCTTTTTTTTTTCGTTATCATCGGAAAAAGGACACTCGAGATATCGCGATAAATTTTCTGAATTCCCCTCCACCCTATTTTGTCATCATTAGAGCTGATTAAATATTGAAGACTGAAAAATTCTAGGGCTCCGAAGCGACGTCTAGAACGTCTTTAAGCACATAATTAATGTATTAATAATGAGCCTTGTTAATCGATTAATTAGCCTTTGAATATTGCTCAAACTCCGCGCGAGCCGCCTGTAAGCTTGTACCGGCCCTATAAAGTGTTTTGACATTCGGGGAATATCTCTTGTTATCGTCATTGCGATCCAATTCAAACGGTTTCGCTATTATCATCGTCGTTGATCTGAGCCAGGCATTTCTTGAAGTGCTTCGAGCAGAATGGATAGAGCGTCGGGTGATCGCAATTTCTGCAGGCAGCTGCGAGATGAGAGCAACATCGGAGACTCTCGCGGCAACAGGGAGCCCACATTTCCGGTCCTGCGGCTGCGCAATTGTAGCAGTAGCAATCACCTGCAAATTCGATGTACAAACGAAAAACAAATTACCAGATGTAACTCTAACATGAGTCTGATGAGGGGATAATTTTCTTGGTAAAAAAATATCAATTTCTAGCGATATAAATGGCCCGACGAATACGGGAATGCGAAAATATGTTCCGATTGTAACAAAAATTACGTCAAAATTTTACGAGATGAAATTCTGGACCGCTCGTGGGATATCGGCCTAAGTAGCATTCACTCCGTGAGTCAAGAAAACTGGTTCGAAATCGAGACATTATGAATGCGATATATATATATATAATATGCCGTGTCGGGTGAGAGTGATACGAGTCGTTTATATCGACGTCGTACGACGTGTCGCTTTCATCGATGAATCCAAACTGCGTGGGTTATATCTTGAATCTAACGCGTGCGAATTATTCGTAGCAAAAAAGAAAACATTTTTCTCATATTTTCTCTTATGTCGACATTGTTCCAATTTTGTTTGTAGCGCCCTTTTTTTATGGAAAAGTAAAATTAGATACAATTCGAATCGGTGAAAATTGTGTAGGAAATACGAGCGCGGATGCTAATGAGATATAGTAGATCGAGCAATGCACATTCCAATGTGCCGTAAACGACATAACGAACTTATCTGGGAGTGGCTACTGTCAAGGCCGCTACCGATCGACCATTGTTGCATGCGGAAAGTCACGCAATTTTTTTTTTTTTTTTTAATTTCCGGAAATGTGATTGAATTCTTCACCATGATTTCTTGCATTCAATCGCATTTACCGTTGATCAGATTTAATGCACATGGCTCAAAGTCATCGTGCGCAGAAACGTTACTTAAAAATTCATATTATTTTTTTTATTTTTTATTTTTTCACCGTGAGGACAATCGACCGATCTGCGAGCTTCGGCCCTGCGGCAATCCAAGCCCTCTTCGCCTTTGGGACATAAGGATGCTTCCTCGATGGAATTTTCACCGAGGATCGAATTTACCTGAAAACAAAAACAACAAAAATGCGGTTTACAAATCAGAGTTTCTCAGAGTTGGAACAATGTTTTTTTTTTCTTTGCATTCTCCTATTATGTGCTATTGGCAACAATTGATGTGTATTAATTGTTTCTCTCCTTGATGCTATTTTGCATCAAATGAAAGAATCGTTACCCTCTCAAAAGCTCCGGGTTTGGAAAACATCTTGACCAACTTTGCGAGAGCGCTTTCCGATTGGGCATCATCGTCCTCTACGGCGGTAATGTTGTTTCGTTGGCCGTTGCAACCATCGAGAGAAGAGAGAGATGCGTACAAAAGTAGAACGGCGGATGTGAAAACTGAGCGCGAAACCATCGTGTTCACCGATCGTTCGGACGTTCGACCGCACACTACAATCTATTCGTATAATTGCGCTATAGAGACCCATTCCCGCCTCTCGACATGCTCAGTGAGCGAGGGGAGGGGATAAACAAGAGATAAACTGGATGACTATTACCTGCTCGAATGGAAATTATCTTTATGATGCACCAATTTTGACGATCGTGCGATTTCCTCGCTCGAGATGGCGCGAGATGCCGTTTCGTCCCCGTGAAACACTAAAGTGTTTGACTCGCGATGCGCGGGAACTATGAAAGGTGCGATTCAGGTATTTGTGGAGATAACCGATAGAACTCGGAGAGACAAGACATCATTGTTGAAGCTTTCAATTGATATTCAATATATTGTTACAGACTTTTACTCAAGAGCTTCATGCTCACAGTTCAAAATTCAAACAGGTTCTACTGTTTTCGATTTTTTTTACAAATTTGTCTCGCGACGATATTTTGACGATGACGCTTCCTCGATGTCCCAGATTTTCTTGAGATTTTGCCCCTTCAGTTTTTTTTTTCGCAATTGACCGTCACGTGACCGTCAATTGACCGGTCCGGAAATTACTGCACTGTGAGCCGGCTGCACCGGCGGTGCGGCTCCATGAAATTAGTCATACAACTTTAATTTAAAAAATGTACAATTTATACTATGCGTGGGCGATGTTGTTAAAGAAAACATTGATGTTAAAATAATCGATTATCAATAATCGATTTATTTAAAGAAAAAAAATCGGAATATCTATTATTTGATGTCGGTAGAATTGGACACCGAATGATATTTTTACCGACTGCAGATATTGCTCATGATAAATACGTGTACGCCAAAGTAAAGAGAAGGAAAATATATAGATGCAGGGCTTATCCGTAACAAAAGTCATCTGGGCTGTTTTTTAGGCGAGGAACATAAATCAACAAAAACGGTACTATTAAGAGGGCCTTTACAATGCTATGCCCCACTTAATGGACTTTTCTTCTTATTATTCTAAGTCAGTCCATTCAGTGGGGCTTAGAATTGCAAGTTCATAAGACTTCTAAAGGGACTTAAAATAATAAGTGCTTAAACGCATAAAGGGGGGTCGGGGCAGTAAAGGTAGATGCGGAGGGAGAGAGGCGCGCTTAGTTTTCTGAGACCTTTAAAAAACGTAAGCCTTATTGTTTCAGGTTCATTTCGTGGACCTAAAATAGTACGGTCAGAAGTCAACAAAAAATGGGGACTTAAGTTATTGAATAGACTCTTTGGATGTGACTGTCTGCATGACCCATTTTTGTATTGCCTTTAAATAACAAAAATTTTGAACCGGGTCAACGATATCGAATAGTATCGACATACCGATAATTGTCGAGATATCTCAATTAATAATTGAAATCGTGCCATTTTCGTTATGATAATAACATGTAATATATTGCATCTCTACATATAATATCTCTTATCGGTGTATTGAATGGACGACCGCAAAGTATGACAGGGCTGTCCTAAATGTCTGGAAGATGAAAATGATCGATGAATTATATTTCGGCGACAATTTATCGGATCGGAAATCTTTTTTATGAGGTCACGTCACCAGCCCTTGACTGCTTACTTACATATAAAAGGCAATATTGATACTGCGATCTATCAGAGTTTGGGAAATGTAGAACTCCACGTAGAAACGCTTATATTTCCTACCACGATGTCCGAGGCAGAAAATCGGGACCTTGGTGGCTCATTTGATTTTAAAAACGCAGACTACGAATCTCTAATTTTTTTTTTGCTTTATACCCATGGGATGAAGTATATTCAGCTGAAGTTGAGTCGGATGCGTTCTCTTTGACGAGTATTATAAATTATGGAATTAGTTGCTTCGTTCGATGGAAAAATTATGTTCAATCCCGATATCCGAGGTGGTTCTTTGCGGAGTTACGACGGACCATTATTCAGAACAATTGCCCATATAAGGTGTAAACCGCCGAATGAACAGGGGGACTACCAGGTCCCATTCACTACACTCCGTGCTCGATGTAAGACCCTAACGGATCTGTGCCACCGGGGTTTCATACGCCGAGCGCAGGCAGATATTATCGACAATGTAAAAGCGTTCTGTAATTTCGCAAACACTGGTTGCGAAGAAGATGCGATACCGAGCGCTATTAGTCGGACGGCATTCCGCCAGCTCTCCTCCGAAACTATAAATTTACGTTTGCTCGACCGATATATACAATTTTTGGCAAATCGTTAGCATCCGGTATATCTCCCTCGTAGTTTTTGCAACGGGAAGTCGACGGTGACCACCTTTGCGATTTTCCCCAATTTTATTACGAAGGCTTTCGGGGAGGAAACTCAAGTCAACACTGTGTACACAGACTTTTCAAAGGCGTTTGATAGAGTTAACCACCGAATTCTCCTTGCGAAACTTGAGGCGCTGGGGGTTTCGGAGTCACTATTGAAATGGATTAAAAGCTACTTAACGGAACGAGTCCAAATGGTCAAATTTAAACCAGTTTTCTCAAGAACTTTTAGTGCGGTATGAGGTGTCCCACAGGGATCGCATCTCGGACCATTATTATTCAATGTATTCATAAATGACATCGTAGGAGTTATTCGTCACTGTAGTATCTTGTTATTCGCGGACGATTTGAAAATATTTAGGGCGATAAGTAGTCCGGAAAATGTCGAAGAGCTGCTGGCGGACTTGAACAGTGTAGCAATGTGGTGCGAGAGTAATGAGCTATTTTTAACTGTATCAAAATTTCACACTGTTCGCTTCATAAGGAAGCCCGCCGTGATCCGTTATAATTACTTAATTAATGATACTGTAGTGAAAACTGTTATGTCGGTATGAGACCTGGGGGTTAGAATCAACTGCGAGGTGTCTTTCTGGAGCACAGTCGCGCAATAATATCGACAGCCATGAGGATGCTGGGATACATACGCCGGATTGCAGCGAAATTCGATAACCCCATCATCGATTCGATGTAACAACATTATATGTGGCCTTGGTACGGTCTCAATTAGAATAGGCCTCTGTAATCTGGTCATCTCACTAGAAAACATATTCGGAATTGATTGAACGGGAACAGCAGTAAATTTCTCTGCTTCGCAGCTTTTCGTTTGGGTAATCCCATGGGTCCGTCCGAACATGTTGTACCTGGACTTACGCCCACTTAGTTATAATAAGGATAATTACCGATTTATTGTTATTATTTAATGTTGTAAACCGCGAATTCAACTCGCCGATGCTGTGTTCGCTGGTCCAACTGAGGAAGGAAGGAAGGGGGCCGGGGAGCCCCTCTATCCTACACATCTCGATTCTCCACATCATCGATCCTCCACATCACCAGTCCTCCACACACCTTTTCCGCCACAACTCGATTGTACACATGCTTTTTCCGACACATTTCAATTCGACACATCCCGATCCTCCACGTTCGGTTCAACACGTTCCCAGTTCTCCACACTCCTTTTCCTCCACAATTCGATTGTACATACTCTCTTTCCTCCACATTTCGATTCGACACATCCCGATCCTCCACGTTCGATTCTCCACGTTCCCAGTCCTCTACACTCCTTTTCCTCCACATCTCGATTGTACACACTGGCTTTCCGATACATTTCGATTCGGCACATCCCGATCCTCCACATCTCGATTGTACACATGACCGCTGTCGATATCGAATCGTAAGATAACTCCAGTTGGTAAGGTAGAAATTCGCGCAGTTCGCCTTGCGCGCAGAGGTTCTCACGGTCAATATTCGCTATGTGCACGACTTACACAAGCTCACCGGACGAGTGTGTATTGCGTATACATGCAAAGAGCTGGGTGTGCAAGTTGGGTCGGAGCTGGCCGGTAGACGGCGCTGATAGAATGCATGTACACGGCAATACACGCTCAACTGGAAGCTCTGTGTAAGTCGCGCACATAGCGAATGCATGCCTCCAATCGGGATATGTCGAATTGAAATGTGTCGGGAAAAAAAATGTGTACAATCTAGCTGTGGAGGAAAACATGTGTGGAGAACTGGCGATGTGGAGAAGTAAATGTGGAGGATCGATGATGTGGAGAATCGAGATGTGTAGGATAGAGGGGCTCCCGGGGGACGTAGACCCATTCTATCGGGTAAACTACGCGTACTATAGTTGGTTTCCGCGGATCTCAAGACTACGTAATGAGTATGCTGAAGTGATACAGTCATTCGGTGAGTCGATCTGTCGATTCAAGACTAAATTATTTTCTATTGTTCCGGTCGATTAATGGGACCGTGTACGACAGCAAATCGATCGCCTTCTGTCTCCCTTTGTATTTTGTATTTTGTATTGTCGGATTCGAGTTGTTTCCTGCAACTTAAAATTTCCCATGCGAAATGTTAGAAGACAAAGCCATTTTCAAATAGCTTTGACTTTTGTCATTTCCGATCGGATGTTTCAAGCCCGACCGTTTTTAAGAGGTAACAAAAAAATGATCCGTCATAAAGTTTTGACGAAAATACCACCGTGTTGCAACATACCACTATGGTTTTCTCAGTGGTTTGGTCGGTGGTTGATTCCGTTAGGACTCCTTCAAAAAGTAATGCTTTCAGAAAACGCAACAAACCTATACAATGAATAAAAAGACCGGATATTGTTTCGTGATACCACGGACGGATACCCGTCCGTGCCTCATCGGTGACAATGCTCGTGCGTTGTTGATCGCTTATCGATCAACAACGCACGAGCGATCAGAGGTGCGTTTCTTCTCGATCCCCGTGAGATTGCTGGCTCGATGCTCGATCCTCGATCCTCGTAAAGTCGATCGATGGTGGCGGTGATGTCCATGCTCTTCAGGACGTTGCAGCTCGAGTGGTCTTACGCTGGTGGTATTGGAGAATAGACTGACTTCGGTGGCTTGCGGCCGGGCTTTTATACCCGTCCGCGTGCAGGCTATGACTCACTCGCTGCGCCTATGACGTCACGCATCAAGTGCAACACCCTCACCACAGCTCCGAAATGTATTTTCTTCTTTTCTTTACTGAAGAAAATACATTTCGGAGTTGCTTGCAAAGCGCAAGCCAGCAAAACGTATTTTCATTAGTCTGTCACTGACATCGGATTGACATTCGCGTTGCCGTAAGGTTACCGTTAGCGTAACGTTATCGTAACGTGAGCGTACCATTAGCGAAAAATATGACGGGGATCCCACCTCAGATAAGAAAACTTTTGATACATTCAAATCTCGCTGGGAATGACAATAATTCAAATTATAGTCGGTAGCTTAGCTTTAAGGTTTCAGGTTAGCATGCGAAAGGTCCCGGGTTCGAGCCCAACTTTAGGTTGTGTTTCTTTCTCCGATATGCGTAATCATAGTATTGTATCCTAAATTGATATATTTCATGATGACAATTAAAACCAATATTACCAAACCTTTTTTTCGGTACGTACTAACCACCGTAAAAAGAAATTTGAATGACTAGTGGGTTAGTCCGTCATCACCACCGTCAAAATCACTGTTTAAAACGAATATTGGGGAGCGGGGATTTGCGTAGTGGTTCCGAAAAAATACTTCGTACACTTTTTGCACAAAACCACTATCCCTGATTGAGAAGCGCCATGAAAAGTAGCAGTTGACGCAATATTGTGACATGTGCCGCACATGTCGCAATATTGTGTCAACTGCTACTTTTCGTGGCGCTTCTCAATCAGGGATGGTGAAAACCACCGTAAAAACATGGTGGTTTTTGCAGTGGTCGGGTCTGCTAGGGTATCGCTGCATGAAAACGAATTAGGAAAAGCCCAGGAGTTCAGTTGGACGGCTACAAATTAGAAATAGTTCATACAGGAAATTTGAATTAAAGAATTGGATAGAGAAATTACGTAGGACGTAACAACGCCTCTTTGAATTCAGAAAAAAATGCATTAAACTTTAAAGCATGCCAAAACTTTATGCTTGTAAAAAAAGCGTATGCTTCAAAGGGTTAACACGTAAGGAAAGTATGGAAAACCTACGCCGATTTATCATATTTTATTTAGATCCGTACATAGTTAATTATATACAAATTACAAGGGTAAGATAACGCTGAAACGTTCATAACTATGTACTACGATCGTCTCAAACTTTCAACTATCCTATCAATACAGTTATGCATAACGTATACATATTTATCGTCGCATGTTGGACGTGAAAAAAATGTGTCAGTGGTAAATGATACGATTGCTCGAAAGTTACGCATGAAGATCCTATATACTTCTCGAATGTTTCTATCCGGTAATTACGTAGAAATCGTTCAACATGTCACAGCCAGTTTTTGAAGGTTTCGTTAACTCTAATTCGACAACGGTACATTTAACAGTCGTCTTCTTAATTCATGTACTCTCAAACATCATTAAATGCGATATTCATCAGCTCCTTTAACGAGCTATATGCCGGCAACTTGAAGTTGCCCCTCCCCCCCCCCAGCCCACCGACAAGCGGTAAAGCAACGTTCGTAATAAAAAGGCATTTTTCTAACAAGGAAATATTACCAAGTGTCCCACCCCGATGTTGATAATTCTAATATATGGTAGACCTCGAAAATCTAAGAGACACGTATTTTTTTATCGGCAGAGGTGACCATTTAAGGGGTTAAACAGACCCTCAAAGTTTAGCGAAAAATCGTTTGAAATTTTGATTTCCATAGAAGCACTGGACGGATTTCAATGAAACTTGGCACGAATATATTTCATGTCAGCACGATCCAAAAACAATATTGTCTGACAAGGGTGCACCCCCATAAGGGGGTAAACTACCCTTAAGATTTTTTTTTTTCGTATACGAACAGTCCAATCGAAATAAAAATAAGGTGACGTTAATGCTTACATAAAAATAGAATTTACATGTTTTTGCTTTTTTTTCTAAAAATCACTCTTATAGGTATTGAAAGGACGGGGAATATGTGTACTTCAGTTTCTCCATCAGAGCACGCCGTAACCATTTCATTCGTATGAAAACCTTGTAAATATCGCACATTTCATCGAAGTTTTGTTGTTTTCTGTCTTGTGATTTTTTTAAAATAAATAATAATTAAACTTATGCTGCCGAGAGTGTCGTACATCGCATTCTACGACGCGATTATCGTCTTTTTTGTGTATGTATTAATATTTTCTTGAAAAAACAATATAAAATTACTTCTTCCGAACTTATCCATACGCATTCAGTGATATTTACAAGGTTTTCGTTTGAATAAAATGGTTACGGCGTGCTCTGATGGAGAAATTGAACTACACATACTCCCCGCCCTTTCAATACCTATAAGAGTGATTTTTAGAGAAAAAAAAGCAAAAACATGTAAATTCTATTTTTATGTAAGCATTAACGTCACCTTATTTTTATTTCGATCGGATTGTTCGTTTACGAAAAAAAAAATCTTAAGGGTAGTTTAGCCCCCTTACGGGGGTGCGCCCTTGTCAGACAATATTGTTTTCGTATCGTGCTGACATGAAATATATTCGTGCCAAGTTTCATTGAAATCCGTCGAGTGCTTCTATGGAAATCAAAATTTGAAACGATTTTTCGCCAAACTTTGGGGGCCTATTTCACCCCTTAAATGGTCGTTCTTAGATTTTCGAGGTCTACAACATATATATAAGAATTATCAATATCGGGGTAGGACACTTGCGACTGTTTCCTTGTAAGTAGTGCAAAAATCACTTATAACTCTCGTCTAAAAGCTACGAATTGCTCTCAATCGGGAATTATTTGCGTATATAAATTTTTGATATAATTTACCACGATTGTCCGTTGCTTCGTCGATGCGTCGTGTCGCGGGATTAATTGCAATGGAAACATCAATATCTACATTCGATAACCAAACTTAAAAAAGAAAATGAATAATAAAATAAAACAATATCAGAAACAACGGAATTACTCTGACTGACTTTAGTATATTTCCGCCATGACAAGAACGACGAGCGACGACCATCCGGAGAATGGATGACTGCCTTTTCCCTCGCCATGAACGTCCCCGTAATTCTCCCACACGTAACCGGTTCTCTTGTACTGGGCAATCATATTTTTGATCAAATTCTCTCTCAAATCCACGTATATGGTCTTGGCCCTTGACCGATGAGGTCCCTCGATCGCCGAGTAATGATGCAGAGCTCTGAGGGTCAGATAATTCAAATTTATCCATATAGCACCTCGCCAGTACGGCGCGTCGTGTTCGGTGTTGAATTTCATGTAGAGCGGCGATGTTTTAGCCAACGAGCGCAGTCCGTACTTCGTCCAGAGAAGTTCGGGATTCGTTATATCCTGAAGAATTTTCTCGAGCTGCGGTGAGTCGGGTTTTACGACGTGAAGGATAAAGGGAAACAGCGATACGTATCCGAAGGACGAATCGACGTATCTCAGGCTCGGATCTTCGAGAACGAACCTTATCAATTCGGAAGAAGGTGCGTGAGATCGCGGAGGCGGTGCCGGCCGTCGAAGCTCGACTTTGTCCGTGTGCAATCCAAAGTCCGAATAACTCTGGGTGTTGGGCGACCAGTGAAGCTTGTTCAGTAACTCATTGTCATTGAGATAGGTCTGAGTGTTCCTATATTTGTCCGCCGGTTGATGAAGCATTTCCGACAAACGCGCCATAACGCCGGCGGCGAAACCGATCCAGCATCGTAGATCGACGTGTCTCTCGTCGATGTTCGGATGCGATGCTCGTGGATAATCGTCGAGACCGGATGTCAAAGTCTTCGGATTCAATTCTCGATTGGTCGTGCTGTCGCGTCCGCGCCATCGATAAGTGCCCGGCGAATCGCCCGTCTGTGTCGTATTGAACCACTCGAACCAAGCCTGCAATCTCGGATAAAGCTTTTCGATCAGCTTGTAATGCTTGAGCAGAAGCTCGTCCTCGCGATGCTCGAGAATGAAATTCAACGTTAGAAAAAATGTCGGTGGATTGGCGTTGGTATTTACTTGAGTTATGAATTCTTCGGGAACTTTGGCAATCGCCTCTTGTCCCAATATCATTTCTCTCGGTATCCAGCCCTCGACGTTCATGAGATCGAACCAGTGACTGATTATGTCCATCTCTATGTCGAGGTCCCAGGCTGAGAGCAGCAAGCCGTGAAAGCCCTCGTCCCAGAGGAAGCCTCTCGGAAAGAAACTTCTGCTCGGTACCGCACTGTAGAGAGGAGCTTTCCAATAAGGCACCGGAGTCTTCGTGTAGACGCTCTGAACCTGAGAATTACCGTAGAAATAGCCGATCGAGCCGATCATATTTGAAAACGCCATTTTCGCAAAGTCAACGGATTCCACGTTGTATCCTTTGGATCTAAGACCGAAGACCCTTTCGAATTTGTCGTCGAACTGACGCTGATGCTCGGCGATCGCGAGATCGTAATTTTTTCCAACGAGTTTCTCCGTGCGATCGACGTAACTGCCAGACTCGAAGCTCACCTCGAACTCGAAAGGAATCTTCGCTGTTAATTGGGTCACGACGAAATTCGGCTCGACCTTCTTGCCGTCGTCGGACTCGGGCAATTGCTCGCCCGCTAGAATTATGTGCTTCTTCGTCGAGCCTCTGTGCGACGCCAGTCGCAAATTGTGCAAGACCGTTTCTTTCAGAACGTGCAGGCCCGGCGAGACGGTCGAGAGAAACGAATTTTCATCAACGAAACCCTTCGTCGGATTTAGCGTTATCCTGAACGAGCCGAGACCCTTTGTGTATCCCTCCATTCCGGAGAGCTTGTTCTCGTCGCCTAAACTAGCTTTTATACGCCCGTGAGATTTTTCCTCTATAGCCGTGTAGAACAGCAGAGATATATCCTCGCCGTTTCTGTTGGGATTCTCCGACGTCACGCTTACTCGCGCCGACCAGTCGCCGCCGTTGCTGCCACCGAGCTGCTTCGAAAATGTCGTTCTCAGCACAACTCCGCCGTCTATTATCTCCTGAACGCCAAAGTTTCTTCCGTCGTGCTCTAGCCAAGCGTACTTGTCAAGTCTGTCTCCCTGCTCGCACCAGTGACGAAAACCCTCGCCTCCTTGACGCAAGTAGTGGGGAAAGTACCACATGAGGCCGGTCACCAGCGAATGAGGATCTCTCGTCTTGAGACCAAAGTACGCTCCGGGTCTGTAGGAACCCCAGAAACGATCCGGCTCGTTCAAGTCCGCCACCGTTACTAGCTGTGTAAACATTTTTATTTTTCCATTACTCGTTAGTAAAGTTTATGTTTTTTGTCAAGTTAAATATCGACGTATAGACATTAATAATTAAAAAAAAAAATTTATTATAAATTTGTTAATTTTGGCGTACCTTTTCCACGTCGTACGGCGTGTTTACCCTCGTCTCGAGGTAGCCCTTGTAACTGAACCATGCGGCTACACCCAGCACGGCCGCTGTGAGGATGCTCTTCAAAACTGGAATTTTTATAGTCGTCTCTTCCAAGGAATCATCGTCCCTGACGATCTTCGATCTCGGCCTGACGGGTCGTTCGTGAACCTTCGGCTTAGCCATAGCGGAGAATATTCGGATGGCTATGCTAGTTTTTCATTTATCAGCATTCCTGTACTGACCGCAGGGCTCGTCCGCGTGCAATATTGTTGGCTTCAACTTTACGACACTATTTCGCTAAGTGACAGTGAATTCGAATTATGCACCAATCAAAATACCCCGAGTGTAAAAATAAATTACAAAAAAAAAATTCGTGTAATCACCGAATTAAGGCCTGATAAGAAAACTCGTCACTCGTCTGTGATTTTTTTTTTTTGTCTCGATAAGTGACGAAAAACCGGCAACGTCGTGAGGTTATAGTTTTACGAGTCGATATTTTGATTCCGTAATTTCAGTTTGAGTATTTTATTGCGCGAATTAAATTGACATGTCGACGTTATCGGACGCTATTGGTTGTCGATAGTTCCCGCACATTGATCAGTGACGGAATTATTTGTAAAAAAAAAATTTACTCGTCAATGATAAATTAGTGTGTTCATCATGAAAACTTGGGTTCGCCGAAAAGTGAGCAGCGCTCTTCGACTCCTTTTTCAAAACGATTCGTGCGGGTCTTTATCACCACGATAAAGGGGAACCGGACTGGCCACAGAAATTCCGCGCCGGCCAAGGATTGATTCACCTGTCGGCGATACGTGGCTGGTTAGATCCACTTTTGTAATGGATTTATGCTACCGTCTTGTTAAACGGTGGCCATTTTGAATTGCTGCGGACAAATGATTGACGAATCGCTTTCCAGATGGCGGTAGGGTGACTGAATGATTGAACTTGTTCTTATTGCGGGAAAGTCTTTAGATTATAAAATAGAAATTTACGATACTAGCGCGATAAAAGTTTTTCTGACCGCGAGTTTGCAGCACGAGCCGAAGGAGAGTGTTGCAATCACACGAGATAAGGCAGTCCTTGCGAATAGAATTCACTTCGCATAAGTTTCGGAGAAATGAGAAGGAATTGCAGACACTTCTGGTTGATATAAAAATCTGAAAAAAATCTAGCATATTAAACGTGCTGGAAAGATTAATTTTGCCTAATAATAATTGCAAAATGTTATTAACAAATTGATGAAACATAAAATTGTTGAACGAATCACCCGGAAACCGAACTTTATTTTTTATGAAAATGATTCTTTCATTTTTTTGAATACGTATGAATCTTTTTCGATTTAAAAATGGCCTTTGAATTTTGTGACTTTCTACACATTTTTTCCTTATGCAAAAAAGAAAAATTCAAAGTTAATTTAAAAATCTGAAAAAATTCGTACGTATTCAGAAAAGTGGACGAATCATTTTTATAAAAAAGGTTAGATTTCCGGGAGATTTGTTGAACAATTATATTTTTTATCAAAGTACCTGGATTACCCCAGGTACTTAGAACCGAATGGATAACTTTGACTTATGTAATAAAAAGATCATCACAAATATTAACGATTTCATTCATTCTACAATCTTATTCATTTTTAAATATGACATTTATCAAATGGATGAATAGGAATGTAAATTGAATTTGTACTTTATACATGCTTTAAGCGTCCACAATCGTACACTCGAAGCTAATAGTCTCTTAAAACTAAATATCGCATGAGAAACTATGTAATATTATTTGTACGTGAGTTCAAAAACGTCACTGATTGCTCGAGCAAATCTAGATATACTAATAAGTATTCTACGATTCACAGAGAATGAAAGGATTCTAATTTCTGTTTCCAGGATCATCGAAGTTTTCTTAGTGTTTGAGCATACAAACAAATATCGTTGATACAATAAGCGGCGTCGAAGGAGGACGAGTGGCGTTGCGATCAACGACGTAATGTGCTAATATCTGGCGGAAATTCATTCTCAAAAAATATATAACCAGTTTGATTTCTACTGTACCTCTCGTCGATAATAATTTTGTTTTTTCAATACCAGTCAATCTGTCGAATTCATTACAACTAAATTATAGTTGACGGCTGTGCAGAACACGTTGAGAATTACAAATTTTCAAGCTTAGTGTGGCAATGTTGCTACTCCCACTTTGATTGGCCAAATAAATCGGTAACGATGGTTGAATGATCTATCGAGTTTATTTGCCTCTTTCATTGTTGATAATAAAAAAAAAAAAATTACCCATTTACGTTTGTAATCTCGTTCTCTCGACTTCATACTCTTCAATGTAAACTTCTCACTCTCGTGACTAAATTTAATATCGAAACGTCCATCTATAAGAAAGTTCATCTCCAAGCTTCGAAGATCCGGTTCGACTATCAATTCTTTCAAAAGATCTATTGCGTCACACGACGCAATGACGTCAGACGAGTGATCAATGTAATCTATAACAGAACTTTGATCAACATCCGTTTGGAGTAGATCCGACACAAAAGTTACTTAGATAAATATATTGTCAGAGGAAAAAAATTGACGTTGAAATGAAAAAAAAATGTGTAAATTGCCCGATCGATCGCTTCTGTAAAGTGCGTGCGTGTAAAAATATACACAAACGGAGTATTTCCGAGAGGTTACGAAAATGGCCGGTGGCCAGAGTGACGAAGGCGTGTCACGTTGACACTAACGCGGATTAAATTTAAAATAAGTAATTGACCGGTGGCAAGGAAGGCATCGTCGACCAATGGAGATGCCAAGTTAGCCGGAAGAACGGGGAACGAACGGAAAGTGAAGGTTCTTGCGGTTGTCTGGTCACGGCGGCCATGGCTGCAATGGCGATGGGGAAACAGTCGCTCGCGAGCCGTTGTTGCGGTCGTTCGACCGATCGCTCGATCGTCGAAAAAAAAAAAATCATCTCTATATATACATACATATATACACACAGTCTTCGATCGCAAAATCGTTGGAGTTAGTAGCAAATCGTCGGCAACGTTTAATTTTTTTTATTGTCAATTTTTATCTTCACTTCGTCGTTCGTAGTGCAAAAACTCCACGATCTCGAGCGAGCTCGGCGTATTCTCCCTAACGGAGACTTGAACGCGCGAACGGGCGACGATCTTTTGCGGAGTTAAGGACCAGTGTTAACGTTTGTATTTATGCAACGGGTGATCTCTATGTTTGTTCTCCGAGAAGATAATAAATATTGTCCGAGCAACATTATCGACGTCTCAATGGGTTAAATAATGTGAAACAACAAACTTTTTTTTTTTTTAATGCTTGACAATCAGTGATCGGTAAATTGGCATACTCCAGTTTCGAGACAGTGCAAAAATCGGTGGAAGCACGTGCTGTGCTCGCGGCTTCGGGGTCACGTCGATCATGCGAACGTCGAATAATGGGTCCGGTCTTTTTTTCTTCGTCAAGCGTGACTGAAGGAAACTTTCCAATTTTTTTTTTGTTTTTTTTTTTTCGAACGGCTGCACGATAATATGGCTGTTAAATAATTTGAATCAGCAAAAGTAGATTAATTTACATGAATCAATTGGTACACGGGTAGAGCTGTAAAATCTGGCGCGAGTAAACTCGCTAAGCGTGTTGACCGGTTTTTTTTTTTTTTTCTTTTAATAAAAATAAAAATTTCGATCGATGATCGATAAATGCGATCGACGAGCATCTCGTAGTATCATTTTTCCGGTGAGGAAAGGAGCGCCCCTAGTAAATCGCGAGCAGGTGACGTCTCGGGAAGTGTGTCGTCGAGGCCAGTGCAGGCCAGTGTCAACGAGAGGATTGAAGTTTTTTTCTTACTGGACAAAACATCGGCCGATGTAGCGCAATGTTTGTTCGGTGGACCGTTCTGGCAGCGGCGACTTGCCTGCTAATTGGAGCTGGTATGGTTTTTAAAATATTTTCTTCGACGTTATCCTTCGTTACATATCTGAACGACGTGAACTAAAAAAAAAAAATTTTTGCGATTTCCCTATTCTCGTGTTCTTTACTCGCATATTCATGTTTAATTATTAATATAATTTTTTTTCTAATAACAGCGCATATGCCATATAAATTAGAAAACCTACATATAAGATAGTCAAACGAATCTGGAATAATCCATAAATGTTGGGAAAGAAAAAAAAAAAAAAAAAACGGGTTCCCGGTATCTTCGTCCCCGAAACTTTCACTGGCTCGAATATCGAAAGATTCATTTTCTACGAAACTTGTCCATACATCAACCACCATCCGTATTTCGATGGTCTAGCGCCAGAAGGGCGCATAGGCTATATGGCGTTATGATGTTAAGCCATGGATGTACAGTAAAACCTCGATTAACCGGGATTCTCGGGACCGAACAGTCCCCGGATAATCGAAATCCCGGTTAATACGAACTAGACAGCGAAAGTATATAAGTCAATAATGGCTAATGATACAACTTTGTTTTGTCTACACCCAGAAAAAAAATTTTTTTGATGGCCACCGTTTATTTGGTTTAAGTAAAATATTTATTTGATTTAAATAAATATTTATTTAAATTAAGTAAATAGTTACTGAAATGAAATATATATTTATTTAAATCAAATAAATATTTTACTTAAACCGAATAAACGGTGGCCGTCAAATAATTTTTTTTCTGGGTGTAGTTACAATGACCTTTGGTACAAGTCTCGTTTTTTACTTTATTGTTAAATAGTGTGAACTAAAATGTAAATCTGGATATTTTTTTCATTAATAGTACGTAAGCGGGTCTTTTTTCGGAAGTGCTCGGTGACTTTGATTTGCTTCTAGCATAAAAAAAAAACAAGAAAAAAACTCGCAAGACGCACGGTTAATCGGGGTTCTACTCTATATGTCTCTCTATGATATATAAAAGTCTCGCCGCACTGTCAAGAATGGCAGACTTTCCCCCCCCCCCCCCCCGGGCCGGGGGGGGGGGGGGTGGCGAGGAGGGGACTGATTACTCCAAGACTCCTTGGGGCCTCTGAATATCCAGGACCTGATTATTCCAAGTCCCCTTCGATTATTTGACTTCATTTTTAAGCATTGATTATTTTAAGTCTTTTGGAGACCCTTCGTGCGAGCGCGTGAAACTCGTCAGCCACCAGAAGCATTAGTATACATATGTATATATATATACACACACACACACATATAAGTTTGCTCGGACACCACGGCTTTCTAATAAACACCGCAGCGATATGCTTCTCTGTGGCCGCGGCAGCGACGCCGCGCAGCTCCCCGAGCGTCTGCAAATTATGAAAGCTGCTCCATTATTCAGCAGCTCACGTTTATAACTCGATCATCCTCATCACCACGCTACTCATCGTCTTGTCCGAGAATCGCATTTTACTCTGTGACGCCCCTTCGTGCTAAACTCGATGTCGAAAATTCAGTAAAACCTACCCGTAATGAAATGATTAACAAGTTGAGACGAAACTTTCGTCTCCTTGGATTCAGATACGCTGTAATATCTCGGAAATTATCGCGGTTTGTTAACCGCGATAATTTGGGGCTATTGGAGTTACGACAAATGCGGAAGTTAAACTCTTCGACTTTAAGACCAAGCGTCGTGTCATTGAAAATAATGTTTTTTTTTTCAATAGCTCGACACGTTTCCTTCTAAAAATTGGTGACATGTTTGAAAACATCAGTTTATTCAATCTGGGTATCCGGATTAAAAATTTGTCTAAATAAAATGAAAACATATTTGTCGTAATTTTCCATTTGGACGCATTAGCAGCCGTCAAATATGTCTAAAGTTTTTTTCTAATGAAAGTTGAAGAAGATATTTAAAAAAATAGCTTTTCTGCCAATCGTACCGAATACGCTGCAGTGGCAGTTATTTTATGGAAAAATGGACAATTATTCAGTGGTTTTGTATAAATATATGAGCTGAATGTCACTTTTGAAAAATTCAGTTTTTAAGTTTTTACATCGTACTAAAAAAATATATATAATGAAAAAATGTTGATAGACATTTTTTATTTGGATGCATTATCGTTCGTCAAAATTTTCTAAAGTTTTTAAACGAAATTTTAAGAAGATGCAAAAATATAAATTAGCTCATAAGACACGAGTAGCGGTAGTAGCATTATTAAGATAAAGCCAAAGGTGTAAAGATAAGGCAGTGTTCTTCTTTCTTGTTTGCTTGTTTGGAGTAAAAATGGATTTTATGTTTAGGAGTAAGTTTTAGTTTGTAAGAAGAAGTTATGTTGGGGATGTAGAAGGCAAAGGCCGTACAGTGGAAATAAATTTTATTCTAGTATTCTAAGGAGGTGTGAGACAGTAGAATAGAGAGGTGTGAGACAGTAGCAAACTGTCTCACACCTCTCTACACTGATAAAAAAATACGGTTCAATCAACTAAAATTCGGGCAGGGACGTTCAACTGAATATTTTGTTGGTACAGCTAAAAAATTGGTTAGTTCAACAAACTTTTGGGTGATTGCACAAAAATATTTTTGAGTCATTCAAATATTTTGTTCGACCAACTAAATATTTATTTGAACGTCCCTGCCCGAATCTTAGTTGATTCAACTGAACTTTTTTATCAGTGTATCGTCAACTAATATTAACCGCACCTCCTAATAAATTTAAAAAAAGTATAGAAGAGGCTGTTGCAAATATTCCAACTGAACTGTTGTTAAGTGTTTTCAACTGAGAGAAACAAAAACATCTTTTGTATAGAACAGTTTTAGGTGGCAAATTATTTAAAATACAGCGCCCGCACACAAAAAAAAGTGTGCTAGATAATCTTTAGGATAAGGTATTAGATAGTAGGTAGAGTTGCGGACAAGTGCTAATGCGCTTTTGCAATTTCGAAGTTGGGTTATTGAGCAGTGTGTAGAAATGTATCGATGTTTATTATTTATATAAGGCTTCGTATAAACATTATTTTATTTAAATTGTTTTATGTATATTTCTATTGCTGTACTCAATAAACAATACCAATGCTATTCTAGTATATAAAATCGCTGTTCTGTCGATGATAGCGAATAACTGCAGTGGCAGTTATTCAATGGAAAAATGGGCGATTATTAACTGAAAGAGAAAAAAATTTAGTGCTGAAAACGCGAATAGGGATGCGCCCGAATAATATATTTCCCAGTCGACGAATTAACGTTTGCACGTAAGTCATGCGAGCGCGAGGCACGTTACGTCGCGAAGTAGTGTACCGGTCGTGTTATAATCGGGTCACCAGACACCGCGCAAGAAACAACATAAATCTCTACCGGTCCCACAGCCCGAGGGGCGGGCTTCCGCGAAAAATGTAACGCGCTCCCATATAACGTCGTAGCTTCAGCTGGAATGGACATTTAAGGAATAATTGATAGTCGGAGCATTTTCAATTGTACAACAAAATACACTTGCCGGTCTCGTGCGAAAATTGCGGACGACCTTTAGCATAACGTATAGTGAAACAGAAGCGATTGGGGCAAAACGAGTCGCTAAGAGATAAAGCCCGTTCGGATGAGTTCGGGGCTATGAATCGATTGTTTATAAAAAAAAATATAGTAATAATGTTTCCGAGAAAAATTTCTGCTCCGCTGCAAAAAATGGGGTACCTCTCAATAACCCTCTAAAAAATTTTATATTTTGCAAGAGGACATTTTACTTAATGTCTTCACCGTCACGGCGAGGAGGGCCATTTTCTTTACAATCGCCTCGACTTAGCAGGGATTGCGTATCGCATGCGCACGATGTCCATTCCCCATTTTTACCCCAGTCTCACCGAGTGCTTTAACTAATTTTTTCAAATTTGTTTGGTGGTCCATTTTGCCCCGGTCTCCCCCCTGTAAGCTCATACCTCGATCACATGTCGCTGGATCGCCTTGAAAGGGAGTACCGAAGATACACACACTTACCATTGGTAATTGTATATTCTCTGTGGTAATAATATAGACTTCCAGGTCTCGGTGAAAGAAAACGAGATTATAAAAAGATACGGTACATACTCGCCGTAGGCAGCAACCGCACAGTGATCACGCTTTCAGGACTTACATAGTAACAAACGATGACTCGCATCGGATATTTGTGTAGGCAACGAACGTTCGACGGGCTCGATCAACGAGCGCAGTGATTTATCTGTTTGTTAGCCGGTCGCTGGGACGCCGCAGGTCTTCCGGTATTCCATCAATATAGCCACGATGATGAATCAATCGCAGTCTACGAAAGACAAACGGTTAAATCTGGCAGGCGGAACCCCAAAAAAAAAAAAATCCCGAAAAAAACAATCCTCGCACAAAAAATGCCGGAAAAGATGATGATCAGGTAGTTGAAAAATACATCAGCTCGGTGAAAAACCGACGTTACTGACCCATTCGGCCATGAATCACGACACGATAGCGCCGCCAAGTGACAGACTTGGTGGAAAAAAAGTATATGCGAAAATATAGTTTTCATACGTTAAATACACTTTTCACGAATTTTTTTATCTAAAAAAAATGAATATATTTTGAAACACATGTGACGGATGCATATGAGCAAATATTTTTTAAATAAATATATTTGCATGAAAAATGTGTAGTTTTAAATATACTTCTCGCATATATCACTGTAAAAGAAAATTCGTATGAAATTTAATGTACTGGACTGTAAGTTTTTTATGCAAAAACTGCTATAATAAATTTAATGTACAATTGTGATGAAAAATTCACATTCAGTGTCTTAGAAACATTGGAAATGCTTTATTTTTAATAATGTACTTTAATTCACTATGAAAGTACTCGAATTTTGATAATTTACTTTACTTTCAATGAAAAAGTACATTAATTTTTCACCATAATTGTACATTGAATTTACAATCGTTTTTACAGTGTAATTTTTTCCGTGCGGGAGCGAACGGCGCGAGCCCGCATGAGAGAATTTATGACCGGTAGGTTTTTCTTCGGGGGTTTTCTTCTGGATTTTCCAGGATTTAAAAAATAATTGTCAAAAAGAATACATATATTTTTTTAATGTCTATCATCCACATTCATGCCGTGATCAATTGCTGGCAGGGATAAAATTGTCTAAGCATCGAATGCCGTGAAATTCATTTTATAACCGAAAGCAAACAATTACCGCGTATTGTCGTTACCCGCGGGGCGTATACATACGGATCGAACGAAACACGTACGCCAGTCGAAGCTCCAGTTAAAACATTATCTATTTTCCTGCAGCCACCTCGATCGTCCAGCTTCGTTGAAGAATCGATGGACGAAAAAAAAATGTCTCGCTTCTCCGTCGAGAGAATTTTTTATTGAAAACAAACACGTTTGAAAAGCATCTCGGAACGTTAGAGAGTTTCGGGATGTGAACGGAAAGCTTACAAATACATCGGGTCTTCCCGGTGTTATTATTGTGTGTATATAAGGAGATGGAGAACGGGAGAGATGATCGCATGAAAGTGAAGCGTTTCTGGTCTACCGAGGAATATTTAAGAGAATCGTCGTTGGTCGAGGCGCGGCGGCGACGACTTTGCACGCCGGCCTCAACGAAGTGAAAGTTCTTCTCTTCGGGTTTGGCTGGCTCTGTGCCTCGTGAAAAGATTTCAAAAAGGTATTTGTATATATATATATATATATATATATATATATATATATGTATATGCAGATATATATGTACAACGGAATCCGACTCTCCGGCCGTACCCATACACGCGTGTAAATGAGTCGTCGGGACTTAATTTAAAAAACGTGTTTGCCAGCAACCATGCGCCGGACGGTTCCTCGAAATTGCTGTGGGTGTCTCGTGTCCTTGAACAGGTACGCGAGAACTTCTCTCGATCTTGCATTATTATTAATCGTAACGAAGAAATCCTTGAATATTCTTTTCTTATTTTTATTCAACTTAACCCTTTAAATTCTACTGTAGCATCTTTGCTGTATCGGTAAAATAGTCTCTTTTTAAATCTTCAATTATCGTATTAAAAAAATGGTGGTAAAATTTGACGGATATCGAGTCATCTAGAAGCAAGTTTTTCGACCAGAATATAATGCAATTTTTTATTTTTTATTATAGGTGTGAAAATTAAAAATCTCGATTCCTCCGAAGTCACATTTTTATTTTAAAATCTTCAATTCTCGTATTAAAAAAATTGTGGTAATATTTGACGGATATCGACGTATCTAGAAGCAAGTTTTTCGACCAGAATATAATGAAATTTTTTTTTTTTAATTTTGAGTGTGAAAATTAAAAAACCTCACTTCTCCGAAGTCACATTTTTCACATAATTTTGGGCAGAAAAGTTTCGAACGGTTGAGAAAAATGATTTTTTGCCCGACTTCGCTAAAATAACCACATTACCTGCGCGCAATACGGGCGGAAAATAGCCCATTATTTACCGATGATCATTATTAACCTGTGTGCATGCGCAGTACAGTTTCATTACTCCCTACGGAGAAACGGGGCTCATCACTCCCTCTGGAAGCTCTGTTACTCCCGGGGGAGTAATGGTCATTGGCGAATATGACGATTTTGCGAAGCAAGAAACGTGCTTATTTTAACGAAGTCGGAAAAAAAATATCGTATAGAGTAAAAAATAATTTCATAAAATCGGAATGCGAAATTTTGTAAAAATAATTTTGTTAAATAAATAACAAACTTTTTTGGCACTTATTTGAATATACGAACCTGTCCTTATATTTCCCGTGACATTGACAATTTTAGTTTGTACTTTTGTACGTAAAACTAGAAAATTAACAAATAGAAAATTGTGGACAATAAGTTATTGTAAAAAGTACAAACTTTTTTTACTGTGTATGCCACAAGGGAGGAAGTGCATTTTCACCTCGTGTGATTTCTGCCCTCGCGTCGCTCGCGCAGCAAAATTCACACTCGGTAAAAAAGCGCACTTCCCGCCCTTGTAGACAAATATCCGATTTTCCCAAATTCCTTGCGTGCAACGCGGGCGGAAAATTGCCTATTACTGACCCATGACCATTATTAACTTGTGCACATGCGCAGTACAGTTTCAGGGAGAGCTAATGGGCTCATTACTTCCTCTGGCAGCCCTATTACTACCGTGGAAATAATGGTTATTGGCGAATATGACGATTTTGCGACGCAAGAAATGTGATTATTTTAACGAAATTAGAAAAATGTATCATATGCTATACGGGAGAGAGCGTAATTTTACCTCATATGTCGCGCGGGCAGCAGCAAACTTCACACTCGGCGAAAATCGAGCACTTCCCTAGTTTGTAGCACAATAGACTATTTCCCATCCGGAAAGGAGCTCGACAGTTAATGGGTTAAATAAGATACAACCTATGAAAAGTGAGCGACGGTGACGTAATTATTGTGTTTTTTTTTTTTTTTTTTTTTTTTTTTTTTCATCGTTTCCGCTTATTTTGCTCAGATAAACTCTCGAAGAATCCAATGGAGATTCATTGGCTAGAGGTTAATTGTCGATTCGGGGTACCGACGGGAACACCGGTACGTGACTCACTCCTCGTAAATTAGGATGGCGGAGCGGGACGGGATGTAGGGGAGTTGCAGGAAATTGGGAAAGACGAGAAAGACGGAGGAGAAATAATCTTATGATATAGTCGGTGTTTAAGGTAGTCCTTGCTATAATGTTCACTTCGCATAAGTTTCAGAGAAACGCGAGGGAATTGCAAACACTTCTTGATGGCATGGAAATCGGAAAAAGATCAAGCATATTGAAGGTGCTGAAAAAATTGATTATGCGTAACAATAATTGCAAAATGTTATTAACAAATTGATGAAAAATAAATTTTGTTCAATAAATCTTCCGAAAACCTAACTTAAAAAAAAATGAAAATCATTCGTTCACTTTTCTGAATACGTACGCATTTTTCAGATTTTTAAATCTACTTTAACTTTTTTTTATATGGGGAAAATATACGTAGAAAGTCACAAAATTCAAAGTGAATTTAAAAATCTAAAAAAATTAATACATATTCAGAAAAATAAACGAATCATTTTCATAAAAGAAAAAAGTTAGGTTTCCGGAAGATTTGTTGAGCAATTTTATTTTTCATCAACTTGTTAATAACATTTTAGAATTATTAATATGCTAAATTAATCTTTTCAGCACCTTCAATACGCTTGATTTTTTTCAGATTTTTATACCATCGAGAAGTAGTGTTTGCAATGCCCTCTCATTTCCCTGAAACTTATGCAAAGTGAACACTTCGCAAGGACGACCTTAAGGTAGTACTTGCGAATGGTGTTGATTTCGCATAAGTTTCAGAGAATTGAGAGGGAATTGTAAACAGTTCTCGATGGTATAAAAATCTAAAAAAAATCAAGCATATTTAAGATGCCGAAATAATTAATTTTGCATAATAATAATTCCAAAATGTTATTAACAAATTGATGAAAAATTTAATTGTTCAACAAATCTCCCGGAGAAATAACTTTTTTTTTTAATCAAAATTATTTGTTTATTTTTCTGAATACGTATGAATTTTTTTCAGATTTTTAAATTCACTTTGAATTTTCTGACTTTCTACACGTTTTTCCTATATTAAAAAAAAAATTCAAAGTGAATTTAAAAATCTGAAAAAAATTCATACGTATTCAAAAAAATAAACGAATAATTTTCATTAAAAAAAATTATGTTTCCGGGAGATTTGTTGAACAATTAAATTTTTCATCGATTTGTTAATAACATTTTGGAATTATTATTATGCAAAATTAATCTTTTCGGTATCTTTAATACGCTTGATTTTTTCAGATTTTTATACCATCGAGAAGTGTTTACAATTCCCTCTCAATTCTCTGAAACTTGTGCGAAATTAAAAAAACTTATGCGAAACTTAAGGCGACGTGACGCCCCTTCCCCGACGCTTCACCCAGGCCCGGGCGGTGACAAAAACTGTAATTAATTAAGATTTTTTTCTTACTCCACACTCTAAATTATTTGCTTGGCTCACTTATTGTCTCCATTTGTCACAGGATCTAATAAATTTTCTGTCAATCTATCTGTTAATAAATCGTTTACGCATAACGTCGTACACATAGTAGCTTGCGGTATAAGATTCCTTCGGTTCTCGAACGAGAAAGGAGGACTGTTAGCTTCCTAACTAGAGGTAACACGCGAAGCGATAAATTGGCGAACGACGCGAACGCCTTTTATCCGTCTTTTCACCCGAACCACTCGTCGGTTGACACGTTCGAAGAATTCTCGCCGTCGCGATTGTGCTTGTAGAATAACTTCTTCGGGAAGCTCACTGCTGTTGCGCGTAGCGTGACGAAGCAAGGGATCTTTTAACCACTGTACGTACCGTACGCACATTGCCACTCCTCGTCATCGTGTAATCTCGCCGTTTACCTCATTTTAGCTTCTTTCATCTTGGCTTCTTGCGCTACCTTGGCAACTCTTTGCACAAATCGGCTGAGGGCGAATAAAAATATCAAAATTATCCGTTCGAGACCAGAAGCCCCGATAGAGCTCAGGGTCTTCAAGAAACTCGCGAAAACATAGACGTTAACATCCGCGGATCAGTCTCGCAAGGTCTCGTCCGAACCGCAGACTCGTCTTTCGTCAAAAGTAATTGTTCCGAGTCCGCTCTCAGCAACCGGCGAACATAAATTTTTCGACGATAGAAAAACTACAATCACGATGCAGATTATGGCAATAAAAACATTCGAGAAGATCGCAGTGTTCGAGAGGATATTATCATCGTCTTCTGTAATTTTGTGACCACTGTAAAAAAAAAAAAAAAAAATGCGGGAATAATGTAATTATTTTTACTGTAGTTTAATATTTGTAATAAAAAAGCGGATTATTATAGTGCACCTTCAATCTGAAGATGAGAAAGTATGCGGTAAAATTATCAAAACAACAGCTCGACATTTATATTTCACGTGTCGCGCATTCATTTGACCTCAAACTTGTAAATTATGTTTGATATATCGATTTATCTTTATTTTAAATACAAAATAATAATGTAATGAATTTTCATAGAAGATTTTTTTTACGGTACTTTATTATTGTTATTATTACTATTATTAAAGGCTCAGTTTGGTTACGTGAACTGCGAACTTGTTTGACCTCGTCCGTAGACTATCGTTGAATATGTAATTCTCTTATTATTATTATTATTATCATTATATATATTGTCGGGGCTTGGTTCGAGGACGGTTATAGCAAACGGCATACTTTTCCTTTCGCGCATTGCGATACATAAAGCTGGGAATTCCCGAATGCATATTCGGCCGTTCCGTTTCAACGCACCTGCTTCTTCCCGGTTAACGCATGCGCGCCAAAGACTTTCTTCCTTGTGCAATGTCTTCGAACGAGATTTTTCGAAAGTCTTTGTAAATTCGTAACTATCGCTCGTAAGTCGTTGCGCTACTAGTGTCTTCCGGTCTTCTGTGAACCAAAAGGGAAATACAATTTTTAATGACAAAAAAAAATGGTCATTAAAAATTGTTATTTATTTGTCAACATTTTTATTATAATAAATTTCGAAAAACAAACTTTCTTTTTTTTAGTACTAAAAGACTGTTCTTTGTCTCTCATTTTTCGACAATGAAACTAAATAACAGACGGTGGAGCGTCGACCGCAGAGGAGAGATCTCGACCGACACCATAATCGACTTCTGTGAATATCTCGCAGAAGTGACGGTAATCCGGTCGAATGGTAGCCGAGCGCAGCAGCCGGCGAGATCGTGTCTGGAGAGGAGCGTACTGGAGATGCTAAAAAAAAAAGGAATTGTTTCTCGCTTTCTCTCCGGGTTTCTCTCTTTGCTACGGGAGCTTTCAAATTATCTCGCGAGTATCTCGAACGCAGAAATCGATTATATTGATCGATTATATTGATCGATTATATTGATCGATTATATTGATCGATTATATTGATCGATTATATTGATCGATTATATTGATCGATTATATTGATCGATTATATTGATCGATTATATTGATCGATTATATTGATCGATTATATTGATCGATTATATTGATCGATTATATTGATCGATTATATTGATCGATTATATTGATCGATTATATTGATCGATTATATTGATCGATTATATTGATCGATTACATTCATCGATTATATTGATCGATTATATTGATCGATTATATTGATCGATTATATTGATCGATTATATTGATCGATTATATTGATCGATTATATTGATCGATTATATTGATCGATTATATTGATCGATTATATTGATCGATTATATTGATCGATAGTATTGATCGATTGTATTGATCGATTGTATTGATCGATTGTATTGATCGATTGTATTGATCGATTGTATTGATCGATTGTATTGATCGATTGTATTGATCGATTGTATTGATCGATTGTATTGATCGATTGTATTGATCGATTGTATTGATCGATTGTATTGATCGATTACATTGATCGATTACATTGATCGATTACATTGATCCATTATATTGATCCATTATATTGATCCATTATATTGATCCATTATGTTGATCCATTATATTGATCCATTATATTGATCCATTATATTGATCCATTATATTGATCCATTATATTGATCCATTATATTGATCCATTATATTGATCCATTATATTGATCCATTATATTGATCCATTATATTGATCCATTATATTGATCCATTATATTGATCGATTATATTGATCGATTACATTCATCGATTATATTCATCGATTACATTTATCGATTATATTCATCGATATCGAAGTTATACACGATTATCTCCGATTCGCGCTGTCCGAACGCAATACTCCGTTCCATCACTTCCTACCAGCTCGGTCGATAAGAAAGTCGGTATGGAAGTGATTTTCCAATTTTTTTTCTTTCGTCTGTCAGTCTGGAATTTCAGGTCGTTTGGAAAATTGCCAAAAGATCTTGTACCGGACACACCTGTACTGCGCAGCAGTGAATCAAGAGAAAAGTGGTACGCAAGATGACGGCGTAAGAAAAAAAAAGACAGATAGATGTAGAAATGGCAGGGCGAAAACGGTATACGAGTCCTATCCGTGCGAGCCCATTGTGGATTGCGTCAAGCCTCGCTACGCCAACTGTAAAGACCAACTGAATAATGGATATCATTGCGGTTGAAGAAATGAACGGTCGAGGTACCCCCATCGAGCGAACGACTGTGAGAGCAGACGACCGAGTGTCCTCGGATGTGTATGCATCGGAGTGGCACGTATTCGTGACGCGACGCATCGACGTTATACACGCCTTAGCATTCGTTGCACACACTAGGATCGAGCTATGATTCGACTTCACCGCATAAATGCCTGTGGATCTATATATACATATGTCACGTGTGTAGTGTCTCGAACGAGTATAACGAACCGACGTCTCGGCGCAACGGCCTTCCGCGTATCGTGAATGAATTTTTTTAAATCATTTTTTTAATTGCAGACTCGCCGGAAGAATTTACTCGCAGTTCACAATAACTGGCGCTCTCGTACATTTTGTATAATTTGAAACGCATCAATTATATTAATATCAAATATTTTTTTAATTATATTGTCATATATGTTGGTATAATAATAATAGTAATTATTATAACAATTGTATAATTATTTATTATTATTATTATTATTATTAACAGATCGTAGTTGTTTTTTTCGCGGTTGCACAAACGAGTTCTACCCATCACAGTGTCTGCCGAAGGTGGTTCTTTGAAAGGCGACAAGAGTAGTCGTTAGCATTGCGCCTGCGGCCGATATAATAGAATAATAATATAATATATATATAATATTAGTACGGCTTTTTGAAACTCACTTAGAATACTTAGAATAGAAAACGCGAAAAAAGCTTGTTCCAAGACTTATTTTGGGAAAAATTACGATATTTTTTGGCAATTTCCAGCAGCGATTCTGCTATTCGGTGGAAGCCGCTAATTCGACGGAAAAAATACACAAGATAAGGTACTCGGTGGGATTCCAAAATAAATTTTTTCGTATCTTTTTTGGGGGATGAAAAATGTAACAAAACATGAGTATGGAGTAAAGGTGAGATTTGGCATTTTTTCTTTTTTTCGTTGAAAAATTTAAATCTTCACGAAACCGATATCAGTTTTGGACCTCTCAATCCGGATATTGGTAACGGCAATTCGAATCCATTGGAGCTTCCTGTGTATGTCGGATCCATTGTATCAATAACAATCGGTACCGACAACTCTCGTGGGGCATTACATCGAGATGGAGAAGATTGAAGGATTGCGTATTTTCCTTCCGACGTCAATCAATACGCCGGAAAGAGCCACGGACGGTCTCCGGAACGTAGATATCTATACTCTCGAAGCATTGGGCGCTATATGCTCAGTTTGGTCGCACTTTCATCGTCCCACTTTCTCCTTGTCCCTCGCCGCTTCGGACACAACATGCTTATAGTCGCTGCGTAGCTCAATCCATACCTGTACGATACTAAGTTCCAGAGACTTTCCGGTACGGTGCATTGGGACTTCCCAAAAAACGCCCGAGATTCCGAAGTGTTAACTCTTTCCATTGTTTTTTCTACCGCCGGAAGATACCAACTAGATAAAAAAATTTTAAAGTTTGAGATAAGATTTTTAAGACGTTTGAGATAAGTTAAAAAAAAAATTAAATTTTTCATATCGCTTCCTCATAAAAGTTGAAAATTGAAAATTTCATATGGCTTCCTCATAAAAGTTGAAAATTGAAATTTTCATATGGCTTCCTCATATAAGTTGCAAATTGAAATTTTCATGAGGCTTTCTCATAAAAGCAGCAATTTTTTTTTTTCATATGGCCTTCTCATAATGTTCCTTTATTTACGAAGCTTCTTCTATGAGGAAGCATTATCTGTATTGTTGGCTTTTTTCCACGACCACGACCTTTTTTCAAAAATTTCAAAATCGCGTAAAATCTCGAAACGAGCCTCAATCTTCATGAAAATTGCACCGAGGGAAGAGACATGACCACTCTACTAGTGTACCAAATTTCAACTGGGTATCTCGAACCGTTTCCGAGTTATAGTCGTTTTAAACGGGGCAAGCGCGCGCTCACACACACACACACACACACACACGCACGCACACACACACACACGCACGCGCGCGCACACACACACACACACACACACACACACACACACACACACACACACACACACACACACACACACACACACACACACACACACACACACACACGCACACGCGCACGCACACGTACGTCCGGACGCCAGCTAAAAATTACATTTCTCGACGTTTCGGACTATTTTAAGTACTCTGACACTAAAATCTCGAAAATTTTTTTTTTTCACGAAAACAAAGCTTCCTCTACGAGGAAGCAAAAATCGAAGCAAACAAGCTCGAAGAGGGACTACAGAATTTCTCACTTCTGTATGCTTATCTCGTGCCTAACATTGTATAACGGTATCGACGTCAACAGCGCCGTGAGACTATAGTTAACCGTGTTATATACTTGCGAATAACGATCTCCAATGTACGTGGGATCGTTTATTTTGCACAAACTTTTTTTTCCGCTTCGGTTCGTTTATTTTTCTTCTTTGCAGCGACGGGTAGGCTATTATTGTATTGTCCCCTGCAGTATTCCAATGAATCTTTCGGATTTAATTCAGACCGATTCGCCGATAATGCATTATCGTTTTTTCATTGAAGTTGTTTTGGCAGACAGATAAAAAAAAGGTGAGATTTTAGCGTCAGATGACTTAAAATAAAACATCGGGGAACAACATTTTTAATGGGAGTCCGAATGTATGTCTGTCTGTTGGTGTGTGTAATGAACTTGTAACTACTAAACCTCTATAACTCATAAAAGACTTGAAATTGGCGGGCGCAACATTTTTAAACCAGTAAAGTCGACACGGTCCCTCGTGAAGAGGAATTTTTCGAAGATTGACACCTGTTTTAAGATTTTATGATGTCCGACAAATTTACAAATGTTAAAATGTCCGCAAACATTCTAACATTTGTAAATTTCCAACCACCGTTGTAAAACTGTGCGCAAGCAATATGTCGATTAAGAACCTTTGGTATTTGATTTGGCCAAGATCCGAACCGAACTGAACCGAAGATCTATGACAACCGTTCAAATTTTTCAAGATTTTGAATTTTTGAAAAAATAAAACATCACAAACGCCGTAACTCGAGTAATCCTCGAGATTCAGAAAAATAAACAAATTATTTTTATCACGGAAAATAATTAATTTGCCGGGTAATTGGTTGAATAATAATTTTTATCTTTATTGAATATTGAATAATAATTTTTAGCTTATATTTTTCTGAAACTCACGTTTGGCGGGACTGTACCGCAAGTACATAGTGAAAGGAACGCCGGAAATGAGTTTAATGAAAATTAGTGTAGCCGTCTGAATTTAATTAGGACCTGAATTTTCTTTATTTGCACGAATCGTTTTATCATTAATTTAACTCCTCCTTGCATCACAAAATGCACATGGTTTTTCCAGGAGGAAACCAAAATTGGTCAATGAACTTTCTCATCGGGGAAGTTATGCGCAAAACGATAAAGAAAATATAGAAGAAAAACAATTATTGTGCAAATGCTTAAAAATAGAATCGAATATAGAATAATAGAATCGAGAAAAATCTTGAAACGAGCGAAAGTCAACAATAACGAATTAGTGACTGGAACATAGTGAGGGTAATTAATTGAATACTGATATTTTATCCATTCTACAAGAATTTAATACTGAACAATTGAATACTGATATTTTATCCATTCTACAAGAATTGAATACTGAATAATTGAATACTGATATTTTATCCATTCTACAAGAATTGAATACTGAATAATTTAATACTGATATTTTATCCCGTTCTACAAGAAGTTCGTATGGACTCTTAATCAGTTTGAGTCGAGGCAAGAATAGTAGTTTGGTTTTTAAATTCTATTGTTGATGCACGATTTTGTCGAACGAACTACACGAAATGGATTGAATTAAATGATTTTGGTGATCCCACGAAGCGTTACCGATGTACAGAACAACGGTTCATTACGATCGGTCAGACAAGGCAGGGTCAGCAAGCGAAGCGCCCGAGGTTCACACTCTACTTGACGATATGAACTCGAAATGCCGGGAAGATGCGTATCAAGGTCGATCTCTCATGCTGCTAACTCATTATCTACCTACATGTTTCTATAAAACGATCTTTCTATGTGTACCCCAAGAACAATCATACTGTATCATAAAGTGAGGAAAAGCTTCGTCGTATACTCTTTCGCTCTTTAATTGTATTTATATGTATATATATATATTACTGCAAAGTCCGTGGATAATTGGAACTTTGCGGCAACGAACGTAACCGCAAACCATAAAATAGATAATTAAAAAGATACCAGAGCGTCTTATACGTGGAATGCACGCGAAATCGATGAATAACATAATAATATTAATAAGATTACTCTATACCGTGCAAGATGAATGATCCACTGATTGAAAGTACCCGAACCAAACAATATCCGAGGCGTGGCTACGGGATCGCACCAGTTGCTGAGGGTTTTGTACTTGCCAGTCGCTCAAGCCGGAATCCGTCCGAACCCCGGTATTTAGTCGGACCTAAGATATCGGCTCGACGAAAAATGTTACCGCTGCGCCTGTACCGGGCACACTATTGGAGCCTGTGCTCTATTTTGTAGATTCATGGTCTGCGAATATTATTCGAAGACCATGAAACTGAATCGACTCCACTCCAGTGGCCTCCGGATTCACTCCAAATACATTTTCCTAACACATACACGTAAAATCCAGCTTTCCGTTCCTGTGAAGTGTGCGCAGAAATCCACTTTTTCGCATAGCGTGCGGGAAAAATACTGCGCATGCGTACAAATGCAATATGGTCTATTTTCCCGCACTAGTGCGAAATAGTACATTACTCCACGAGGGCGAAAAACGTTTTTCTAACGAGTGTGAGTTTGCAGCACGAGCCGAAGGCGAGTGCTGTAATCACACGAGTTAGACAAAGTGTTTCGCACGAGGGATGTACGAAATTTTTCATCACAAGGTGCGAAAATGGCGGTTTTACGCACGCGAAGCGGGCGGAAAAGTGGCCATTTCCGCACCGAGTGATGAAAAAGTACCTTTCTACGCACACTTCCCAAGAGCGAAAAGCATGATTTTCGTGAATTTGTTAGGAAACATTATCTGAATGGTATGGGCGTAGAAAAGGGAGTCTGGACTCGTGTGAATGCCAGCATTTTCACACGCGTCAAGAACACCCTTTCTATGTCCTTGCCATACAAATATCTATTGAGATATATCACGCGCACTCTTTTACCCACTTTCCTGTGTTCCTTAATTCACACGCATCTATCACTAGCTGCATTCGAGACACATTACAGAGAAAAGTAACAAATTTTCTCTGTAAGGTCACTTCCGATCGAGAAATGAAATTTTTCCAACCGGAAGTGGCATGTTTCCAATATAGCCTCACTTCCGGTCAAAAAATGAAGTTTTAAAACCGAAAGTGACGTTTTTCTCTATGACGTCACTACCGGTCAAAAATCAAGATTCTCAAACCGGATGTGATGTTTTCCCGTATGATGCCACTTCCGGTTGAGGACTGCGATTTGGTAACCGAAAGTGACGTCACAACAAAATTGTTCACATCGTTCTGCGTAGGGTCACGTCGGGTTTAAAAGTGAGATTATCAAACATGAAGTCTCAGGTCGTAGGGTCACTTCGGGTTTAAAGATGAGATTTTCAAATATAAAGTGTCAGAGATAATTTTTAATTTTGATTTGGCCAGCTGTGGTGTAGTAGCATTATTCGGTGCTTATCAATGCTCGGAAATCGGTCGGCTTCGCTCCGGCTACTTCCGTCGGCCGGAGAAGGATCGATGTGACGTTTTGGCGTACGGCAATCGGTGTGGACTTAGCAATGTGCCGTTTTTCCAGTTGTGGCAGAATCTTACCCGGGATACTTTACGAATTATTATAAAATATGTTTTTAATTTCTTTTCATTATTGGCATTTAAAAAATTGTATTTTCCCCCTTTTTTCAGAAAGTCAATTCAGTGACAATACCCCGCCGGTAATGTTGCTGGACCGGAATTGGGTGCTCCCCGATACCGAACCGGTCGGAAGTGTCGTCACCAGGGTGAGCGCCGAGGACAACGAACAGGACAATCTTACCTTTGGCCTCGAGCCCCTCGGTCACAGTTACAACGGCGACGACAGTCCCCAGCCGCCTCTGCCGTTTTTCATAGACAAGAGAGGCACTATTACTGTCAATGAGACCCTCAAGGGAAGGGTAAGCACAAAGGGGCTACTTGTCTCTAAAAAAAGAAGCCTTCAAATTACATTTGTACATTGGCCTCCTCATTATATTATTTTACTCACAAATCCTCTTCTATGAGAAAGCATCTTCTATAATTATTGGCTTTCTCGTCGGAAACTTTTTTTTTTTCTGATGATGATAAGTTACTTTAATTGGGCCAAATATATGCCGAATAAGTCACTTTAATTAAGTCTATTATATTTACAAATTTCACGAAAGTAAAGCTTCATCCATGAGGAAGCAAAATTATATATTCAGTCTCAAGCTCGAGATCGAAATAAAAAAAAAAGTTAAGAATTGACATTATTATATCGCTTTCTCATAAAAGTTGGAAAGTGAAATTTTCATATCGCTTTCTCATAATGTTCCTTTATTCGCAAAGCCTCTTCTATGAGGAATCATTGTCTGTATTTATGGCTTCCTCATAGAGAAAGCGTCGCGAATAAAGGAACATTATGGGAAAGCGATATGAAAATTTCAATTTTCAACTTTTATAAGGAAACGATATATCGATTTCAATTCTCGAGTTATACCGGTTTGAATTTTTCGCATGTGATTCACACCCCTACAACCGGACATTTTTTCTGAATGTGATTGGACCTTTTGGAACATTCTGAACATGTTTTCATTAAAATCTCGAAAATGTTTTTTTTTACAAAAAAAATGCTTCCTCTATGAGGAAGCAATACAAATTGCGGGCATTGTTTCGTAAAAACATTCTCGAGATGAGAGGTGAACTTGAAAACGAACATATCCAACGCAATTACTAAATCTAATTTCAACCATGCTTATTAAAACTATGTGTACTAAAAGATTAATATACGCTGTAGTGTAACGAATATTACCGGCCGTATATCCCGTGATCATGCCATTTTTCATCATGTTCAATTAGGATTATCGCGGCGCGAAGAATCTCATGGGCAAGTCCCTATACATAATTCTGCTTGCGATCAACATCAACCGATATTGTTTGTAACGAGTGAAACTTTTTATTCGCATTCCACCTCGTTGGGTTGGTACGCGACGTTCAGTGGCTTACCGGTTAGTTTTCTTTGTTTGATTTTCTGGGTAAGCGATCACGCTTTACGAAGGTATAGAAGGTATATACGCTTGGTATAAATACTTGCGTATTTATACCAAGTCGTGCGTAACGATTCGATTCGCTTCCACAAATGTACCGCAACAACGTGTGGCCCGAGCGTACACATGTGTGTTATTACGTATCAGAAGTTGCGAACTTTTTTTTGCCACGAACTTGGAACTCTTCCATCCGCGAGTACGTTAAGGATGCATCGCACATACCCGAGTAGAAATTTTCGGACCTTACATCGGGCCCCGATAGAGTCCTGATAAGGCCTTATCAGGCCTCTGTCAGGGCCCTATCAGGGCCCTATCAGGGCCCGATGTAACGCTCGAAAATTTCTACTCGGGTAGATTTCCGTCCAAAAGTTTAATTCGATTAAAATTTCAGTACTTCGCGATATGCCAAAAATCTGAAAAAATCAGCCGTATTAATGATGTGAAGAACTTTGATTTTGCGTAATAATAATGCCAAAATGTTATTAACAAATAATAACAAAAAACAAAAATCAAAAATATCAGAAAACCTTTTATTTTTCATTCTAAATTAATTCCTTGATTTTTTAGAATTCATATGGTTTTTTTCAGAATTTTCTTACATTTCAAAAGTTTTTCTTCGAAAATTTGAAAAATCAATGTGCAGCCACGCATTTCGGATATGTTTCCGTATCACGTTTCCACAGTATACACAAAAAGTTTCGAGGCGATTGCACCAGCAGTAGTTTCGTAGTTATGGCCTTAAAAAAATATGAAAAACGAAAAATTCAAAAAAATACGAAAATTCTGAAAAAATGCATGTCTCTTATTAGAAAATCAATGAATTCCTGTGACTGATTATGAGAAAAGTGTACTTATTGTTTTTGTAATCATTTTTTTTTTTTTTAGCAATTTGTTAATCACTTTTTGACATTATTATTATGCAAAATTGATGTTCTTGGCTCTTTTGATACAGTTGATTTATATTCAGATTTTTATACAAATTAGAAAGTGTTCAAATTCTCACTGAATCTCACTTTTGGCTGGGAATGTACGTGTGAAGCATCCTTAAGGCGATGTAAAAAGCGTCTTGCACTACCCGACGAGGGGTCGGTAACGAAAACTGTAATAAGTTGTTTTTTTCAACGATGCCAAACTTTTTCGAAGAGAAATAAAAATTGTTTACTGTTTTTTATACCGACTGAATCAGTGTCAAGATAGCGAGACACAATCTTATCATCTACAAGGGAGAAAAGAATTAAATTCCCTAACCGACGGCATGCTTGCGAAATAATAATAATAATAATAATAATAATAATAATAATAATAATAATAATAATAATAATAATAATAATAATAATAATAATAATAATAATAATAATAATAATAATAATAATAATAATAATAATAATAATAATAATAATAATAATAATAATAATAATAATAATAATAATAATAATAATAATAATAATAATAATAATAATAATAATAAATCGATGTGATTCTGAAGCTACTGTTGTACACTGCAAAATTATTCTTGTCTCATGGTATCCAGGGCGGCCAGAACCTGTTTCTATACGTGACCGTCTCCGACGGTCAACTGACTGCTAAGACCGAGGTCTACGTCAACATAAAGAATACCTCCGCACCTAATGGAGGACACACAAGGTATTGTATTAAGTTCTCAAATCTTAAACGGTCGAGATCAATGTACAATCGGTGATCGGTTTTATCTCAACGGTATTATTCTTCTGACGAATCGACATAAATAAATTGGTCAAATTAACTCTAGAAAAACAGGCTGTTGAGTTTGTTCCAGTAGATTCCAAGTTTTTACCATCCCACTTTGCCTAAGTTTGAATTGAATAAAATATTTTTTTCTTTGTTTTTTTTTTAATCGCTGTTCAGTACACATCTCAATGTGTACTCGGCAAGGTATTTTTTAAAATGTTCGTTCGCGGAAGACCCGATGGAGCCTGAATAATAATGCCGATAATATTGACTAAGAGTGACGAAATACGGTGATCGGCAATAAAAACTGGTATTGATTTTATTTTAGGTTGGTGACCATCTACGAACAAACGCAAATTCTTACATTAAGCTGAATTATGTACGAATTAATTTTTTGTCACACGTGCATGAATCTCGGCACTTTACATGGCAGTCTTGCGAGCCGAAAGTGGCCCATTGCATGCCAGTTGTGAACCTGTGGTGAAATGACAGAGTCGCGCATGCGCAGTTCGCATTTCGTTCACTTTCGTCCCTTGGGAGTTTACTTTCGACGTTTTCGTCCCCGGAGACATAACCTGACTTTTCAGTATTCGTCTCGCGCGACTGACATTCCAAGTGCCGTAGATTCATGCACTTGTAACAAAAAATATGATGTGTAACGAGGGTCGAATTGGCGATTGCGACTCGTGTGATTGCAGCCCTCGTTTCACTCGGGCCGCAAACCTCACTCGTCGCAATCGCCAACTTTCGACCCTTGTTGCACATTATACTATTTAATCATAGACAGTCTGCACTTTTAAGAAAAATTGATCACGGTTATAGTTATCAACTGAGCTTGGGTTGAGTCGGCAGACTAAGGTGTCGCATCCCGTTAAGGGGAAGTGGAATATCGCAGTCGGTAATGAAAACTGTAATTAACTTTTCTCAAGGGTGCTATTTTCTTTTTTAGGAACAAGCAAATTCGAGCCGGTTGCGCACGGTAATTTCGGATTCGACCGGAATTCATTTTGTTCAAAAAAAAAAAAAAATTAGCACCATTGAAAAAAAGTTAATTTGAAAATTGCAACTATCTCTCTCGCACGCACAGGTATTTCACTTCCCCTTAAGGTGAAGTGTAAGCGCTATGAGTGCGAGAGAGATAGCTGCAATTTCACAACCTAAAAATCTCCCAAGCCATTTATTTCTTGGGAAAGTGATGAGAATAGTGACCTGCAGAATTACTGCACATAGTTTACCGTTCTCATATTTTTCCCTAAAAATTAACCGTATTAGAGACTTTTGGATTGCAGTTTTTGTTACCGACCGAGGAGTTCACCTTAACGGCGGGGTAAGGTTAACTCGGTGAAAAAAAGGCATGTTTTTAAGATTTTTTTTTGGCGATACAGATAGTGTTCGTTTAATCAGTAAATTTCCATATAATAATATAACATTTGAACAACATTTTCCTAAATTTTCATTGCAAAATATTCAAAATTGAGCGAGTGACAATGAATCTCCGGAGGCGCCTCGAAAAAAAGTTGATTTGCGGTGTTCATCATAACTCGCAACAGAATCATCCGAAACAAAAAAATCAACATGCTTTTGTTAAAGGAGATGTTTCTCGAGGTAATGACGAGAGGATTTTTTTTTCGATTTTTCATTTTTTTGTAGCACCTGGGAGCCAAAAAACCGAATTTCGCTAAAAAAAATCGGCTTATTTGTTGTTGAAAAATTAGTAATTATAAAAAAAAACAAAAAAGCTCTCGACAATACCTGGTGAATTATGTGAAGAAGTACTGTGCAAAATTTCAAAACGATTGGTACAAATATGACAAGTTTCAGAAAAACGCTTTGAAAAACGCGAAGAGTTTGGTCGCTTAGCGCTCATTTCACATAAGTTTGAGAACACTTCTCGATTGTATAAAAATCTGAAAAAATTCATGCATATTAAAGGTACTCAAAAGATTAATTTTGCATAATAATAATTCCAAAATGTTATTAACAAATTGATGAAAAAAAAAAATTGGTCAACAAATTTCCCCGCAACCCAATTTTTTTGGGTTGCGCTCAAAGACTCATAACTTCGTTAATTTTTCTCCGATCGACTTGAAATTTTAACACAATATTCTTGAGATATTATACATTCATTAAAAAAAAAGCAAAAAAAAATTTTAATACCTTACCCCGCCCTTAATGACTTCACCTTAATGATGAAAAGCGCAAATATATTTACAATGACCGTTCGATCTTCAGATCGCCGTTCCGAAATCAGCACCCTGCCGGTGGGCGGATACATCCACCGCTTCTTGGTCTACCAGGTCTGTCGAGTTATCCGAAAGGTTATCCGTTGCCGATGCAACCGATTTCCTCGTCGCCCGACGGCGGTGGCCAAAAGACGACGAGACTATCATCAGAGCCAGCAAAGGCAAGCCCGATACACACGATCGGGCCACCCAGTAGCCCTACAACGACCAATGGGACACCGCAAGAATCACCGCAAGATGCTAACGAGATCGAGGATGCGGCCCGTACCGCCAAAATATCACCGAGTCAGGCCCCACCGAGTCAAGACATTGCTATGACCCTGGTACCAGTTGCGGCCGTGTGCGCTCTGCTTCTCGGCGTCGGCTTGGGCCTATGGTCCATCAGACACAAATTCTGCACCAGTCGAAAGTCCAAGGAGGACACGGTAAATGATGAAAAAGTAATTAGAAAAATAACAAGAATACTGCGTAACCAGTTTTAGCTGCATTGGTTCATCCGCTGCGAAGATGTACCATGATACGGACGTCCGATGGAACCAAAATGTGTGAAAAAATGATTTCAATAGGCACTTTTTACGTGTTGGAGTGAGTGCCTAATAAAAATGAAAAAGAAATTGAAAATCATAGAAGGAAATGTCGAGATATTGAAAATACGCTCGTAGAGTTGAATTTCCAAATAAGTATTCAAATTCAACCCCCCCAACGATTTTAATATTCAATTAATCTCTACTGCACAGCGTATGGACTTTTCGATACGTATCGACGTATCGTATCGATACGTATGGACTTTTGAGATTACTAATGTGTTTTTTTTTAAAGATAATAAGTTTGTTTCTGCAAATATTTGTACATGCTTTACCGTTTTGTCCGGTGATTGTTACTGGGTTAATACAGTCGTGATGTTGTAACATTATAAATCATTATTTTATTTATATTATATTATTTATGATATATTTATATCATTATTTATTTATATTATTATTTTATTTATATTATAAGTCGCGATTTTATTCATTACAATTTTTTTAATACAATTAAAGAATAATGACGACTGTTTATTATTTTTTTGCGCAGAAGGAGCAAGCTTCGGTAAGCGTGTCGAATATATCCGACTCGCCGTCTTTGGTGATGAAGAGATGGAGAGGGCAGAAAGCTCCGAACAACAGGTACGAGCCCTGGGACAAAGACAATCATTCTGGAATGCAGACGAAGTCTCAGGGTGACAAATGGGAGTTTCCGAGGCACAGATTAAAGGTCGGTATTGGAGTCGGTCAAGGAGTATAATAAATAATTCAAATAAATAAATTTTTATTTATAATATAATTTCGATCTGTCGCAATGCAGGTCTTCAGTATTCTTGGGGAAGGTTGCTTCGGACAAGTTTGGAAGAGCGAGGCACTTGAAATCGACGGTAAAACAGGTCCGTCGATAGTCGCTGTAAAAACTTTGAAGGAGAATGCGACCGAACGGGAGAGACTTGATCTCGCTCAAGAGCTCAAAGTCATGAAGAGTCTCGAACCTCATCCGAACGTCGTCAGACTCCTCGGCTGTTGTACCGAGCGCGAGCCAATGTTCGTGATTCTCGAGTACGTAAGCGGCGGTAAGCTTCAGAGCTTTCTCAGAGCTTCCCGGGAGGAAAGAAATCACGGGGGTCCCGGTTTGACCTCTCGCGATCTCACGAGCTTCGTCTATCAGGTATAAACCATGATTTCCAAGAAATATTTTTATTCGAAGATTAAAACTCTATCGAAACGATACGTTTTCGCGGCGGACGAATATTTTCGGTCAGAAAAATGTGAGACTCTAAAAATAAAGATAAAACAAATTTATTTATCGAAATAATTCGATTTTCGTTTCCGTCATTTAATCATTTAAAAATACGATATATTAATTGCTTTTTAATTTTATTTAAACGCTATCGAAACGATATATTTTCGCCACCGAAGTATATTTTCGTTCAGCAAAAAATTGGAAACTACTAAAATAAACATAAATTCAATTTATTCGATACGATAATTAAATTTTCGTGGCGGCTTTGCAATTATTGAAAAATACGATAAATGAATATAAAAAAAATTAGCTGTTGACAAATGTTGTTTCATAGAATTTTTTTTTAATCCGGCATCCATTGTAAATGCAGTAGAGCGTTGACCGCCGATCTTTTTATACGGCAGCATATCTGTTGTCGTATTTTTATTTTTACACGAACTGTGAATGAGTGGATCATTTTTTTCTCTCTTTTTCCAAATTAGGTTGCGAAGGGAATGGAGTATCTCGCCTCGAAGGGAATAATTCACAGAGATCTGGCAGCCCGAAATATCCTCATCGACGAGAATCGCGCATGTAAAGTGGCGGACTTTGGTTTTGCACGTGACGTTGCGGCTAATCAAATTTATGAGAGAAAATCGGAGGGTCGATTGCCTATACGATGGATGGCCCCTGAGAGCCTTTACGACAATATTTTCTCGGTGAAATCAGACATATGGAGCTTCGGCGTTCTCATTTGGGAGATAGTCACACTGGGATCAACACCGTATCCCGGTCTCGCTGCCGCTGAGGTCAGTATTTTATCTTTCATTCGAAAAATCATACGAAACTTTTTTTAATCTCATTAGTCTTAAATCGGTGATATAACTGTTTTTTTTTTTACATTTTCCTGCGACCCTTCCTTCTGAATGGATACGTTTAATCTCTCCGCGACTGCTGCGTCGTTACAATTTTGTCAAAACAATATCAGAAAAGTGTACTTAAAAGGGTCTGACCACCCTGGCCGCTCAAGAAAGAGAAAAAAAATGCGTCACTCTTGAAAAATCTGTAAACTTGAAAGGGGAAATTTTTTTGTCCGCCACATAGTAATTTATGGTTTTGAAAACTCCTCCTATACATTTTGACTGAACATATTCCAAAAATTGCGGCTTTAAAATTGTCGTTAAAAAGGTTATCCACCGACCCACTCCTCTGCCGCCGGTGCGGTTGAAAATAAAGAATTGGAGAAATACCGGTGAGCCGAAGAGGAAATAACTGCATTTTTCACAGAAATTTGACGAGGAAAAAAAATTAATGAATTCATGGTAAAAAATGTACTTTTACACTATAGACAATATATCTGACTGCTGTCTCTAAATTTCAATTTAATCGGACCGCCCGTAGTTTTCGAGATCTAATATCAACCAGGTCAAAAAAAAAATAGCGTGCGAGATAAATGCAAAAGAAAGTAAGTGTTCGGTTATTCGGGTAACGGTGCGGTTTTTCATTGACCTACCTTCAATCAGCAATTCTGGGCCAATATAATCTTCTTTCGGCAGTTATGTGAGGCTCTCGAACATCTTTTTGAGACGATCTACGAGTTTGGGTTTTCTCAGTTAGGATCGCAACCAACCGCTCGCAGCGGCTCGACCTTTCTATCTACCTATCTCTGTAACCTCGGCTTAAATTGCTGATAGAACTGTCAAATGAATTAATTGACAAATTTATTTTTGCATAATCCCAGACCGGTCAGACGCCTGAAGATAAAAAATGCAAACGAGTTGGTGCAGTACTTTTATGACAACAAATATAGACCGATGTTTCTAATTATAAATATCTGTATCTTCGCCACTTGTGAGAATTTCAATACCGGTGGCCGTTTAAATTGTTGATAGAACTTCCAAGTTAATTATTAGGAGGAAAAATTGATTTTCGGTTTACCCAAGTGTGATCAGACGCCTTAAGATAAAAAATGCAAACGAGATGGTTCACTAGTTTTAACATAGTAGTAGTAGTAGTAGTAGTAGTAGTATCTTTATTTCGTGTATACCCTCGTGGGTTTTTACATCGCTTCCCCCTATACATGTTCCCCTCTTAAATAGTTTCAAGATAGTATCTTTCGATACAAGAGGCCAAACGAGCGTTTTCCCTGGCAAGTTCTGCAACTTGAAAAACCACCACCAAACTACCTTCGAAGCGACCGAGTAAACGACCGGTCGTTTTCGGACAAAAATACGTCCTCGAAAACGACTGTCAAAACGACTTTATCCGTGTCCGTACCAGCCGCATACGAGCAGCTTCCAGGGAGGGCTTTCAGTCAGGTGGTTTTACAATTAATAAACGAATGAACTACCGCGAAAACGACTGTTCAAAACACCTTTCAGTCCGGTCGTTTTTTATTTTCAACCGAAGAAACGACCGCATAACGACAACCGGACCGAAAGGTCTTTTGAACGGTCGTTTCCGCGGTTGTTCATCCAGTCTTGAAATGTAAAACGACCTGACTGAAAGCTCTCTGACGCTGATAAAGTCGTTGTAATAGTCGTTTTACCGGACGTATTTTTGTCCGAAAACCACCGGTCGTTTTCTCGGCGGTTTTGTTGGTCGCAGGATCTGCCAGGATTGCGCCATGCGAGTTTGAAGGACAGTACGAAGCCGAGGCGAAGCGCTATCCTTCACACGAGTAGTACACAAGAAGGGAGATTGGCCTCATGTATCGAACCATATTTTTCTTTGCGAATGCAATGCAAAATCCGAGTTGCCCACCGTTCACAGACATGCACAATGGGGTTAGCCTCGGTGTTACTACAGCAACCGTCTGTTAATATAGTAACCGTTTGCGACGCTAGATGGCACTAGTAGCAAAACCTTATTTTGCACACCGATGAACAGTGCGCCAAATACTTTGCACACCGGTGAACCAGCGCGCAAAGTGTTTTGCCCACTAATGAAGCCGCATCGTGCGGCAATCAGCCATTTTTGCATGTCTGTGAGCGGTGGGCAAACGAGGATTTTGCATGCATGAGTGAAGAAAAATATATACATAGATCGTACTTGACACAAAGTTTGCTTCGAAGATCAACATATTTTGGTTTATAACGATTTTTTAAATCCCCTTCAGGTGATGCGAAAGATCAAGGAAGGCTACAGACTCGACAGACCGGAGCATTGCAAGCGCGAGCTGTACAATATAATGTACTACTGTTGGGACAAGGACCCCGCATGCAGGCCATCGTTCGGGGAGCTCGTCAGTCTCACCGAGGGACTTCTTCTCGACGAAACTGACTACATAGAACTCGACAGGTTTCCCGATCACTCGTACTACAACGTGCTCAGTCTCAGTGGCGAGAAGCTATGATTATTTTTAATTGCTTTCTTACGAATAATATATGCACGTTACATACATAATTAATTTGCGTATCGACAACAACAACATACAAAGAGCGTGATCGCGTACTGGGTATGTGCTAAAAGACTTCAATATTCTATTTAATTCATGAGTATACCGACATCGCGGGCAAAATACGTAGGTCGGTGATGCGAATGCTATGAATGCTATGAATGACTGAAACTTTATCGATTTTCTTCGACAATTCATATTATCACAGATATTTTTTTTCGTACCGAACGAATGACGGAGAGAAGCAAAGTGTCCCTTCATCGAGTTTATCGAATAACAAATCGACATGTATATATGTGATTCAACTAAGTTATTTTGTATTCTTACTGTTTGATGATGTAATAAATAGTATTGATTTTTATGTACCAAACGAGATGATGATTTAATTTTTAGATTTTATACTTCGAATGTTATTTTCGTTCCGTTGCCACGATGGAGTGCAGTGAAAATTCTGAAAGTTCAATTTAACTCGATTGTATCGAGAAAATCTTTTCTTTCAGTCTCCATCGTCGAGCAAAGTAATTCACTTTAGCACGGAAGTCCTACCGAATCGCAAATAAACCGTATCGTCGGTGAGGTAATCGTTTTATTTTCGGAAATAAATTCTTTCGCCTCTGATGCTTGAAAAATTGGAATTATTAACTGCCACCCGAATAAGGATCGCAATAAATCCATATTTTTAAGGAACTTTCAACCCATTCAGCCTTGTTGCCCTCGTGTCTATAAATGGTCATGTAGAGTTAAAAATATAAATACAAGTATAGCGATCGTTATTATTCGAGAAAAGCGGGACATAATAATACACTAGTTTTTTTTACCAATCTTTCACCGGACATAAAAAAGAAGGTCTCATCTCGAGATGAGGAAACCGGTTCGTTTTGCCCCGCGCTATCTCTCTCTCCCATATCGAAAGATAGAACGGGAATTCGATTTTCTGATTAATAACGTGTGTTCCGATCGAATCGACGAACCTGACGGATACGCGAGAGTGTCAGCGAAATTTCACATTGCAATTAATTTCGGTGCCGTCCGGAGCGCATCGCATGCAAGGCTGGATTAATCTCCCGATGTGTCGATATGTTAACCGCATTCACGAAATAACGTGTGAAAATGAAAAGAAAACAAGGCTCGGTCTGCGATACTCTCTCGTTGATACGCCGCGTGTGTATAAACTCCGATACCACAGTTTTATTCAAATTTTATGTATATATATATACTGGACCAACGTGTGTACACACTATAGTCCATGGATACACTGTTGAAACACGACGCGAATGCGAGTACCGGTAGCACCGGCTGAATGGCAAAGAAGGATTTTTAAATCACCACTAACCGAATCGAATATCACAGGCTGGTGATTGCGATACTCGCAGGCCTGGTCACCGCGATGGGGATTTTAATCTCTTTCTCGGGTCAGGAAAAAAAAAGAACCTTGGAAAAACCCAATATTACTCTGGGGGACCGAACGGACTAATAATTCATTGTTTCGTTGCCGAGGTTAAGGACTACATGGAATTATTATGACTAGGTTTAAAAAATAATAATTTTAAATTATCCAGTGGGCTTGATGTATGATGCAACGTATAGAATACTGATCCACGTACACAGCAAACGTTACACGTAGGTCGCGCCATCAGAGAATTCTTCATACAGAAGTTTCATATTTATAGTCCATGAGAGACTAACTTGGAGAAAAACAAAATTCTGACGGCCGTGTTTTCAGTTGAATTCCCATAATTCTCGAGACTTTTCATCCCGAGGCAGGTATGCATAGCTAAAGTCCTAAACATAAAAAATGACAATTATAATTATTGTAAAGTTCACAACCTTTTTCTGTTGCTGTAATAAATTGCTATGTACGATATATTTTTTTAAATCGCGTTATTCCGATTTTTATGTACTACAAAGAGCGCGCGAACGAAAAAAAAAAAACTGAAGTCTATTAAGAAAGAATTTGAGCATTACAAATTTATGCGAGCATCGAGACGTGTGAAAATACGTCTCACGAAGAAAAAAAGATCTCGCTACACGGGACTTCTAAGAGACGGATATTTCCGTCGTAAAATATAAGGCGTCGGAGTCTACGTGCGTGGAATACACGATGTGTTTCGGCGAATGTACATTCATTATAGGCGCATTGTCTGGAATATCTGATAAAAATCCGTAGCCATGTTCTGTTTTACATTTGCAATATTCTACGGTGTACGTTTTCATGCCCTACGAATTTCCCGCTCCGTACGCAACAAGCTTATAGTGCGATATGCACTATTGCGAAGCAATTTCATTCCAGAGACATCGTAACCGCGTTGTACTGTTAAAACGAGGAATATATATATATATATAATATAAAAAGATTTCACCGCCGCCGCTGCCGTGTCAAGCACGAGGGAGGGAGAGGGTTCAATAATAGGGTCAGAAGGGCCAGTAATAGGGACGGGAAGTTGACTAATAATAAGACCGTGAAGTGAAGGGACTTTGAGAAAAAAGGGACTTAAGTCCATAAAAAGGGTTCAAGTGTACGGACCATCAGCTTCACCATTATATATGTATATTTGCATCACAGAAAATTGTTAACTGGTAATCCAAAATGATAAAAAGCGTTAGTGCTATTTACGGTTAGTGTTCGTTAAAAGTGCTGAATATGGACCACAGCGCGCCTAATGTTCCTAGTAAACTCACAGCAACTATTTTTTTTTTTAACGCCAGACTGCCCGCTAGGGCAAAAGACTAGAGTTATGTGTTTCACAGAAGTTCCGCAATTTTGCCGTTTTCGTTGTTTTCAAGGTTTGTCGTCACAGCTTAATGGGTCGTAACAGAATTTGGGACATTAGTTCTGTGGATTAGAGAATATGTGTACAATAGATTCTGAAAATTAAACGTGAAGTGGCAGAGATAGAGAATGTTGGAAAAGTAGGCCAGAAGCCTATTCGGATATATAGAAAGCCGCTCCCCATTATTACGATTGCCGGAACATTAATTTTTGTCGTCTGCTAGTATAACCTCGAATAATTCCGCAGTTCTATAGTTTTAACTCAATCGCTGTAGTGTAACCTCATATCTGCAAAGTGATATTTCTCAACGATATAATTTTCTATAATTATCTTTGAGGTACAATTTTCTGAATGTAGTATCTCATAAATGCAAAAAATAGACTGCAAAAAGCAAAAAATTAATTAATTTTTTTTTTACTCCCGACTGTAAAAAGAATTAAATTACATATCTCGCTATAAGAAGAATAAAATAATAACTGTCTTTTTATCATTTTACTAACAGCTGGAAGACGTCTCCTCTCACAGAACCAGTGGATACAGTAAAAATCATTTGTGATTTAATTTTGGGAACACAGTTTTATGTATCATGGATCATCACCCCCATGTATCTTTCCAAAAGTCATAATGATCGATAGGTAGAATTTCATTTATACGAGGTTATGTGGGGAGAGGGTCGTACTTCGGATGAGCGAAAAACGCGGACAATATAGAAAACATACACGACCTAAAAAAATTTAGTTTCAGTACTTTTAAATATTTAAAACAGTAGCACATCATTTAACTGCATTCAACACAGTGGCAATCGGGGACAAATTCGCATGTATATAATCTGAGAAAATCGAGACTGATGGTTTCACTTCCGGCGTATTAGCGTAGACATGGTAGCGTCTCGCTTAAAAAAAAAAAATGTTAAGTACTTGACGTCAAGACGCTACCGCCTGTCTTGATAAGCATAGCTGCTTCATTCGTTTTATCCCACTTTATTCGTATCATCCTAGTATACACTTCACTTAATACGGAGTACTCGGACGAGTAGGTTTCTTCGGATAACGCAGAGTCTCAGTTAAGGTAATCCTTGCGAATAGTGTTCACTTCGCATAAGTTTCGGACAAATGAGAAGGAATTGCAAACACTTCTCGATGGTACAAAATTCTGAAAAAAATCAGGCATACTAAAGGTGCTGAAAAGATTAATTTTGCATAATAATAATTCTAAAATGTTATTAACAAATTGATGATAAATAAAACTGTTCAACAAATGATTCGTTTATTTTTCCGAATACGTGTGCATTTTTTCAGATTTTTAAATTCACATTGAGTTTTGTGACCTATACATTTTACCATATAAAAAAGAAAATTCAAAGTGAATTTAAAAATCTAAAAAAATTCATACGCATTCAGAAAAGTGAACGATCATTTTCAGAATAAAAAATTAGGTTTCCGAGAGATTTGTTGAACAATTTTATTTTCCATCAACTTTTTAATAACATTCTGGGATTATTATTAGGGAAAATTAATCTTTTCGGCATCTTTAATAGGCTTGATTTTTTTCAGATTTTTATACCATCCAGAAGTGTTTGCAATTCCCTCTCATTTCTCTGAAACTTATACGAAGTGAACACTATTCGCAAGGACTACCTTAATCGAATGCCAGAATAATGGAATGATCGAGCGGAGAGTTTGGGGACTTGTAGATATTAGTATTGCAGATGGACGGGCGAAGTATCGAAGAGAGAAAACATATGGCGATCACCGGGATTCGAACCCGGATTAATCGGTTACTGAGTAAGAGCGCTGACCACTGCGCTAATGTCACCTATGTATTTCTCTCAATCGAATCGTCCTCTTATATGCAATGCAGGGCCGTCACAATAGAATACATTATCATTGTCAATATCGATATCAATATCTGTATAATAATAAACGTCGATAATGAGCTAGGATGTAATTTCCGGTAACTCGCGTTGCACTATCAAAACTGGACAATGTGAACATATATCTCGACTAGACAAAATTTCCAACTGATATCCCAAAACTGTGCAAATCGAATTTCATTGTAATCTTTGAATAACCCTTTTTTACATCAATATCTCACTGCCTTGAAATATTTCATATGATATTAAAAACATTGCTCTACGAGCATTATGAATTCAGCTTTAATTTCCGATAATATTATTACATATACGATCGATATCTGTGTGTTGAGTGCACTACACGAAAACTTAATTATATGATATACTAGGAAATCGCCGCCAGGATATTTCACAGCCCGAGGAAACGTTACTATAATAGTCATTTGTATGGTAAGGGCGCAGAAAGGGAGTTCTTGACGAGTGTGAAAATGCCGCACGAGCCAAAGGCGAGTGCGGCATTCACACGAGCCAGAACTCCCTTTTCTACACACATTCCATTCACATCATTTTTCCTAACAAATTTACGAAAACCACGCTTTCCGTTCCCGAGAAGTGTGCGTTGAAAGGCACTTTTCCACTCTAGTGCGGGAAAAAATACCATATTGCGTTTTTACGCATGCACAGTATTTTTCCCGCACGCGATATGAAAAAGTGCCTTTCTGCGCACACTTCACAGAAACGGAAAGCGGGTTATTACGTGCATATGTTAGGAAAAATATTATCTCTGGTATATAGCTGACGAAATGTGCTCGAGCATAAAGCATGCCTACACTGAGAGAAAAAAACGGGGATGGAGCGAACATACATGAGCGCTTGAGCCAACCGAAAATGGTTGGCTCCATGACGATTTAGGCGGCTCAACAACCGAGAGGGTGACTTAACGATATAAGCTTGAGTCAACCTCTCGGTGAGGTTAAATACGGCGAAACTGATGGTGAACTTGAACCAATCGACCTCATTAAGGTTGAGTCAACCTCAATTTGAATCAATCAACCTCACTGGGGTTGGCTCAGCCTCGATGAGATCTATTGATTCAAGCTCACCATGAGTTCGCCGTATTTAACCTCACCGAGAGGTTGAGCCAACCTTATGTTGTTAACTGAACCTCTCGGTGGTTGAGCCACCTAAGTCGTCATTGAGCAAACCATATTTGTAAGTCATGTATGTTCGCTCCATCCCTGATTTTTCTCTCAATGTACCGCTACTCAATATAATGAATCATGGACTAACACTTTTTTCCCCCTTTTCTCTCTCACTAATTCACAGTAATGTAAGCCGTAAAAATAAGCCGCTTTTCGCGGAATTCTTCGCTTCTACAATACTACCACCACCCATGTACGGTATAAAACTACGCGCGACTTTTTATTCATAAGATCGAGGACGGAAAAAAGCGTTGGTGAAATATCGTATCGACCAAACGGTGCTGCGTGTTTCCCGTAGCTTCAACCGGTCAAGAGACAAAAAATTCATATTCCTCGAGATACTAACAACACACTGTTTTTTCGATTTTATTTCGAGGCTTCCGTGGTTGTTGCGACTTTAATTCCCGGGAGCTCGCAGGAGTTGACGATGCTTTCTGGTGCATTTTTTCTGTTTTTTTATTTTTTTTCGTACCGTATTGATTGCGAACCTACAATTGAGCTTGACTCGCTGTTTATTTTAAGCGAAACATTAGGCGCTATTGGGGCAATTCGAGTCGTATTTTTCTGGCGCGAATAAAGTGTTGTTTTTTTTTTCTCTCTCCTTGATAAATCGATGTTTACGAAGCGAAACAGCGGGGTTTTCAGAGTCGGCCATTAAAGCTCACGGTACGATAATGTTGAAAATGTCTTACTCTCTCCGCTCTAAGGAAGAATAACAATAATATTCCCATATGTTGACTTTCAATATTATTGATCTTATGCAGCAGAAACCATGTAATTGACAACACAGTCGATAGTAAACTTAATTTCAGCATCAATGATTGATCTTATATTGTGGCAAAACAGGAGATGGAAAATACTCATAATTTCCAATTTCGTAAATTAATGATCTTTCTATGGATTCGGCTGGTCAACCTTATCAATTAAAAACACGGTTTCACGTTGAGTGAGACCGAGAGAAATTCAGAGAGAAAGTGAATTGAGTTATTTGTTCAGATCGGCCAACAATGTTTAATTAACCACTTCGTTTCGATTTTGTCGAGAGGGTACAGCAATTTCCAACGAGATTTTTTTTCACTCATATATTGACTGTGATTGCTGTTGTCTCTCCGTGGTTGAATCGTGAACAACGATGCAATTATAATGTGTACGTGGTTGATTATGGAGAACAAACCGAGTACAGAATAATTCTGTACTAAAAATCGTAATTACAATTATCATAATTGTAATAACTTCGATGCAACACTTCTATAGTCGTTGAAATTCTTTACCACGACCCTTATCTCTACGGCAATTTAGCAATCTAAGCCAGCGGTTCTTAACTTGGGTCCATGGACCCCCAAAATACACGGGGGACCCCCTGTGGACCCCCAAGGTTAAGAACCACTGATCTAAGCAATGAACGTTTCATTAAAAAAATCATTCAAAAATCGTTTCATTACAAAAATTTCAAATATTTTTCTTTTCAGTTTTACTAATATGCTGACTAAGAATACAATTTCCCCTATTTGTCGTAACGGAATTAAAGCTAACGCATTGAATGAAAAAGAAAGTTATAATAAAAATATTATATTATTATGCATATACTTCTACTTAGCAACTACGTCGAGTTACATCTTCCCAATTTTTTTGGAGGTTCTTCACACATTGCCGAAAGCTCTAAAAAAATTGGCAGCAAAATCGAAGATGTCGCATTGCACGAAAAAAATATAATTTTCATTCCTTCCTGCTAAAAATAGCCTTTGCAATACAAACAAAAATATAACACATATTGCATTAATTAGTTAATGGATGAAGATGAGTTTAATGGTTAAATTTTTTGGGCCGACTTATCTCTTAGTTATATGAATTTGAAAAAACGCATGTCTCAAATGGATGGATTAAAAAATATGAAAAATGCCCAAACCGTACTTTGAGAGGGTCGAAAAAAGCGGCTGAATTGACAGAGAATGACTCATATGACAATATCATTCGGAAATGTTCCACTTATGATTTTTCCCGTATGAGGGTGGGGTACACTTATAATTCGCGTATGGAGACATAAGAAACAAAGCGCAGGACAGACGCATTGAGAGAAGGATCTAGTAAAAATTACCGATCATCGAAGAAAAATTACCATAGCATATAGTAGCAGGGCCCCAGGGCACCGCCTATGGCAGAAAGTCTCAGATATCGAAGATTTTTTTCCATAATATCTAAGAAAAATTCTTATAAATCCGGTACTTCCTACCATAGGTGGCGCCCTAGTGCCCTACTACTATGTGTGCGGCTTTGGTGGTCTCGAGTCAAGCCGAATCGTTCGCGATCTGTACTTGGATGGGTGACCGCCTAGCCGTGCATTAACTGGCGCATTGTAACCGTTGAGCGGAAGGTCGAATTCTGAGGATTGGTGTTCGTACTCGAAGTATCGAATACGAACATCAGTCAGTTGGAATGACCGGCTTTATCGGCGCAGGTTTTCCGCATTTTCTTTGCGCCCTCGTGCAAATGCGATACAGTATGGTGGGTAACAGCGGCTGCAGCCGTGAACTTTACAAGTGATTGAAAGTCGACAAAAATTGAGACGAGAGTACTGGCGAGATGGCACACTGAAAAAAAAAAAAAAATCAGTAAAATCAGTAAAATAGTACTTTGCGATACTTTTACGAAAAAGCGGTCTCCCGACGGCGGTTGGGAAGTAGGCGGCACTCGCCTCCTCTCGAGCTACAAACGTCACTCGGCTTCGCCTCGTGCCGTTGCAGCTCTCGATCCGGCTCGTGCAGTTAACTTCACAACCTTCGTGGAACGACCGCTTTTCCGTACTAGTATCGCAAAGTACTATTTTACTAGATCATTCTCTCAGTGTATATGATTTTAAGGCCTTACATACGCGATTTCGCCGATTTTCGAAGGTACTTTTCTAGATGCAGTTAAAAAAAATTACGCATGTATTGACAACATTTTTTGTACACATCATTTATGCACATAGTTAAGTATTTGTAAAAAAAATCAGAAATATTAACAAATGGCGGGGATATTACATAATAAAGCAATGTATTTTTTTTTTGCGCGCGCGATGATGGTGAAAGTTCTCGGCATCGATGTGGTTATCTGAAAAAAAATAAACTCATTTATAATTGCATAATGAATGTATCTTCAGTGGGAACCAACAATATTATTTTTTAAAAATTATTATAATAAAAATTCGAAACTTAAAATTTTTTTACTCAATTTTCTGTCGGTATTTTATTTTTTATATATTTTTTGTGTCATTGAAATGTGGTTCACACGATAGGTGATGATACTAAGAATATGTTGCAAAAATTTCAAAGCGATCTGAACCTTCGTTCAGAAGTTAGAACTTTCACAAGGTTCAAAAAAGTGAATCGTGAAAAAACGGCTTTGAAGTTGGCGATCTAGCGCACCTGTCTCTGTATAGCGCGGCCGGTTACCGCCGTTACCTGCCTGCTTCCAAGAAAATTAAAGTTTTTAAACTCCAAATGCTGTAACTTTAACAATGTTTGGAATTTTTCAATTCTGTAAAGCTTAAAATATTTCTAACCGTTCAGGCTCATGGGATCAAAAATTTGAAAAAATGAAATTTTTTCAAATTTCTCGCGTATGTAAGGTCTTAATCCAACTCTACCGTAAATATTGAAATTACTCTCCCACGACATTTATCACCATGGAAATTTTAGCAATTGTGGCAACGAGTCTCGTGTAATTTAGACTCATATAATATGCACCTCTCTGGAATGCGCGTCTCATAAATATTCTTTCCTACCCTGCAGATTTATAACCGTGCATACATAGATACAGCGTAGAAGGGTTGCACAATGTTACCGATTATTCGTAATATCGCGAGGATCGTTATCACTGTATGATAAACATTGACAAAGTCATCAGGATTGCGAATTAATACTATTTGTTCACTGTGGTCTTTTCGAGATAATACAATCGGAAGATATACAATAATTAATGAAATATCGAAATTCGATGAGGATGTAATAACATTTTCGTTCTGGTGTTTGACTTGATATACACGTTCGTTATGTGAAACGCGCGACAAGCGGATTCGTCGATGAAGTATCGGAGTCCGGAACAGTTTGATTTATTTTCCGTAAAATATCATGCGAAAGTTATGATAAGAGATACTATAGTGGCAGTGACGCATTGCTTCTATTATATTAAATATTACAAAGTTAGTAAATAAAAGAACGCGTCGACCGGCGTGTTTTGTTTCACAAGTTTTATCGTATATAACGTTCAACACTTCAACATTCCTGGTGGTGCAGGAAAAGTGCAACATCCCCGGGGAACGTGTGGAAGTACGATCGATAAGCACCATTAAAAACCATTTGCTCCACTTCGTAAGAGTAATTATTAATTGTATCGGCGATGCTGGAATATTTCGTTTATCGCTTGGTTAAAAGGAAAGCAAAAAATAAGAGGAAGCCAAAAAAAAAAAAAAATTAAAATTGGTACGAGACTGAAACGTCTCGTTCACTAATTTTCAAGTATTCCGAGGGCAGGAGGATTTTCTGTCAATTATTCGCTAATGAAAGAGCTTTTAAAGTTAAACACTTTTTTGTCGAGACGAGATATTTCTCCAGTGGAGGCCATGTGGAAGTGTTATTTTGTTAAAAAACCAGGAATCGTTAAGAACTGGCAACGGTTGCCTCGGAAAAATTTGTGGCGGAACCGGGTACAGTTCTGTCGGTAAAACGGCTGGCAGAACAGGAACTGCTCCCGCGGAAAAACTTACGATCGAGTGGGTAACGGTCAAGGGATAACAAGGGAAGAGGAAAGAGGAGAGCTGGAAAACTGAAAATACTGGGAACGACGGAATTACGACTGAGCAGCAACGATAGAGTGCTACGAAACGGCGGAGAAAATTTGCAAAAACCGAGCTTGTGTCCAAGCCTTGATGGAAGGATGAGGCAGATGCGATCGGACGTTTTTGTGAAGAAAGTAAGCCTGGGGAAGAAGTCGCGTGAGAGAAGAAACCGGAAGCGAAAGAAGAGAGGACAAAAGACAGTGCGGAAAAAAGGAATTAATTACAGGAAATAGGAATAATCACTAAGGGGGCACATTTGTATGGGAAGGGGATATATGTAAAAACCCGCCAGGGTATACATGGAAATAAATCTACTACTACAATAGTCCCAAACTTTTGGTCACAAAACGTTTCGTACTTCAACCACATAGAGCAAACAATAAAAACAATAAGATAATTTCAAAAGTTGTTAAAATTGTTACGAGATCGACGCGCCTTTTTCATAGAACTTTTTCTATCGAGTATTCCGACCGAGCAGAACGAAAGGATTGTATTCTTTTAATTATTCTCCATTGAAAGAGCGTTTAAAGTTGAATACTTTATTATATGAAAAGTGCAATATCTAGAGAGAATATACAAGGCTTTTTTTCATCGTCCACTTCGGGTCACGTTTCTGTGGAAGTTATCTTAAGAATTTCAGAGCGAAGCAATTTATTCAAGTACACGAAAAGATTCGGATTATATTCGTCACTCGGGCAGGTTTGCCGTTTGCAGAAATGAGGGATGTAGAAAAAAAAGAAAAAAATACAGCAAAAAAAATTATTAAATTTTCGTCTCTTCTTCCGTGCCACACGGATTAAATGGTCCAATGGAAAGAGGACTAGTTGGTCGAATGGAAAGGGGACTATGGTCCGGAGGAGGGAAAAGGTCGAGGGAGCGATGGGTTAAGCCGATTAAAATACATAATAAAAGGGGGTTTAATTGAACTTTCCAGGAAAGCAGAAACGGAAGCTTCTCGGTGGTTCGGCGACCCGGCGGGTAAAGAATTTTGCATAAAGAGATTTGCTGCAGTGGACAGCGGTGCATTAAGGACGAATTGGTGGTCGCTGTTGCGGCTTACAAATATGATAAGTAGAGTTGCGCGCTTTTCATCGGTTGCACGAACGTTGGCTGACCCCCCTCTCCTTCCTCTTACAGTGAAGCCCTTCTTAGTAATTTTACTTTTTCATTGCATTGACACCACGCCTCATTCAGACAATAAGAAAACAACTTGTGACCCGCTGAATTAGATTTATGACGCCAGTAATAACATAATCCGAGGAACAAATGGGTTACGTCGAAGCGTCGATGAATTTAGCATATAATGTACGAGGCACTATCAGTGAGCCATCTATACGTTCACGAAGTTGTGTTCATCGCAATTTTTTTTTTACAATTTTTGCACGGATCGTAGATAAATAAACAAGATCCATATTTCATTCAATGCACATTTTCACAAATTTTTTAAATAATTTTTACTCCCTCATGGAGGAAATAATCATTGCGTAAAAGAAATCAAGATTTTTATGTCATAGTACTTAAATAGTCTAAAACATCGAGAAACACGATTTTTGGCGTGCGTGCGTGCATGTTTCGTAGATTTGCATCGTTTAAAAAGGCTAATTCGCAAACGGTTTGCGATAGTGGGTTGAAATTTTGTACACTAATAGAGTGGTCACGTCTCTTCCTTCAGTGCCATTTTTATAAAGATTGAAGGCCGGCTCGACATTTTATGCAATTTTGACATTTTTGAAAATTGTCTGTGGTAGCTCTAACTTACGGAAATGTTGAGATATCGTCCTAAAACTGCATACAAGCGATCGGATTCTATGGAATATTGATCTTAAAAAAATTGCTACAAATATAGTCTATTTCCAGTAAATATGGAAGTATCGAGTTGAAATTTAACAAATTAATAAACTAACACTGTACAGTGTTTAATCTTAAACCTAGCAAAAATTGATCTAACAGTTTACATTTTTTTAAAGTTTGAAATTTTTTGATTTGTTGGAAAATATATACATATTTTATTACGCTCTATACGCGTTTCTGCATCAAATATCACTGCGGGAGTAAAATTATTTGGAAATGTAATCAGCTCAAAGAAAAAAAAAAGTACAAAAAAATGTTTAATAAAAAGTAACTTCAAAAAGGATAAAATAATCCACGTATGTAACAATAATTAATATTGTCAGTAAACAATAATAGTAATAATTAATAAAGAATAATAACATAATTAATTAGTCGTAATTATATCAATTCATTCATAATCTTTGCTACAGTCAGGAGACGTCTGTAAGTTTAATCCACTCCGCGACCGCGAAGATTGGCTATAGTACTGCGTTGTGAGGGAAGACGTCTCCCGACTGTAGCAAAGATTATTAATGAATTGATATAATTACGATTAATTAATTATGTTATTATTCATTATTGTTAATTATTACTATTATTATTTACTGACAATATTAATTATTGTTACATACATGAATTATTTTATCCTTTTTGAAGTTACTTTTTATTAAACATTTTTATTCATACTTTTTTTAGTAATATTTTTTTAATAATAACGACTAGTTTGCAGTCAGGAGTTTTTTAAAAATTTTAATTTTTTTTATTTATTTCATCCTTTTTAAAGTTTGCCCTTAGGTAATCTCCAACAATTAAATCAGGTGCCAAAATTAGTTACTGGGTACCCAAATGGTATTAATTTCAGTCAATTATGGCATATTCTTATGTTAGTAGGTATGCCAGAAATAGTAGCTACTGCAGTAGTAGCTATCATTGGTCTTTCTATACAAAAATTTTGTAGTATTAATTTATTTCAATTTCTTTTCGCGAACGTTCATTATTATTATTACAATTACATTTATTGATGTGCTAGTAATGTAAGAAAAAAAAACAAGCGATTACATTAACGATTTTTTTTAATTATATTTTTTATTTCATAATAATAATAATTTATTTAAACGATTACGTACTATACTTCGTGCGTTTAAGGTTATGGTACCCCGAAATCGGGCGGCCAACGAACAATGTGGAGTTCCGAAAATATATCGCAGAAAATGGCGCTCAATTTTCGATATATTCGAGTGACTATTTAATAATCGCATTTATTTCTACCAATAATGGACAGATTTTAATTTTTCTTTAATCAATTATTTTTCGATCTATCGCTGCGACGATAACAGTGTTAGGTTAGCCGGTCGGTTTCGGCTAGACAATCTTTGCTTACATCCGCAAGCAAGTTGACACGCGAGAAATACAATTTCTAAATACGACACCGATTACTATTATTACAATTACAATTACGATTACGAGGTTTAAGGCTGCAAGGATTAGAGCTTTGCGAATACGTCACCTAAAATGTATTCACTAAATATATACGTCAGGGGGTTTCCATCCATTATGTCTGTGGCCATTCAGTAAGTGATAAACTGCACGACGATGAGGGGACATTTTGATAAGTTGAAGAAGTCAAATGGATTCTAGTGGCGAACGTGAAGTGCCCGATCGCTAGTCAATAAATAACAGAGTGGGGGGGGCTATTTTTTTTATTTCGAGAGACATGTAAAAAAAGTCTCATCTCGAGTGGAGAACAAGGGTCCGTTTTAAAAGAACATCACACTCTTTGCCAATAATTTCATGCGCATAGTCAATTATGCTATTTTAAAAAATGCCAATAATTCCAGCAGGACGATAAATAACCGTTTCGATTAAAAAATACTTGGTCAATTTTCCTCTACTGCTCATCTCGAGCGGTGTTTAACTTGATGTTGTGGAACGAGAGCTTTGCCGCAGAGGGCTAAACGAGAATTTTTCGATAAACGAGAAGAGGAGTGTACCGAGGGTTAAGCTCGAAAGTTGGTACATGATTTACCTGTAACCGATGTTGACCATGTGAACGACAGAAAAATCGATGCACGCCGAGGAATTCTCGAACGGTCGTTGGCCATACCGGCCTCTCATACAAAAGTCTCCGGGGTCACGGTGTACACATACGGGGATGGATAAGACTGCCAACTTGCGGTCACAAAGTCGGACGGGAATAAAATCCAAACTCCTGACCCAAAAGCCCGATTCGATGTATACACGTATATACACACATGTATATACGTGTATGCCTATGTGCTCCAGGGCAATATTAAATTTCTTATTTCTTTATCAAGTATAGTCGATCCGACGCTCAGAAGCGACAAAGCTCAAGCCGCGTATGAGAAATAATAAATGGAATTCGTCCGAGACCGGCTGGATGCCTTGCATATACTCTAACGATTTAACGCAGAGAGGGTGAAAGGGGATTGGTTGGCTCGTCAAGCTCTGAACGACGCAACGAGCGAGTTTTTTCCCCCCCCATAAATCATAATTCGAATCTGCGAGAGAACGCGGCGTCCATTGTCGGACGTTTTTCGCTCGTGCGCCATTAAGGGAATGACAGTAATAGATTTTTTTATAGCTTTCCATCGGATTCATATTTAATACGCGGCGATATCGTCGAGGAGGGGGATGCGGTTATCCGCTGGCGTATCGCGCGTGGCCGGCAATACTTCGTAGACGATATAACGATGGCGCGGCGGCACCTGTCCGTAAAAAAAAGAAATCTCCCATGCGCATTTATCAGAGGAAAAAATCTATATAGTGTGCGACGAAGAATGGGACTGAAAGGGAAGTTCCCGAGGTGGGGGGAATGGACATTGAGTATGTTATGGACAATCGCGCATAACGATGGCACGTATTCGATGGAACCTCGATTATGTAAAGGTATAATGCGTTAACGATGGAAACCACGCGTTCCTGCGCTGAACGAGCTTCAATGAATTCGTTGAATTATAGCAACGCGTAACGCTTTGTTGTAAATTAAAAAAAAAAAACAGACACACACGCCTACGTATGGTTGAACAATATGAGGGGAAAATTGATGCATTGGGTTTTGAAATTTTCTACAGACACTGTGCAACCAATAAAAAGAAACATTTATTCGATACTTAATGCCGGAGGGAACGGCTTCACTCCTTACGGAACCAAAGATCGCAACGTTCGCGGCAGCGAATACTCTTCGACGTATTTCCATGCGCCAAACTGACAAACTTTGCAACCGTTCGATTGAAATTTCATTATATTTATTAAGAGTATGTGAAGCACTATGGAGTGCAAGAGAGATAGCATCAGTGGCGCTCTCGGCGGAGCGAGAGAGACACGCTGAGAACGTGTTTCATATGCTCTTAAGGCCGCACGGGGAGGTTCGAGATTAATTAAAGTGCTAATTACCAGCAAAATTTTCTGGTAATGCACGCGAAGTTTTCAAAGGGCTTTTATGGGCCGTTGAGCATAATTATAAATACGAATAAGTTTGAGGTTCATTTTTATTTGAATTTGACCGTTGCAGAGTTTGACACTTTGGCGCGCGGAAATGCTCTCAAGAGTATTCGTCGCTGACGACTTTGCGAACTTTGGTTCCGTGACTTCTTCAATTTCGCTGTACTTGAAGATTGGATCTAACAGATGTCGTATCGAAAGCATGGCATTTATCGTGCCTTTTATACCTTTTTTTTTCTTCCATTGATTGTGTCTGAGATGTTGACCTTTTTTGTAGGTTATTCAAGTAACCTACTGACATCTTTATTATACCAGAGTGCAAGTGACATCCCCCTTTTAGATAACAAATTGCATAATTTTGAGAGAACATATAAGTGACTGACATTTTTTAGGAACGATTTGTGACCATTTTATGTCATCTCAGTGCTATCTGGGATGACACTTGCACTCGCAAAGAGTGCGTTTTTTAATGCAGTTCTGCTTTGTTCTACTAGATTCGAAAATATTCAAGATATATCCGCAGCTGAAATAGGCGTTCTTGTATTCTACTCAGTTCTCCGTACAGGGTTTAATTTTGACACAAATCTGCTCTGAGACCCGTTCTTTTGTTATCAAAAGGCATTAAATGTATCCCGCGGAAATAATCGGATGTACCGCTGGTAATTTCAACCCTTCCCGTACGGAAGTCTTGCGCCGAGCGTGACTACGCAGCCCGGGGGCTCAGCGACCTCAGATGTAAACATAAATTTCGAAGACCACTAGAACACTATACCTTGACGATAAAAATATTATTTTACGTACATATTAGGGTGTTTCTCAAAAAGGACATTTTTTTCCTCTCACCCTTTTAAAGTATATATTTCGATCTCAAATTGAATCTCACGAAAGGCGGTCCCTAGCCAAAAATTCTAAGACGTGCCGCAGTCGGCGTTTGTCAAATACCGCCTTTAGCGACACATTTTTTTCGATCGAAATATATACTTCTACGGGGTGTGAGATTAACTTTTTGTCATTTTTTGTAGTGAACTCAAAATACATATTCTTTAATTACTTTTTTTAAGTTTGCATATAGGAAACTCTAAACATGTTCAGAAGTGTGTATTTGTTGAAAAACATTATTTTCACCCTCCAAAAGTATAAATTTCAATCTCAAATTGAATCTCGTGAAAGACGGGCCCATGCAAAAAAAACCTAAGAGGTGCCGCATTCATCGTTTATATCACAAAATTTTTGGGTATAAACAAACGAATGCGGCATCTCTTAAGATTTTGGCTTAGACCTGACGTTCGCGAGGTTCAATTTCAAATAAAAATCTATACTTTTGGAGGGTAGAAATATTTTTTTTCAACAAATTCACCGTACCGGACATTTTTAGAGTTTTCCATATACGAATTTAAAAATCGAAGTCTTTTGTCTTTAACACAAAAAATGACAAATAGTTAAGCTCCCACCCCATAGACCTCTACCGGTACCGCCTTTCGCGAGGTTTAATTTGAGATCGAAATCTGTATTTTAAAAAGGTGGGAGGGAAATAAAAAAACAATACCTTTTTTAAACACCCTAGTAAATATAATATCGTGAGCATTACTCTTCAAAGAGTATCTTTCCAACTTTCGATATCATCAATATTTTTATTAGATATAGGAATTTTTATGCCGCGCAATGTGAGTACTCGCTGAGCAAGGAACCGAACCGAATCGTCCGGAATCAAGGTCCTCGCTCAGCGAAGTGCGTGAAGGGTTAAAACCCATTAGCAGTCAGCAGCCACAAGTAGAAGAACACATAGGTGAGCAGATCCGCATTCACGAACACATCCATCCGGTGCGTTCTTGAATGCAGTTCTGCCTTGTTCTGCTAAATCCGGAAACATTCAAGATGTATTCACAATCCACATGTATACGCAGCTGAAATAGGCGTTCTTGTATTCCAGACTGCTCTCCATTGAGGGTTTAGTTTTGACAAAAAATCTGCTCTGATAAGTGTTCTTTTGTTATAAAAATGCACTAAATGTATGCCGCGGAAAGATTCGAATATACCGCTGGTAACGATAAAAACCACCAGCAGTGGGCAGTCACAAATGGAAGAAAGCATAACTCAGCAGATCTATATTCAAGAACGCACCCATTACACGAATGTGGATTCCTCGTGTTTCTTAATTCATCAACTTTTGTCGCGACCGAAAAATCCAATTCTGTCACCGGCTACATTAGAGATGAGTTCCAGTTTCATATCTGACGGATCGCACACGCTTCTTTATTCACATCCCCGTGTTCCTTAATTCATGTGTTTTCGTCGCTGCTTATATTGAGAGGGGATGAAAGTCACGTGACCGGGCCACGAGAGCGAGAGAGATAACGTTATTGGGGCTTGCAGTAGAGTAAGAGAGACACCACGAGACAGTGTTTCAAATGGCGTTAAGGTGCGTTTCCTAATGCGTTTTTCAATCTACGTCGATTTCATCGGCTATTGATCGATTTTTTAATTGAATATAAAAATTTGGAATACAGAATAAAGACGTTCGATTGTGCTGGAAGAAGGAGATTCGCAATCGATCCTACAGGAAAATACGGAAACGTGAGCCGTAGACCTGTGTGCGCTTGATAACGACTATGAACGAGATAGAGTAAAAAGGAAATTACACGGGGAGAAGAATATAAGGATAATCTCTCGACTTAACATAACAATCGAATAATACTCCGGTTTTCTGTCGACTTACGCTGTACGTAAGCTATGTTTTCAGTCTGCCTGAGGTGTTATGTGCTAGACGAATGATAGGAATTATACCGATGTTTTAGTCTCTACATTTTAGTAATCCTCTCAATGCACATTGAGAACTATATCAGGCGGTGTCATGAAAACGACCGGAAAAATTTGTGATCGTACGACGAATCACGAGTTTCTTTCACTATTTGAAATTTGGGGTAGAAACTCATTGAGAACAGTTTAACAGGACTCATCATTTTAGCAGCGTTTTCCGGTATGTATCGAAATCAGGAACATGTATAGATGGCGATGGATACATTCATGAGCGCTTATATGGACGAGCGTACGTATTTAGAACTGTTAGCTATGCGTGCGGCAGACGCGTCCAATAACAATGGAAATTATAGCGAAACGGTATGGCGAGATTCCCTATACTGTTGCGGGCGCTCGTACTCCCCACTCCTCCAATATTTCGCTCAGTCCCCGGCAGAGGTATCCAAAGAAGCGTCAATGAGAGTGAAGTGTCGTGAAATCATTGACGAAATTATAACATTTTAATATTTCTTTACATTTAACAAATGAAGTTGTGGTTATGTTATCGTACCGCGTCGCGTATATTCGGGCAATTTTATACAGTTACATCTTTAAATAACAGTAGGCCTTTTGTAATGCAACAAAGTCTAATGTTAAAAGGCGACACTGTGCAGTCTTTATAATTTATTGTGAACTGATCAGTCTAAGACTCGGCTGAACAGACTCAATGGTGATTATTTTTATGTAACGAGACTATGCATATTAAAAAAAAATATTTTGTATACAAAAATGACAGTGTAAATTGTTACTTCTTCAAAAAGGTTCATTTTCCAGTCATCCAATAATAATTAGTAATTAATAATAAGTCTTAAGGGGCTGCTGGAGCTGTTTTTTTTTCCTTTTTTAACTTGCTTTACCTGTTTTACCGACGGACCGAGACAATTTTTCAGTTCCGACTTAGCATTGTTAATATGCTACACATGTGCGTCAAATCATGCAGGATTATAATATCGACATAAACGCTTCGGTGTGCAGTCGAATTTTGATTAAAAACTTACAAGGAATTAAGAAAATCGAATATTATAAGTTTGCGAAAGTGTGTGAACGTAGTGTCACGATTGACGTACAGGTGGCTCAGCATCGTGCCCTACACTACATTCGTCGCGTGTTCATCGGCTCTGATCACCCGTCGCAAGTCGATAGACTAAATGATCGCAGTTTGCACTATGCGTGATTATGTTTTGAGTGAGCAACTTTCCGACGATTTTGGAATATTCGGAGAACTTCACAGAATCGGCATGCACGCCCTTCTGAAGTATGCAAGATCTAGCATTTTTTATATTCAACATAACGGATGCTGTAAACATTTCAGTGGCCATGTTGGTTTCCGCGACAGTTTATAATATTCGATTTTCTTAATTTTTCGAAAGATTTCGACCTAAATTCGAGTGCACGCCGAATCGTTTACGTTATTAATACAGTCCTGCAAGATTTGAAGCATACGCGTCGCATAGTAACGATGAATAGTGAAAACTAAGAAACCGCCTATTTTCGTCGGTAAAACAGGAAGGTCCAGCAGCCCTTTAAGCTACATAAATAGGTCTCATACCAATGTAGATAAAGAAACATCACGAAAGCTGCTTTATTTAATGAGTATAGAATTTTTTCGGTTTCAATAGATAGAAGAATACAGTACAGTCTTAGAATACAACCTAAACGGACGCATGAATATATAAATAGCCGTGTAATGAATTTAACCATACGATATGAACATTTTTGTAGAATCTGTGGCGACTTGAGCACAACATGTATGGAGACGATTCCCTACATGTTACATGTTCCCTACATTGTACTCACGTATAATTCATTTTCACTCAACAGTATAGGGAGATTCCCTAAACTGTCCGAATATTTTCCCCAGATAGACAAGTACCACGAAATGGACTCAATGTGGTACAGTATTTGCGGGATGCGCATGTCTTAAATATTGCGCCAATTGTTTTGTTTTATGGCGCTTGTCCATTTGGGTCAGTTTAGTCTATATTTTTATAGAGATTATAACCAAAAAATTCTCTTCGTGTAGGAAGATTCCCTAAACTGTCCGAATATTTTCCCTAGATAGACAAGTACCACGAAATGGACTCAATGTGGCACAGTATTTGCGGGATGCGCATGTCTTAAATATTGCGCCAATTGTTTTGTTTTATGGCGCTTGTCCATTTGGGTCAGTTTAGTCTATATTTTTATAGAGATTATAACCAAAAAATTCTCTTCGTGTAGGAAGATTCCCTAAACTGTCCGAATATTTTCCCCAGATAGACAAGTACCACGAAATGGACTCATTGTGGCACAGTATTTGCGGGATGCACATGTCTTAAATATTGCGCCAATTGTTTTGTTTTATGGCGCTTGTCCATTTGGGTCAGTTTAGTCTATATTTTTATAGAGATTATAACCGAAAAATTCTCTTCGTGTAGGAAGATTCCCTAAACTGTCCGAATATTTTCCCCAGATAGACAAGTACCACGAAATGGACTCAATGAGGCACAGTATTTGCGGGATGCGCATGTCTTAAATATTGCGCCAATTGTTTTGTTTTATGGCGCTTGTCCATTTGGGTCAGTTTAGTCTATATTTTTATAGAGATTAAAACCAAAAAATTCTCTCCGTATAGGAAGAGAGTGTCCGGCAATAAAAATGATACAGGCAATACCGAGGAAGAATGGGGATGGGAAGAAAATATACAATAAACGAAATAAATTTTGGGAATAGTAAAGATGTGACGGAACGATTCAAGTAGTGAAAGGCCGAAGGGTACAAGAAAATAGGAAGAAAGTAGCCGACACGGGAAAATAATGGAGGAATAATTGGGAAACAAGAACAAGGGCCGAGATGAAAGAAGGGAGCTGGAAAACGGAAAATACTGGGAAGGACGGAATTATGACTGAGCACCGAAGAGAGAGCGTGACAAAACGGGGGAGAAAGTTTGTAAAAATCGAGCTTGTGTCCAAGCCTTGATGGAAGAATGAGGCAGATGCGATTGGACGTTTTTGTGAAGAAAGTGAGCGTGGGAGCGAAGTCGCGTGGGATGCGAAAACGAAAGAGAAAGAAAAGAGGGTAGATAGAAGACAGTGCGAAAAAAAGGAATGAATTACAAGAACTAGGAATGATCACTAAGGCGGCACTATTGTATGGTAAGGAGATATATGTAAAAACCCGCTTGGGTATTCATGGAAATAAATCTACTACTACTACTACAGTAGAACCCCGGGGTAATGTGGGGAGAGCGTAGGTCGGATAAGCGAAAACTCAGATAACACGGATAACGTGAACGCAATTCAAACTTGTACTACTATTACATATTTGAAAAATAACACACCACTTCATATAAACATTAATATTATTAGTTAATTTACGACTTGTTTTCTTTTTTGAAACATCACGATGTTCTACCATCGACTCTAGAATTGGAACCGATGTATTTACAGCTCGCATTCTAAAGACGCAGTAAACTTGTACAAGTTTAAGCGCGTATGCAACAATGCAGCAATTACAAACTACTCCGCGCGCGGGCATGCTGCTTTATGCGTTTTATCTGAGTTTTCCGTATTATCCGAGCCTATACCTCGGTGAACGCGAAGGATAATCGAAGGTCGGATAAGCGCAGTCCTACTGTACTTTCGGATATACTTTTTACCCACCCATGGGTAAAAAGTATAGCCGAACTTCGGACGGTGGCGGTTTTTGTCAGTTTTTATTTTTCATTAAGATATTCAAATCTTCGTTCCAATCGCCGACTAAATGGAATGTAATGAACGAACAACTGAACGAATCAATGAATAACCGGCTAATAACACTCGGCAAAAAAATGATGAACATTTTTTTCTATAGAGGACCGTAGGAGGCACGGAAACAAAATTGATAACTTCACGTCAATGTCCTACACCCAACACTCCTTCTTAGGTCGGATATCAAAAAGGTCCCTGGCGTGACACCGAGTCAATTTGGATAGAAGCCAAAGTTGTCCCGAAGTCGCTCTAATTCCAGACAGATATCAGATTCCCAGTACGCAATGATTCGGCCGATATTCCCAGCCACTGACATGCGATATACAGAATCCGGCAAAGCGGTAATTCGATACGTAACGTTGTAGTTCCAACGTATGCATTGTTGTCCGTTACGCGAGTACGCCGCCTGGACTGTTGTTCCCTCAATAATGTGGTTATTGGACAGCATATAACCGACGTCTATGTTACGCGAAACCAGACTGTTATGATAGAGCGAAATTGACACGCGCTTAGATACGACATATCGAAACGTCAACGTCCCGGAGCTGATTATGGAATTACCCGGAGGCTTGACGGGTCACTGACGAAATTACGTAAATGGCGCGAGAGCATCAGTGTAATTAAAGGGTTCAAGAGGAAAACGTTCTGTATCCAACTGATCCGTAACTTGCACTAATCGGATTTGAGCCAACAATTTGTTTATTGTCTCAACGGACAGATGGTTCATTCGGATCGTTATTTTCGCAAATTTCCGATCGTCGGCGGCTATAACTTTGCATACAATACAGAGGGTACAAGAGTACTCTGTGCCAGCTGCGGGTCCCGGACGTACCTCGATTAGGCTGAAACCCGCCGATCACGAGGCTCGTTCGTGAAACCTTCGTCAAGCCCAGTAGGAATACATTTGAGACTGCGTACTACAGTGAAACCTCCTGAAAGTCATCTTCCAATTGTCGCTTTGAACCGCTGTCAAGACAATGTTAAACAGAATCAGTCGGAAAAAAAACTGTGAACCATTATTTTTTTTTATTGAACTCATGCATGAAAAGCGCTACTTTCCATGCCTGCCAAGAGTGGCGTAAGTGGCGCTTTGCAGCCATGAGTTTAGTAACTTTCCGGCGCATGCGTAGATCGGCTCCTTTGCGTGCGATTTACTTTTGCGTATGATTTCTGGAATTTAATGCACGCTGCTCGTACTTTACGCACGCTGGCTGTACAGCGGCACAATCCGCAGGCACGGAGTAGCATTCCTCCTGCATTCGTTACATAAAATATTATGCGATACTAGTGCGGTGTAGCGAACATCATCCGCGGACTGTGAAATCAGTCGCTCACTTCACAGCGTGCATCTAAAGTTCGCTTTACCGCATTTGTATCGCAAAGTACTATTATTATTCAAGGATTTTCAACTATTTGGGCTAAACGCAAATCATTAGGGTCTTCATCTGTTAGCCTGAATGCAATGTGACATCCCTTCCTCTCCGCCCAACCCAGGTCCGATCAGTACCAAAAACTGTAATTCATTTTTTCACGAATGCTAACCATTTCCGATTAAAACTAAATTCTTACATGGCGCCCGATATCAATTCAGCTTCACGTAGAAATGTGCTTACGACCGACCAAGGTCAGCATCGGCGAAAAAAATTAATTACAGTATTCTGCGGCTACGATCGACTTATCGGCACCGCCAGGTGGGAAAGACAGTGCGATAATTCGATCGTAGCCGCAGAATACTTTAAAACATTTTCGACATCCACCACTACCCAACTATCCACCACTGCCCAACTATCTAAAAACAAAATCAATTACAGTTTGTTTTGTTACCGACCGCGGTATCTCACATGCTCATAATCCTAGATCACACATGTTTTCGCAACCCTGTCTTCATACGTTGCATAACGTCGGCAAAAATAAATATTTTTGAGCCTGTTTGTAGTGAAATACAACAGGATGTATGCAATATGTCTATTGAGGTAGCGTATGCATGCAGCGAATAGTGTAAATACTGCTGAGCTCTGAAAATATTCTATGTTTGGTCTTCCAGGCTTCAAGTGACGGGGCAATCCGTTTCAATCGAAAACAAAAAAATCCAAATATTTTCCTAGATGAATTTTTCGTCGTAAAGTTCCATTCGGGTGCGTAAATTATACTTCCGTTCGAAAAGAGACAAGAATAAAAGAGAAGAATGATAATACGCGAACCCGCTCGGGAACTATCGAGAGGTCATCCTGTAGAGACCACCGTGCGACAACACTAGTGTATGCGGAGAGTAATGCGCATCGTCGGTTCAATGCAGTGCACTGTGCGCCCTTGCGGGGATCTCGCTCGTCGAACGGTTCTAGCCCTTGACGACCAACGAGCAAATAGTGGTCCCGCCGTTCGATCGCTCGTTGCGGTCGCGTATGCAAATTCGAAATGGGTATACCCGTCGTCATGAGCATCGTTGACCATTTCTGGAACCTCTGTCGCTCATCGACGAGCCGCCGCCGGTTTCGAAGCCAATTTTAAACGGGTAAAATACAGTAGATTGTATTTTGGTGGGTAAGCGCGAATGCGAACCAAACCGTAAACCCCGCCCCAATCCCGACGAACGAAGTTGTTCGGTCATGTTTTGCGAGAATTGCTTTCGAACGCGTTCATCAGGACGCATCGGAGGTACCACATGCAACAGTACCAAAATGGCTGTACACGGGACATCAGCTTTGCATACCCGCGGCTTAGTTTTTTGGGGCGTCCACTAACGAACGAAATTTCAGTAGCAGTTTTATGTTTTATCGACATCCCGATGTTACACAGCCCAAATGACCACGTTCTATATATATATGGATAGCGTGTACGCGATAACATACCGGGCGCGAAGTTTGACCGTTATACATAGCATTATAGTCATGGGTATAGTATCCGGGGCGATCTGGAAAAACACGACCATACCGGAATGACCGGATTCTATATCGTCAGTGCACATTTCTCAAATACGTGCAACGTTGCAATTATTTGTTTTTCAATTCTGCGTCGCACTGCTTCGGCAGTATCGATGGTTTGAGGGGCAGGGGGGGGGGGGGGCAATAACGCAACCCAGTCGCGACGTATCAGGAGCATCGACCACAGCGGAGATTTAAAAAAAAAAAAGTCGTTGATGAATGACCGATCTACGATATTCTCCAATGCAAATTCATATTCGCGTATAGAGAAGAGTTATCTTTTTTTTTTTCTCGAATTACTTTTAACTGCCATTAATAGCAACAATGCCGGATTTTCAAAAACTGTGTAATGCCCACTAGGCAATTTACATCCGATGTTTTTTTTCATCGATCGAGTGATTTTGGAGCTTTGTGAAAGAAAAAACAAGCAGAAAAAAATGCAAGTGAAGTCTACGAACTGCGGTAAGGATTGCTCGTGGATGAAAAGTCTGTAAAATACAATTTTACCGAATATTAGATTTTTTTTTCTGAAATAAAAAAAAAAATCTGCATATTACACACAGACCGATAACGAATTCGCTTGTGCGACGCGATTATAAATATTCTGAAGCTTATCAGTGCGACTTCAGCGTTGGTGGGCACGTTGTTGCATCGACTATTGTTGTACAGTCGCCGGTCCGTTTCCAGCAAACTTCGAAGTATTTTTAGTATTATTTATTTCGATAGATCGTGCACGAAACGAAAAGGGTTGAGGGGCCAAAAAAAAAATAACCCGTTCGAGAGGAAGATAGTGTACGAGGTCGCGTGCGACGGAGAGACTCGAGAGAAGAGCTTCGTTAGTTCGATTGTGGTAATATCGATTTTAGAGCCGCGACGCATCGGTCCCGGGAGTCATTGGAATGAATTGTACCGTAGGAGTTTGCCACGAGCATATGTAATGGGCGAGCGAAGGGTAGCGAGTGGGTGCGAGGATTTCGATAGTCGTGCGCGACCCCGGTTACCCCCACACCCGCTCGGGAGGGGGGAGGGGCGCTTTTATACGCAACTTGCTCCCACATGTATTCCCCCGTCGGCTCGACTGCTCTCTACGGCACGGAGCCTGTCATCCCTATCGTACACACATTATGTCACGCTAATCCCACGGATTTATATATCAAGTATGACAATAATGCCTCTGGGAGAGGCACACCGGAACGAGCAGAATTTGACACACTCGATCAAAATTATACACGAATTATCAAATTTTTTTTCCCTGCTCAACGACAATTCGCAATAGATATCTCGTAAGCGCGATGTGAATTTAACGGAATTCCGTTGCTATCGGTTACACGGTCGGTTGGAATAAATAGTCATTTAGTGTCCAAATCCAAACGCGAGAGAACCCTTGAAACTCGTACGACATCGCAGAAATGTAATTACATTTGCAAAGTATATGTTGCATCGAAAATATATCTTTGACATATTAAACATACTTTTGCCGAAACATTTTTAAACTTCGGATATTATTTTGTAATACGTTTCCGAAATATACGACCTCAAATATACAGCAATATATAAAATATATTATATATACAGCAATATATAAAATATAATATTAAAAAATGCCGAATTTAACGTGTTTCGAATATATTTTTTCGCATTTATTTTATTTCCATGGGGGTATTTAAACCAGAGTAATGAAGACTCGAAATGCAAACGATGCTTCAGCGCAACAACATAAAGTCTCTTTCGTAAATCTCGCAAAAAATAATCTTATTTACGAGCCATTGAAATTTTTCTTCACCTTATAATATTGCGGTTTTTTCTGTATATATTTTGATTATACGGTGAAAAACAAAATGCAATGGCCCGGGAATATATTTTCTGGCGGAATGTAAAAAAGACATATTGTTAATTCAACTGAATCTTTTTGTGCTACAACGTCGATTGCGTTTCAAGTCTTCTTTACTCTAGGTTGCAACCCTCACGGTAATAAAACATGAGCAATGATTTTTTTCTTTTATATAATTAATATATTAAGCATAATAATTGTTGTACATTTGATTGCTGTACATTTTCACAGTAATATATTTCAACATATATTCGAGGTGGGCAATTTTTGGGGGAAATATATTTTATATATAACTCACATATTTTCGATGCAACATACAGTTTTATCACTGTAGGTATGCTCGTTTGTCGTCGCGTTTAATTGTTCTCGATTCAGCGATCCTGATATTTGCGCACATGACATTTGTATTCCCGGGTCGTCGGACATACATTCTATAAATCCGAACAGGTATTGATCTTCGATTTATGAAAAAAATCACAAAAAAGCGAAAGTTTTTATGAAATTTTCATTCGTAAATTTGTAATAAAAAAAATCAAAATATTCACAAAGCTTCCTCATAGAGGACTGTTGCTTCAAACTGATGGGTCTTCAAGATTTCATCCGGATGCAAATACATGACTATTGATAAATACAAAATAAGCACTCATTTTTGCGATATTTTAGCACTACAGATTCACTATAAAAGTTATAGTTATTCGTCATTTCCGGGCCATGTCTGACGTATTTGTTCCCAATCATCACGAAAACATGCCACTTATTTTACTCTGAGCTACATATTTAACACAGAAACTCGCGTCAGAAAGAAAATACTTTTTTTTCGTAAAATTCAAAAAATGGAAAATATAAAATTGAAACGGTTCGATCTCGCCAAACTAAATAGGAATCATCAATCAATAATAGTTCTCAGTATAAAGCTTTTTACCGCGATGACTAAAAAATTGTGAGGGCTAGCTTGCGCAACGACTTTTTTTTAGCAAAGTTCAAAACCGCGTAAAATTTGGATAACTTTGCATTTTTTAAAATAACTTACCATTTTGCTAAAAATGTAGCCAAACATTGAGGATTGACCCCTCCACCTACCTTAAAGATGTCAGCTTGATAGCTGAAACCGTTCTCATCCTATAAGAGTTTCATTTTTTCGGTCCTGACACACATGCTTATCCAGAAATTTTTTCGAAATATGATTTTCCGATGTTTTGGAACATTCTGAACAAGATCATTAAAATCTCGATTTTTGTTTTTTTTTAGTGAACAAAACTTCCTCTACGAGGAAGCAAAAAATATTGAAGAAAAAAATGCTTAGGATACGAAAATAATACTATGCGTGTGTCTCGATGCCCGGAACTAACGAGAAAATTTCAAGAATTACCGGCGGAAGACTGGTTTCGAGAGGAGAAACAAAGATGACTATCGAATTTGTCGTATGATTCACGAATGAGATTCCCCGACCGTCTCCACCACCTGACCGTCGTTGCGGTGTATGACGTGGCGCGCCGAGTCGCGCCGTGTGCTACATTCGCCGGATACGATATCTGAATGCGGTGCGCCCGCGTTGCGAGAAATTCCGGAAATCAATGAGGCTCTCGGATTCACTGCGTGACACACACCGCGACTCGAGATTGCGTTATAAATCATTCACATCCGCCGAAATTATTTGATTTAAATAATTACAATTAATACTCGTTTAGTCGAGCGGGTGCATAAACACACTCCGCTTCAATTGAAATAAACACATTTCGCCATTATGCCGAATCACCGAAGGCGCTATTTTCACTCGTAGGTCATCTTTTACCCGACCACAATATATTGTCCGACACAATTAAATTATAATTCATTTTTATAATCAACGTGCATGTCAAAAAAAACCTCCGGCAGATTGCAAGTAGCAAGGTAAGATTTAATACTTATCACTGAGTTTCCGAATTATTTATTTATTTATTCTTTATTCACGGGCAGAACCCATTTACAGGACAATAAATGTCCAAAAGTACAATTCGAACGGTCTAGCCGAACTTAAACAAATATACATTCATTATCGGTATTTACGAGTAGGGAAGTGGGGCAAAACGGGACAGCGGGGATAAAACTCAATTTTCCCATAATTTTTGGATGTCCCATTTTGTCCTAACGATACATCCGGATTTTCAACGGCTTTTTGCCCCACTCACCTTCACCACCACCATCCAAAAGTTATTGGAAAATTGCGTTTTGCCTCATTATCCCGTTTTGCCCCGCTATGCCATTTTGCCCCGCTCTCCCCTACATTAATAACGGAAGAAGAATAGAAAACATGGTTTGTAAACATATAATCTTAAGACTAGTTGATACTACGAGATCGTGTGTTTGAGTGCCTGAGACTTTAGAGGGACTCGTGTTTTTTTTTTTTATTATTGTTTTTTTTTTCTTTTTTGATTTTAGAACTCCGGAAGGATCACGTTCAGCGATTTCCTAAACTTGGAGCTAGACACGTTGAAAAGTTGTGCGAGTATCGCGTTTTCATTTCCTAATCTCGCGATTCTTGGCAACCAACTATGGTATGCGTAACTCACCCGATAGAAGGGAACCACAAAAGTCTCAGCCTCTCTAGTCGCTCTAACCACTTCTCTTCTTCTTAACAACGCGCATAGCACCGGAGCGTCAAACTCCCGATTGGCAGCCTTATATAGAATTAATTCATTACTACAATTAACGAACGTACAAAAAAAATCACGGTACCGTACGCTCTCAACGCTACACAAGGTAGCGAAACAAAAAAACAGGGTTGCAAGCTGATCCTCATTACTCGACTGTTGCGGTGTAAAATTTATCGTGCCTAGGGCGCGTTACCAGCTTCAGAGGCTGTTGCACAATGCATGCAAACGATCATCGTCTGAGTTAAGCTGTTTAGCGACAATGTACATAGAAATTTTTTGTGTTTATGGAAAAAATGCCCTGCGAAGCAGGAGTAGCACGAAATCACGTCGTATTATCGCGGTTAATCTCCGGCGAGCAGGGATTCTGCAGCGGGTGGCGAATGAACTGCACGGGTTTCATCCAATCAGTAAAATACTGCACTGACTATATATAGTTAGACACGGGCCGGGATGCTTGACATTCACGAGTCGTTCCGCCTCGATCGGTAATCCACCTGCTGCTTCACCCTCTGCTCAGCAGCGGCAGCATGTACGAAAGCACCTGCTCGATGCTGTCGCTGGTCCTGCTCGCTTTTCTAGGCTTCCAACTGGCACCAACGGGGTAGGCAGAGTTGTCGGTCGGGCGTATACTCTTAGCCGAGAGTGTGCAATGCTCCCCACGCGCGGCTTTGATAAAACCCCACCCGCTACCTCTCAAGCCGCAACAGGTATTCTCTCTCCATCTACTCTGTGCCGCTGCTACATTACGCGAGTACATTATGAACATTCGAAAGGAAACAAGTTTAAACTTTTTTTTTTATTTCTGTTGCCGAAGGAATATGCATCAGAGGGACGCCGATAAGCTTCTTATGCATTAGTTATGTGTGCGTTTGAAAAAAAAAAATATCTGCGGAAAAAAAGTTTTCAGCGGTCTATGATATATATAGCAGCAAATAATTGTGTCTTTATATTGTCTGGTAAATTTAGTACATCGTTGCATGCATTAAAAACTTCACCATTTTTTATAATTTTCGTGACATTTTTCATAGTTAGTGTGAAAAAAATTGTAAATTTAATGTACCGAACTGGACATTTTTATGCAAAAACTGGTACATTAAATTTAATGTACAGTTGTGATGAAAAATTAATACAATTTTTCAGTGAAATTAAAGTAAATTATTTAAAAAAAAAGTATTTCCAATGTTTTGAATACACTGAGCATTCATTTTTCATCACAATTGTACAGGAAATTTAATATACCAGTTTTTGCATAAAAATGTCCAATTCGGTACATTAAATTTCATACGAATTTTTTTACACTGAGTGTATAGCAATTTTGGATTCATGGATCGAACCTTAAATTGTTTTTTCTCAATTTTTTTGTTAGGACAGTTTGCTAACAAGAGACCCGTTCGTTAGAAGGATAGGCCTCTACTCAATAGTGATTTTTAGATCATTATCCTGTTTTTACACATATGATAAGATAAATAAAAAAATCTTTTAAAAAAATATACATTTTCGTTTATTACCAGTTCTAAAATGTTTTTATACCCCGCGGTCTTTTACCCCGAAATGTTTTTTTTTTTTTGAGACGATATAATCGGCATTCGGAAGCTGCGTTCGCGCATCAGATCGCACAGTATATCAGAAGATGTAATTTTTTTAATTTTTTCATGATTCGTCCACAAAGCCGCAACGTTTAAATTTGTTATTCTCGAACGGTAAATGCTAATCTTAATCACTTGGAACGACACATTTATGCAACGACACAATGTATCTATGCTGTTTCGCTAATGCATGGGGCCGTGAGAACTGGGTGATACGGAACATATTCGGCACGTACATATTATGCGGGAACTCAAGACCGAAGCGAATTCAAATATTCAGAGATTTATCGCACTAATCTATTTTCAATACGTTCTTATAATATTCTGAATCCGGTTATTTTCCAAAGAATCTCGGCAAAAAGCAAGGCATCATCGAAGAAAGGAGAACAAATCTTTACACCCTTCACTGGTTAACAGTTTTTTTTATACCGTTGCGAAACCATAAAACCGCTGAAGTCGTACCTTGAATAATTTTCCAGCCCATTGGAACCTACAAACCTTTTTAGTAAATGAAGAATATTTATAGATCTATAAAACAGCTGTAGAAATTCTGTGGTGCAGAATAGAATTCCTCGGTTCAGAGCTCCCTGGGTAGTAGTTACTTTTTCATGTGACCATTCTTGTTACAGTAATAGATGTACAAAATGTGACGAACTCAATTTTCATGTTGCCGGAATTATCAGTATTGCAGTGCTTCTTAAATTTGGTAATTCAATCTCCTTCGCTACAACCTATATATATATATCTCTCTATAATATAAAAAGATTTCGCCGCTGTCGCCGCCGCCGCCGCCGCCGTCGCCGCCGTGTCAAGAATCGAGGGGGGGGGGGGGACAGTACTTGGATGGGTGACCGCGGTCACCCATCCAAGTATTGAACCCGTCTTTTGAAGTATTTGGAATAATAAGGGTTTTCGTCCAGAAATGGGTGCGAGCGCGCGAAGCGCGCGAGCCACAATAACCCGCTAGTATATATATATATGTATAAATTATAATGTGTATATATATATATATATATATAAATCGAATTGGCTGAGAATATTTCAATTATGTCGTTAATTAACTTTTCTTTCACCAGATTTGAGCAGATCTGTTTCGGGTTCTCGATGTGAATACCAAGATAGCACGAAATAAATTGGTAACATGTACCGAGTGACGACAAACGTTCAATTAATACGTAAATAACTCTCGGAACCATCGCACTCTCGGCACGAAACGAATGTTGAGTTGAGAGATTTTACGAACGTGAGAGAGAGAAGCCCCCCGGGCTCGGACGTTATTTAACTGGCTCGATTTGAGCCACTCGTCAACTCAATTAAAGCGACCGAGCACGAACGCTGATTGAAATAAGCAGATAGAGACGACAGAGCCGAAGGAAGATTTCGGTCATCTTAAACATTGCCGGGCTCTCGGGCGTTAGGGCGACGTTCAATGTGCACTCCAAATAGTAACCCCGGGTCACATTCAAATCTTGCTCTTTACCTCGCTCTCCCACCATCCGTGGTGCAAGAGTTGGACGTAGAAAAAGAATAAAAAATAAAAGAGTGACGATACAAGACTTTCTTCGTGGCTTCCGTTTATCGCCGCGATAAAACTTATCTTAAGGGCCGTTTACGGAATGTATAGATCGTACCAACTCGGTACGCCCTTTTGACTGTAGACCATTGAAATCGATACGACGCGCATACTTCTTCAACGATAGACCTTGAACGGATCCCATGCAATGTGTCTAAGCTTAATCTCGTCCGTATATGTCTCCTAGAAATGATTTCCAATGAAAATCATACTTCTTTTTTTAACCTAAGAAACACTAATGGATATTGAAGTAAATGTAGATTTTTTTTCGTCAAGCACAAACTCACAGTTTTGTCAGTATTTTAGCTTCCATTTTTCATAGACGTTCAATCGTTTCATTATGACGAAGAAAGTTTTTTGTTTAAGGAGGGTCCTGCTTTACAAGGCCTAAAAGAAGCATTTTTTCAGGAATTTTTTAGGAGGAAAACAACTAGTGAGCACGGTGTATTTAGAGGTATGTTTTAATGTATATTCGAACTGTACGAAAATATTTTTTTTTTTTTACACAAAACGAAAAATTATTGCATAGTTATTGGTCGATTCACTGCACTGCAGTTTTCAATTGGCGGGAGAGATGCAGGTCGTAATTCTTGACCGAAACAAAAAAAATCAAAAATATTTTTAATTGTTACATAAATTTATTCTATGTGAACCTCGGAAAAGGTAAAAAAATCGACAAATCATAATTTTATTCAGGATTGAAAAAAATGTGTTTTTGAGAAAGAAAAAACAACTTTAACCCGGATAGAAAAACGTGCCGTCAAACGGGTTTCGTACCATTGGTGCCGCCACCGTTCCGTCATTTTTCTATCTGGGAACGTGCTATAAAAATTATTTACAAATACTTTTTTAATAATGTTTTCGGTTCACATAGAAGAGAATTCAGCACTGAAAAAAATGAGCTTTGGTTTAAGTCGATAAGTCGTTTAGTTTTTTTGTTATCACTTCCGCCAATTTAGAAAAATAATAACCAATAACTATGCGGGGTGCCAATAACTATGCAGTACTTTTTTGTTTTGTGTTGAAACCAATTTTTTGGTACAGTTCAAATATACATTAAAACATACCTCTAAATTCACTGAGCTCACTTGTTTTTTCCTAAAAAAAAATCCCGAAGGATCGGTTTTTTGGGATTTTTTCGCCTTGCAAAGCAGGACCTGCCTTAACGCTAAGTTTTTATCACACATATAACCTCCAAATTATACGTTTTATTTAATGCGTCAGAAGATTTTTTCTACGTAACTGATAATTGTGTCAATAAACATTAACATTAATTTGTATCTTTTTTAAATTACATATTCAATCCAACATCGTAACTTCGACACGAAAAAAAGAATATTGTTTGGCGTTAATTTTATGCGATAACAAGAATTTTTTCCCGGTCTACTCGCGTTATCACGCGTGTCCTCCAAATTTAAAATTCATAGAATCTTTTCTGCGGCGGATCTAGGTACATCGCTTGAAAGCGGTAGCTAAAAAGGTCTCACGTGCGGAACATAACTTTAAAGCGCGGGAGCAATGTAACACCGAAACGATCGAGTGCGAGGGAAATTGGTTCGGGATACTCCCGACCGATGTACCCTCTATTTTATTAGAATGGTTTTTCCCCCCGTTCAATTCGATATAACGGTTGTAATCATAGCAAGGCTGCAGTAGCGGAGGTTATGTTTCAGAATCGTGATCGAAATCGCCAATTACGCTCTCGGAATCTTCTACAGATTATCGATATTGATATTCGACTACATACCTTCGAGAGATTCACGCGAGAGACACGCGTTGTTGTAAATTTCCAAACAGTTGATAATGTCACATTGAAACTTGCCATCGTTGTTGTTAAGACGACCATAAAAATAATTGAGGTTAGGTTAGGGTTAGTACGTAGCGAAGACATTGTTGAGCGCGAGGGCGAAGACCCGTTTAGCAAGACGACTCGATTAACGACGGCTCGCATGCAGCGATGACGAAGGAATTTCATCTCGATTGCCAGCCTCGTGGGATAGGACAGTCGAGGAGAATAATTGAACAAGTATCCGCCAAGCGAATTTGTCTCGTCGGCGGCGATAATTCTTCGCCCGAGAGTGGTACGCGATAAAGCTTTTCCGATCGACTCCCGGCTTCGGAATAAAATTAATTAAGTTTTTCTCTTTTCACTCAATCAATCCAATTAATCTTTTCAATTGTGTCAAGCTTGCCTTCTCACTGCTCACCAAACTTCGCGTTGTTGGTAATTTCAATGACGGATGATAATTAATTGTCGAAATATCCTTTTCGTCACGGACGATTTTTCAAGCATACCTTTTAGCCGGAATAGGGAGTACACAATAACCTTAAAGTTGTTATTTGCAGTCGTACGTATTAGGTTAAATCTAATTTACGGGTACGAAGTTTTTGTGCGAATTGACCGTTGAATTTCTCAGAGATGGACAGTGAAAAAAAAATGTCCGAACGGCCCCAAACTGTTTATTCGCGGACAAAAAATACTGCTACTGGATGTGTGTGTATATATATTAATATTCTTACCGCCTTGAAGACGAAATGTTGTGCAAAAAAATAAATCTCTGCGTACCTCAAGTTTCATATAAAAATTGACGAAAGTTACGTCGGTTGGAAATTAACAGACGACGTCAGACGCGTTAACGCCATTAAGTGTTAGTCCCGAGATCGAGGTATATTTTCGAGCGGTTAACTTGACGCGAAACGATCTAAGCGTTACTTGCGTTACATCGAAGACCGCGGGTCCGATATCCTCGTAGTTACGTTCCTGAACGATCAACAAGTAGTTCCAGCGGGACGAAGGTGGGGTGAGTTTGGATATGTTTGTTCGCCGTGGATGGTACACCGTAGCGCGAGAGTAACAGAGACAAACCGAGGGCTAGTGGGGTCGCAAGGCTCGAGAAGCGAAGCGAGTTGGAGGTGGTTGGAGGGGGAGGATTACGGACTGCTGCTGCCGCCGCCGCCGTCGTCGCTGCCAGGCAGGGCAAACCGAAGGCATCGCGTTCACGGAGTTCAGTTGGGTAAGCGCGTTTGTTCGGCGTCGATCTTTGCATCGTGACGCGGCTTCTCTTCTCCACGAGGAGAGAATAGCACGACAGCGAGAACGACAACAACAAAAAAAAGTCGAACGCGACTAAATACAGGACTAGATGGAAATTTTTATTCGGTTTACTCGTCGTCCCGACGATTGCGTTCGAAACGTCGGTATATAAAATAAAAAAAGACATCAAAAGTGTAACTAAATGGAATTTAAGAAAATATCTATAATGAACATATTTGTAATATCGTGAATCCGGGTAGACACACATATATATATATATATATATGTATTAATCGGGCCAAAGTGGTGAGGTGAAATAATAAATGTGTCCCGTGCGGGATGTCGCTTACGACTGCAACTAGTGGTGGATAAACGGGCGAAGCCGGTGTATCGGGCTCGCTTCATTACTTGTTCTACCTGTTATTATTATTATTATCGTGATAGCCTAATACCGAAGATACAGAACGTACTTGCGAGCGTTGGGTAAAAAAGTGTGTGTGTAAAGTAAAGAAGTTGGATATATATATGTAAGAGGGGATTGCGTTAGTGAGGAATAAACAGGGCTCTACGATAGTGCGCGTGTGAGGACGAAGACGAGAAGAAAGAAGACGACGCCGTCGTCGTTTTCGTGCACTTGCGAGAAACCGAGCGCGTTTGTCGCTCGAGCGGGAGAAAGAAGAGGATAATAATGGAAGAGCGACGGTCCCACGGAAACTCGGGGTGCCGGTGGGCCTGGGCGAGGCCCCAGACACGGATCTCATTGTTGCTCCTGCTTTACGGAACTCTCGGTGAGTCGGGACTATCTATACGCTACTTTTACTATAGAGGCCTCGAGGCTTACGAGCAACAGCTTTTTCTCAGGTGTGCGCGTCCCTTTGGTTCTCTCTGTTCCTGTATGTGTGTGTGTGTGTGTGTGCGAGTGTGTCTGTTGCGTTCGAATTTATCGTCGGTGTGTCCAAGCGCACACGGTGTGATGGCGCTCGCGCATGCGCGTAGGTGCGCTGGGCCCAGCAGCGGCGGCAGCGGTGGGGCCCCGCGCGATTCGTGCCCGAGCGTCGGGGAGTTCGGTGGACGCGAGGTCGGCCAGCTTCGATTGGCCGAGGAAACGCTCAACGCCGGCGAGTCCGCGTCGAGTCGAGGGAGCGAGATAGAAATAAATAAAGGCGAAGGTGGAGATAAAAGAGGACGGGAATAAGGGGGGCGCTCGCGCTCTCGTCGCTTACCGGTCTTGGGACTCTCGAGTCCTCCGAGCCGTAAGACCCAGAGAGACTGTGGAGAAGAGACTATAGAGCTTCGCGTAACGTCCGTGCGCCGAGGCGACGGCTGCGAAGCGGGCCGGATAGTTATTCGTTACCTCGTGAGAACTTTTTAGTTTTTATTTTTATTCTCTTATAGCACGAGCAGGTGGATAGGTGCGTAAAACAAAAACGTTGGAAAGAACAAAAAAATCTTATTGTAAATGCTACTGCATCTGGCTAGGAAAAAAATAATGAAAATTGCTATTTATGCTGTGACTACTGAATTTAAAATTCCGATACTTCTACTTTGTTCATACGCACCGGGTGTGTTATTTTTTAATTCATTTTATAACGATGTGCCGTGTCACGGCAATCAGGGGCATTGAGAGAATATATGTTTGGCGTGCCGGTTTCTAAAGCAATACAGCTTTACGTGCGAAGGTCTATTCAACGAAGGGAAATTCACGCGACCGAATTCGCGAGGCAAAGGTGAAATTCTCATAAAGCAGAAAAAAGGGGATTTTTCGCCTTAGTTGTCAAAGCCGGATCGGCTTTATGTCGGATTTACTACAAACCAGTAGAGAGGCAAATTCATCTCCGTCGAAGTACGCTCCGACTCATCTTTATACGCCAATAATCAGTGACATTGCTCGTACCGGAAAATATGCGGCAGGTTCGCTGCAATCAAAAATTGAACTCGAGAGTACTTTGTTTAATTGGTCAATTCCAATTTTTTTTATTTTATGTCATTGACATACATGCGCATGAAAATGCATACATTTAAAAGATTCATATAGTCATATATATATAATACAGTATACATGTAATATTTGGGATGTATCTTTTATTGAACGCGCTATTAAACCGTATCATGCACGGCACTTTTTTTATATCTGACGCTCGAACTGTACACGACGTTACTGCCTTTCTTTTGCATCTATTGCGTCGGATATTGCAAAGTAACGAAATTCTCGCACGATCTACGTGGTGAGTGCAAAATTTGTTAAATATGTGGGGGAAAAAAAAATCTTAAAGGAAATTATATTTTACCAATAAAAATGTACTCGTTACTTACGGCATATTATTTTGCTACCAATGAATGTTTCCGTGTTTTCCTATAGCGTAAATAATGAACGTAATATTTTTATTCACGGTGAGCATGAAAACGGTAACAAGAAACACATTCACGAACAAAGGAATTAAATTTCAATGTTGATTGCCATCTTCCTCTCGAGCTCATGTATCCTCCATGTATTTCGTTAACGAGTATACTTCCGTAAAAATCTTTCATCTGAATCATCGTCGGTTGGCCGATCGGTGATTAATCTGACCTCGAGAGGTGACCGATCAGTTACTCTTCCGCGCATGCGCGTGTGTGTGTGTGTGCTGCGTCGACGTCTTTCGTTCACAAGTCTCTCCGAGTTATTTCCGACGGTTCGCGAAATGTGAGATTTATTATCAATTTTCCGTTCCATTCTCGCCTATCTATTCTTATATTACACATACAAAGATAATATTTATACCCTACAAACTGTGTCGCTCGTATGCGAAATAAGCACGTAGTGCGCGACGTAAGGCCAAGTTAAGGCGTAACGAAAACTGCCTTGTGCCGACGTGACGTCGCTTAAGTTTATTGGATTCCACGCGGTGCTGTAGGTACGTAACGAGAGGCGGAGGAGGGAAGCACCAAGCTCGACGCACGCTTGGCACGCCGCTACGATTTCCCATTCACGTTTCTACCCCCACGCGTCGTTTGTCGGGAAAACTCGTCGTAGTTTATCTGTCCCCTTTCCCCGTCGTGTGGCCGAAGCGTGAGAGCCGGCGTGAAAGTATCCGGCGTTCCATACGTTCGTATGGATTACCATGGCTCATGTATTACAGTAAAATTCCACGAAGCATATAGACTGGTAGTCACAGCTGACGAGACTCGTTGCAGGTTCACACCGGTGAATGAGCCTCACCGTGACGGATCATGAGAGTCGTGTGGGTTGATATAAAAACTGGGGGAGGTTGAGGCACCCTGATCAGTTGCGATTTACACCGAACGTCGACGCGTAAAACAAACGAAAAGTTGAGAAGTTTAATTTCAAGTTACCAAAGTTGTATACGGATTTATAACGGTGTAGAGAGAGTCAAAACAGTTATACAGGTGAACATAACATGTGTCGTGAAGAAAAAAAAATGTTGCCTCTCGTGTTATAATTTAACGGTAGTCGCTTGTTCAAGAAAATTCATTTATAAGAAATTCGCGGATCGATTCTCCAATTCTATTTCGTCAATGTACTGAGGGATTTCCGACGGCATTTTTCTTTTTAGCTTTACGCGTAAAAAAAAAGTTGCATTAGAGAAGCTTAGTTTCGCGTTGAAAAAAGCTGCTTTTATAACGGTGTAGGAAGAGTAAAAACAGTAATACAGGTAAACAAGGTATTTCGTGACACGAAAGAAAAACTTGCCTCGCGTACAATAAATGTAACGTTAATCCATTGTTCGATAAAATTCATTTAGCAGAAATCCGAGGATCCATTTCCCAATCTGATTTCGTCAATTTATTGAGCGATTTCCGAGCGCATTTTTCTTTTTATCTCGTCACGTGTATACGCTATATCGAAGTGGTCTCGTCTCCTTTTATATTTCACTTTATCCCTCGCGTTCTCATATTAGATTTTTTTTTTGTTATCTTCCCATTTCCCTGAGCGTGTTCTCATCGGCGCGTCCGAGGCGTGTATAAAACTGCGGATCTCCGCGTTCACAATTTCGAAAAGTTATCGTGCCCGAGGTATGGCGATAAATGAAAACTGGCTGAAAACGGTTGCGGCACCAAACCGAGCGAGGAGTAACAGCGCAAATCCAAAGAGGGTTAAGGAAGGATATCCGAGCTCTCGGCCTGCGGGGACAAAGGAACGGCGCGCGTCGCTTTGCCGCGCTGCTGCCACCAATGCCGAGGTCGCCGGCCGTTTTGTTGTAGGTGCACGCAGAAACTACACAGCTCTCGTAGAGCAGTCGCGCACAGGATCGCGCACTGCACAGTACAAAGCGGGATTTCTACGGCCCCCCGGTATAGAAACTCTTGCTGCGAAGCCCGCGTGTGTAAACCAAACGCGCGCGGGGCCCTTCCACAAGGGGGGCGCCCCCTCCCCAACCGTTCTTATTCCCGCCACTCCACAATTATCTAGAGCCCCGATGCGACGAACGTGTTTTCTCTGCCGAGAACCGATTGCAAGTAAACACTCCTCGATATCTCCGCTCCTCACCGGCTTCGTTATCGGCACGTAATCTTCGCTCGACGATAAAAAAGAAAAGTCATAACGCAGTCATCGATCGATACAATTGACTCATCGTACCCCACGAATGTTAACGGGGCCATTTTCGCCTCGAAGCTATTTCCGAACTCCCTAACGAAGAACTGCGTGCGCTGAAGGTTTTTTTTTTCCTGAGGTTCTTATTAAATAATATCGAAAAACGGTTTTTTCCTACCCGCTTTGGAACGAACACAACATTCCGCGACTGAATAATTAATAAGTGGTAAAAATATCGGGTTATATATATATAACTGTAATATATTAGTAACTGTATTATATATATGTGTACATATGAATTTTATAAAAGGTTGCATTTTCATGCGCATGTATATCAATTTCATAAAATAAAAAAATTGAAATTGAAAAATTAAATAAAGTACTCTCGAGTTCAATTTTTAAGAGTACTGTTATAGGTATTGGTGTTTGAATCAAGATTTTTTCCGGACGCTATACTTTACTGTAGAGGTCGATTTGAGAATAAAAAAAAAAAACGATAGAGAAAAAAAATTTGATAGTTCAGTAGTATTGAGACAAAAGCATAAAACAATTTCGTTATTCCACCGGTACTTTTCAGTATATCTTTCCCGTGTCGACCGCAAGCTATGAATTCTTTGTGGCAGATGAGAGAGGCAAAGGAATCACTCGCCCCGTTCACCGCTTTTTCGGTTAAAATCGCATGGTGAGATACATTTTTTTTTTAAAAGTCTTATCGATGCCTCGCTGACTGGATGACTTACCGGCTCGTCTGACTAAGTCGAGCGAGCAAAAGTCACGTATGCGTGGAGTCTGTGTGTGTGTCGGAGCGTTCAGCTGTACGAGATAGGCGTGGCGAACCCCGGGGAACTGTTTGAACACTTTTTTTTTTGCATAGCAAACATTCGCTCACTATGTTACTTTTTTCCGTACACTTTGAAGGTTTTTATACGTATCGAATCGACAATGTCCGATCGGTTGGTAGATGCGTCGTTGGACCCTCCCTCTTTTATCTACTGAGTCAATACTTTATGCACGGACGAATGTACATTCGTATATGCATGCAGTGAGCAACAATAGAAGAATGAAAAGCGTAAAGACAGATGGCTGAGTTACGGAGGTTCGATGAAGCGCGAGAGTCGGACGTCGAGCTGTTTGTACGTTCGCGCTCGCAGAGGGCAAAACTATCTATAGATTAAAAATACAAAAGTCTGGCCACCGCCGCGTCAAGAATCGGGGGGGGGGGGGGGGGGGGGGGGGGGTGTTAGCTTCACCATACGGAGAAGGAGATCCCTGTATATGAAGGTCACTCTTTCCCCTTATCGTGAAGGAAAAAAAGTCAGCTTCGTTATACACGGAGCCTCTCCTCGTTCGGCAAAGCCGACGAACTTAACGTCGGAATTGAAAACTTTTTGCCCCGTAGACAAATTAATCCCAGTATTTGCAATATTAAGCGACGTGCTGAGCGACCATTGTGTTCGGAAAGAATAAAGGAGTTGTTAAGGCCAGACAAATGCGATTGTTAAGGCCAGACTTGTGTCACAGAGCGTGAAACTTGGCATAAGGATTAAAATTAGATTATTTTTCCAAAAATTCGCTAATTAGTAAACTTGTGTCTTTTCATTTATTAGCGGTAAAAAAAAATGTCGGTGAGGGATTAAAGAAAAAATAGCAGAGAAAAAAATCATTAACGTCGATATGACCTCCACAAATGAAATAAGGCGTCGAGGTTCGTTATCGACAATTAAAATTTTTATCGAGTCAGAGATTTGATGAGACTAAAAAAAAAAATAGATTTTCCTATTTTTTAGAGTTTGTTTGTCACTTTTTCTCATTTTTTTTTCTTCGAACAATACACGAGATAGCTATTCTCGAGCCTGAATAATTTTACGGTTATAAATCCTAGTGAAAAATTTCGAATAACAGAAACGCGCAGCAGGCTGGGCGCGATTTTCTTAACTGTTACCGATTTACGATCTCGCCGCCGGCTCGGTCGAGGGCTCGGAGTCGGCTGGCGTACGGCGAGAGGGGAATCTTCGCGAGCGTGACGCTCACGCGATTTGCTCTCGGAGTGTATTACAGTATATAATGGAGAGAACGTATAAGCTCGGAGGTTGGGAACGAGATGGCGAGCGGGCACCGGATGACCGCGACTCGAACCACCAGGAGACGACTGGTTTCTCTCGTCTTAGCGAAGGTCGCCAACCAGCGTTGCGTTTATCGAGCACGCCAACCCCCTCGTTTAAGTACAGAGCGGGCTTCGCCGATAAAAAAAAAAAAAAAAAAAATTATATAATTTTCGGTCTGTAGAAAATAAACAGTTTACAATCCATTTTCCTGCCAATTGGAAATCGAAACGTATTACAACCCATTACCTTACCCCGAGCCGACATGGGATTTTATTTGCGCCACTGAAAAAACGGTACTTTTTCGCATTAGTGCGTAGGGCGCTTCTGAGCATGCGCAGTATTTTCTTTGCACGTCTTGCTAAATAGCGCCACTTTCGCTAAACTTTACAGTCATGAAAAGTAGGACTTTTCGTATATGCGTTACAAAAAAAAAAAAAAAAAAAATGGACTGCATTGATTAATACTATCGATGAAACGACGAGGAAAATTAATTTAAACGTGGAAATTACTCGACACGTTTTCTAAAGATGAGAAAAAAAAGTCACTGAGCCTCTGTTGGTTTAGTTCCTGTTATCAGAGTACGCTGAAAATAATTCTCCGACGTCGAGAAAGAGAGAGAGAGAGGGAGAGAGAGAGATGGTCGGAGTCGTCCCGGGGAATATATCCCTTATCGCTCATTCCCTTCAGTTACCTTCGCCCGCGGAGGCGGCTGCTTGATAAGTTGGAGCTGAGAACCTCAAGGAAAGAGCCACGTGATGCTCTCTCGAGGAACTTCGGAGTCTTAGCATAGTACATAATGTACATATATATATATATATATATCGCGTGGCTGAAATTAGAAGGGCTTATTTCCGTGTATAACCATACAACATGCGCCCCTCTGGTTTTAATGACGCGATGTATATCTATATATATGTAGTATGTACCTGTGTATATACCTATACTGGCACGAGAGTGCGAAGTGCACAGGCCTGCAGGCAATCTGCTAGCAAGAACCAAGAAGGATCCTCACGAGTGATTCATCCTGTGGACTGGCGCTGCTGCTGCTGCTTCTGCCGTTGGTCGGTACGACGACAACGTCGGGAAGACGCGCGGCGACTTCCCGTACGTGGCACGACCGAGGATACCAGCTCAGTGGCGTAGCGATCGGGGGTATCGCAGGTATACCGATACGTGCGTTCGACCGCAGCGGGAACACCTGGACAACAAAGAGCGACGACTCTCCGACGGAATGAAAGAAAGGAGAAAGAGGAATAAACTAATTGGGATTAGCGAGAGTATGGCTAGGCAGGAAGCAACGACGCTCTCCGGCATTGTCAGAGAGACGGAGATGGCGATGGAACGGGAACGTCTCTGGCCAGCGGACGGTACTTCACGGCTGCGAACCGCCCAGAGCAATTATCGCGACTCCGGAGCCACACAGTTTTAATTCGGTAATTCCCGGTAATTCGATTAAACGTTGAAGGTAGAAAAGCTTGCTGTTGGGCGAGATAAAATTTAACTGGCACCGGTTTGCTTCAAGCTCCGACAATCGCCGGGCGCCACGACGGTCTTGCCTTTATATTTTACTTTTTTTGAATTAGCGAATTGCATCGGGTTAGTTTCGCGATAGTGCGGTCAGTAGGAAATTGAATCGGAAAACTCGCACCGCGCCCCGTGCGGGACAGCGCAGAACTAATCGGCGCTTTCGGTACTTAACTCACCGGCCCTCGAGTGCGCCAGTTCGTAAACTCGTGTCGTCGTTAATTTGGTTCCACCTTCGTCGTCATTTCGTCGAGACTAATGATCCTTGACAAACAAACGTTTCACGAAAGGGAATTATCAATCACGGACGCAGATTTGTAAATTGCTTCGTTGAGGGGTTCAGCGAGGTTCGTCCGACCGAAAATTCAGTCACTTTAGATTATTTATGACAATGCTGTAACAAAGAGAAAACAGTTGTCTTTGTGGTACGACATTGCGAAGAAGAAGAATACGTTAAAAAGGCTTATATTATTAATAACATTGTTGTTGTTAATTCTATCTAACGTGTACTTTTTGCATATGACGATGATTCCGAGAGAACTACTGAAAATTTATTTAGTGACCATAGATGAACTATTATCCACAATACCCTGCCCTATCAACGGAACAAAAAAAAATGAATGGTACAAAATTTAGACAATGGCGTGAAATAAAATCGTGTTATTTATTGCTACAAAACAATTATATGTGTTACATCCATTCTCAGGTTTCATTTGAAGAGTGTGATATGCTTTATCTTCGGTAAAAATTTCATATCGATAACTATAACGGCTCTTGAGATATCGTGTGTAGACCACCGAAAAATGTAGTTTTGAGGCAATCACGATGGAAGTTCGCACTCACGTGACCCGAGCTTGGTCCTCGAGTCACGTTTTTGTCTCTCCCATCCGTCATTTTGCGAATTTGATACTAAATTTAACGGGTAACAATATTCAACTGTTAAAAAAAATGGTTCTCTTTTTTTCAATATTTCAAACATACCTTTAACGACCGAGTAACAAGGTTCGAGCATGATACTTTGATTATTTTGTCAAAAAAAAAAAAAAAAAAAAAAAAAACTTCCGGTCGGTATCATTTGTATTTTTACGAGACTGAGATTTTTCATTACGGTAAATGAATTTTTTTTCTCTAGCAATGGTAACTGCTGTGTATTTAATTAACATCGAGCGAAGCAATCTCTAGCGCAACAACGTGATGAAAAAAAAAGAAAAATTGAAACAAGTAAAATACGCTCCAGTGTCCAGAGACGCGGTAGCGTCTCGACGCCAAGTAATTAAAAAGAAGCGTTTTTTTTCGCTACTGTATATACATACTCAACTATACCGGCAGTGAATCTTTATTCTCAATGTTCTCGAAAACTAAGCTTCGAATCGGCATTTCAATGACATTCAGCTTTATTGTATGTTTTACTGTATATTAAAATTTATTGAAAAATTGTCGCAGGATTTGATTTTCGGCAATGTTGTTTTTGTTGATTTCATGGTATACTGTGTCATGAATTACGCGATCGGTATTCGAGACTCTGCGCGCCTCTCCTCTCGGATTAAAGAGACTTCAGATTGAATGGTGTTTGCCTCGGTCGCGAAAAAAAAGTGGGTCGAAAAACGATTTCCCGAGTGCCCAGAGGAGCTCCCGGCGGTTCATCTCTCAAATGCAAGGGATTCGAGGAACGGAGCGGAAGTGGCGCCTTTAGTACTCGCTTAGCTGCGAAAAGCTGAACAGGATAGATTTAAAAGTACGGTATATGCCTGTGAAAACGTACATCTAATACCGCCGGAAACCGCGATAACACCTCGCCTGGGCCCCGAGCTACATGGTCACAGTGACGAAAAATGTCGACCCCTGCCCCTGCTCGGGGGACTCTGCGTCACGTGGCATTTCCGTTCGACTGACTTCGAATAGAGTCGACGCTCGCTCGACGATAAGCGTTCGAAGCCGCGAGCTTTAGTGTCGAATAAAAACGCAAAACTACCCCCCGTTCGTATGCCACACTATTATTTTCTTCGTTCCTTTTTTTCCTATCTCTGCCCTCTGTGCGAACGAGCGAATCGCTTCGGTAGACCCAAAGACGGCATTTTTTTTGCCACGTACACTCGCTTCGCCGAGTTTTAAGGTAGTCCTTTCGTTACGTTTCACGCCGTCTAAGTTTGACAGAGGAATGAGAGAGAATTACAAACACTTCCCGGTCGGATAAAAATCTGAAAATAATCGAGCATGTGGAAGGTACTGAAAAGATTGTTTGTGCATAATAATAATTCCAAAATATTATTAACAAATTACTGACAAAAAAATTTGTGCAACAAATTAAACGCCAACCTAATTTTTTTTTTGTCACGAAAATGATTTTTTACTTTTTTTTTGAATACGTATGAATTTTTTCAGAATTTGATGTAATATTTGAAAACTGCGTTGTCTTTATGTTAAAATTTGTTAAAAATCGCAATTTTCAAACTTTGTATAAAATTTTGCAAAAATTCATATGTATTCAGAAAAATTGACAAATCATTTTCGCGACAAAAAAAAATTACGTTGCCGGGTAAAATTTGTGGCATCATTTTTTATTTTAGTAATTTGTTAATAACATTTTGAAATCATTATTACGCACAAACAATCTGTTCAGCACCTTCCATATGCTTGATTTTTTTTCAGATTCTTATCCGATCGGGAAGGGTTTGCAATTCTCTCTTAATCTTCTCTCAAACTTAGGCGGCGTCAGACATAACGAAAGGACTCAACCCTTAACCGTTTATAAGTCACACCGCTCGAAAAAGTACAGAAACGGGACTAACGGCCGCAGAGTGGGGGCAACGCGTTGCTACGGTAGCGCCTAAAAGTGGGGATAGAGGCGTGACTTATAATGGGTTAAAGAGATTCGTCGAGTTTTTACACCTTTCGCCATAAACACGGTGCCGGAGGCAAAGATTACTTTTACATGGATCGCGGGCGTGGAAAATGTCGAATGTGGTTACCGCTCCTCGCGAGACACTTTGTTTACAAACATAACTATACATTAGTTTCTATCAGGCAGCAGCGTCTGCTCGGCGCGACAGCGGATTTCACGTCCCCGAAGGGAATCTCACCAAGAGAGTACACGCCGGGTATTCGAGATACCAAGTTTATGTATAATTCACCTCGTACATTCTCGCTTCGGAACAGCTTTTCTCGAGCGATAGGAAAGTAACAGTTCTCGATGTACCGCGAGTGCGAACCCACTTTTTGTTTTGGGCTCCCTCTCGCGGTAACTCGAGTTTTTATCGTGAACACGTACCGTGCGCGATTTACTAATTCAGCGATAAGAGATACAAGTCTGAAAACATCACTCGAATTTCAAGTTCGAGACTTATTTTTTTTTTTTTCATCCGTAAAAAAGGCCATTTAGTGGTTTATTATCCTACACACCGTTTCCATAGTGGATTACTTCTCGATATTCATTTTTCTTTTTTATTCGAGTGCATCGAAACTCCTATTTATGATATATTTTTTCATTTGTAAGATAGTTATTTAATGCTTTTATCCTACAGATCCGTTCCATAGTCGATAATTAATTGTTATAAAAAACATGTCCGGATGTGTTCGATTATAGAATTTAATACGCGTCAGTTTTGGTTTGCACCGGTAAAAGTCACTTGGTGCTGTTACCTCGTTGGTCGGTTCTATAACAGACAATTGGTCGACATTAAGATTTTTTATTCTTATTTTTTTCGCCCCGAGTGAATCTGCGAAATCGAGTATAGAATGTCATTCTATTTACAGATTTTCCACCTCGGTTGGTTATAGATCTTTCGCCGCTGTACTCGGTTAACGCGGTTTCATCTATTTTCGGTATCGAATAACAGCCGGAAAAGCGGAACTGTTGCCGCCGGTGCATATAGGTACAGGAACTTCGTCGTTTACCGTCGAATCATTACTTCGTTTAAAATAACGAACCACTGTGCGACGCGACCTCGAAGTATTGGCCCGTTGAACAGTCGTACCCTGTACATGCGAGTGTACTCACGTTACTATGATACGTGTAATTATTCGGGTTCATTCGTGTACCAGCTACACATTCATTGCAGTTAACACGTAACCCGATTATGCATGAGGGCTTTCTTGTACTCGGTTCTCTGTACGGACAATGTACGCGATGAAAATTGAACCTTTGCACATTTCATTGCCTCCAATTCCCAAACAAAATCGGCTTCCTGTTTCAACAATATACCCATTATTCGAGGGGTATTAAATTTTTTTGCCCAACCGTCTCGATTAATCGATCGTACGCCGAAGTTGCGATATCTAGTGAACCCTTTTTTTGTTTTTCTTTTAGGCTTCGTCATTCTAATTATATTTCCGTTGCAAAATATATAAATTGCCAAAAAAAAATCACATTCAATTTCAAATTTCAAAGTAAGAACTGGCAATTGTTTTCGGAGGATTGAGTTTTGTAAATATATATATTGAAAAAAATATATCAAGCTCGTAGAAACGATATTTCTAAAACCCCTCTTTCTCACGAAGTTTAAGCTTCGTTTCTTCTTAACAGTTTAAAACTTTGAACCGATAAAAAGTAAAAAAAAAAAAAAAAGCAAAATGGGAACTTCTAAAACTTGTGAAAAAGTTCCACAAGTTTTAAATCATTTTAATATTGAAACTTCGCCAATGTAAGAGTAATCTAGTGAGGTGTAAAGCGTTTGAGCAGCGATCGGCAAGATAGCGCACCTACAGTCAAATTCAATTTATCTTTCGTCACAAAGAAGATGTTCTTTAATACTTTCCTTATATCCCTGCAAAGTACTCTGGCACTCTCCTTTCAAAACCGGATTGCGCCTATCAACGTCTCGAGTATTCTCAGTTTCGAGTTCGTTTGTTTTATTTTCTCGTTCTTCACTCTTCACCTTTCACACTTGGCCGTTCCGGTTCGGAATCGCACGTGTGTGTATTGCGCGTGCGCGTCGTGCACGCGTGTATAACCTAAACGAGTTCGCCGTTCGCGTTACGCATGCGCGCGCGCACCCTATACGTACGTATTGCGAACGAGATCGAGCCAGGTCGGAGCGAAGTTGCCGATGGCGAGGAGGGAAAAAGGCCGACGTCCCGCGGGAGGGGGAACGGGTGAGAAAGACTATAGGCACAAAGAGGCTTTGTTCGACAGCAGTTCGAACGTCGCCGTGGCACGCTCGATCGGCGAACCGTGAGCTCTCTCTTTCCTTACACCGTTTCTCTCTTTCCCTTCCCAGTCAACAACCAGAGAGCTTTGGTGTGCTACTCGAGATCTCGAAACTCTACTCGACCCTCTCGGTCCTCTCGAGTAGGTACACGTCTCTCCTAAGGTTATAAGTCGTGCTTCTCGACGATCATGGGTCTCGGTCACGTTCTCCGATTCGTCACTCCTTAAGGAAAAAAAAACCTCCGCGATAGAGACATCGCTTGGCAAGAAAAAAAATTATATATGTACATATTAGAATATCGAGGGTAAATTATCGGGATCGTTTTTTTTTTCGTAGATGAACCAGTCGTTTAAGGTAAATGTCCCTATTCCCGACCATGCTCCCTTTACCGATCATTTCGGCGTATAACGTCATTTACGAGGCAGCCAATGCATAAAAACGTTTATTAGTGGTCTAGAAATATTCCGGAATTTGTGTAGTGTGAAAGGATTGTAAATTGCAGAGTAAGTGTAATAATTAGTACATAATATTATCGCTTTTCTTACCGCACTTCACGACTCGAGCGGTTCCTTAGAAGTAAGGTTAAGGATTGTCGATCGCGTAAATTGTAAATATTTCGGTAAAAATCCGTTTTTAACGAATAATTCAAGCGTTAAATGGTTCGTTGTAGTTCGGTTTACATATTCCCGAAAAAAAAAACATCGGATAAACTTTTTTTTTTTTAATTCGCTGTTCGGGATTGGGTACAGAAAAATTCTTGCCTGTCCCCATTACCGTACATGTGAACGTCAGTTCATTTTCACATAACCAATAAAAATGTAATAAATTTTACTTTTGCTAAAACGTTTAGGCTGAGTTTACACAATGCTGTAGATTTCAAGTTCGAAGGCTGGATTTATATTTATTTTTCCTTTGCAACCTCTGTCATTCATGCTGTAAAAAAAGGTGGTCGGTAATGGGGGCCATGCCCTGTCGGAATTGGACACAGCTGGTCGGTAGATGGCACATGCACTAGTGTGGCTTTATTACTCTTCATCTAGGAAAACACTTTGACGAAATAAATTGACGAAATGGATTGAGTCTACGATTTTTGGAAAGTGTATGGTTAAAGCTATCGATTGATGTGAAAATCATCCTCGAATTAACTTTTATCACGTTTGACAACGCCATTCGTTTCCCCGGTCGGCCTTATAGGGGTTGGGAATGGGAACATTCACCTTATGTATTTATTTATTTTTCAAGAGTTAACGTTAGGTATCGAATTGCCAATTTGGGCGAGTATGATCGATGCGATGACGCCTAGTTGTTGTATTCTTTAACATTTTGTTTAGGTGTAATGCGTTTCTCGTAAAAAGAAACAATAAAAAAAAATAATTTCAACGATTACAAATTAAGTTTGAAAGAGCCTCGCTAATTTAATCATTTCGGGATTATATTTTACACCGACGACGTCTAAAAAGTTTCATGAAAATCGGATACACTTCATATTGCATACATTAACAGGATACCGGAGGGTGTGAATAATTGAAGAAGGGTCAAAGTAGTAACGCGACGAGGGGTTGGTGAGCGATGCAATCTCTATAGCCTCCTCAATCTTGTCATACTCGAGTGTCTCGGGCACACGAAGCAGCCGCATGGGATACTCGCATGTTGCAGGTATCACCGCATCAGTCAGCTTCCATTCTCGCGGCTGTTGCCTGAGCTGACTTCGCTGACAAGAGGAAAAAAAAATGGAGTAAGTACCTTACAGGACGGAACGTAAGACAGGGCAGAGAGTCTCGAGTGTGAGGGTATAATGTAGTGAGGTGGAGTTAAAAAGCTCCGCCGATATCGGTATTAGGGGTAGAGCTTTGGACGTGTCGCGGGGCCACGAGACTTCGAGATGGTAAAAATGCAAGCGTGCAAGACGAGGCAGAGAGAATATATCGTATATCAGTTTGGGTCCAAGAACGGCCGAGCGTAGCCAGCGGAAGCTCCTTAAATTTACCTGTAGAGAAGCTTTTAACGAGCTTGGGCTAACTTTAAAGTGGCGGACTCGGTCGTATATATACATATAGTACGAGGATGTAAGGAGGAATAGTAGCGGAAGCCGAAAGTCACCGGAGCTTGGTACACCAGGCCCAGGTTGTTTATACTATATATCGGCTTACACCGACGAGAGGTCAAGATAGAGACACAGGGAGAAGGTACAGGCTGCGAGGATGAGAAAGCAACCGACTCGACGGAGTGCAGATTCGTATTCATTATAGGACAATTTATCAATAAACTGTCGAGATCCAAAACTGGTATGATTTCAATTAATAGAGAATCGCTGGTCAGAGGCATGTAAGTTACGTAGTTATTATTTTTTACTTTTCCGATTTTTTTTTTTTAGTTTTTTAACCCTGGTTCGTCAAATGTATCTTTAGGTGCCTTCGGTCGTTGAACATGCAGCGTCAGAACGCGATGTTGATTCCTGTGTAACTTTTGAATGAAAATGAGAGTTTAGGTTTAATTGTAGTGAAATCGAAACGCCAGACTTCGCCTGATAGAAACAAGCTATGGGTCAAAGCAAAAATTACTTGTTCAAAAGTTATGAAGTTTATAAAAAATGTCGCCCGTTGTATTGTCTTCCTTCTTCGCAAATGGTATTAAATTTCGTCCATCGATGTATTTAGCGCATAGGTACAGATGAGTAAATTATGACTACTTGATTATTGAAATATAATGAGCGTGTAAAATTAAATAGCCAGACCTATCAAGAAAACGAGTTGCAACTGGAGGGCCCCGGTCAATCGCGACAATTAGTCGCTGCATTCGTTCCCGTAATTGATTGTCCGTACGCCTTCAGACGCAGCGAAATATGGTGGAAATATGCCCGGAGAATACGGAATTTTTTCCCTCTTGGCATCGAAGTATAGTTTCTGCGTGCCTCTAAAAAAATTTCGTATCTCTGGTCAATTACATGCGACCCCGGGGTCAGTTTATATTATTTTTGTCCGCCTATGTGTGCAATCTGCAGTAAAAAAAATCATCGTTATTTTCAATATTTTTCGACAAATTCTCTAGTCAAGTATGCATGAAATTTTTGATGCGTGATTGTTTTTTTTTTTTTTTTTTTTTTTTCGTGTACGCGAGTCTCGTTTCGTCGAGCCGGATAAAACGCGAGAGTAAAACGAGGTTTCCGAAAAACACGGTAAAACTTAAAAATGCATGCATGCATAATGTAGTGTAATTAAAAAAATGGCGTTTGATTTTCCTCGACAGCAGACGATGTGGTTTCGGCATGGAATCGAGTGCCCGATTCGAGGCTCCGAGACGCGTTTCTCTCTCCGGTCCTGTGTGCGTCTCACGAGTCCGAAGTGGCGTAACTGGTATACAAGAGGACTCGCGAGCCGACGATTTCTCAGCGACGTTGCCAACTCCGAAGTCCCCGAGACGTTTTGTCAAAGTACTGTCTCGTATACAAACTCCCCGATATCTTTTTCATTCTCGTGTTTCACTGCTGCAACGATCTTAACGAAAGAATGCGTGCATTTCCCACAATAATCTCATCCCGGCCGCCTTTCCTCCGCTACTTCAGCATATATATATATATATACTAGCAGGTTATTACGCCCATTTCTGGACGTAAACCCTTATTATTCCAAATACTTCAAAAGACGGGTTCAATACTTGGATGGGTGACCGCGGTCACCCATCCAAGTACTGTCCCCCCCCCCCCCCCCCCCCCCCCCCTTCTCGACACGGCGGCGACAGCGGCGAAATCTTTTTATATTATATATATATATATATATATATATATATATATTTATAGAGGGGTTCATATGGGGACCAAAATCGAACTCTTGCGGTACATATGGGGACATTTGGCACATATGGGGACGGTCCCGGTATTATTCTATATGAAAGGGTAGATGCTGGGACCGGTCCCCACAATATAAAGTGGGTGAAATGAGGACCGAGCGAAGTTTATGTCGATGGGTTAATTCGAGGACCGACCAAGAACACGGTTATGAAAAATGCGTTGGAATTGAACGATCGCATATTAGTTAATATGCAACCAATTGTTTCTCAATGAAATGAATATACCAGATTTATTTAGTATAAACGTAAATAAGAGCACACTTCGATTACCTTCTTGCAGACGACTTATCGAAAATAGTCTAGTTAACTAACTTTGGAAGTCAGTTGTCTTGTAGATATAATGAACGGATCGTAATGAATTCTTCAGCATTTTATTGAATGGATAAAAAAAAATATTCCCTTTACAGCGTTATTGTCAATAAAGCTCCGGGCTATGTTTTTAATGTAATGAAACATTGTGTGAATTGTTCGAGGCAAGGGGACGCACCAACTAGGTTGCAATGATAGTGAAAAATGACAGTATTGTGAGGACCGCTGCATTACATTACTCCGATAATAAGTAAGAGTAATCATAAACTGTACTTTTTAAGAGCTTCCGATACTTTGCATTGTTTGCTAGAAATCTATTGCACCAAAATAATACCGTATCGTTAAAATAATTTTTTTGGCACAAATAATTGATTTCATAAAAAGGTGGACTGTTATGAAAATTACAGGCAGTGGTACCCAAATATTTTTTGCCCGGTCCTGATATGCACCGTTACATCAAAGAATCTTCAATATAGTAATATGGGTACGCGGCAATCTTTCGGCTTCAGTTCGCCGTAGTATACAATTCGCGCCTCGGTTTCCGAGAAGTCAATGTCAACTCGCGACTATCAACAGAAACACCCAGAGTTTCGAAGGAGCAGAAACAGACAACAAACCTGCTGGTCCCCATAAGAGTCGGTACAACACAGTTGTATGTTGTAAGGGTGAATACGGGGACCGGTAAGCTGAGTTGTAAGGAGTATTGTGAGGACCGCTGCAATACGTTATTTCTTAATAATAACTGCTGGTTAATTAATGTCCCTTACTGGGATGGTCATTAGCGGTTGACGTACTATTTATTATTTGACTTGGGAAGAGTGAACATAAACTGTACCCTAGAGATCTCCCGATAGTTTACTATACTATTGAAAATCAAATATCCGTGCAGTGTTCCGTACGAATTTCAAGAGCGCGTCATCCGCTCGAAGCGGTTTCCGGGTAATATGATTGAAAAGTTCATTCGGCAACTTCCCGTATTAATTTATCAAGAGTGCTGGAATGAAGACTGAAGGCAATTGAGAAAGGTAATATAAAATAAATAAATGAGATACAAATAGAGCAGGAGGAAAAAATCTACAGTATAAAACTTTCAAATATTTCAGCTAAATTCTCTTCGATTAACTCTACAAAAAAGCGTGTTGTCAAGTGCGTTGAAACGACTCGTAGCACACATGTTGCAAGTGTCGCGCCATCCAAGCGCATTAACAAAATACGCGTCCCTCCGCTTGCGTTTCAATACTCATTACCATTTTTTTGCATAACTATAATTTCACCTTACGAAAAGTTCAAAGCAGCGTATGACACCAGCAAGTAACGTTCCAGAATTTCGTCCAGGCTTTGCTGTGGCTATTGGTCCTGTAATAAGTCGATTTTCCATTTTTTTTTGTAGGAATCTTGCTAATGAAGATGTTTACCTCGCTCACAGGCAACTGGTCCCCACAATTACCCTTACAACCTACTGGTCCTCATAAGTCTCCTTACACCATAACCTGCTGGTCCCCATAAGAGTCGGTACAACACAGTTGTATGTTGTAAGGGTCATTACGGGGACCGGCGAGCTGAGTTGTAAGGAGTATTGTGAGGACCACTGCAATAAGTAATTTTATAATCATAATAACTACTGTTTAATTAATGCCTCTTACTGCGATGGTCATTAGCGATCGACATACTGTTTACATTAGCATATTGAAATAGGTGAAAAGTATGGAAATTACAAGCGCGAACACGGAAATATTTTCCGAATAGTCCCGATATGTACCATTGAAGGATCAAGAATTTTCCGCAAAGTGATATTGAGACGTGGCACTTTCTCACCGCTAGTTTCTCGTATAATACATGTAGAACTATTTTTAATTATTATTCCATGTTTCGTGTTTCCGTGAAGTCTATCAACTGGTGTATTTTTCCTTGCAGAGTACGATAAGTTACGAGTTTTCTCGTAATTCGATAGAAAGCTAAGATACGAATGTTTGAAGACACAGAAAACGAGTGAAAAAATGCCTGAGCCGGTTGAACGGGTACCAGACATTATAATAAATTGTTTTTTCGATGATTAACCTTGGAAAAAACATTTGAAAAAAGCACAGCTACTAATTTATCACAAAAAATAAAGGTCCCCAAATGTAACACTCCATCAATATTGATGGTCCTGTATATAATCACTACATATAAGAAAACTAAATTTGCTAATATCTTTTTTTCCATGATATACATTACGATGTCGATAGGATTTCACGGTTCTAATTCGAAATGTAGACCTTTGTATACTGGTTTTACAATATGTACGTTCGGTCCTCATATGGACCCCTCCATAAACATATATATATATATATATATATATATATCGCGACGCCTTGTGCGTGACTTTAAAGAGACCTTTTCTGCTCGAATATATTCTCGCACGTCTCGTGATAATTGGCGTACCAGGCTGTATTAAAGGCAGGTGACTAAGTAGGCTGAGGGGAATGTAAGTGAATTTAAAACTCTTTTTTTCTCGAAAGCTTTTGATTCGATGGGATCCGGTTTTTTTTAAATTATGAGCTATATATGTGCATATTAGGCTATTTTGAGGATTTTTTTCGATGAACATTGTGTGATTGGAAGAGCTTTTATCGGGACCGGAGGTACCAATTTCTTTCCCGCTGACTAGGTTCGTGCCGCGCACGATTCTGGACAATCGATAGATCTGAACCAAAAAAATAAACGGATCGTCAAAATATAGTACCCGAAAGCGGTCGACTACGTACGACAAAAGAAAAACCAAAATGGCGTTCGTTTCAACTTAAAGTTCGTTTTTTTAATGTTAGTTTTTTCGATCTTTGTGATTCGTAATTTTTGGAAAAGTACGTGAGTAGAAAGAAACATGTACTTAGGCAACGAGGAAAAATTATCCAGCCACATCGTAGCAAAATCGGAAGGGAATTGGTCGCGCCGTTTTTGAAATATATGGGGCATGGATTTCGAGATATTCGTGTTCAAAGCTTGGAAGAGGTATAAGGCTCTCGACGGTCCAGCAGCTCCACGGCCGTGCGGACAATCGCGTATAACTTCCGCAATTTTTGTAACTTTAACATGAAATTTGTACACAATATCCTCCATACTGCAAACTTTAAGAATGTCGAGACAAAAAGTGAGAAAAGAAATTCTACTTAGCTATCCGCTCTTAAAACTTACGGGTACGTAATGGTGTGGAAGTTAGCAACGTTGCGCCAATGGAATCATTGACAGCTGTAACTTTTAGAAATTGTTGTCTTCCTAGCACAACGACGCAAATATTATATTATATTATATTATATTATATTATATTATATTATATTATATTATATTATATTATATTATATTATATTATATTATATTATATTATATTATATTATATTATATTATATTATATTATATTATATTATATTATATTATATTATATTATATTATATTATATTATATTATATTGTATTATATTATATTATATTGCTCGGAAAACAACAGTTTACAAAACGTGACAGCTGTCAATAATTTCGGTCGAGCTGTAACTTTCATGCCACGAATACGTATGCAATCTAAAGAACCCCTTGCGTGCTGAAATTACTCTACAATCGTACAGTAGATTGGTTAGTTGACATTGAATGGTCACTTCTGGACAATATATGCACTTGCCGTACACATGCAACAAGAACGGATATCACTATAATTTCAGGCTAAAAGCTCGTCAAGGCAACGTGAAACTTCTCAGTCGATAACAAAAACGGTAATCCAAAATTCTCTGTAACGATTCAATTTTGAGGGAATAAACGGTGAGCCGCGCCCGATACTTCTGCAGTTCACTGTTCTCATCGTTGCCGTGAGAAATTAACAACTTGGGAGATTTATTCCTTATGACACTCATCGGAAATTATCATCGGCTGAAGGCGATGTTTCAACAAATCGCCTTCCCATTTTTTTTCTCTTCGCAACCTTTAATATCTCAGACAAAAGCAAGCAAGTAAACGCGTGAAAATAATAATTTGTTTGTTTCCTTAACATTAACAGTATCGCAGAAAAATACACAGGGAATGCAATTTGTCGTTGTTGGAATTTCGAGACTGTGCGAAGCCTGCACGCTCGGTAACGAAACTGCAATGGATGCCATTCGCATACGGTAGATATCTGGGAAAACCCAGCTCGGAGGACATTTCGCGTCATTCTCAAACGTCTCCGGTCGCCGAATGGCATTCGTCGCAGTCTTTGTTACCGAGCCTGGTGCGACACGCTCGTCCGCTCAATGTTGTCGAGGGACATTAGCACTTCGCCGAAACTATAACGACGACTGCAATCGACCGCTAACTGAAGAATCCAACCGTTGCACAACGTCCATTCCATCGAGGAACGCGGTATTTGCTTCTCGCGATATATCTGTCAGCGCGTCCGTGCGCACACGAGCGGGCGGAGGAGAGTGGTGGGGGATGTAAAACAGGACCGGGCTTTATTGCCATTTCGGTTTGACGAACGTCGTTATCGTTCGTCGAACGAGAGCCCACCTGTCCCCCATACCACGCCCGATCGGCCGCTCTCTAGCACTCTCGAGATTTCGACGAAACTGTTTTTCATCCCTCTGCACGATTACGGCTCGTATGTGTGACAACGTGATATGTACGTATAGCGGGGGGAAAAAAAATCGTTACGAAATCTCACTGTTTCACTCTCCCTCCCTCTCTCAAAGAGCTTCCCGCTTCGTTCTCTCATCCATCTCCGCATCGGCTTTTTCATAGCTCTTTGCTCAAATCTCGTTGACACGATTCTGCTATTTTTGTTCATTTCACACATCGGGAGCTGCGAGGGAGATTCGACCGAAAACAGAGAGAGGGAGAAACCCTCGATGCACGATTTCCAGCACAGCCACAGATTTTTTTCGTCCGCTCTTCATCGACGGATTTCTGCATTCGTCAGCCCGAAACAACGAACGATTAGTCATTCGGCGAATGTGACGGGTTCGCGGCTACCTCGATCACTGTTCGGCTTATACGCACTCTAGTCGGTATTACTTCCACTGTCCGCACCTATTGCTGTACTCGGCATTTCGAAATTTCAAACGGAGCCCTGCACATCGATTTTCTGTACTATTACGGTTATAGCGATGGAAGACCGTTATCAATGTTTGAAGGCGATGAGAACTTTTCTTAAATTCATTGTTATTTATTTCTTTACCTTTTTAACATCAACGTCAATTTTGGTGATCCTGTAAAATCGTTTTATTAATGATCATTGCTGGAAACAAGTATTATTTTTTCTTACTGTGCGTGAATTTGCATATCAAATGTCTGTGAGTAAAATCAGTGGCGTATCCGTGACGAGCGAGGAAAAGTAGAACATTTTTTGCGAAAAATGGTTATTATTATTATTATTATTATTATTATTATTATTATTATTATTATTATTATTATTATTATTATTATTATTATTATTGATAATTTATTTATTATGAGGCTCTACGACGATGTCCCTTGAGAGCTAACTCCAAATACAAATGAGATCAGAACATAGAGGCACATCACACACTTAACACATCTAACATCTAACATATTTCACATTCTGACCGGATTTATAAAATAGCGAGGCGACAATAAGTGTCACTAATTGAACAACAAACAAATATTCAAGCAAGTAAATAAATAAATGCAGCCAACGCAGAATCGCTTCACGTTCCTCCTCCGCCATTAAAAACTGATAGCAACAGCCGCAAAAAATCTCCAGTGACGAAGCATTTGTCACCGCCCGAGCTTTTGTCACCGTTATTTTGAAAAAGATGCATATTTATTAACTCTAATATCGAGTTGCATCCCCCGCAGATTTGAAACCGTTTGTTTCAAGCTGCTACGATGGAAAACATAAAAACTGTGTGACGAAGGCGGGGACAAAAAGTGTTACGAAGTTTTTAGCATAAAGTTAAGCCGAGCAATGCTAACCGCTGAAAACATTTTTTTTTTTTTAATTTCCAACGCGACAAACAAACAAACAAAAAGTGACACCAAAATTGTGTATTTATTTGTTTTTATATACAATGCCACTCAACCACGATAGAAAGATGTCGACGAGAATTTCGCCGTTATAATCACGCGTTAGAAATACCTAAACACTGGAACATCGAGAGAGGACATAAGTTTTGCAAGATGAGAAACTCGTAAGAGTAGAGTTCATGCAGCTAAGCGAGTTCCCGGAACAAACGATCCGCCGCGTAAAATCGTGACCGTGAAAAACTTGCGGAACTTAGTCAAACACTCGACAAAGAATCTCGTTGAGCCGGACGACGGTGGCATCGGTATTTGGGTCCCTCTCTCTCTTCCCTCTCTTATGTTTGGTCCACTTTGCCAACAAGTTTTTGCTACTCTGTATACATCCCGAGTTTGCTACAAAGTTCAATGAGAATGGACGCGGCGGAGGAATAGAGTGGAAAACGGTTGCGGCTTGCAATGGCGAGGAGAGTTTGCCGAGGATCTCGTTTACATCGACAATAGGAAACTCGCTCGTTTCTTTCGGTGTACGACAGAACTCAAAAGATCCCCGGAGCATTTCACGGTGGTGAATAACTTTTAAGATTAGTACGAGGAAAATTTTAGAGTTCGGGAACGCGACCAAGAGAAGCTTGCGATGAAAAATCCGAAATACAGAAAGTGCAGCTGAAACCACTCTTATTCTGTTTGAGTTTTTTTTTCGTTTTTTCAAATTTTTATATACATCTTCATCGATTTTGGCGAAGAAATTAGTAGATTATCGACATACCATCGTGTTTTCCCAGGAGGGACTCGGATGCGCCGTTAAGAGCATATGAAATAAATGTAATGAACGTTTTTCACATGAACTTGCGTGTAAGGTCAATTGAAAAGTCTCATAGAAAGGTGATGCACTATTCGACTCATCGTCTGACCGTACTGTGCCAGCACCCTTGAAAAAAGTTGATTGCCTGGGTTTAGTGGGGAGAAAAAAGTTTCCAAGCAGTCTTAAGGTGAAGTTAAGGTCACGTGACGGAGCCAGGAGTGTGAGAGAGAGCGACATTGGTCTTACGTTGGAGCGACAGAGAATGTGTTTCACTTCACCCTAAGCCGAGGTGAAACCGACTCGGTCGGTAACACAAACTGTAATGAATGGTTTTCGGAGATGGTAGACATTTCCTGAAAAAGCAAAGTATTATCTGGCATTATTATTATTATTTTTTTAATATTTGTTCAATTTTTCCACCGTGTACCCTTCTGGGTTTTTACGGAACCCCATCCCGATTTCCCCCTAGCATTCCCTACCCGCACTCAGCTGAGCAACCTAACTTCCGGTGCGTCCGCAACCGACTTAGCTACACTGTACCGCATTTGCCGGGGACAAGGGGAAACTACGGAAAACCCGTGCCGGTACAGACGGCCATATTGTACTGACTCTCCGGTATTTTTGCACTTTAAGTACAGTGCAGAAACACCAAACTTTCAGAAAAAAGCGCCTCCCGCTCAACGGTCGATGCGCCAGCTACCGCACGGCTAAGCGGTCACCCATCCAAGCACTGACCGCGAACGATCTTGCTTGACTTGGGAGACCACCTGAGCCTTGCGCCAACCACGCATCCACCGCTGTCGGTAAAAAGCAAAGTATTAGCTCATGTAGAATTTAATACAGCGTCCGATGATACTTCGCTTTTGTTCCAAATGTCAACCATTTTTGTATGGCATTGATTCGAAAAATACAACTATCTTTCTTGCTCCCATATGTCACGTGGTACCTGTTTCATCCCGCCTTAAAATGATGTTGGACATTTTTTCGCCAAACCCATAAATTGTTAAAATCTTTATCCGGCCAGTTACGCAGCCCTTCAGAATTTGCATTCTCCCATATGTCACGTGGTACCTGTTTCATCCCGCCTTAAAATGATGTTGGACATTTTTTCGCCAAACCCATAAATTGTTAAAATCTTTATCCAGCCAGTTACGCAGCCCTTCAGAATTCGCATTCTCCCAGAAACCTTAAGACGATGTGAAAAAAAAAAATCTCGATGATACTGAACTTTTCCGACGAGGACCTAATTATCGTCTGCTCAACTGTTGGCTGAAGGTGCCAAGGACTTGCGTTTAGCCAACAATAATGAAGAACCTTGAGAAATATTGTTGGCAGGTTTTGATACCGACCGGGTCTGTTTCATGTCGCCTTAAAGACCCTCAAACCGGGTGGATTACAGATCGGACCCGGATAGGCGAAAGTGGCGGTGGTTTCGCATCGTGTTAAGTAACGTCTGATAGTAAGTGAAGCCAGCCAGTTCTCTTCCCGGTCTAATACGCTACGTCGAGATGAAGGTAAAGTGAAGAAGTTTGGATGAAGGAGCGCGCCGTGGAATATTGCTACTTCGGTGATTTAACTCTCGTACTCCTGCGCTGTATCCCGTGTGCAACCACCATAACACCTATAACTGGTCCATCCAACTCGCTAGCTCCCTGTGTTTCTCGAACTTTCGAGCAAGAAACTCTCAATCCGGACCTAAGTGGTTGCTGACGAGCGGGCCGAAGGGAAAAGCCGGGCAGGTTAGCGATGGTGCTTGTACGGTTATTTAGAATTCCGTTCGAGAGGCTGCAAGCGGGTGGAGATTAGACGAAAGGCGTTGCGAACTTTGGAAGGAAAGAAGTGCGACAGCCAGGACAGCCGACGGACAGGTATGCTATACTGACGCTGCAACAAAAATGGTCATCGCTCGCTATGGCTAGCCAAAGTTTCGCAGCTGCGAATACTCGGGACCTAAAAACCCCCGGATAACTCAAACTACGGTGTAGACATTTAGTAAAGTAATTCGAATTAAATGTCATGATCTTTTTATTTCAACAAGTTCAATTCCAATTCAATACATATCGATGTTCTGATGCCAAATGGTCATATAGACTCTGCTTACATACGGCTGGTATGGCGTTATGGCTGCTATGGCCTTTAAGTTGTAAGGCTCGGCCTTGTTGAAAGAATATTTTATTCCCAATAGCCCGATACTTGACTGTATCAAAAACTTCGAAAAAATTCAGATTAATAATTTTAACAATGGATTTTTTTAATGTCATTTTTTTCGAACAATCATTGTTTGGGATGCATTACCTAAGCATGACTATTTGTAAAAATTGTCCAGAATTGTGAGACTGAAATAAATATGTGCGTGTGTTTTTTTTTAAACCGGGTTTATCAACGTGTCAAATATGGTCACAATATGTGTGCTAGTATGAACAGCTTTATTTTTTTGCATACAAGGCGTTAATTACAAGTTAAAATCAGTCACTTTCGATTGTTTTGGGGGTTTTGAATATCGCGTTTGCGGATGTTAAAGATTTGTTAATGTCAATAAAAAAAGACCTTCGGTAGGCGCACGGATAATGCCGTCCATGTTTAATCGAGCTTCTACTGAAAAAACTTTCCTCTTTCTTTCGAGTGTTAATGAACGTTTTGCCTCATATTAGCTGTCCAGACATTAGACCCAATGAGAGAAAAATTATAAATAGGCCAATAAGCAGTGATTAGTCGTTTAACAAGAGGCTGTTCTCCGTTTTGCCGTTTTGTTTAGGAAGTCGACAAAAGTTTTTCACTAACAGCCAATCAACTATTCATGCATCCGGTGCACAAACGATAAATATCGTTCCGTTGGCGAAACAAATTTCAGCGAAACTTCGGCTGAATTTAACGAATTCTCAAACGCTCACGGGTAACAATGATTATTGATACTCTTCGCGATAAAAAAACCAAAACTTTTTTTAACGTTAACGTCAAATCAAACGTTAGATTAACCAAGCATTGTTAAATTTTCATTCATTAACAAACAAAAAACTCATACTTTAATGGACAATTAAAAAAAAGTCCTCACGTTTTTACCCGCACACGGCATGAGTTTTTTTACCGAGATGTATCAAACTATTTTACAGTCCGTTTTTCCCCGTGCATGAAATCAAATTTTCCACATGCAAAAATAACTCTTCCACCCCATAATTTTCATGTCTAAAAATTTCCCAGTTGTTATTTGTCAGATTCTGTGTTCGACTCTATCTTTCAACGAAGACCGATTCACCCACGGTGTTCCATGATATTTATTATTTCGCAGACAGTTGCTTTTTATTCCACTTCTTTTTACCACACCCATTGATTCCTAGTTCGACTTTATCGTGGATCCGGAATTTCGTTAGAACACCTCCAGAGTTGGGACAGATTCTCGACGCTGCGTCCCGCATGATGGCGTCCCAAATGCCTGCAGAAAATCTGTCTTGGTTCGCGAGTGTAACTCGAATATGAGCTCGGACCTCGAGTTCTACAACCGTCTCTCCTTCCACTGCCTGTCCTGTTTTTATACATCTTCATACCATAGGTACTCCAAGCCAGCGACGTTGCCAGCGACGACAGAGAGAAGGCCCGCATCGTACTCGACCTTCTCTTCATCCCCGCCAGTTCCGACATCCTACACACGAGATCGTATAAGTATATATATATATATACACACACACACACACACACACACACATTCACGTAGCCCACCTTTAGCGCAGTATTTTCCCTTTTCTCTAGCCGCACCATATCTCTTTACCTCTCTGGTCCTTTCCGTCTTTATCTCTTCCCTCTTGCCCGCACACGTCCCCCAACACTCGGGACCAGCGCAATCGGTATACCACGAATAGTAACGAGCAACCGGAACAACGACTTATCTTCTCGCAGATATCGTAACCAGAACGACACTGCGCACCGATGCCTCCGATTGCGTATTCTTTTGCTTCTCCACCTACGTTCCTGATGCTCAGCATGTTACACGAAATATGTGTAATTTGTTGCTAGGGCGGACCCGTAGGTGCTTTGTTGTTTGGTTTACGTGCGTCTCGTACGCGGTACCATTGTGTGGCGTTAGATACACATGGGACCTTGTTCTGTTGCAAGCCGTGAGATTCTCCGACGGCCATTGTATCAGGCGGGTTTTTGCTCTCTTCCGTGATACAATGAACGGCCAAAACGGACATGGCCACGTGGTGGTACCTCAAAGGAAAAACAATGCCCCGAACTTTGTTGGCGTAGTCAGAAGTTGGAAGAACTTTAACCCCTTCGTGGTCACACATATTTCACCGATCTCGATGGTCACACTAAGTCGATTCTACCCGCTTCATTTTTGAACCAGCATTGCGACCAAACTGTCGGTCGGAAAAATCTCAAAAAAATTACAGAATATCCTTCTAACATTCTAGTTAATGTACGAAACATTTTTATGAGAAATCAAATGCCAATATTAAAAAAATGCATAAAAAAGAAAAAACGAAAAAAAAATCATAACTCCGTAAATTTTTAATATTGTTGCCTAAAATTTGACCTTAAAGTTTGGTCGGCGGGTTTATCCAACCCACGGTGAACACGAAGGGTTAATTGGTAATGTCTGTATCTCATCATCCGACTGTAAAACCTTTCGGACAATTTTCCTTTTTTTTTTCCCAACCATTCCGTCGAACTGCACTCTTTGTAATTTGCGAAGCTCTCGTTGAGCTCTCATTCAATCGGGGCCGAACGAAGCGACGAAGGAGCTCTGCGATTACGGAGTCGCGTTGGCGACTGTATAGGGTTGGGTGGTAACGCGACTCGTGCCTTCAGTTCCATTCGATTTCACAGTACGGAGTATGCACGCTCCGATGGCACGCATCGGGCAGCATTGGTGAGACCGAATATGCCCGACTACTGTCGGACTGACAATGCAGAACAAGAGCACCACAGCTACAAAGGTACCGCGGTGGCTTGTCATTAGTTGCACGTCGACCGCTGCTGCCAGCCTTTGGGACGGGACTTCGGGACAGAGATTGTTCACAGACGACAGGAATTATGTCGACTCTTTTAACATCCGACCCTCGCGGCGTCGCGACTCGTTATACAAAGGATTAATTAAAGTTTTTGAAAAAAAATCCATTTTAAATAAATAAAAACACATGTTTACAGTCCCTTGGAATAATGTTTCGGCTGCGCGACTCGTTATACGATATGAATGAAGGTAGTACGAGCACGAGCTTGAAAATTCGATAGTGTGCCAATTTTAAAAATATATTACAAACGATGATTTCCGTAAAAATTCAAGCCACATTACCGGCAATTCACATTAAATAAATTCAAAGTAGACAGATTCAGCATGGTTACTCGTTGGGAAAGGGCCGCGACCTCGTTTTTGTTCAGTTTTTTTTTTTTCCCCCGAATCAATGCATGTGGGATCCAATAACCGTTATGGCGTACAAAGATTTCGAGGATTACAATGATATTTGAAAATATACGGCTTATCGAATGTTTTAATGAGAATCCTTTAATTAATACCGGCTATTAGTCTGCCATCCGTTGTCTGGCTCTATAAGAATATGGAAACACTATGAATTCAGGACGACTGGTTTATCAATTGTGCCAAACCTTCATAACCAATGACCCGCAGGCGTATGAAAATCCGTCAAATTTAAATAAGAATTAATCATTTGCAAATTTATTATTAATCTTGAAACTGCAGTGATACATTTTCTGTTCAAATACATAGTTTGTAGGTTACGTTCGCGTGTCCCGGTCAAGCTGTGTGACCCAAAATTCGTTCCGTCTTAATATTTAACAGTGCCCAAAGAATGCTATCGGATAGCGTCATACACATGTAAAATAATACTTAAACGTAGTAAAATTTGTTTGAAACTTAAATTAGCGATAGTTCTAAATTTCCAAAATACAAAGTTCATTTGATCAGACAATGTGCAAGTACTACCCCAACCTAGGTAGGGTTTGTTCCGACTGGTTGTTACATTCCAGCACTGGGACGAGACTGGCCAGACTCCCGGGCTTGGCGCGGTCTCGTGCCAGTTCTGGGATGTTAACAGCCGTCCGCAGCTACCCCACCTGGATATGTTATTATACACAGTAAAAAATACAGTAAAACCTCGATTATCCGAACCCTATGTTATCCGAACCGCCGCTGCTTCGGATAAAGTTTCTACTATCCGAACTATTGCGTGAAATTCTCGTATATTTACGTTGTTGCGCGCTACAATCAACAAACCAATTCGTGAACGTTCGAGCTCGCATAAACTTACACAGAACTACCGTGCATACACGTCAGTCGTATGCACAGTATTTATTAGTTTCTCAGCCGAGCAAATGCCTACGTGTTCAAAATTTATTTTCGTTAATCCACTGGTCTCGTAGTTCAGTGCGTTATGGATTCAACGTCCAGTCCGTCCACCTCTGAGCATAAGCATGACGCACTTACGGTGGAAAAAAAATAGAAACCCTCTCGAAACTCTATAAGGGAAAGACCAACACATTGTCAGCGTGTTCGTATGACGTTTGCAAATAAACGATCTCTAACATTAAAAAAAAATTTGGTTGCGAAAAAACGTACGACTCTCTTGCGCCAAACGAGAATTGTGGATTTCGTCACGAAGGTTTAAAGTTAGCGTTGAATATCATAAAAAAATACATGTATCACATTATTCTTCAAATATATCGCACCCCTAGAACAACAGTGTAACATCTCTTATGGGATTACCATATAAGTTGTTACACTGTTGTTCTAAGGGTGCGATATATTATAATTGTTTAAAATATATGGGTAATGTAATTTTTTTGATATGTTTCGCGCTGTATCGCTTAACACAGCTTCACTGTTCTGTTATCCGAATTTTCGATAATCCGAACCTCGCTCCGGTTCCAATTGGTTCGGATAATCGAGGTTTTACTGTAATTTCGTAAAATCAGAATACGAAGTTTCGTAAAAATAATTTCGTTAAATAAGTGACAAACTCGTCTGTTTCGGCTTCAATATACAAACTATTCCTTTTATTTTCCGCCTTATTAACAATTTTAGTTTGTACCTTTTTTTTTTAAACTAGAAGCCGGATGGTGTGATCGGAAAATGAACAAATAAAAAGTTGTGGAAGTTTGTCGAAAGTAAGTTGTTGTAAAAAGTACAAACTTTTTTTTTACTGTGCAGTGTCCCGAAAAAAAATGTTATTTCCTTTTTGCAAGGCGCTTCATCAAACTTTATATGACCACTTTGAAATGCCCGTTGGGCATTACTCACTGAGCATGCGAGAATGCCTCGACATCTATGTACGAGGCGCAAAGAAGCGCGAGTTCGACCAGCGGACGGTTAACCCGGAATCTTCGCTTGCCGCGTTTATACAACTATACGGGGACATCCAAGTTCTGTTTTTCTCTCCAGCTCGCTTTCTCTATCGCTCTCCGGATACGCCCGTCGATGTTGTTCGCGAAAGTGGGTTATGGGGATTCTTTTCTTCCTTCTCATTCGTTCCTGCGGGTGGACTCTATACCGTGGAGTTACCGGATCGAGGTACGTACCTACACGTGATTCAACGCCTGGATCATGATACCAATTTCCAATGGGTTGACGTGTCGGGAATTCCAGATCGGACAATCGATCCCGCCGTCCTCGCCCGCCCTCGCCATTGCTTCTCTCACGTTTCCCGCTCACACCGCGGCTCCACCTTATCCCTTCGCGAGACTTTCCCGTACCGAGATCACTGTACACTCTTTCTGATACCGCACTGCAAAAGTATGGTAACTTCACAGCGCGAACTCGTCGATCCCACCAGAAGTCTCATTACCGTTGGTCACTTTTTTTTCTTGCCCGTTCCTTGCTTTCTTTCGCGGTTCGTCGCTCGTCTTCCTCTTCGTTTAGCTCAATCCATTCGTTTCGTTTTTTTGTCACCGGGATTGGGTTGTCGAACTTCGTACCATTCGACACTTTTTTTCCGTTCTTTTTTCCCTCGCCGCTCTCCTCCGCTCTCCTCCGCTCTCCTCCCATTGGCAGGGCGGTATATCGAGCTTTTTCACACCTCTGCCACCTCCGTCTCGTATATTCTTCGCAGAGCGAGAAATAATACAGACTGTGCCAATGTCACACCCTTGACAATATCCTTTCTCAAAAATAGCCCGTGAGATATTTGCACAAATGCTCGGAAAAGGCTGTTACAGCTGCCGTGCCGTATGCCCGAGAGACATCCGCCATTCTTTGCGATCCATTCTTTTATTTCAATTTTAGCGAGTATTCCGTGTCTCAGAGCTTTCCTCCATCGCCCCGGGGACGAGAGAACGGACACGATACCGGACGGCGGGATAAAAGTTGTCTAGCGTCTTCTCTTTTCCTCTTCCCCTCTCGCACGCTGAATTGAATTGTTGGATAACGCAGTTTTTTTTTGTTTTTTTTTTTAGACTAAAATACAAGTCCAAAATCGGGTAAAAAAGATTAAGTAACTCTATATTTTATCGGCGAAGTAAAAAATAAAATGGGAATTGGCTTGAATTCCTTACTTATTTTATGTAAGATCTCACTTTCACTGATGCAACAAATTCAGGGTTTTTACTTTTTATGTGCACAGTTCCACTCTCAATATTACTTCTTGATAGCGCGGGGAATTTTGTCTTATGCCTACTTGTTGTTTTGTGTTATGCCTACTGCATTGTTACGACTTGGTCGGGCTACTGAAACTGGCCAAAAGAGGCTTAATAGTGTTCATTTCGAATAAGTTTTAGAGAAATGAGAGGAAATTGCGAACACTTCTGGATGATATAAAAATCTGAAGAAAATCAAGCATATCAAAGGTGCTGAAAAGATTAAATTTGCATAATAATAATTCCAAAATGTTATTAACAAATTGATGAAAAATAAAATTGTTCAACAAATCTCACGGAAACCTAACTTTTCTTTATGACAGTGCTCCGTTTCACTTTTCTGAATACGTATGATTTTTTTTTTATTTTTAAATACACTTTGAATTTTTTTTTTTATATGGGAAAAACGCGTAGAAAATCAAAAAATTCAAAATGAATTAAAAAATCTGGAAAAATTCATACGTTTTCAGGAAAATGAATGAATAATTTTCATTAAAAAAGTTATGTTTCCGGGAATTTGTTGAACAGTTTTATTTTTCATTAATTTGTTAATAACATTTTGGATTTGTTATTATGCAAGATGAATCTTTTCAACATTTTTTTCAGATTTTTGTACCATCAATAAGTATTTACAATTCCCTCTGATTTTTCTGAAACGTATGGGAAGTGAACACTATTCGCAAAGACTACCTGAACCATTTCTCCCTGAAGATTTTGTTTCGCAAAGCTCCTTGTCTCGGTCTCTGTATATACTCGCGGTTCTCAAAACTACGATTTGTTGTCGTCTGGCAAGAACGTTCCCGATTTTCCGGTTTTCGCTCCTTGAGCCAGCAAACACGGTCAAAAAAAAAAAAAAAAAAAATCTTGCGACTACTATAAATACGAATAAAAAAAAAAAACTTAGACCTTAATCGTTCGACCGAAAAATTAATCCAACAATCAATTACTTAAATACCCTACAAAAAAAAAAAGGTTTACATAAGCTTCGACAACGCTTTAATTCACCAACGTCCACAATTCCGTTGATGTTGCTTTCACGAGAAAAAAAAATGAAATCTTCCTTTCGGTCCACGAAATGATTTTTTTCTCTCAGTTTTGCTCAGCAGTAATTCCACCTACAGTCTTTGTATATAAATGCCTCCGTCTGATCGCGTATGGAGCTTCTCTTGTACCCACTCGTGTTATTATATACCGATAAGAGCGCTCATAAAGCTCGGAAGGAAGTATAACCATTTCTTCACAGAGATTTCGTCCCGCAAAGCTGCTTCCCTCCGCGTCCGTATATAACCGTCGTTCGCCGAGCTACGAGCGCTTAGCCCGCCCCCCCACCCGAAGCAAAAGACGGTTCGCGATTTTCCCGGCTTCTCGCTTCTCAAGTTTCTTCCTCTCGCTAGGAAGAATCCAGCGTGAAGGGCGCGTCTTTGGCGGTGAAATCTTGCGAATCACAGAGCTCGCTGTCTATGAGCTGTATTGTCTCTCCTCTCCTTCTCCTGCGTGCCCACCCTTTTCCATTTTCTTGCTCTCGGATTTCCGCCTCTATAAGTCTCATCTCTTTCATTCCTCTATTTTCATCTATTGTCTCTATTCGGAGCTTGCGCGAGCTCTTCTCGAGGGCGCGACCCCCCACGTCCATGAACCACCCCCTCCCCCCGGGGTGCGCGACTTCGCGAAACTCTCGCGTCCCTCCGGCCGCAGCAAACCCCACACTCCATTTCCTTCCTCCGACCACGGCTGCGTTTTGCCATTGCTCCGTTTCACTTCCCGGTTCTCTTCTTTCTTTCACTGTACGGAGGCTGTCGGGTTTAATCGTCCCTGCGTATACATCGTTGCCGGCTGGTCTTTTTAGGGGGAGAGCGGGGCAAAATGGCATAGCGGGGCAAAACGGGATTATGCGACAAAACGCAAGTGTCCAATGACTTTTGGATGGTGGCGGTGATTGTAAGTGGGGAAAGACGGGCTTGGAAATTCGGATCTATCGTTGGGACAAAATGGGACATCCAAAAATTATTGGGAAATTGAGTTTTGCCCTCACTGTCCCGTTTTGCCCCACTGTCCCATTTTGCCCCGCTCTCCCCTACCCCACGTCTCTCCCGTCTACTTGTCGTCGTTAGCCTCAACCTTTTGGGATTTTTTTTTTTTTTTTTTTTTTTTTTTTTTTTTTGTACGTTGCACAGGACGTCGCGACCCTTTGCGCTGCGCCTGCACGACAAGCCAGCGTCTTTCCCAACTCTGAATGTTCCACGGCGCTACGTGATGACACGTACCTCATGTTTAGAACGCGAACGTGGACGGCAACCACGAACGAAGGATCCGCGAGGAATTAAATATACTTTCCGAGAGGTGTTTCGTTAGCGCCCTCGCCCGAGCGAGGTGAGAGGGGAGAGACGCTTGACGCTTCGTCGTACAATCTTTCGGCGTCCACGTACAACCCGCTTACTCTTGGTACGTTATAATTTAACACGGAACATTTTTAATTCCCAACGGGACCACACCTTGAACGGTCCAACATTTTTCATTCTTTGCGTCTGTTGGCGAAGAGAATGTTATCGTGATTGTCCATGAATAAAAAAAAAAATTATCGGAGCGTTTGCAGGGTCACCGACGAGTGTCAAGTCGTTTTTTTAAGGGGATTAATGAGCGTGGGAGATGCATGCAATTTTCTTTTCTTTTATGAGGAAGCAATATGAAAATTTCAATTTTCAATTTTTTTTTTTTATTAGCTACAACTTATTAGTTGTAAGCTATCGAATATTTATTGCCCAATGATCGATATTATATTTTGTGAGGATCAATCGAAGCGTTTAAAATTTATGTTGCGAATTTTTTTTAATTCATGAAAAATTCAAACTTCAAATTCGATTTAAATATTCGTCTGTGAATAAAATAAGTGCTATATTCTTGATCAGCGTGGAAAAATACGTGTGATGAAATGTTGTCTCGGAACGACGCCTAACGAAAAAAGTTTATCGGGCATTTTCATAGCCAATATTGCAGATATGAGGGATTTTGCGTATTTTCAAACAGCGATATTTTTGCTTCCCGATGACATCGCGGAAAAATCAAGGTGTCCAACATGTTCTACGGCACAGAATATACAAGACGATAGATATGACGAGGTTGGAAAAGCTAGAGAAAACGGTATCATTTGGATTTTCTAGAGCATCGATCGAAATTTTCCAAAAATAAATTCCGCAGTACATAATTCCATGTAAATTTCTTAAATTCGTGATCCATCTCTCTGTACGGGCCGCTCGCCCTTTTACATACCCCACCTCCAGCTGACTTACCCCCTTACTGTGTCACATTGCACAAGGGCACAGGGAAACTGCGGAAAACCTGGCCATACACGGACGGTTCTTTGCCCAGAGATTGGTGTTTCTACAGCCAGAAAAATAATTTATTTGACGGCCACCGTTTATTTGGTTTAAGTAAAATATTTATTTGATTTTAATACATATTTATTTCATTTAAATAACTATTTACTTAATATAAATAAATATTTACTTGATTTAAATAACTATTTACTTAATATAAATAAATATTTACTTCATTTAAATAACTATTTACCTAATTTAAATAAATATTCATTTTGATAAAATAAATATTTTACTTAAACCAAATAAACGGTGGCTGTCAAATTAATCTCCGAGAAATCTCCGAGAAATCTCCGAGAAAATTGCGCGACCGGACGGTCACCCATCCAAGTACTGACCTCGAGTACTGCTCAACTGCGCGCCTATCGCTGTCGGTTACATAATTCCATGTATTTTTTCTCGCCGAGCACAGATCCAACATCAGTTTTGACCAAAATTCAAGCGTGACGATGGGAAGTTTTTTTCCATTTTTTTTTTCGCGCTGCGCCTGAATCGGACAGCGGTTTTGCGTAAAAGTCAAGCACGACGTTGACGTTGAAAAGAAGTTGAAAATTGAAATGTTCATATCGCTTCCTCATAATATCCTTTTATTCGCACAGCTTCCTCTATGAGGAAGTAAAGAATGCAGAAAATGCTTTCTCATAGAAGAAGCTTTGCGAATAGAGGGACATTATGAGGAACCGATATGGGAACTTCAATTTTCAGATTTTTAAACCTTAAATTAGGCAAAAATGCTCGAAATAGTCGATCAATAGATTCGAATAAATATAAATCCTTAGAACTATTTTTGCTTCATCTAAACACCCGGCAGATATCTGCCGGGTGTTTAGATGAAGCAAAAATACATAACAATTATTTGACTATTATTATTATTATTATTATTATTATTATTATTATTATTATTATTATTATTATTATTATTATTATTATTATTATTATTATTATTATTATTATTATTATTATTATTATTATTATTATTATTATTATTATTATTATTGATGACAATTATTTGTCATCATAATATGCAGTATGATCGGCGCCGGAAAAGATAAATGAATTTGAAAAATGATTTTTCAATCCGATAAAAAAGTGTATGCCAACAATGTATGTTTACGAAACATTCGACCTGTCGATCGTGTCACAGTCGCGACTGTCCGCGCACTTCGATCGTACTCCAATTTTAATAAGAACAGCGCGTCACGTATCATCTGCGGTCACAGTTATTTTACAACGTTTGCCCAATTCATCGCGCATTCATCTCTACCACAGCATTTTACCAATAAAAAAAAATATAATAAAACACGCGCGTATTCACTCGGAAAAACTCGCCCGAGTGTGTGTGTGTGTGTGCAAACTCTCGCAAAACGCATGGAAACGCTATGAAAATAAAATAAAATAAAAATCCACAACGAGGTAAACACGTCTAGATTCCCGAGTACAGTTCATACCGATTCGAGTTGACGCGCGTCAAGCGTATATTCGCAACGGGGTGAAATGGGAGTCAGCCTACGTGCGCGCGTAGAGTCGACAAAAAAAATGTCTATATAAAAACAAAAATAAATTAATTTAAAAACAATCCAAACGGAGCGCGAACGTGCGGGTGTACACATCTATAATGGATTCCCGGTGGGATTTTAAGTGCGAAAAATCTGACATCCAATTAAAAAATATGCTCTCAGCTATCCTCTATTTAAACCCGCGCACACGAATAATTTCATACATGCACATGTGTATGTATATCCGGTAAACATTCCAGATGTCAGCGTAAAAACTGCAGCATAGCTAAATTATTCCTCGCCGATTCTAAAGTGAATTGTATTTAGCTATATGCATATGTACATATATGTGTAACATATACATATATATATATATGCATTTATAGTTCCGTTTCGAACGTCAGTCAAAATTGACGTCAGCACTCCATCAGTGCGGCGGGGTGCTTTGATCTCCCGTCCGAGCAGCCGCAATCGCATTTTTTTTGTCTCACGCTATTAAAATTTAACCCTTTTTGCATTTTGTTTGTCTGGAAATGTTTCAACGGTAAGCCGTACACGGGAGACCGATTGCGTACGGGCGAATCGATGAATTGAATTTCAGTTACCGAGAAAATTATTCGCCGTGAACGGGCGGGTGTTTAACTGCGTTATATGTATTATCCGATAGTATTACATGCGCATACGATCCATGGGAATAGGGCTATGCGAAAGCGTTAATTTCATTCCGAAACTCTCCGATTCGCTCTCTCGCGCTTCCCTCTCGTCTCACCCGTCGCTTTATTCCACAGCGCACGACAGGCTCGGAGCGTTTGCCGAGTCTTTAACGCAATGAAACCAATTCATCGCTTCGAATAAAGTTTTCGAATTAATGGTAAGCTCTACTTTCGTGACGTTCTGTTGACTTAATTTTTTTTTTTTTAATCCCGCGTCCCTCCCTATCGAATGTCGTTCGAGCAACGGAACAAAAAGATAAAAAAACAGCTCCTCGACTTCCATTTGTAACACATTGAAAAAAAAGTTTATTAAAACTGTGTAACAGTTTCTAAATATTAATATTCGTTAGAAAAAAAAAAATTTTTGAAAAATATTTCATCAACCTTCCGTTAACTCCGATATGCAACAGCTATAATAATTGTCAACAAGAGTCCGAGCTGTGCCACGGCCCACGGATACTTTTTCCCTTCGATATTATTTCACTAATTAATTTTTTTTTTTCCGAGCACGAACGTGAAAAATAAAACGCTGTAACCGCGAAATTATGTGAATCAACACCCGCCTTCACCGTTGAATACGTCATGGTGACTCGATTCGAGGCAGACTTTTGGTTATCACTATTCAATCCGATCGTCTCGAATTTCCATTTGTGGATGGAAATTTGGAATCGGAAATCCTCTAAAAATTCGTGGCCGAATTTATAATGCACCGGGCTTCGTTCGATAAAAAAAAAAATGAAGGTTTTTATATCCAGCTAATTAACGCACTGAGAAAAAATTACATAGTAAAAGCAACTATATTGACTTTTTACCATAAAAAAAAGTTCCCAAGTGGAACGTCTACATTTTATAATTACGACAATGAGAAAAAATCATGGTTGCAACCATAATTATAGTTTGACCAATTGAATATGGATTATCGGAAACTATACGTTCCGCCTCGGAACTGTTCGTTATAGTAAGAACTACTGTTCTTTTTCTCAGTGCGATAGGTCATAGTTGCGGAGAGGGCAATAGTCGCTGCGCAAACGATTTTCGCACGATACCACAACTAGCACGCGGACGGTATAAAAACTACGATCGTCGGGCTCTCTTCGCCGATTGAGAATCGATTGAGTCGATGTTTGCGAGGAGCATTCGTCAGGGCGCGGCCGTACGTTATTAGCTACACGTATCAGCCTGGTCGCGCTTGCATGTTTAATGGCCTTTCGATGCCATACGTTCAGCACACTCTGATAGCTCGGCTGGCTAGAGAGCCCCCTCCCGCTCGCCGCCTCAGCCGGTACATTCAGACGAGTGCAGAACTGAAAGGCAAGCTCGCTCGCGGAGTTGCCTCGGCCATCATAGGCTGCCTGTGTGTGTGCCTCGTATAAAAGTTACAAAGTTCGCGGCGTTGCTATTCGTACAGTGTGTATAGAACGTAATAACGTATGCAGCTCCCCTATAGGAATGCCCCGTATAGTGAGCTGATTAAATTTCCTTTGATAAACGATAAACTCCGTGCAATTCGGCTTTAACCTTCGTCCGTTCGAGCCGGCACCTAAATTTCAAAGCTGTTTAAGCTACGGACACACACACTTCGACTGCAGCGAATAATAATTTCGTACTTCGATAAAGGAACACTTTTCTCGAAACGGAATAGGTAAATAAGGCTGACTGCAGTTGCTTCGAGGACAGTCCTGAAATAATACGTTACGTTGATGAAATTGTGAGGACAGTTATCAACATTGAAATGTCCTCGAAGTAGAGAATCCACCACGAAAGTAGAGGCTGTACAGTTGAGCCGTCTTGGCTGGCAAAAAAATCTTATCCGGCTAATGGACATTATTGTTTAGCCGGCTAAGTCCGTCTTAGCCGGCTAAGATGGTGTAGCTGGCTAAAAATTAGCCGGCTAAGATCGTTTGGCCGGCTAAGATGGTGTAGCTGGCTAAAAATTAGCCGGCTAAGATCGTTTGGCCGGCTAAAAATTAGCCGCAGTTCAGTCAGCTTATTTACTCATTTCTGTACTATTATTTGCTCAGATTCGACTACCTTTAAGATCTTCAAAATCTTATTCCTACGAACTAATCATGTCTCTCAATACGTCTCTATTCTGGTATAAGAAAGTTATCATGTTCATCATTTCCCGCGGAATAATAGCACTGCGAAAATAAACAAATAAAAACAGGTAATGTGCCATAGATAAATGTCTCGTTAATTTCATCAGTGTCCTTGTAATTCACAATAAAAATAAGTAGCCGGCTAAACTACGGCTAATTTTTAGCCGGGCAAACGATCTTAGCCGGCTAAGACGGCTTGGCCGGCCAAACTATAATGTCCATTAGCGGGATAAGATTTTTTAGCCAGCCAAGACGGCTCAATTGTACGGCCCTAAACGAAAGTAGTCTCGAAGTGTACTCTAAAATACATATGGAGTATAACCTATATACACTGACGCTTTCAGTAATCTTAAACCATATGAAAGATAAACATACTGCAGTCTTGAATGTTGTTCCATACTTATAGGAAATGCTTCCTCAGCGGCACGAAGTTGGACGGAACGCGCAAAAATTTTCCTGCTTCCTTTTACTTGGTACACGCAATCTGGGGATATTTTTTTATATTCGACGCTTTATTTAGTCTCACCTAGAGATAAGAATTTTTTTTTATTTCTCACGAAAATAAACCCAACCAGCTCCGGTACAAAATTTGTAGTGAAGTTTGCATAGTACGAAGCTACAATTATCTTATCTGTGCGTACGTGTAAAAAAAAAAAACCATGTGTGACTATCGCCTGGCCTCCGTTCATTCTTGTAGTGAGAACTACGGCTTGCCAACGGGTCAGACGAAGGGGGCGGGGGGAGGGGGGGGGGGGGGGGCTGTGCGGAGAGTCAGTCATCGAGCAGTAACGCATCTCGTGACGCAACGCACTTCGTGGAAGCCTCGTCTGACTCAGGTAACCGGGACCATACTATGCACGGCACGCTGGAGGGGGGGGGGGGGGGGGCGTAGCGGGGTGGGGGTGAGACGGGAGAAAATGACTTGATGCGGAGTGGGGAGAGTCGAGAGAACGGTATAGAGGGGAGAATGAGTGTGAAAGATGGAGGAAACGCTTAGTCGATGACGTCATGCATTCCTGAAACGACCGTCAGCTCGTGTGTGGAGAGGACTATTAGACGGGTTGCGAGTCATACAGTCACCGCGACTTTGTACGAGTTCTTTTTGTAAAACGAGAACTCCGAGTTTGTAGCTCCGAAGCTACTGCCAGCCCGGCGGTTTGGAGACGCTCCGTGGAAACTAACGCGCTGTTGCAGCGAGAGCTTTGCACCTGTTACCCATTCACTGAGAAACTATAACAGTCATACGCGATCCATCGTCGCGGCAATGTGGGTCGATGCATCGATGGTTTCTGTACGCAGCGGGCTCGATATTACCTTGCAAAGTTGCTCGGGTCGTCCGCGTATTAAAACTGGATGTATAGATGAGATTTATAGTCGGGGCTTGTGTCGACAGGCACAGCCCTCCATGGTGAATAGGATCAAGTTTCCAATAGCTCTATTTCATTCCTGTGTACACATCGATCGGACGTTGCATTCTCATTGTCCTAAACTTCGATACGTCTCGGTCGCTATTTTCGTACCTTTGTTTTTGGATCCTCACTGAGGAAGCTTTGTTTTCGGGATTTTTTACTTTTTTTTTTATTTAAACGATACAAATTTCAGGGCCGTGTTGTCCGGAATGTTCCAAAACTTCAACGTTATATTTCGCAAAGTTATTGGAACGTTGTGAATATTTTTATCGCTTGGGACATTTTTCAAGATATCGGCCTAAAACTTTCACTGGAAAAAAAAAAAAAAAAAAAAAAAAAAAAAAAAATGGTGTGAAATTTAATTTACCGGACTGAAAGGTTTTATGCAAAAACTGGGATATTAAATTTCATGCACGATTGCGATGAAATATTAATGTTCAGTGTATCAAAAACATTGGAAATTCTTAATTATTAATAATTTACTTTAATTTCAATGAAAAAGTATATTAATATTTTCATCACAATTGTACATTAAATTTAATGTACAAATTTTTTAGACAATGTTGTACACGAGACCAGTTACCGTCAAAGCTTTGGCATTGAGTTTGGCAAAAATTCATAAAGCGGTTAAAATGGTATAATATTAAAAACAAAGTTGTAGCTTTAACTTGAGTGAAGGGCTATCTATCGAGCTCGAAACCTGATAAATTGAATGACGAATTGATAAAACACCGATAAACAAGAAAAACACCAAATGCACGTCGCAGACCCGGTATATGTTTTATTTTTCGAAAAATGTCTTCAATTTCTTCACTCTTAAGATTTATTTACAAAGCTCCCTTTACATGTGTAACGGCCGCAGCCTAACTATTTAACCTTTTAACTTGAATATTTATTCGAAAGTATCGATACGGAGCATTTCCCTTCGATGCGCTCTTCAAAGAAGTCCTTAAGGCTATCGCGCATCCGGACCGCCGTGAGCGACCACTTATCTAGCTTAGCCTAAACACCCGCGACTCTTTATTCCTTTGTAACAGCGAGCGCGAAGCCCTTAGGCTTTACGCCCGCTTCAATCAGTTCAGCTCCGACCGACACCGCGAACGGTACATTCTCTCCAAATTATTACACTCTCCGAATCTCCGACTAATAAACCATCGTGTTCTTCATACCTCATTCGACTCAACTCATTCAACGCAGTGCCTGACCAATCGATCATCCGTCACATTGGCGTCAGAAGTGCCGAAACTATTCAAACACGCCTACAAAAAAATACACTGGACACCATCCGTCACACATGGAAAAAAATAAATAAATGACGAAAGATGTTTTCTCAACAGACGGAACTTTGTGAATGAACGAAAAATAAGAGAACGAACTGTGAAAATGTAAGATTTTCAGGGTGTTTTTGAAATCCGTTCGACAGTTAATCGAAATTCGAAAATATTTTATGACTTTTGTGACGTATGCTGGACGCTCCTTTAGTCAGAAAATTATAGTCGGTATCGTGAAGCGGGCTCGGCGTGCGTGGCAAAGGCGAACGGGGTGAAGGAAGCTGGATGTATTATTTATGGGATCGTAGTGGCTACGTGGGAAACGAATATCGTCAACGTTACGGTCACTGGACGTGACGCGAGGCTGGACGCCCCCAACTCTACTCCTCCTATCCGGATGCGAAACGGCGGGATTGCGTCTGAACTGTTGGACATATATATATTTTTTCATCACTCGGTGCGGAAATGGCCACCTTTCCGCCCGCTTCGCGTGCCTAAAACCGCAATTTTCGCACCTTGTGATGAAAAATTTCGTACATCCCTCGTGCGAAACACTTTTTCTAACTCGTGTGATTACAGCACACACTCGTTAGAAAAGCGTTTTTCGCCCTCGTGGAGTAATGTACTATTATAACACCGACAGCGGTGGATGCGCGGTTGGCGCACGGCTCGGGTGGTCCCCCAAGTCAAGCCGATTCGTTCGCGGTCAGTACTTGGATGGGTGACCGCTTAGCCGTGCGCTAGCTGGCGCATCAACCGTTGAGCGGGAGGCGTTTTCTTCTGAGACTTTGGTGTTTCTGCACTTTACTCAAGTGCAAAAATAACGGTGGATCAGTAGAATATGGCCGTCTGTATCGGCACGGGTTTTCCGTAGTTTCTCCGTGTCCCCGGCAGATGCGGTACAGTGTACCTGAATCGGCTACGGACACACTGGAAGTTAGGTAGCTTAGATGAGTGCGGGTAGGGAGTGCTAGGGGGGAATCGGGATGGCGTTCCGTAAAAACCCGACAGGGTATACGGTGAAATTGGAACAACAAATATAAAAAAATGTATATATATATATATATATATATATATATATATATATATATATATTTATAACCCATCCTCGGTTATATTTTATTATTTATTGTAACGCCGAGTTATTTTATATTCGTATCGTTTACGACGCCACCCGAAATTTACCACACCCAACCGTTCGTATAGGATCACGACTCAATAAAACTTTTATTATCGATTCTATTCGCCCGCGCGTCTATATAAATTTATTATTTTGTACAACTGCCGAAACAAAAATTCACCACAAAATTGTTCCATCGTAAACATTTTTTTTACGCATACGATGATCCGTTTGAGCACCGTGAAAACTCTTCTGGTAACAAATCGCCCCTTCAGTTTTTTCTGATATGGTCAATATTTCTATTAAAAGAAATAGTAATGTGCAATATAAGTGCGGTAAAGCGAACTTTATTCGCACGCTGTGAAGTGCACGAGCGAACCGCACGAGTACCACAGAAATACGAGCCGAAGGCGAGTGCTTCCTGTCATACGAGTGCGGCGAGTGCGACTCACTTCACAGTTCGCGTATGATGTTCGCTACACCGCGCTAGTATCGCATAATATTTTTTGCAACGAATGCAGAAGAAGTGCTACTCTGTGCCTGCTGATTGTGGCGCTGTACAGCCGGCGTGCGTAAAGTACGAAAAACGTGCGTAAAGTACGAGGAGCGTGCGTAAAGTATGAAAAGCGGGCGTAAAGTACGAGGAGCGGGCGTAAAGTACGAATAGCGTGCGTAAAGTACGAGGAGCGGGCGTAAAGTACGAATAGCGTGTGTAAAGTACGAGGAGCGTGCGTAAAGTAACGTCAGCCCGGCGTGCGCATGCGCCAGGTATTTATAGTACACTTGGCTGTAAAATGCCACTTACGTCACTCTCGGCAGGCACGCGTTACGCGTTACAAAAAAAAGGACTACAATTTTATTGCCAATTGGGCTTGGGTCAAGTTCGAGGGAAAGGTGGATTTTGCGTGACCTCAAAAAGTGCATCGTAAACGATCTAGCAGGAAAACACGACTGTACGTCGAAGGGTCAAGTACCCGAGACCAAGAGATCAACGCGAATTGCCAAAAATTCCAGGAATAGTACAAAATCCGCTTGACAATCAAACCTTGAAAAAAAGAGGAAAAAAAAAATGCCAACATTCATTTCGGACGAACTTTGAAACACCCGGTACGCATGCGGAGTCACGGCCGATTGATTGCACTTCCCTCGTAAATCTCTGCGAAGGAATTTTATTTCAAGGCTTTGCCATAGCGCGCTGCATTTACTACCGTACGCGCAAGCAGGATCGAGAGTAGTTCCTCGAAGTGGTAGATTGTACGGAGCTGCAAAGTTTTATCGTGACACTCTCAATCGCCCCTCTCCACACTGTTTCTTTCCCTCGACCCGTGCAATTGCCAAATGTATTCTCCGTTTGGCATTGCCAATTTATCGAGCATATGTCCCAGTTTAATTTTCACGTGAGCCATATCGCCATAAGCGCTCGCATTAATTTCGTAGACAAATGATCGTAACATTTTCCTCTGTCGTCGGTTATGTGCGTTGGTTATACAGAGAAAGAAAGGTATGGATAGAGAATTTGAGGACAAAGCGGCGAGGCTGCCTCCAAAAGACGCGCGCGCGCGCCCAACATATATACACGTACATATACGATATATATGTCCGCTATTATCTCTCCCCTGCTGGATATCACGAGAGAAGCAAAGACGCCCGGGAATAGGAAGAATGGGGAGGGTGAGCTACCGTACTTAATTGCCCGTTTCTCGGCTACAATGTGAGAATGAAGAGGTACCGCCGCAAGGGTCACCGCATTCGTGAGAATCGCAAGGCCTGTCGCGAATGCGTGCAACTGCTACTGACGTTGGTGTACAGACGGATACGCGTACGCGTGATGTGGCTGTAACACGGTGGGTACTTCACCGGCGTCGAGAGCAGCGGGGGATTAGGGCCGGGAGTTTAGTCGATGGAACGTCCACCCAGCATACTACACCGTTGGGTCGGTACGTTCCTCGTAAACGGATCGGAGAGGATGTATGTTTGTAATGTACGCTCGCCGATTTCCTTCGGTACATCACCGATAGGTATATCTAATAGTTGAGACACATCGATTTTGTCCGCCGAGGTAAATAATCATATTTGGCAAGAGTCATTTTAGGATTTATTGCCCTATGGGGGCAACCAAGGATTTCAAGCTTTTTATTTTTATATTTTATCGATTTTGTAATAAATTGCGGTTTTTGACTCGATGGTTCGGATACCTCGAGCGTACTTGATCATGTGTTGATGTTTGAGACATTAAAAAAGAAACTATTTTTCTCAACCGCTCGACAATTTTCTGTATCAACATTTATGAAAAATGTCACTTTCGAGAGAAAGAAATGTAGTTTTTAACATTGAACATCCAAATAGAAATAAAAATTATGAATCGCTGGTCGAAAGACTTTGAGCTGATTTACTGTTTGGATATTTTTTCGAAACATGTTACATTAAAATTTACGACGATATGTCATAAAAAGCTGTTTTTCCAATGTAGCAGATAATATACAGTGGCTGTTAAAAGATAATTAAAAAAACACACACGGCGACGTAGAGGCGAAGTTGGGGAAATTTCACTCGTCAATGGGATTAAAAAATGCTTTGCGCGTTTTCTTCATTAGCAATTATAAGGCACGATCATGTAAGGCACTCAAGGATCTTGTTTTTGATATACCTATGGATATTACCACGTAGCGAGCACTTTTAACTATATAATAACGAAGCCTCCTTCTGCCGAACTTAGTGGTTCATTCATAGCAACCAAAACCGTTTGTCTATAGTGGACTACCTCTAGTTCCATTTTTTTTCTTCTCATCCCATGCGAAGTATGTAAAGAGAGAAGGCTTTGTAGTCCCAAAAAATTCAATCATCAGATTACATTATGGTATAGAAACATGTTTTGCATGTTCCAGAATGCATAAAAAGCATTCTTCCCATTTCCGTTTGTCTATAAAATTGTCGAAACATGAAGAAAATAGAAATTCTAAAAAAAAAGCTGTTAAAAGTATGTTTTTGGTTCGCAGACGGACTTGCATCCTGGTAGTCAAGCAAAAAAATGAGTGTAACATTATAACGTTGCCACCATTGTCTTATGCAGTCACTCGAATGAGAAAAAACAAACCATCGGTTGTGAAAAATACGCGTCAAGTGAAAAATTAATATATTTTTTTATTGACCTTGAACGTATGTTGAAATTGCAGTAAGCGACTACCTTATTATATTTGATCGGTGCACTTGAGCACCACATAGGGGAAACACACAGAATCAGCATGGCAGTCTATTCGACGTATGACCAGCAATGGAACATGTCCCTATTAGCCTGGTCCATATTACAAAACATGTAAAAAAGTTTATAAAATGAATCAACGCGCGACATCTATACAAGAAATTATTTAAAATACTCATATTCCGGGGATTTATGAAAATATTTTCCGGTCACATATTGTGGTTATCAAAGCGTGATTTTACTTCATGGAGTAAAAGATATAAGGCGGTTCTTTTAAGTGGGCCATACAATTTTTACCCTGTCGATTAACAATTGATAAATCGGATAGGTTTATAAAATATATATAAGATTGACCTGAATCCATGCTCCGTCTATGTGTCGTGTCCTACACAAACGCGTCGCAATTCAAACACGGCCTGATCGCGATTAGTGCACCGAAGTAACTCAACCACAGTAGGTCGCTGCGATTCGTAGATGGAACAATGTCGCGAGCAATTTTCTCTCGATAATTACTGCCGCGTCAAATTGATTTTGCCCGCCTGATATAAATTCTATCTTTAATTAAATTGTCTTATTATTCCCATTCCCGCCGATCTCAAGTATGCTCCGGATCGATCACATTGTAGAAGAGTTTCGCAGGTTGGCCCGAATTTTCAATCGACCCTAGGTCAATAGTTACTTCAAAGGATTTAATCGTTCTTTTCACGTCATGTAAAATTAGGCAAATGTTAATTAAAACAAAAATTGCATATGTAAATGTTATATGTCAATTATGTAGCTGTAGTTACATTACGGAATGTATGATGCAGGATTCGCGAGTTTTTCTGGGCCGAAGAAATCATGTCTCGAAATCACTCGATTATCACCGATCTCCAATGTTTGGCCAGCTCTTTTATTTCTTCGATGATGTCAAGCGATGAATAATTTAAATCGACTTTTCTAGATTGGGAGGGGGGGAGGACTACATCGGATTGAACCATCATCTGCGACGTGCGAAGACGTACAGCAAAGCGGAAGAGAAAACGAGACCGTTGAATCGTCGATAAGATGAAATTTCCCGTTATTCTACCATCGAATCCATGAATCTCTTTCGAAGATATCGCCCTTTAAGAATAACAGCGTCGATTGGAAACGTGTTAGCGGAAATGCTCTATAACCGTTTTTCCAAGCGCCGCTCGTCGGGGCTGAATCGGGTCCGGTGACCCGGCCAAATATCCTGAGGGCTTTGAAAATGTTTCTGAACAAAAACATACACGCACCTGCCTGATTGTTATTCCTAGTGTTTGTCGGTAAAATGCAACGGAAAATTAATTCGACCTCCCCTTATCCATGATTTGAAAATGATTGACATATTTTTTTTCGGCTATTTTACTTTTCCTCAGCGATATTTTATTTTTTACACTTGCATAGCAACCTGCAAAATAACGCGCCGGTGAAGAATTATATAAAAAGAAAAATTTATTGGGCGGATCCACGTAATACTTAAATTTCTATAAAAACTAAAAATAAATAAAAAAAATAGTTTTGCCTTCTTTCGGCGTCACCGGACTGGCATACGTTGGCGCATATTGGAGTTCGAGCTGGGGTTCGCAATTTTATTCGGAAAAATCTTTTTTTTTAACTCCTTCACTGTCAGAGAAACGTATTTCTCTATACGTTTTGGCCCCCATAGGGGCCCCTGACGGTGAAGGGGTTAATTAACATAATTCATCGATGGAAGTTTTAATATAGGGGGAGAGCGGGGCAAAATGGCACAGCGGGGCAAAATGAAAAAACGAGACAAAACTCAATTTTCCAATAACCTTTAGATGGTGGCGATGGCGGTCCGTGGGGGAAAAACGGGCTCAAAATAGGGCATCAAAAAATCATTGGAAAATTGAGTTTTGTCCTCACTGTCCCGTTTTGCCCCACTGTCCCATTTTACCCCGCTCTCCCCTACCCGACGGATTTCTCGAATCGTCGCTGTCCGAATTCCCAGTGAACGGAAAAAATCTGCCGTCGCACGGTTCGGACGATAAACATAATCGCAATGTGCGCGATCGAAATTATTCACTCGTGAACGAATTAATTTATTAGGAACACACATCGCGTGTATATCGAAGGCTCGGAGAACGAGAGAGGACTTCAAAGAACGTTCAACGAATGTTCAAAGAATGAATGTCGGTGGTAGTGTATGACGTGCCCACTTGGGAAAAAATTCATGCCTCACCCTCTCGCCAAACTCTATCATCGAAACGAGTGTCTTTACTCATGGGCAAACGAGTGTTCCGCGTGGTAGATGTTCGCCGAGCGCAACGAGAGATGCGCCTTTTGCTTTTTCTCGAGTACTCAAAATTGCTGCGAGGCTCAAAGGTTTCGTATACGTATGCACTGCATATACGTATCCGTACTGCATATGCGTATACGTATATACATATATACGTGGATGCGCATACGTATATACAAATATACGGATATACCCGTATACGTGTATACATATATACGTATATGCGTATACGTGCATACATTTATACGTATATGCGTATACGTATATACATATTTACGTATATGCTTATACGTGTATACGAACACGTACTGTATACGTAGCGTGCATATAGACGCTATATGCACGATCGTACATTGGCTATCTGTATGTAGTCTATGTACAGGGAAATGTAAAATTTATATACGAAGTGGTTGCTGACCTTGCACGAATTTGCGCACACGACCCAAATCCCACTCGCGAACCCCACACAGTCAATCCTTGAGGCGGTAAGTCCACAGTCTTACCACAAACTCGGTGGTAAGAAAACAAGTATTCAATTCATTTTTATTTATTTTTTGTGAGTCGACGTGCGAGGAACACAATTTGTGAATGCGAGGCCGATTACGACTCTTACAACTACAATTACGAGTACACCTAGAAAAATAATTTATTTGACGTCCACCGATTATTTTGGTTCAAGTAAAATATTTTTGGATTTAAATAGATATTTATTTAAACCAAATGAATATTTTACTTGAACCAAATAAACGGTGGCCGTCAAATAATTTTTTTTTTTCTGGATGTACGAGGTTTAATACTGCGAGGATCGGAGGTTTGCGAATACGTCAGAGTTTCCGACTATTACGTGCATGACCATTCAATAAGGGATAAAACGGTAAAAAAAGGGGCACAACGGTAAAGCCAAATTTTTACAGATTGAACAAGCTGAACCGAACACAGGTCCTACACAGTAAAAGATTTGTACATTTAACAAGCTTTTTTTCCACAAACCTCCACAATTATTTCGTTGTCAATTTAACAAAAAATATTTGTAAAATTGACAGCCATTTTTTGTAAAATTACTATGAAAAGAGTTGTGGACGTTTGTGGACAAGAAACGTTGGTACCAATTTTACTGTGTACCTACAGGATCCTAGGAACCTAGGTTTAACGAACCGAACCTAGGATTGGCCGCGAAGTGTCCAATCGCTAATGAGTCAATAATTTGCCTTTCCTCAGAAAAGTTTAGCATCGTTAAAAAAAGAAAAAGTGGATTGTGGTTTTCTTTACCGACCGGGTCCGGGTCGGGCAAAACTAATTTCGCTCGAAGTAATGTAGTTTGTGTAGATAAAGTCGCAGAGAAATATATATTTAGACATGACATGACGCTACAAGGACCGCGCCTTTACAAACGTTTTTAGATTTCCCCATTGCATCCAATATTCATCTCGGCCAGTATTCATGCTCCGAGTCGTCTTAGAATTTTCCCCGAAACTCTTCGCCGTACTCCTATCAAGCTCGCCTACCGAATCCAAGTGCAACGTAATAAATTCCCGAGATAAAGTGGCAAAGTACGAAAAAAAAGTGTCCTCGACGACCAACACTTTGCGCTTTCGCACTTATGATCTCAGTTGCGGAAGGCAACGAGACTTAAGATGAAGACGGCAGGGGGGTTGGCGGGAGGAAGGTGAGGAAAGATGTGGGGGGAGGGGGGAGGAGGGGGGAGGATGGTCGGTGCTGTTTCCGCGCTCTCTCGCGATGACTTACAGCCGGCCGAGACCTGTGACAAGCTTAAAGGATGTGGGAGTGCTGAAAGTTGATACGCTGCGGAGCTCGCGGACCTGCTGTACACCGCGCCCTACCTAGCGTTTGCCCGACAGGAGTTATATTATATATACACACGTTACATGGCGCTACCATAGTTAAAGTAAACCGGGAGCTCGGTGAAGATGACCGTTTTGCCGGAACAACCGGTTGAAAATTTTCCTTGGTCTAAGGTTGGCAACCGGTCATTTTCACCGTGCGAAGTTGGGTTGTTAAACATATACACAAGAGGGTTGTGCGGTATGAGAGAAGACAGAGTGGTCGAGTTCCTCGTTTCTCTCGCTTGCCAGGAGAGAGGGAGGAGAAGGGGGGGGGGGGGCGGGGGTGAGTCACCGGTGCAAGCGGTAATGAGCTAAAGTAATGGAGATTGGTGCTCTGTACCAGCCTCGCTGGAGGGATGGCTATACCCGTTGCTCGGAGAGTTCCAGCCCCCTTTGGCTTCTCTTCCACCAACGGCGAGAGCTAGTATATCGTGTGTGTTTCCCCCTTCGGCGAGATATTCGCGACATAAGACACGCGCCCGGTATATCCGCGATGTTGGATCAACCATGAGCGACACAGTCGTTGGCCACGCAAGCGAAGATTGGTCGGGCTGCTGAGTTTAATTTTCTGCACGACATTAACTCCGGGTAATTGCATCAAACCGGTTAAACAAACACTATTTTGATTCAAAAATATGATGTTCATTCGTTTGTGTTATCTGCCAAATAACACGACGAATTGTCTTTTTGACAATCATTTTTTTAACTGGTGGGTTGAACTGGTTTTCAAACTGGTTAAACAAACTTAAAAAAAAATTATGTTTATTCGTAGGTTATTAGGTTTATTGGACTTTATTCTTTTATTATTTGTATTTTTTTCCGGTGTTTGTGTTATCTGCAATGTGTTTTTGAAGATCATTTTTTGCGAACAATTTGTACTGTTGTTCATTCGTTTGTCTTATCTGCAAAATAACACGACGAATTGTCTTTTTGAAGATCATTTTTTTAACTGGTGGGTTAAACTGGTTGTCAAACTGGTTAAACAAACTTAAAAAAAAATTATGTTTATTCGTAGGTTATTAGGTTTATTGGACTTTATTCTTTTATTGTTTGTATTTTTTTCCGGTGTTTGTGTTATCTGCAAAGTGTTTTTGAAGATCATTTTTTGCGAACAATTTGTACTGTTGTTCATTCGTTTGTCTTATCTGCAAAATAACACGATGAATTGTCTTTTTGAAGATCATTTTTTTAACTGGTGGGTTAAACTGGTTAAACAAACTTGAAAAAAAAAATTATGTTTATTCGTAGGTTATTAGGTTTATTGGACTTTATTCTTTTATTGTTTGTATTCTTTTCCGGTGTTTGTGTTATCTGCAATGTGTTTTTGAAGATCATTTTTTGCGAACAATTTGTACTGGGTTTTATTCAGGGTATACAAAAATTGATAATTTAAAAAATTGTTAACAAAACTATATATATATCCATACAAATGCAAAAAATATATTCGAGGTGTATTATACTCAACGTTTTCATACTTTATTAATCAAACACAGGAGTTTATATATTATTCGAAGACATATTAGAAAATATATGACATACACTTTTTTCCACGAGTGTAGGTGGGAAGTGTTTGTTATACGGGACGATGCGATTTACGTCTGTCGCGCCCTGTATAAATAATGTCCATGTGTTCCTTAATGCGCCAATCATTGTGTCGTACGGCCGGTACTTATCCGAGAGAGCTGTTTCACGGTGAAAGATGGCGAAAGAAAGGATGGCCACTCGGTTCCGCCTCGTCTATCAGTGGCTAAGTTAACTACTAACTCATTAACGTAAGTAGCCGAGTGCCATTATCACCCGGCAGCTTCGCCAGGCGGAGAAAGAGGTGATAGAGATGGATATAGATACACACACATACACACACATACACATATATATACCAGCACAGATAGGGATCATTGGAAGGATCGGAAAAGCAGTTGCTTATGTTGGCAGCTGTAAATTGTGAGTTAACTCGATTATCCCTGAGGGAAAATCACTCCTATTTGGAACGGCAATCTGGTTGGTCCGTGTTGGCTCAAAGTCCGATAGGAAAGTCCGACAGAGATGCGGACGTAGATGGAAGCACGGGGGACAAGGGAAGAGATTAGTTCGTTCTTATAGTACGGAAGGAAGGGAAACCCGATACCCTCGGGCGAGAAAGAGATAAGGAGGTGTGAGAATGAGATAAGCAAAAAAAAAAAAAAAAAAAATGAGCATGATTCGACAAAATGTTCAACGATGAGGCACCTTCCTCGAAGCCGACAATGTCTGGCCCGTATAACCGGGAATTTTTATTTTGAGTAAAAATCGAAAGCGCCAAAAATAATTCAGGAGCGCATAATTCCATGTGTGTTTTCGCGCCGACCACAGATCCGACAAAGTGAAGCGCGACGTTGGTATATTTTTCTCGCTTGAACCTGAATCGGTGAGTCGTTTTGCATAAATTTAAATACAACGTTGACGTTGAACAAAGTTGAAAATTCAAATTTTCATATCGCTTCCCCTTAAAAGTTGAAAATTGAAATTTTCATGTCGCTTCTTTATAAAAGTTGAAAATTAACACTTTCATGTCGCTTCCTTATAAAAGTTGAAAATTGAAATGTTCATATGGCTTTCTCATAATATTCCTTTATTCGCGAAGCTTCCTCTATGAGGAAGCCATGAATATAGAAAATGCTTTCTCATAGAAGAAGCTTTGCGAATAAAGCAACATTGTGAGAAAGCCATATGAAAATTCCAATTTTCAACTTTTTTTTACTCGCAGGACACTAAAATTCAACTGTCACGGCAGATATTTTTTTTATTTCTTTTTTTTTTTCTTCCAAACAAGTATAACCATCCGTGGGAATTTACCTCGTAAAAAGGGAGTCTGAGATGATCCTGCGAAACTACGAATTTTCAATTGGATATTGAAAATAACCCGTTTCTCCGAACGACCCCGATATCGAGAGATCGCAGTTAGCGGCGCAATCGCCATTCTCCGCCTACTGCTCTTCCTCCCACCTCCGGCTCGACCTCCTCCTCCTCCTCCTCAACGTCCCCGATCCGGAAGGACCCCTGGAAATGCTCCCGAGAAAATTCTTTGACTTCTAATTGAATTTCTGTAATCCGATTTCTGGAAAGTCGCTCGCTCGGAAGGCACCCTATATTCGCGGATACCGAATCTGTGCCCGTCTCACTGGGCCCATTCGTTCCTTCATGACTAAATGTGCCTCCGTCTCTCGACTGCACACTTCACCTTTTTTCGTTTTTTTTTTTCTCCCAACACCCTAGCCTCTCCGGATCCCCACGAATCCGATGACGCCTCGGCTCGGCAGGCGAACCAGACTCTTCGATTTTTTCTTCCCCCCCCCCCCCCCCCCCCCCCCTCGCTCCTTCCACCCTCTCGTCGGTAAGTTTTTTTTTATGCATTTAATTCTTTTTTTGTTTGTTTTTATCACACTGCAGTCTCTGCAGCATGATTCACGCTTCAGATATTTCGCCCGGATTTCTCGGCCTTCTCCGGCTGACGCCGCGGCTCTCTTTCGCACCTTCGCCTTTTCGCGCAAGACAAAATTAAATTTATGTTCCCTCCGATGTTATTGCGATAACGAGGTACGACAAGCGTAGACAATTACCCCGTAATCCGCGTTTTTTACACTCACGAAACAGCTTTGCGAGTTACAGTTTGTTAAAAAAAATAAAACCTTTCGGAAAATGAAATTATTTTAACGGCCGATTTTATCGGAATTTGTTCACGGTTACTTTTCAATCTCTCGGTACTTTTAGTCTCTGCGCGGCGAACATCGTAAGTCAATAGAGTTGTTTTTTTAATCGATCAATTGATTTAATATTCACGCAAACATTACGAATAGCTTGCATTGATTTTCGTAATAAATAAAACAGAGAATCTTCCCTCTGGATTTATTTATTATTTTTCATTTATTTACTCTGTAGCCTCGACAAAAAATTAAAATACTGAATTAAAAAAAAAAAAAAATCAAAATTGATGAATATTGCTAAATTTGTGTTTAACCACGCTCATGCTTATTTATTTATTTCACGTTGAATTTTGTATTGGATTAAAAAAAAACTAAAACGGACGAATGACGCGTGTCGTTTTGTCAATGGCCAGTTCCGATCCATGGTAGACTAAAGCAGGGATATAGGAGAAGAGCGGGGCAAAATGGGACAGTGGGGCAGAACGAGAAAGCGGGGGCAAAACTCAATTTTTCAATAATTTTTGGATACCCCATTTTGTCCCACCTATACATCCAGATTTTCAACCCCGTTTTGCCCCACTTACCGTCACCGCCACCATTCAAAGGTTATTGGAAAATTGCATTTTGCCCCTTTATCCCGTTTTGCCCCACCGTTCCATTTTGCCCCGCTCTACGATATACGCTCAGGCCGAAACCGAATATTCGTATTCGGGATGGCAGACGTTTACGTATATAGTGCGTGTTCAGAGTTCTGTGACAACAGTAGATCGATGTTAATCCTGTGCGAGGACACAGTGCACGGTACGATTACCGGGCCATTTCCGGTTACGTTGCTCCTCGCAGCTCAACGCCGTCGCCCGATGTGGGTCACGAAATTCAACTCGAATCTAATTAGGTCTCGGTAGACCGAAGTCTCCATATGTACATATGCGGATTTTCGATCGTCCCGCACGAGCATCCCGCTGCACACTCGCAGAGATCCCCCACTCGACCCTCTCGCTTTTCTCGATAATCTCTCCACGTTTCATGTTTAAATTCGTTTTTTTCGGCATTTCTCTCGCGTTGTTTACTTATTCGGCGAAAAAAAAAAATTTATCCCCCAACGCGCGTACGAATTTTACCGTTTCGCGAGTATTCTAAAAGTTCGTTACCGCGAGTGTGCATGCATTTCGCTCAAAGCTGCATTTACCCTTCCATTCAAGCCTAATGTACTAATTGAACTTTTGGCGGGGCGCAATGTGTTTACCGTAAAGCTGCCACTCGGCGAAAGACAATTAATCAAGGGATATTAAAGCGCATGCGGCTCCGGGAATTTCTCTATTTATATGCCCCAGTTTTCGACTTTCGCGAAATGTTATTACATTATGTAAAATACTTCGGATAAATAAGATGCGCATCATGAATGAGAGATTGTGAGAGATATATGGCCATGATAAAATTTCAGACTTCGTTTTTGGCCCGATAAAAGCTCTCGTACTATTTTCAGCCATTATTATCTTATAAACATTATTATCGTTAGGCTTTTCCGAGAAAAAAAAAAAAAAAATGAAGGAACTGTGGAGTATTTTGAGAGGAAATATTATCTTCGAATATCTTATTCCCATTGTTTCTTTATTCTTCCGATATTGAATGAAAAAAGCACATCGGTCGGGTCATTAGAAACCTTTCGACGAATGTGGAGAACGGCAATGAGCCTGAGCTTTGACTTTCTTCCAGTCGTTATTAAATCGCATAATGTATTCCGGATAAATAAGATGTGGATTACAAATGAGCGATATATATATATATATATATCCACACATATATGGTAGGGATGTAATTTCATACTTTGTTTTCGTTGCGATAAAAGCTCTCGTATTATCAATCATTATTTTGCGTCGTCCGGCATGAAAATTATTATCGTCGGTTGGTAAAAAAAAAAAAAAAAAAAACGACAACAAAGTATCGTCGAGAAATTCAAGAGGAAATATGATCTTTGAATATCTTATTCCCATTATTTCTTCATTCTTCTGATATTGAATGGGGGAAAAAGTATATCAGTCAGGTAATGAAAGATTGTTCGACGAAAGTGGAGAACGCCGATGAGAGAAGACTTTGGATGGAGGGATGAGCGAGGAATTCGTGAATGCAAATTAAATGAATTCGTCTTGGATCTTTGCATCTCCGGGTGATGCACTGTCTATGCAATCCCCCCCCACACGAAGGGGTTGCCCAGCCTTGAGGAATCCCGAGGGCCTTCGCGTCTTTCCATCGCGTCGGAAATTTCAAACAATGCCTCCTCCCTGCGAGGAGAGTCGGGTCGGTTCGGCCTGGGGGGGTAACAAAGGGCATATCAGTGTGGCTGAGTGACGGACGGCAAACGGGCCGGGCTCTGACGAACAGGCGGAAGTGCTCATTTAAATATTTACCCAACTCGGGCTATTATCTTAACCCGCGGGGTCCTCGCGTGGCTTTGAGGGAACTACGGTGTTGGCGCCTCTTTGGAATTTCACTGCGACTCAAGCGAATTATTGATTATTGGTGTGTGTACGCACCCTCGCGAAGAAAAATGAAACAATGGGCGGGGAGTCTTAATGGATTGGCTATGCCATAAAAAGAATTATGAAAATAAAAATGGTAGTTTCCAAACTTAAGAACAATTTTTCTAGTACCGTTCATTAAATTTCGTAATAAATATCGATCAATAATTCAAAGAAATAACTACTAGTGTATAATAGAAAGAAAAACAAATTGGTTCTTCATTTTTAAAAATGTTTACAGCACTCGTTCACCGAATTTATCGATCCCTCGTTGGCCGGTAGTTGATAAAAATTCGAAGCTCTATTGCCGTAGAGCGTCAAATTATAGTTAAAATAAAATGTAATTTATATAATAACTTGAACAGTCATTGATTTTTAATTTTATTAATTTTAAGGAACAACGATGTTTACCGTTTGCGATGCGATTGCATTCGGTACATTGTATTCTAAACAGATTTGTTTTTATAGAACATTCACCTTAATAACTAGTTAATCTTTTGATATATCTATCACTTATCTATATTAGGGCTGTACAGTTGAGCCGTCTTGGCCGGCTAAAAAATCTTATCCGGCTAATGGACATTATAGTTTGGCCGGCTAAAAATTAGCCGCGGCTTAGCCGGCTAAGATCGTTTGGCCGGCTAAAAATTAGCCGCCGTTTAGCCGGCTATTAATTTTCATTAATGTTGGCGATAAAAATTAGATCGTGGCAATAAGATTTTAAAGATCTCAAACGTAGTCGAATCTACTGATAGTACAGAAATTAACAATATCCAACAAGTAATGTGCCAAAGATAAATGTCTCATTAATTTCATTAGTTTCCTCGTAATTCACAATAAAAATTAATAGCCGGCTAAACTGCGGCTAATTTATAGCCGGCCAAACGATCTTAGCCGGCTAAGCCGCGGCTAATTTTTAGCCGGCCAAACCATGTTAGCCGGCTAAGACGGCTTAGCCGGCCAAACTATAATGTCAATTAGCCGGATAAGATTTTTTAGCCGGCCAAGCCGGCTCAACTGCACAACCCTAATCTATATAACCCTTGTGTGTGAGAAACTCTCACACACAAGCTCACCTTTGTTACTAAGAGCGCACAACAGGCTCGTAGTAACAAATAACAAAGGTGAGCTTCTCAAGCTCTCGCACACACGGGTTATATAGATAAGTCATGGATATATCATAAGATTAACTGGTAATTAACGTGAATATTGCATTAAAAAAAACTGTTCAAACATTGTAACGAATATCGTACGCGGTACAGGACAGACGATTATCCTCGGTAAGCGGTCATGAAGAAACGTTCGGACAGCCGGACATTTGACGGACGAACAAACGATCGACTTCACAGCGATCGTGGATTTGACAGTCAGTCTCTTTCAGGACTTTAACACGAACCGACGTATACACGGTCGCGTGACCTTACGATATATCGCTCGAGATAATAAACATTTCGCATATTGTTCTTTTTATAATACGCAGTGTCTTTTTATTCCGCGAATACGTTACAATATGTCAAATAACAACAATGATGTGTTCCGTTTGCGGAAAAATTATTTAAAAAATTCTTTATTGAACGATAAATATATATAGGGTAGAGCGGGGCAAAATGGGACAGTGGGACAAAAAGCAAGTTTCCAATAATTTTTGGATGTCCCATTTTGCCCCGTTGATAGATCGGGATTGTCTGACCCAGTTTGCCCTATTGTCACATCCAAAAATTATTGGAATATGGCGGTTTGCCCCGCTCTGTCTATACATGTTGACCTCCGGACAGTGGGTAGTTGGTAAATACTGCACGTGTCCATCCAGACTGGATACTACACTCTAGTGTCTTCTTGATTGTAAATTCGAGGGGGTGTCCCGAGCAATATGTTTCCTCGTCGTTTAACAGAGCGGGGGCCACCGGCGGAGACCACGACGTCGACGAAGTAGTAACGACCGCAACGAGGTCCAATGTCGATTATCGAGAAAGACAGCGGGCGACTCGAGCATCAAACTCGGGTCCCATCCGTTCCTCGACATATCCGTTTATCGACGGTACGTTCTCGTTCACGATCGTTATCTCGTTACAAGGAAGCCATACCTTACACACACAGCGATAATAGAGTTGAGTTTATGATTGCGGGAACTTTGGTGGCATGGAGGATTGTTCGTTAAACATGAGGCCTTGCGGTTACGATATAGTTATGGTAACATGCAACAAGCGCCCCGAGTGTCTCGTCAAATTTTACTGCTCCAGGGGAAGTTCCAGACATACCATTGGGAATAATTTTTTTTAATTTTATTTTTTAAATTTATTTCACGGTTTGCTCCTCTTACACGACACGTAACATTGATACATTGCCGACCACAGTGGCGACTGAGACGTAAGCTCGTATTTATCACATTGGTTGTATCAACTAAATAATCGAGACTTAACGTAATAAACATCAGAATACCATTTAGCATTAACAGACTTAAAATCTTATAGATAAAAAGAAATAGTTACAACCCTAAATAAACATAAGAAATTTAAAAAGTTGAAATTAAAAGAACAATGAAAAAATAATTTTCATCGTTTACAAAAATTTTGATCAGTCAAAAAAGGTATGCAGAAAGATTGTTTTTTGTTAATTGAAAAAAAAATGAGAAACAGTTTTTCCCTCCAGAGATAAAATTTGGATTACCGAACAACTAATTTTTGTACTAATTTTGGCGAAACAAAAATGTGCAGATCGGCAGGTACAGAAATAGACGGATAAGACGATTGATCAAACTGACGATATTGATAAGTCATCGATGAAATGTCTTGAAAAGATGGTGACCTAGATAGTTGTTTTTTTACTTTTACTTTTTTTTTGTAGCAAAAATATAACGAAGATTATTTTTCTTTCAACTCCGTGTTTGGTTAGGCGTTAGAAAAGTTTGCCAAAGACAGTATCGACGCAAAGGGATGTGTACGCGGTGAACGGTCGCGAACGAGCGCACGGAGAACGAGGAAGCCTTAGCAGCACGATCGACACGACTGCGGCTCACGGGGGCACCGGGGGAAGAACACGAGGGTTGCTTATTTCATCGCTCTTCGACTTACTCTGCGGATCCGATTGTCGTATTATTCTTCATAAGAAAAGGCCGGAAACGTGGATAATTCGTGGTTTAATAATTGCCTCGAACGACAAATAGGCACGTATCGCTGCCTGATCTACGGTCGTTCTTGTATCCTGAGCTGTGCATTATCAATGTACAAGATACTTATCACTAACTTCGTGACAGTGTATTTGGATTGAGAATTCGAAGTCACAATTATGCGACGTTATGACGCCAATTCTGTTTTCTGTCTTTTGTGACCCAAGAGCATAAATTCAAAATCGGAAAAACAGAAATTGCATAATTTCAAAATCAGAAGAAAAGAAATTGCCTAACTTCGAAATCGGAAGAAAAGAAATTGATAACGTTATAAGCAATGTTGTCCTTTTTTCCTCTGCTTTTTATGATTTTCCGAGACGGTAAAGAAAGGTTTGAACATTAAACAAACTTTCGTTGTCCCCAAACTTTGACAATTTTGTGTTGTTCAATTTGCAATTATTCTTAACTAAAAATCCGTTTCGACGAAGAGATAGAAATGTCTGAATTAACATGAAAAAAAAAATCTTCTACCTTTGTGGAGGAGAAATGTTCGTTAAATGTACAAACCTTTTACTACTGTACGGAGATGGAGGACGTTATGGCACCGTGTGTGTGTTATTTTTCGTTCCTCATTGAGATCACTGATGCCTCGTCAATGTCATTGTTTTCGTCGGGAATAATGTTCAAACTTGTCCGGAAAGTTTTGACCGTCACGGCGACGACGGCACAACCGCGACTACGCCTCAGCAGCGACACGAAATTCTACTCGAGAAAAAAAAAATAACTTGGGCACTGCGCACCACTCTGCTCTACATGAATTTTCTGATACTCGCTTACAGCAAGTCCGTTGGATGAGATTAGTTTTCGTTCGTAAGTTGTCGACGACTCTCGAGTGCGGAAATTCATAACGGAGTGTTGAGGATCGTTCAGTTCTCGTTCGAACTTAGTCGGGGATGAATTTCTTGGATAGATACGGCCCCGGAGTGACACTACGAGTTCGCCATTGGCTCATCGCCGCGGTCGCGCAGCTAGTTCTTAATCATAATCACGCATCGCAAGCCGGAGAGTTCTGCAAGACGAAGAGTAACATTTTATGCAGTTAATAAATGAGTTTCTAGGGCATTCATCCGAGAGGACATCAGGACTAAGCTCGTTCCCTTATAAATTTACTTTCGTAATTGCTTCCGTCGTAGATTCAACCGATTAAAATACCAGCTGTATCCACGGTTATTTTACCACTTGGCATATATTTATTATTTATTAGCTTATTTATCAAGCATTTATTTACTTATTTATCAACCATTTATTTACTTATTTATCAAGCATTTATTTACTTCTTTATCAACCATTTATTTACTTATTTATCAACCATTTATTTACTTATTTATCAAGCATTTATTTACTTCTTTATCAACCATTTATTTACTTCTTTATCAACCATTTATTTACTTATTTATCAAGCATTCATTTACTTATTTATCAAGCGTTTATTTATTTATTTATTTATTTATCAAGCGTTTATTTATTTATTTATTTATCAAGCGTTTATTTACTTGTTTACCAAGCGTAAAAGTAACTGTATGAAAAAGCTCACATTTTCGGGGATTTATTCAATATTTCATTTGTGAAAAAAAAAAAAATCCGCAAGGTTGAACGATACTGTCTCTTCCACCAGGGCTCGGCTGTATTACTGAACGCTCTGGACAAATTAAGTGGGTAATTCAAGAGGGCAGAGACTGTAAAGCTAGCTGGGAGTATACCCGGTAGGTCAGTCGAAAATGTATAACGTGCGGCGTAATTATAAGTTAAGCGTCACCGAAACCGTGCGGAAGTACAGTGACCGCCTGAATTTTCCCTGAGGTATTTGCCGCACTGCGAGTATACTTTTATCCAAGTCTCGGTGATCGGTTCTCTGCGGGACCGCCGGCGGTTTTTCTCTGGGGCATAGAAATATAATAAAAAGTGGGTTAAGCAAACCCGACTAGGCGCAGACACGACGCTGACATCGGACCAGCGATTTCACCTTTTATACCGCGTCGGTTGTGAATACATTCAATTCTCGGAAACGCGGAAATTAAATTTATTATGTTCTTAACAAAAATCTCGTCGCTTTCCGTCCTCATAAAGGAAGCTACGTTTTCACGAAAATAAAATGTTTCGAGATTTTAATATCAGAGTAATTAAAATAGAATGAAACGTCGAGAAATGTGATTTTTAGTTGGCGTCCGGATGTGTGCGTGTGATTGATTCTCGGCCTTTAAAATCGCTATAACCAGCTAACGGTTTGAGCCAGCTAGTTGAAATTTGATACACAGGTGTAGTGGTCACTTTCCTTTGTTGAGTACAAATTTCATTAAAATTTATATCCGTTTTGAGATTATTAATGATTCTGAATTCCTTAAAAAATTGCGTCGCTCCTCTAATTTTCTTAAATTTAGAGCTATAATCTTAAAAGTGCGGACAAATATAATGTATCGATCAACGATGTTTGGTACTGAATTTGACTGAAAACTATTCAAGCCGTTAGATTTCATGACATATTGACTTTTTTTGTTTGAAAAATGCATATTTTACGTCCGACACGAATTTCTGCATCAGATATCGCGCTAAGAGTAAAATTAGTTGTAGATTCATAATCAGCGGGGAAAAATGCATTAGAAATATCCTCGAAACGACGAGTTACAAAAAACTTGAGCTGATACATTTTTACATTAAATTTTGCGATAAAATGTAACCACCTAAATGTTATATTATAAGCAAAGCTTCTATGAGGAACTCAGAATCAGTCAATGAATTTTCTCGTAGAGAAAAGAAGGAACAAAATTAGGAAGCCATGTGTAAATTACTTTGCAACTTTTTCTTAAGCGTATACTCGGTATCGATAGCTGAATTCCACAAGGGCGTACGGGGTGTCTGAGCGCATAGTCTATGCAAAGCATTTCCGAGGTTGAAACATAAATATTATTTGCAGCCAAATTCGGCACTGAGACGCGTGCCCACATTGTAAATTTACGTTGCTGCGTCACGTACTTCGAACGCTTTGAATAATTGGTGGATAAAATCCAACTACCACGAAAGCGCATACATCTATAATATCCGCGAGCGCGATATCGCATCATCTAGGCGAGTAACTGTGAGGGATACTGCGGCTTCGTCTCGCTCTGTATAATATGTATGCTCCACTTCATCTCGGAAACTATAATATACAGAAACTTGCGTGGTGCTCGTCGGGGGCGCATGTATAAGGCAAGGCGGCTTATTGCCAAGGGGATTTAATCGCTAGGCGTGTACCGAGCGAAGTGTCTTTGCGATATAACCAGCATCGCGGAAGCTCGTCGACCGTATTATCGCTGAAATGTGTTTCGTTGATGTAAATAAGTAATAAGTTTTCGATTGATTCAAACACACATTTTCTCAAAATGTTCTTGTTGTTTTTTTTTTTCAGTTAATCAGTGTAATGCCATAAAACATCAATATTTGCTCGCTCTACTCTACATATCTCCGTGATAATTTAATAACTTTTGTGTTTTTCTCTTTTCTGTTACAGGTGAGTACCAGAAAATTTCTGACGACAGCAATTTGTCACTAAATTTCCACCAACAATGACTGTGAGTCTGAATTAAGTCGTTCTGCATTCTGATATTTCATGCTGACATACTGTTAAATTTACAACACAAATCTGTAAATACCCATTTTATATACCTGGATTCTTTCTAGAACGAAGTCGATATACGAACTATCATCGTGTTCGTGTATCAACTTCGTTCTTGAAAGAATCCAGGTATATAAAATGGGTATTTACAGACTTGTGTTGTAAATTTACTAATATTATGAGAAATTTAGCGAACAAGGTATTGAAAAAAACATGTGTATTAATTCGATTGGAATACATGAGGATAATTAATTCGATAATTGATGGACCCGTGTATGAAAATCAATATACAATGTAGTTAATTCAATGTCATAAAGGGAAATTAATATACATTATCCCACTAAACGTTTGGTTATCAAGATATCGAAAGTTCAGTTACGGACATTAATCCGCATGGGTGCATTAAAGTAAATGATTTATTGACAATTTACAAATACTTCATTGGCATTTTTTACAACGTCATTGAAAAATCACAATTTTATTCACTTATTTCAAGATCTGCTACTTTATATTCAGAGTTATTATTTGAACTCCAATATAATTTATATTACAGTTTGAACAGTTAGGCAAATTCAGTGTTCAAGTTGGAGTTTAATATACTATTATATATATACTGTTATATAACTAATATACTATTTTTACATTAAGTGTCGAGTCGCCTTTCTTTCGGGTATTTTCAGTTGTATTATCAGGAGTTTTTTTAAAGAATTTTTTGGATTCGTATTTGTTGTTCCATTTCCACAGTGGGTCCATTGTGGGTTATTACAGAACTCCATCCAAATTCCCCCCTAGCATTCCCAGCCCACACTCAGCTAAACTGCCCAACTTTCAGTGCGTCCGTAGCCGACTTAGCTATACTGTACCGCATTTGCTGGGGACACGGGAAAACTACGAAAAACCCGCGCCGTTACAGACGGCTATTTCCTACTGATCCTCCGGTCTCAGAAGAAAGCGCCCCCCGCTCACCGGTCGATGCGCCAGCCAGCGCACGGCTAAGGGTCACCCATCCAAGTACTGACCGCGAAGGAATCTGCTTGACGACCGGAGCCGGGTGCTGACCCTGCACACCCAGAAAAAAGATTAGTTTGACGGTCACCGTTTATTTGGTTTAAGTAAAATATTTATTTGATTTAAATAAAATATTTATTTGATTTAAATAAAATATTTATTTGATTTAAATAAAATATTTATTTGATTTAAATAAAATATTTATTTGATTTAAATAAAATATTTATTTGATTTAAATAAAATATTTATTTGGTTTAAGTAAAATATTTATTTGATTTAAATAAAATATTTATTTGGTTTAAGTAAAATATTTATTTGATTTAAATAAAATATTTATTTAAATTAAGTTAAATAGTTACTTAAATGAAATAAATATTTGTTTAAATCAAATAAATATTTTACTCAAACCAAATAAACGGTGGCCGTCAAATTAATTATTTTTCTGGGTGCATCCACCGCTGTCGCTCAATCTTTTTATATTTATTGCGATGAAACCGAGTAAATATTTTTATTGGTATTATTACATAATACAGAAATTTTTTTGTCACAATATTGAATCCTTAAGGCGGTGCAATTAGTTGCGCTGTAGGCCTACTACTGCTTTACGATCTGAATCACGATCGCGACTGTTCGAATGATGTGATAAAGAAAATACAGGGATACTTGCAATCGGAAGACTAGTCTCTATCCTCTGAACTAGTTTAGCACAGATTTTTTTTTTTACCATGGACGACATAACTCTCACAAATGAAAAAGAATCTTGAATGGGTTTTATTTACTTCAAGTAGAAAGGACGCTCGAAGACCGAAGACACGCACGATTTATTCTAAAAGTTCGACACGTATCATTATAATAATTCGTATTTCACATAAATTACTATCTTTTCGATGTTAGCTTGTGCGATATATCATTGCATATACACCCAGAAAAATAATTCATTTGACGGTCACCGTTTATTTGGTTTAAGTAAAATATTTTTTTGATATAAACAAATATTTATTTCACTTAAGTTACTATTTACTTAATTTAAATATATATCTATTGAAATCAAATAAATATTTTACTTAAACCAAATAAACAGTAGCCGACAAATAAATTTTTGTTTTCTGCGTATATTGCCCGAACCAAACCCCTCCTGGGACGCTGACTAGTTAATTGATCAATTAGCTAATTAGCTCAGGTTGCGATAATTCCCTGACGCAACAATAATCTCAAAGTCTACGAAAAGCGCACCCATTGTCCTCTGCATCTCGATAACAACCGCTCCCGATGAGTCATCAGACTGGCGAGAACTTCCCAAGTCCGTTACAGTCAAGCGCGCGAGTCTGAAGAATGAGCAGAGCGCGCGTTCTGACGTGACGAGTTCCGGAGGGACGTCCACAAAACATAAAGTATCCGGCTCGCTTTATCATCGACCAACCAGTTATCTCCTCGATTACAGACAAGCGATATGAGTAGCTCCCTTGACCCGTGGAATTTCGCGAGTGCGAACGTGGAGAAGAGCACGCATTCCGTACGTTCCTGCCGTGCAACCGTCGGGCGGGTGTTGGGTTTCGGTTGTTTCGTTGCAAAAATTCCTGTCCCTTGCTGTTTCTCGGCTGAAGCCTCAGACCCTCGGGTCAATTGTTCTCCAAGGTCCGTAATAATACAGCGTGAGAGCATCGGGGCATTCGCAGGACGTGCCGAAGCAATAGTGCGGCGGGGGAGCGCAACACACTCAGGGTACACAGTTAGCGTGACAAGCACCATGGGGTTTTTATCAGACCCCAAAGCCCCGCGCCGGGCACGTGGGGAATGCACGTCGAATCATCAGTACGGAAACTGCATGCTGGCGTTCGACCTCGAGAGAGCAACCCCACGACTCTGCCGCAGTCCACATAAAGCAAGTTCGCAGCCGGCGCAAACGTCCTCCACTTGCTCTGTATTGTATACTATATATTTTACCGGCTTGACAACTCCAGCTATATGACCTACGACCCCGACGAGTAACCTCTCAGTCGTTACCGACGCCCGTTAAAAGCCTGCGTGAGACGTGTATTTTATTTATAGCGTTCTCGAATTCGAACTCCAGTGCCACGACGATACGGATCGGCGTATATAAACATTGCGATTGATAGCGATAATCGATGGCGGTGTCGGAAAATTGGGCTGAAAAAACAAATTATTAGATAAGGGTGCCAATGCATGAGCGGTCGATAGCGTTACCAAATTCACGCAGTTATACTTTGTCAATGGCTTTGTTTTTACGACTGAGACCAATTGTAAGCTTCTCATTTCTAATTTTTCAAGCACAGTAATTGATATTTAAGGTATCAAGTAATTTTGCAATTGTCAATATTTCTGGGCGACTTGTCCCGTCTGAATAACTGGTGTTAATAGCATTCGCCTTTTTTTATATGTCATGATATGTCGAACCATTTCCTCTTGCACTATATAAGCTTACTTAAAAAGGCATCATATATATATATATATATATATATCTCTCTATAATATAAAAAGATTTCGCCGCCGCCGCCGCCGCCGCCGTCGCCGCCGTGTCAAGAATCGAGGGGGGGGGGGGGGGGGGGACAGTACTTGGATGGGTGACCGCGATCACCCATCCAAGTATTGAACCCGTCTTTTGAAGTATTTGGAATTATAAGGGTTTTCGTCCAGAAATGGGTGCGAGCGCGCGAAGCGCGCGAGCCACAATAACCCGCTAGTATATATATATATATATTAATCGTAAGTTAAGTTAAACTTGTTGTCTAATTTGTAAATATTCTATCTATCTATTTCTGGGCGACTTTAAGTCAAACACAAGGAAAAAAAGGAACAGATTGAAGACTTCACGAAAATATCCAATTCCATACCAATTAACAGACTTTCGACATTTATAACCAATACATATTCCAAGCAATAGAGACAATAGCCTGCCTTTCTACTCTGCGCTAAAAGTATACGAGATCACTTGAAAAATGTTACGATTAAGCCAAACATCGGATCGGATCACTCGACCATCATGATTACGTTAGACACAAATAGCCCGATCGTGGACGCACCCACTGAAAAATGTCACTTCAACAAAGCCAATATTGAAGAGCTGAACAGGGACCCCAGTTTTCTCTTGGACAAACACGACATTTTTTTACACGAACGAGGCACTAATGGAAACTTTCAGCAGCAAACTTACCAGAAACAGTCCACAGAAATTCGCCGACGTTGAGAAAAGAATTCTGCACCTTTCATACTGCGACAACTAAAAATAAAAAGAGACTTCGAATTATACCGTGAATAACGACGTATTTAATGCAAACCACTTCTTATTTGTAAGAACTGAAAAGTTCAACAATCACATGAAGAAAATGATTATAGAACACAAAAATTCTAAAACGTTTTAAAAATTTTTAATTACCCGGTCCAACGTGAAAAATAAAAATTACGGTGTTCGCACAATCCTGACAAAATAAATAATACATAAACAAGATTCCTCCTCAAGTTCGAATCCAGTTGATCGCTCTCTTGGATTTTATTTCCACCGACAGTCGTGCGAACGAGGAAGGAGCTTTCTGTCCTCCTTCCGGTATTCACCGACATCTCTATTTTTCTTCGGTTGCAAAAACTTTTACGTCAAGTTTCTCGCTCTATCACAGACTTTATATTTTATATCAAAGCTCCTCTCTAGCAAGAGAGCCTCGAGTATACTCACGGTCGGGACTCTCGATAATACTTTGGACAGCCACTATAGTTTATTAGAGTCCGTAAGGTACAACGTACTACACCCATAATCCTCAGCATTTTATCTTCTCGCAGGGGTGCATCTTTTATTTCTCGGCACCAGTGACGACATTATTCCTTTTTCCGTATCATAATATAATACCACGCAACATGCGATGAAAATGTCCCCTCATAATTCACGTGTCCATTCGTCCTTTCGAACAATCATTTTAAACATTAATGAAAAAGACAGTAAAAAATACCGGGAACAAAAAGTTTTATCTCTCACAGCTTCGCTGTCCTCGGTATATTAAATTATTTTTGGCCTGTTCTCAAAACGTTGAACCAAATGGGTTTTAGGAGTCAAAAACTGGGGCATTTGCTTTATGTACACACGTATGTGTATACATGTATGCGCATGTAGGTGTGTGCACTGTATCCATGTATACATGTATACACATGTGTGCTTACGTACAGCATATGTGCATACGCACACAACACGCGCAGAACAATTCTAGGGGAGAGCGGGGCAAAATGGGACAGTGGGGCAAAACGGGATAATGGTACAAAACACAATTTTCCAATAACTTTTGGATGGTGGCGATGATGGTCAGTGGGGAAAAACGGTGTTGAATATCCGGATGTATCGTTGGGACAAAAGGCATCCAAAAATTATTGGAAAACTGAGTGTTGTCCCCGCTGTCCCGTTTTGCCGCACTGTCCCATTTTACCCCGCTCTCCCCTAAGAACTACACGATCCAAATCTACAATGCGCCGCTAGGCTACGGTAGAGTAGTCTATTTATTTCAGATCGCAGAAGTGCCCCGCATCGGCCTCGAAATAAGGTAAAGGGCCCAGTTTCTGACACTGACCCAGTTTGCGACAGGGTTATTTCTGGCATAGTCGGCTCCCCCCACCATTTGATATGCAGCTGATGGGTAGCGCGCGTTCGGAGGGTTACACACCGCGACTCTTGGTCCTCCTCGTTTATCCCTATGATTTTACACGCTTAAGGGGCTGCTGGAGCTGTTTTTTTTTTCCTTTTTTAACTTGCTTTACCTGTTTTACCGACGGACCTAGACAATTTTTCAGTTCCGACTTAGCATTGTCAATATGCTACACATGTGCGTCAAATCATGCAGGATTATGATATTGACATAAACGCTTCGGTGTGCAGTTGAATTTTGATAAAAAACTTACAAGGAATTAAGAAAATCGAATATTATAAGTTTGCGAAAGGGTGTGAACGTAGTGTCACGATTGACGTACAGGTGGCTCTGCATCGTGCCCTACACTACATTCGTCGCGTGTTCATCGGCTCTGATCACCCGTCGTAAGTCAATAGACTAAATGATCGCAGTTTGCACTATGCGTGATTATCTTTTGAGTGAGCAATTTTCCGACGATTTTGGAATATTCGGAGAACTTCACAGAATCGGCATGCACGCCCTTCTGAAGTATGCAAGATCTAGCATTTTTTATATTCAACATAACGGATGCTGTAAACATTTCAGCGGCCATGTTGGTTTCCGCGACAGTTTATAATATTCGATTTTCTTTATTTTTCGAAAGATTTCGACCTAAATTCGAGTGCACGCCGAATCGTTTACTTTATTAATACAGTTCTGCAAGATTTGAAGCATACGCGTCGCATAGTAACGATGAATAGTGAAAACTGAGAAATCGCCTATTTTCGTCGGTAAAACAGGAAGGTCCAGCAGCCCCTTAAAGTGCGAGAGCTGCTCAGAAGTGTCATAAACTGGGCCTTCTACCTTACTCCATACTCTCGAGAATTTTCGAATCATCGTGATTTCATTACTGTCCCCCGAGCGATGTAACAGCACCAGAAATCCTTGTCGGAAGTCAGGCGCGAGGAACTGCCAGCGGGGGGGGGGGGGGGGGGGGTGCGGCAGTTTTCGCGAGGCTGATGCCGCAGCCATCGTCACCCCCTCCGGTGATCGTTATTGGCAATACACGGAGAACGCGAAGCTTAACCCCCTCCCCCGACATGAAGGTAGAGAGAGAATGCGGGAACGCCACGGAAGCGCCATGAGGTATATAAACAGCGTTCCAATGCACACGCCTCGGCCATTAACAGCCCGCCGTGATGTCACGACCTCAGATGTCGCTTGCACAGTCGTTTCACGAACGACTGCGACACTGTCTGCATGTGTGTGCTGGAGCGAACAAGAGAAGAACCAAAATCCACGCTGCATTCGGTACTCTCGCGTACCGCGCCACAACTACCGCTGTGTGCACAAGTGGTAAATCCCAAACTCCGCGAACTGTTTGGAATGGACTGTAAAACGATAGGGTTGAAATCTCAACTGAAAACGAGAGAGAAAGCCCGTCGGGAGAGGGAGAGCGATCTGATCGCGCGAAGCGAGTGCGAGAGGGCGAGAGTTCGCGACATCTGGTTAACCAACGACCCGGAAAATCTAATGACCCTCGGAAAAGTTTACCTCCCACCTTTCGGCTGTGTGGCATAGGATATGGCAAGCCACAGCGGGAATCAGTTTTCCCTCCCTACTTCAATGTCCCTCCCCTTTCCGTCCTCCCACGCACTTTTGCGGAGGACTGTGGGAGGTGTACGTGTTCAGAAGTCATTACACGTACTCGAGCTTCTCAGGCGCCGTTTTACTGCATCGGCGTTACCGCAACTCGTATGCCTACCGTCGAGGCGTGCCACGGATAAACACGAATTATACTTACCGTTTATCCCACTGCGACATTGATTCTGCTCGTTGGTTTCCTCGATTTTTTTCGCAGTGGAAGTGCGGGAATGAGTTCTCGATAGTTTTTTTATCGGAGAATGTTTGACGATAAAGATTCTTTTTGTTGTCTTTTTATTTTGTGCATTAGCGATTGGCGCCTCGCGCCCAACCCTAGGCTCGGTTCGGCTTGTTCAACTAATCGTAATGTGACTTTATCGTCCTGCAGCTTACCACTTATTGAATGGTCGCGGACGTAATAGTTAAACACTCCGAAGTATTCGCAAAACTCTAGTCCTTGCCGTCTTAATAAACCTCGTAATCGTAATTCTCATAGTCGTAATTATAGTTGTAATTTTCATAATCGGCGCGATATTTACAAACAGTATTTCCCGCGCGTCAACTTGCTTAGAGGTTTCCGTGTATTCCGTAATTCGTCTGGTTATATCGTTGGCTACATTCGAGATAAATTCCAAATACATTTCAGGCGCACCACACATGTTCTCGTGTTCCTTAATTCACACGTTTCCGTAAAGCGGAAGTAACGTTGTAACGTTACTTCCGCTTTAAAAATCTCTGCTTTTGACCGGAAGGGACGTCAGGCGGGAAAACGTTACATCCGTTTTCAAAATCTCGATTCTTGACCGGAAGTGACGCTATGCCAAAAATATGTGGTCGTGGTTAACAGAGATTTTGAAACCGAAAGTGACGTTACTTCCGGATCAAAACTGCGATTTTCAAACCGGAAGTGTCGTTTTCTCGATTCCAACGCGAATGAGAATGTTCTACGCTTTCCAGAATCACAAACAGTAAGTAGAATATTTGACATGGTTAACAACCGTCGAGATGACATAGACAGGGCTCGAAAAATAATTGACTTTTAAAATCGCGTGGCGGCCCCGAAGTCATGGATGGCCTTGAGACTCTTGTATCGATTTTTCAAACTTTTTAAGCCTTTTAAAGCGCACAGTAGCGTATCACTATGGTCTCCTTAAAGCAACGCATCTTTGAGTTGGCTTGATGAAACATTTTCAAAATTTTACGACAACTTCGGAGGGTTCACACTTGGAGAATTTTGTCGTATTTTTTGCAAACAATTTTTTTTGTCTGCTCATAAGGTAGTATCTTGTTACCTTTAATTTTCGTGCAATTAATAACGTTCTTCACAAGGTTAAGTGGAAAAAAAGAATTTCCACTTTGCAAGCTGTGCCATAATAAAAGCGGTCATGTAAAGACTGAAAAAAATTGGAAGTTAACACACAAATTTAAAAAGTAATTATTCTATGTATAATTTGCATGTATAACACAAATTCGTATCGCAGAGAAAGAATTAAATATACACTGCGTTAAAAATTGTTTATTCCCTGGTTTAAAGAGCATGACGCTGAATCTAGCGGCCGAATGCTGCTGGTGCGCAGTAGCTTTTGGACGTGACGGTATCCGCGCGGCCGCCTCGCTACTGAGTGTGGCAGCGGTAGCGGGGCAACACATACTATAGAGTTTCGCCATCTAATCCAGTCAAAATATTAATCAGATATGTAAACGGATGGACATGGCGATTTGACAATTTTTACTAATATTCTTCATAGGATTACGTAACCAATGGACTATGCTTAATCCGGGTGGCGGCCGAAGCTGGCGGCCGAATGCTGCCGGTGCGCAGTAGCTTTTGGACGTGACGGTACCCGCGCGGCAGCCTCGCTACTGAGTGTGGCAGCGGTAGCGGGGCAACACATACTATAGAGTTTCGCCATCTAATCCAGTCGAAATATGAATCAGATATGTAAACGGATGGACATGGCGATTTGACAATTTTTACTAATATTGATCATAGTATTATAAAATCAGTGGACTATGCTTAATTCGGGTGACGGCCTTTGTTTATTGAGAAAAAAAAATCCAAAAGTTTATTTTTCGCGCGCGCAGGTAACATCTCCGTGGTAAAGGTACCAGGATCGACTTAGCAGGTTCAAAATTTACACACACGTTCTTCAGAACCCCACGAAGACAATAGACTAGGTTTAATCCAGGTGGCGGCCTTTGTTTATTGAGAAGAAAATCCAAAAGTTTATTTTTCGCGCGCGCAGGTTAACATCTCCGTGGTAAAGGTACCAGGATCGACTTAGCAGTTTCAGAATTTACCCACACGTTCTTCAGAACTGCTAAGTCGACCCTGGTACCTTTACCACGGAGATGTTAACCCGCGCGCGCGAAAAATAAACTTTTGGATTTTTTTTCTCAATAAATAAAAGGCGTCACCCGGATTAAGCATAGTCCATTGGTTTCGTAATACTATGAAGAATATTAGTAAAAATTGTCAAATCGCTATGTCCATCCGTTTACATGTCTGATTCATATTTTGACTGGATTAGATGGCGAAGCAATAGTATGTGTTGCCCCGCTACCGCTGCCACACTCAGTAGCGAGGGATCCGCGCGCGTACCGTCACGTCCAAAAGCTACTGCGCACCGGCTGCATTCGTCCTCCAGCTTCGGCCTCTAGATTCAGCGTCATTTAAAGAGCAATAAATCAATAATGAAAGTGCACTATAAATATAAAATGAACAAGCCAATATTCATTACTCCAAACCGTCAAAAAAGTTCGTGTAGGTTACCCAGGGTACCTAAACGAGGTTGCATTAATCGATAAAAAAAAAAAAACGATGAACCGTGCTCGTCTCAATCTAGACATGCGAATAAGTAAAGAAACATCGAACAGCCGAAAATCGAACTCAATTACCAGGACACAGATTATCGGAGTGATATATTCCGAATATCGACGGTCGAGTTACCGCGTACGAAAAATACCTCGTAAGTTCGTCCGAAAACTTTCCGCTCGGTCGTTAGAGCGTATTGACATTCGACCGGTTTGGAGCTTCTCATGCATTATTCGTTTGTCCAGGTGGTTCGTGGACTTGTCCTTCTGTGTATAATCGCGGAAGTGAACAACATATCCGGCGGGGTGTACCCAGAAATATGTGTATAAAAGAGATAAGCGACCGTACTCGGAATACCACCGAGGCCGTGGTAACTGGTAAAGCTCGATCTCCCTCCCGATACGCAATATGTATTAGCCGCATGATGCCTTCGACAGTGCCCTCGGCGATGCACGCGTCGCGAGCCCCACCGATACGGCCCAATGGAACAAAGTGGATTTCCAATCTATGAGTCATCGACGAAGCGCGTGTAGGAAACGCTCCACCAGCACAGAGACCGCCCCCCCCCCCCTCCCCCTCCCCCCCGTTCCGTGAAGCTGATCGACTTTTTATCGTGTCTCCCGGGGAATCGGTATGGAGAAAAGGTATCATGCCGTTCGGCTTCACGATGAGACGTATCGCGTGCATGTGTACAAACCTGGTCCACAGACACGCAGCTCGTAAATGGTGAATCGTTGTTCGTTCGGGGGGTCGGGACAGACGCTATAGACTGGACCACAAATGGGGCGGGGTGGGCGAAGAATAGAGTTTGGTCTCCAGTGGACGAGGGGCGAAGAACACGGAGGGGTGATGACCGCGGTAGGATATGGGAAGTGGATGGATGCAGACACGCACGCTGCATCGGCCGCCGAAGCAAACGGAGCAGGGGAGAGAAGTACACCGAGCGCGAGATCGTGTCGAAAATGAGAGTGAACGAAGGGCGATGCCAGTGGGCTTTTGTTGTGCATCGGTGCCCTCGTGCGTGCAGTATGCGCCTCATAGGAAGTATGTCCACAGAGCGGGGAAAGCCCCGTGGTAGGGCAACTTATCGATCTCTATTGGTGGGCTGTTTGTTGCACGGACAGCTATTTCTTTGCTTCATATTCTTCTTTCCTTCCATCTTTACTTCCTTTGTTCTGTCTTCACCCTCGTAGACAAGCTGCCACTTCGCTCCGGCAGGCTTCCGCTCGGTGAAACGACGAGTATACAGCAAACAAACCATTAGATATAACCGACGAAAATACGGCAATACTTTGCAGGACGAGGTATATATGAACAGACGGTATGAGGAAGAGTGAAGGGTTCGATGTATGTGATATGCTTGAAGAAGGCAGCCATCAGCGTTATATCCCTGTCGTTTCACGTGACGTGGGCCTTCCGAACAAACGAGCGTCGTCAATTATCCTCGCTCTCGCTTCTTACCTTGTCTCTCACTGAGTCGGGAAGACTTTTATCGAGCTACCCGCCAATATACTATATTCTGCGGGTTTTCAGGGGCCTCCGACACGGAAGGTTGGAAAGTAGGGGGATGGGGGTAAAACGGGGTAGCTGAGAAATAAAGCCCCTCGTAGACATTTTTGAGCGTCGGATCATGGTTTTGTCAGAGCCTTGTCAAGCCTTTTCCGGACATTATCAGAGCCTGATGTAGTGCTCTAGAAACTTCACCGGGAAGGCCGCTTGGGTTAGGTCGGAGATATGGATTTTCTGTTTGCAATAATTATTCCGAGTATCGGAGACGAATTGCGGTTTTGGGAAAAATTGGATACCTTTTAAACCTTCCCGTCAACGACGAGAACTGACATCTTTTAATTCGCCCCAATTTTTGGGGTTGCGGAGTATTAACCACCCAGTGAATGGACACTTTCCGTATCATCAGGTTTATAAATGGATTTTATTGTCCGCTTAATGGGCTATTTTCTGGTCGATTTATTCTACTCCATTGCGCCTCGCATGGGAATCATGCCCACGAGAGTCTACATTTTACCCATTTCCTCGAGTGTTCCGTCCAATTTTTCGATACATTTTTCGATACACTATTTATGCCCTGCGACCGCGTGTGCTAATGAATTATTTCTGAAAACTTTGTTATACCCCATTTTGCTTTGGTCTCCCCTACGTGTGTTACGTTTATGGTGGGGGGGGGGGGGGGGGGGGGGGGATCATAGGGTTGAATCAGTAACTAACGAAGAGTCGGGTGAGAATTGTAATAGAGGATGCGTGTAGCTTGTAGAAGCTCGATTGACATATGACAAATTTGTGACTTATATAACAACGAGTGGTAGAGCATAGATATACATTTTTTAAACGTTAAACGGAAATAATCCGGGAAGGTTTCTGTTTAATTTCATTTTAAACAGATGGCCCATTTTAAACACATAAGACCGACCCAGACGTTCACAAACGGTAAAAAGTTAATGAGTCCGCAATAGTCGCAGACGATTTTCCATATAGATATGCATATTCGTTTATCCATATGATCAATCGTCCTAGTGAATGCATTACGCTCATCAAATATAGAAAATTTGACAAATTGATGTAGACGGATGAATTTCTGATTTGTTTCCTGTCACGATTCCACGGTACAAACAAAAAGATCTGAGGTGATTGTGCCAATAGTTCCGCAGTTATGGCCTTAAAAATATTTCAAAACGAACATTTCAAAAATATGAGCAAATTCTGAAAAAAAATCATGTGACACAAAAGTAGGTTGCTGATTATTTATTGAACTATTTTTTTTAACAATTTGTTAATAACTTTTTGACATTGTTATTATGCAATATTAACGTTCCTGGCAGCTTTCGTACAATTGATTTTTTAAAGATTTTTATACCATTAGGATGTGTTCAAATTCTCACTGAATCTCACTTTTGTCTCGAAATGTACATGTAAAGCATTTTTAAACGTTCGTCTGTCAATGTCGCTTCTTGTGACCCGATATAATTATAGATTCATATATGTTACTATTTTTTTTTTAAATATTGTCAAACAGAAGAGAAGTGATACGTGGACAGTATAAGTTTTGATTCGGTCTTTGCGGACTTAAAAAATACATTATCAAATTTCATTACATCTTATCGACAAGAGTGATTGGTAGTTTTTTTTTAGTTCGAGGGTCTGTAGATTGACAAATAAAGACGGCGGCGAGTATAAAGTGTCGATGTAACGATATCCAGGTGAATCATCAGAAGTCGCTCACTCTTCGTCGTCATAGAAACTCACCGAAGAAAGAAGTGTCAATTATCCGCAGCCCCTACTGTCCCGGAACTGAAAAGATGTCGAAGGTTTATTTGCCGCGTCATCTACTTACTTCGGGAAGTCGTATGGCTCGTCGATCAGAAACTCGGCTGGAACGTAATGGAGCCTAAACTGTCGTCGCTTAGGTTCAAATCAATCGACTGTCCTTGGCGATTCTAACTTACTGACGAGATACGTGCTCTACCTTCATGCTTTATTCTCTACCTATTCCGGGGATTCGCCCTCGCATCTCCGAATTTCACCTAGAGAAACTATTCCCGGACATCCAAATAGCGGAAATAATACCGACGTGTTTGTGTGCACCGGGTGATTCAGAATAAGTTTCTAATTCGCGGCGTGGCGTTGGCCGGGGCATTCTCGATAGTTTCTTAGTCGTTTCTTCTTTAATTTGCAATGTTTTGTCAATCGGATGCAGTTGAAGTACAGTAATAAACGAACAGCGGAGAGCGCAACAGCTTCACGCGAAAGAAGTTGGTAAAAATCGGATTGCCAGCGCGATATCGCTCATGGGACAGTGTATTTACTGTCTTGTCTCAATTTTCGAAACAGACTTTAGCTCAAATTTTTGTTTAAGAAAAGTCGCGTATGAATTGAGAAAAAGGTTTAGGGCGAAAGGGTTAGGGGTTTAGTCTCGATTCCACTGTTACCGATTAATAGCATTAGTACATGTATTTATTGACATATACACTAACACGAATATTGATGCGAGACTTTTAGACAGTACGTAAAACTTATCACGAAGTACAATAGCCGGTACATGTAGTGTACAATGCCAATGGGCTATCGACCGAGATCCGTCAACCTGGGGCTGCTTTGATATTGGATCGTCGTGAAAGACGATGCACAAAATTCAACAGATCATATAGATAGGGGAGAGCGGGGCAAAATGGCACACCGGGGCAAAACGGGATAATGAGACAAAACGCAATTCTCCAATAACTTTGAAGTGGTGGCGATGGTGGTACGTGGGGCAAAACGGGTTTAAAAATCCGGATGTATCGTTAGGACAAAATTGGGCATCCAAAAATTATTGGAGAATTGAGTTTTGCTCTCACAGTCCCGTATTGCCCCGCTGTGCCATTTTGCCCCGGTCTCCCCTATAGACGACCGCGTATTTTCAAAGGGTCTCTAAAGGTTTAATTTTGCATTAATTGAAAAAGAAAGTATTAACGTTTGGCACACAGATGTATTATTTACTGGTTGCCGTTAGGGTTGCTCGTTAACCATTTATAAGCCACACCGCTCGAAACCGTGCCGAAACGGGACGCGGAGTGGGGGTCACGGGTTGCTACGGTAGCGCCTAAGAGTGGGGATAGAGGTTTGACTTATAATGGCTTAACTACCTACCTGAAGGTAACGCTAACCTTGAAGCCAATCAAATAAATAGTCATGTTCTGTACAAAAAATTGGCCAATGAGAATACGCGATACACACGCTTTCGAGGCTTTAGTGGCTGAAAAAAGCCACTACATAATAAATGATTTAGGATGAGCCTAGCTGCGCCACGCACAGCGGCCCCAATACTTGTTTGAATCATCCTGTACAGTTTGTTTCGCAATTCCGTCCGTAGTTTGTATTCGCCTGGCAGCAAGAAGTGGCACGAAAAGGCGGACGTTGAGGATTCGGCGAGTTCTCCGTCGACTTCTCGCACGACCGGAGTCGCGCTCGTGGCACGCGTCTTATCCGCATAAGTGTACGTGCCGAGATACGGTATACGTATATCGAATCCATCAGCAACTGGATCGGAGCGTTCGGTCGAGCGCGGTACTCGAATATCGATAGCAAACCATCACCCCGTCGGCGCTGCAGTCCGAGCGAAGAAAAGACGCGGAAACAAGTACAAACAATCCTACGGTTAAAGTGGCGAATATGCATCACCGGTCTTGCTATATAACTAAAAAGTGTCAAATAGGTTATCAGCCACTAAGCCAATTATCATTGCCTGCATCGAAACGTTGTGTTCCCCCTCGTCGTGCTGAACAACACACCATAAATCGTTCGAATCACGCTTACACCCACCACTTATTTATTAGCTGGCCACTCTCGGGAGCAAGAAACTTTGAGCCGCACTTGGAGTTTCAATTGCAAATTAGAATTCCTCCAGGGGTATATCATTCCGGCTACTGCCGACTGGTTTTGCATAGGAGCTGCCCTCTTTGTTCTCAAGTCGCAGATACCCTCCTAGCTATATGGATGAACTCAATGTGGATAGTTATATCTATATACATATACGTATATATATGTAACAGACATATATATGTTCTCTGTGAGACTGGTCCGCGGCGGTGAGATTGAGTGTTCGCAACTTCCCATCCGGCTATCGAGGGTACGAGGGCTCCCGATAATAATTTACGTAACAAGGAGGATCACACCGCAGGGGCATTAGAAGCAGATCCGTTTCGGTACGTACTGGCCCTCGCGATCAATTGTACGATTGGTATTCTCCCTCGTGAATGCCCTCCACATTCACGAATATTCCCCGCGCGTGGATCCGGCAATCTACGTTACTCCGAAGCCATATTACACAAGAGAGGTATCAGTGCCGCATTGAGGCGAAGCAATGGGGCCAGGCCGTGGCGGTGCGGTTGTCGAGCTGTGCTGGTGCACCAATCTCGGCATCGCGGCGACGGACGCGCGTCGCGTCTCTGCGCTGCTGACCACCCGTCGTCCGCTGTCCGACCACCGACGGCACGCATGTATCTTCGCTCATGATTTATTAGACGTACTCCCGGCGTTCCGTCAATTCGAATTTCTACCGCGGTGTTGTTCCCCGCGTCAACCGCCACGAGCCCCCGTCCCGTTGGCCAACGAGAAAGCGTCATTTCCCCGACGTTGGGATTTCACGTCGTTCGCCATTCTCTTGTACAACACTGACCGCGTCGGCTCTTTGTCTCCGAGGTGCGTCGACCTCGAAGTGTTAATCGAAGAGAACGCGGTAAAAAAATTGTAGAACAAATATCAAAGAACAAAAAAATTGTAGTTTTCTTAACGCTTCCTCATCAAAGTTGAAAGTTGAGAGTTGAGATTTTTATAACACTTTCTCATAATGTCCCTTTATTCGCGAAGCTTCTTCTATGAAAAAGCAGTTACTATATTTTCGGCTTCCTTATAGAGGCTTTGCGAATAAAATAAAATTGAATTAAACATTTGAACTTTCAACTTTGATGAGGAAGCGTTGTGAAAATTTCAATTTTCAACTTTTATGAGGGCGCGATATGAAAATTTCAATTTTCAACTTTTATGAGGAAGCGTTATGAAAATTTCAATTTTCAACTTTTTTCAACATCAACGTCGTATTTAACTTTCAGGCAAAAAATGCTAGCAGACTCATATAAAAAAATACACCAACCTTGCGCTTTTGGTCAAAACGGATGTCAAATCTGTGCTCAGCGCACATGTGTGTGCAACACATACACACATACATCCGAACATTTTTTCTAAATGTCATTTTCCGACGTTTTTGGAACATTCTGAACATGTTTTCATTAAAATCTGTTTTTTTTTTTTAACAAAATAAAGCTTCCTCTATGAGGAAGTAATAATTAGTAAGCTTCCATTAAGTGATCACTGATTGGTGATGATTTTTTGTCCTGGGCTCTTACCTCTCCGAGATTCATTTCTCCACCTAAGGTCTATATTTGCCAAATGCGGACTCGTATCTTCCGTCACTTCTATTACTTCGTAATTCTTTTATCTCGCTCGGAAGAAAAAAATAATTACTTAGCAACCCATCATTCAATAATAACTAGTTGTGACGATGATCGTAGAAGACTCGTTTTTTTTTGTCCAATGATGTTACTGCATTTCCTTTACTTTTCTTTAATAAAACAACCGGTTACAATTGCCATTATCAATGATAAAATAGTATCATCGGTCACAGATCCAATGTTTCCGAATTGCGATAATAATTCTTTTTCTATTTTTTTCCCTGCAAAACACCCGGAGTCGTAAAAGAAAAATCTATTCCGCCCTCAAACTCATCCCCGATTTATTTGTATTTTTATTTTTTTTTCCATCGCAGTTGTATTTCAACGATGTTTCGCCATAACAGAGGAGCCAAGGTATGAGATACTCAGCTGTTTACTTCCAATATATTTTTCCTCTCTCAGATGAGTTGAAGTGTTTGTCCGGGCCGATATAGTTTTACCGCTAGACCGAGAAGTGAGTATATATACGCTCTGAATTGATATTGGACCCAACTGGAGCGATAATGTCTGCGGGTTATAATGGACTTCGGTTATACTACATGGGAATGCCTGTACCGGGATTGAGTGAGAAGAGAGGGGAAGAGGGGGGAGAGGGGGGGGGGGGGGAGGGTGATGGTAAAGACGTCGGTATCCGACGACGAGTCGTGTGTAGCGTACTCGAGGCAGAGTAAGATGAGAGACACTCGGAAGCGTGGGAGAGATAGTGAGGATAAATTTTATGTGTACCCTTCTACTCCTCGAACTTTCTACTCTGCCAGATTGAAACTGTTTTTCACGAGCACATCCGCGTATAGAAAAAGCCCGAGTTGATATAGGTCCCGGGCGCCGCGTCGACGGGCTCAAATCATCGCTAAAGTGGTGCCCCGCACGTTGCAACGAATTTTACCCTCACTCCGTCGGTTGCTCCATTCAGCGCTTCTCTTATCGCTGGTGCATTAATCATTCGCCGTTAACTATCGCTGCCTATTAGTGATATCGATTATACGACGTCCCATTACTGTTTCGCTTGTGTATGGCCCATTATGTTCGTCAAACATACGCACGTAAAAGCCCAGCGCGCATGAATCGTTTGGATCCATGGGACTAAATTTCATCGTGATATATTTCCCGTTCAAACGTCCTTATCGTTTTCGTAATTGATAAAGCGAGAATAAATCGTCTGCGGAGCGCTGAAGCCATGCGGCGAGCAAGCCTTACCATCCAATCCGCGACCAGTTGGTATCAAGGCAGTGCAAATGCTAACTTTATTATTAGAAACGATGTCGAATTTCTTATGTCCTATGAATAATAGGATAGGACGCAGAGGAGTGTATCTATAAAAAGTCACGGACAGAAATACATGACTTTTTATAGACATCGTTGAAGTTTTTCAACGAGAGACATGCAGATCTTATATGTATTTTGGATAGCTGTTTAATTGTTTGTTTGCTTGTTCCAACCGCCCTAATTTGTAAATACGTCGGAGTTTGTGACTATTACGTCCGTGACCATTCAATAAGTGTTAAGCTTTATAAGATTAGCTTCATTAGAAACGATGTCGAATTTTTTATGTCCTATGAATAATGCGCAGAGGAGTTCAAATTCGGCCTCTGATGGATTTCGCTTAGAATAAAGGTTCGAGGACTGTGAGTTGAAGCAAAAACCAATCTTCCACATTTGATTAAATTTGCGAATCATAAATCTTAAGGTGTTATAAATAATTGTCGAGTGCAAATTCGGCCTCTGATGGATTTCGCTTAGAATAAAGGTTCGAGGATTGTGAGTTGAAGCAAAAACCGATATTCCAAATTTGATTAAATTTGCAAATCACAGATCTTAACTTGTTATAAATAATTGTCGAGTGCAAATTCGGCCTCTGATGGATTTCGCTTAGAATAAAGGTTCGAGGACTGTGAGTTGAAGCAAAAACCGATTTTCCAAATTTGATTACATTTGCAAATCAAAGATCTTAAGGTTATAAATAATTGTCGAGTGCAAATTCGGCCTCTGATGGATTTCGCTTAGAATAAAGGTTCGAGGACTGCGAATTGAAGCAAAAACCGATTTTCCAAAATTGATTAAATTTGCAAATCATAGATCTTAAGGTTATAAATAATTGTCGAGTGCAAATTTGGCCTCTGAAGGATTTCGTTTAGAATAAAGGTTCGAGGACTGTGAGTTGAAGCAAAAACCGATTTTCCAAATTTGATTACATTTGCAAATCATAGATCTTAAGGTTATAAATAATTGTCGAGTGCAAATTCGGCCTCTGATGGATTTCGCTTAGAATAAAGGTTCGAGGACTGCGAATTGAAGCAAAAACCGATTTTCCAAAATTGATTAAATTTGCAAATCATAGATCTTAAGGTTATAAATAATTGTCGAGTGCAAATTTGGCCTCTGAAGGATTTCGTTTAGAGTAAAGGTTCGAGGACTTGTGAGTTGAAGCAAAAACCGATTTTCCAAATTTGATTACATTTGCAAAACATAGATCTTAAGGTTATAAATAATTGTCTAGTGCAAATTTGCCCTCTGAAGGATTTCGTTTAGAGTAAAGGTTGGAGGACTTGTGAGTTGAAGCAAAAACAGATTTTCCAAATTTGATTACATTTGCAAATCATAGATCTTAAGGTTATAAATAATTGTCGAGTGCAAATTCGGCCTCTGATGGATTTCGCTTAGAATAAAGCTTCGAGGATTGTAAGTTGAAGCAAAAACCGATTTTCCAAATTTGATTAAATTTGCAAATCATAGATCTTAAGGTTATAAATAATTGTCGAGTGCAAATTCGGCCTCTGATGGATTTCGCTTAGAATAAAGGTTCGAGGACTGCGAATTGAAGCAAAAACCGATTTTCCAAAAGTGATTTAATTTGCAAATCATAGATCTTAAGGTTATAAATAATTGTCGAGTGCAAATTTGGCCTCTGAAGGATTTCGTTTAGAATAAAGGTTCGAGGACTGTGAGTTGAAGCAAAAACCGATTTTCCAAATTTGATTACATTTGCAAATCATAGATCTTAAGGTTATAAATAATTGTCGAGTGCAAATTCGGCCTCTGATGGATTTCGCTTAGAATAAAGGTTCGAGGACTGCGAATTGAAGCAAAAACCGATTTTCCAAAATTGATTAAATTTGCAAATCATAGATCTTAACGTGTTATAAATAATTGTCGAGTGTAAATTCGGCCTCTGATGTATTTCGCTTAGAATAAAGCTTCGAGGATTGTGAGTTGAAGCAAAAACCGATTTTCCAAATTTGATTACATTTGCAAATCATAGATCTTAAGGTTATAAATAATCGTCGAGTGCAAATTCGGCCTCTGAAGGATTTCGCTTAGAATAAAGGTTCGAGGACTGTGAGTTGAAGCAAAAACCGATTTTCCAAAATTGATTACATTTGCAAATCATAGATCTTAAGGTTATAAATAATTGTCGAGTGCAAATTCGGCCTCTGATGGATTTCGCTTAGAATAAAGGTTCGAGCACTGCGAATTGAAGCAAAAACCGATTTTCCAAAATTGATTAAATTTGCAAATCATAGATCTTAACGTGTTATAAATAATTGTCGAGTGTAAATTCGGCCTCTGATGTATTTCGCTTAGAATAAAGCTTCGAGGATTGTGAGTTGAAGCAAAAACCGATTTTCCAAATTTGATTACATTTGCAAATCATAGATCTTAAGGTTATAAATAATTGTCGAGTGCAAATTTGGCCTCTGAAGGATTTCGTTTAGAGTAAAGGTTCGAGGAGTTGTGAGTTGAAGCAAAAACCGATTTTCCAAGTTTGATTACATTTGCAGATCTTAAGGTTATAAATAATTGTCGAGTGCAAATTCAGCCTCTGTTGAGTTACTAAACCGGATGTAGATAGCATAGAAACCTTTTCATTAAGTACTGGGTCGTATTGTCTGACGACTTTGAGAACAATGCCATTTGTTAATGAATCCTCAGATCTCTTGATGTGTCATAGATGGCGGTTTTGACGGAGAGTAGCGAGGCGACCAAACATAATATTCCACTACTCGCGGCTCTTTGCATTACATTTATGCGTTAGCGAGCTCAGTGGTGGAGAGCGGAGAACACGGGGGAATTATAGTAGAACGCACGACTCTCACCGGGAATTGGAGCAGCGAGCGAGAGACCGGAGACCCGCAGTGGTACCGCAGAGAGAGAGACTTCATCGGGCCACTAATCTCCGGTATGACAGCCGTCCGTTATCGTTATCGCGAGGGTATCATCGCGAACTCGCCGCTGGCGCTTCGCTTCTATCTCTTTTTCGCGGGTACGAGCACAACCAGGCATTGTTTCAGTATTTATCGGAACATAAAAATGTCCAGGGACATTACGCCGGAGTAATTACCAGGTGAGGATCGGGACGTCCGAATCTTCAGCGCTTACACTGTATGTATGAGTCCGCCGTTATGCTATAAACGACGGAATATTAATATTTCCGAGTGCTTAGTACTATGCGATACAAGCGCGGAAAAGCGGACTTCTTTTTACGAAGGTTGTGAAGTTGGCTGCACCAGCCGAAAGCGAGTGTTGCCTGTCGTACGAGCTGGAGGCGAATGCCATCAACTTCACAATTTTTGTTGATTATCCGCTTTTTTATACACGTTATTATTTTTTTTTGTGTAAGGTAAAGGTACCAATGATCGGACGGTTAAGAGCAGCCTAAGATTCCAGCAGTTATTAATTTATCAAGAACATTTTTTTTCTTGAAATAACCGAAACCAATGTCAAGCTGATAGTTTCTAGTTTCCAAAAGTCACCGGTTAATTATAAAAGGATAAATATTTTTTTAATTACGGAAGAAAGTATCAAGAGAGCCGAAATGTACCGATCTTCGGACGAGGTTTTTCGGCACGTCCCTACATTCGGACACTGCGTGTCCCAATGTTTCGGACGATCGCAGATTTCGAGAATTCTGATGTGCGAACTTTTAGTTAATATTGACTAAAAGAATTCCTTTGCGATTTATCAATTAAATCAATGAAAACAATAATATTCACGCGAAACAATAATGAAGATAAGATACGTACACAGAGAAAAAAAATCAATTGAGTCAACAAAATGTGCGCTTACGGGTGGCGAAACAAATGTTTGGTTGATCGAAAGAAATACCTTGTTGATCGAACTAACAGGCCGTCGATTCAAATTTTTCTTTATTTAATACAACAATTATTTCGTTCGATCAACCAAAAAATTTGTTTCGCCACCCGTAAGCGCTCATTTTGTTGACTCAATCGATTTTTTTTCTCAGTGTAGAAAACTGGCTAACCTAACTTTTTCGTACTGTCCGATTATTAGGTCGCGTATGTAGTAACGCTTGTACCATTCTTCGGACACTATATCGTCGGTGTTTAACAGAATTCAACAATAGAAAATAATTTAGTCTTAAACCTTGTGTAACTTTTTTTCTGTGCATCATATAATGTTTGCAGTTACGATTACAAGTGTCATAATGGATTTTCAATACTTCAATTCGGAATAAATCAGATCTGCATAGGAGTGTCCGAAGATTGGGACGTGTCCGAACATCGGTACCGTTACCTTAACACATTCGTCTCGTGCGGCCAACTTCACAATCGTCGTCCAAAGATCGCTTCTCGCACTACACTGAGAAAAAGGATGGCATTTGCTACTGTAACGAATAGTTCCCAGGGGGGACGTCTATATATATAGTGTGTGATAGTATGTACTCAATTGATTAAACTATAATTATAATTACAACTATAATTTTTGGTCATTGTCGTAACTGTACAATGTATACGTCCTCCCTGTGAACCATTTACTATGTAAGTTTTTCTCAGTGTACAAAATACTAATTTTGTAACAAATGCACAAAAACTTCCCTTCTTTTTATGCCTGTGATGAAATCGTGCGAAAAAGTAACTCTAATGTTACAAAAGCGTCCGAAAAAGTAATAGCGTGATTTGCGCATGCGCAGTATTTTTTCGCACGCATTACTAAAAAGCGGCGCTTTCGCCACGCTTCACAGGCACGAAAAGTGGGTCGGCATGGTTGGACAGAGCATTTACTTATCAATACCAAGTTCCAATGACTCCGAACCGAGAAACAATATATGTATACAAAAATCATTTTCACGAGACGCTTTAAAAAAAAAAAAAGATACCGTGAAACGGTATGTCGGAGACATAATATATTCCTCGCAAATATCGATTCGCACTGTACCCACTCAGTCGGATAGATAAAACAGCCCCGAAGTAAAAACTAAATTCGTTGGTGAATTGGATTTTAATTCTTTAATCACCTTCAACAGCATGTCCCGGATTGCAGTCTGCAGACGGTACAATTCCAACCCTTTTTACTCTGTGTGTCTATATCATCGCCATATTCCCGTTTGATAAATTTTTTTATTTCTCCAAGTTTTCTCCAACGGGAGAAAACTTGTCCGAGAACGGTAACCCAACATCCCGCGAGTTATGCAGCGATAAAAAAAGAGTAGAGAGAATTAAAGAAATGATAGATAAACCAACCCCTTTTCCACACGGCAACACGCGATTCTGATCGCTCGAATGCAAACACCGGTTTCCGGCTTCGCTCATTTTTACTCCACTTTTTTTTCCTCGTCCTCCCGCTCTCTCCCTCTCTTTCTCATTCATATTCTGGTACGTTTCTTGTCTGCAATTTCTCTTCCCGATTTCGTGATAGCGCGATTCACTTCGGTTCCCTCCCGGGGTGGGGGCGCTTCCGTTGAGAATTGAGAGGAGTGAGAGACCCCAACGCTCTAACTCCACACCGCCACACGCCTTCGGCGCTGCTGCGAGAAACGACTTGGCCTTACAGGTACGGTACAAGTCCGCAGTTGCCTTGGGGGATGCACACGCGAGCCCGGCGAATTCTATACCGGCCCTCAGCTGGTGTATCGGCTATACAGTGGCCCCAAGTACTTTATACACGAGCGTGCAGGGCACGTCGATCGAAATGAAATTTATGTTGCAATATTGACCGCGCTAGGCTGAACGAGCTCCCGGGGCTAGAGCTGCATCTATGCCATATCCATATAGCCCTGACGATGGAGTGTTTATATAGCCGTACGAGATTCTTTCGGGCCGTACCAAAGGCCGCGCAATGTACATGTATCTATCGGATGATATTTAACGGTGCTAGAACACTGGCGCCAGTGACCAGCAATGCTCGAGACACTCCAGAAATAAACGTTCGACGAGCTAATGACTTTATCAGGCTTTTTTTTCCATGCATAACTTCCAGGCGGAGGTTCGTGCGATAATTGATTTTTATTTTCTTCTCTTTATAATCCAGGAATAGATTGTATATGTGTCAATAACTATATATATATCACTGACATTGTTCCACAAGAGCGTATCAGCTGTGTGGTTAATAGGGGAGACCGGGGCAAAGTGGCACAGCGGGGTGAAATGGGACAGTGAGGGCAAAACTCAATTTCCCAATGATTTTTGGATGCCCCACTTTGTCCCAACGATACATCCGGATTTTCAAACCCGTTTTGCCCCACGTACTACCATCGCTACCATACAAAAGTTATTGGACAATTGCGTTTTGTCTCGTAATCCCGTTTTGCCCTGATGTGCCATTTTGCCCCGCTCTCCCATAGCTCGCTCTAAGTGAAAAAAATTACGTAAGGATTATATTCATGTATAGCTTTATATACGACATATTTACATCTCTACCACTCACAACTCTACCAGAAAACATCTCGACCGTATTACAACTCTGCCATATTACAACCCTAACATATTAGAACTCGGCCAAAATCTGTATCAGAAAGTAAAAAAACTATCAGAATCAGAATAAAAATCTACCGGAATACAAGGCTAGACGGTAGCCTTGTATACCGATAGAGTTTTATTTTGATTCTGGTAGAGATTTTGGTAGAAATGTTTTCTGTTAGAGTTGTGAGTGGTAGAGGTGTGAATGTACATTATATGCAAGCTATATACAAAAGTGGACATATATAAACCATCTGGATTTTATATCATTTATGTGACATCAATTTGATTTGAATAAAGTAGCATACCGTTTACTCACAACATATGAGATGTGAATATATTTTATACAGTGCCACCAAATTCTATATACTTCAAGCAGTTTGTATTTAAACCATATGGAAACCAACATGTAAACTACGTATGAAATATATAGAATGCCATGAAAATATTAATGTATATGCAATTAGCAGCTATCATTACAGTGTCCATTGATTAATGTTACCTGTTATGTTATGATTATTAATCACATCATTCAAATGAGAGGTACGCGCAGATACGAATTTTCGGTGTGACATCACTTCCGGTTAAAAAATTAGATTCACAGACCGGAAGTGATGCATTACTTGTAAATCTCCGGAATCGACATATTTGTGGTAAATCTCCGGAAATCCAGATTTCCGGTTTCCAAATTCCACAGTCCACAGCGAGAGTACGAGGCTCCCGGCCACAAAAACCAGCTAGTAACTTATACATAATTTGTATATAATCCTTATATAATATTTCCACTTGGGCTGCGCCTTTGTGGCTCAAGACCATCGATATATATGTATATATATATTTCGTATGAAAGAAACTATACGTGACAGATATCGACAATATAGACGTGGTATAAGATATATTTCGCGCCGAAAATGGTAAAATACAAAATGCGAATATATAGCAATTAATATGTTGGACACATTAATCATATAAAAATATTGCGAACATATTTTTTGATCACCAATTTTTATTTGATTGCAATTGGTTCGAGCTCGCGTGAATATCGAAGATCGAATTTCGCACGCACTCATCGACAAAGGCACCAAAAATTCCGTTGGTAAATAAATTTAGCCACATTGTATTTTGCAGTCGGTTGGATATCAAATTTGTCAAAGAGCTTGATCGTTGTTGCCGTTAAACCTAATTTTCTTTCGTCGCCAATGCGCAAACATTTTTGTATCCCCAAAAAATTGAGCCCCTAAAAAATGCATGTCGATTCGAAAAGTGTTCGTAGCGCAATCGTTCGAATGAAAAAAAAAAATAAATAAAAAAAATTGCTCACTCGCACATATCCCATCGGTGCTGTGAATCGAATATGGCCGAAGGGCAGAAGAAGCACGCGAGCGTATAATCGTGTGTAGGTGAGCGCGTAAGCGGAATAACTTCGCTCGTCGGTTTACCTGTGCTCGATGCTCGGAAAATGGGTGCTGCGCAGTACAGAGGTATACGTTAAACGGTGTATGAAATACACAATGATCCTTAAACTCATTCGTGACTGGATTAGCGGTAGGTAGTTGGCAGGAGGCACGCACGAGTGTTGTTATCTTCGATGCAAGCTGGCCGCATACCATCGACAGAGTTCTCCACAGTCAGTATGCATCCCCCGCAACATCGTTATGTAACTTCGTCGTATATAATCCACACGGCGCATTATGCGAGAATAATACGTGTGCACAACCGCCCGGAACGTACTGTAAAACTATGCGAGCTTAGCGATCGGCATGATACACATTAATGTGGAGTACGCTCGTAATAATTCACGCGTCCGATGCACGCTATTAAGAGAGTGATGGGGATGCTTGCGGCAGAGATATAGAAATACCGTGGCAAATGTGTGAGCGGCTTATCGTTACTGCACTCTACATGCGCCGACACTGCAAATTAAAAAAAAGAAGTAGTTACACGGATAGATGGTGTTTAAAAAAAAAAAAAAAAAAAAAATGAAAAAGAGTTTTAAAAAAAAATGGGATGCATCTGTTCCGTGAGGACAAAATATGAACACGAGAGTTTCAAAGTCCCATCAGGATAATACAAATGACGTGTCATCGGTGAGTATTTTCACGATAGCGGCGCGTGCTGCTCGCAGCACCGCGTCGTTACACACACATGGGATTAATTTTACGTTGACGAGAAGAACGAGACACATAAGCGACACGAGCTCGACGATCTTTTTCGCTCACGTGGCCTCTGCGTGCGCGCAGCAAGAGTTATCGTGCACATATAAATATATATGTGATTATGCTAGCACGCTTAAGTCCCTCGGCACATGTGTGACATACGCGGGGTCTCATAATAAACCGAAGAAATATGCGGGAGCGGTGAACGTGCGTGTGTTCGATATATCGCATATAGTATGAGCGAACAACTAAAGCGGCAATAGCTCCCTTACTATCCCTTCGCCCCCTACCTCCCTTGGGACACGCAGTGTACAAACCTACGAGCTGCGTGCTACGACTTAGCACGTGACTCGCTTATTGGCTTATTTATGTACATTATACAGTGAAACCCTCCCCAAGTTATACTTTCTCATCTCGTCCCACGGAAATTAGCGTGGAATTTTGTCATTTTGGAGGCAAAATGGAACACCGGGACGATTTGATTTTATGTACAGCAGAAAATTGGTAATAATAGTCTGTTCTGCCCTTATAAGTTGAGTGAGAGTGGTGAAAATAGCCCGCCCCGAATAGCCCCTGAATCAATCATGTATGGACAGGTCATACACCGAGAAAAAAAAATTCCTTTGACGGCCACCGTTTAACGAAAATATTTATTTGATTTAAATAAATAGTTATTTAAATTAAGTAAATAGTTACTTCAATAAAATAAATATTTATTTTTATCAAATAAATATTTATTTTTATCAAATAAATATTTATTTTTATCAAATAAATATTTATTTTTATCAAATAAATATTTATTTTTATCAAATAAATATTTATTTTTATCAAATAAATATTTATTTTTATCAAATAAATATTTATTTTTATCAAATAAATATTTATTTTTATCAAATAAATATTTTACTTAAACTAAATAAACGGTGGCCGTCAAACAGATTATTTTTCTCGGCGTATTCACGGCGACCCATTACATAAAAATATTTTTTCGTCAACGAAAAATTGTTAAATTTACCCGACCGTTCCAATTCACAAAAATTCTGATCAACCGACCGAGTATAAAAAAAAAAATGTACAAAAGACACAATGTACAAAATCGAATTACACGGAGCTTTAAATCACGGTTGGATGAGAATTTGCCTCGGCGGGCCGGCGTGCCCCGCGGGATACGGACGGTCGACGCCGGATCGCCGGCGACAGAAAGCACCCGGACAGTCCTACTAAGCCTTGTCATAGACGGGAGACGAAGTGCCATGCACCGCATGCACGCCTCTGCAGCCGAACCCTCCCCAAAACCTATACCGTAACGGAAGTGAGTTTCTGCGGGATGTTGCAGCCTGTTTTACGATATTAAATCACGCCGGGTGGACCGGTAGTTCGTTCCATCCACCGTAAATATTTCTTCCCTCGTCCCCCTCGGCTCTGCACCCTTTTCCACCCTTTCCGATTTTACAATGTTTCTCCCTCTCATCCTGGCACACGAAATCCCCCCACCCGTCGACCACCCTTCTTTCCTAACTCGGGACCGTTCGTGTACCGTAGAAGCACCGCGAGCACCTCCTCTCCTCGCTGCCGTCCAGTCGTTCAAATTGATTTCATTTGCATGCCACGCTCATTGTGTCCTCCCTCGGTACACACATGCACGGCCGGTGGAAGAGAGCTTGGTATTCGGCTTCTCGCACGTGCCAAGCCACGGAAGAGAACAGGCCGCAGTCTCTCGCACCCTTCCACCGAACACTTATTGCCTGCACTGTGTGCTTTGTACAAGTGTATGGATCGCACATACGTGTATATCGGATGGGCAAGCGAGGGAGAACGAGAGAGAGTGGGATATCTCGCTTAGTGGACCAGACAAGCATACAGGCTGCAATTCATTATACAGCTCCTGCGGGAGGAAAGGGTCCCCTCTGTGTATATCGCGGTGTATGCCGTTCGTGACCCACGCGGTCTGGACTCGTCGCGGTGCTTGCTGCCGTTGCAGCATCGCATCACAGAAATTATGCCTCAGCGTGTGCATGCACATGAAGCCAACGTTTGTGGCGAATACGGAATACATGTGGATGTGCATGTGTCAGATAAATATATATATGTGTATATATTTGGAAGGTGTACATACATGTTGATAGATACAGGTCGAGAGAACCCGGTCGAGGCCGTCGATCGGTGCACAAACTCCTTCGGTCATCTCGGTAATTTGTTACACGCCGTAGCGTGCATTCCGTAGAAATCAACGTACTTACTCCAAACTCGAGAGAATATTTCGTTCAATCTGCCGATACTGGTGTGTGGATTTTTATAGGTCGTAGTTAAGGTATTCCTTGCGGACAGCCTGAGCCCACGTGAGTTCAGAGCGAATTCAGAGTGGAATTGCGAATACTTCGCGATGAGATAAAAATCTGAAAAAAATCAACCGTATGGAAGGTACTGAAAAGATTGATTTTGCATAATAATAATTCCGAAATGTTATTAACAAACGAATGAAAAAAAAAAATTGTTCAACAAATCTTCCGGCAACTTAACTTTTTGTTCATATAAGAACAATAAGTTAATCTTTTTGAATACGTATGAATTTTATCAGAATTTTGTCTAATTTTTGAAAATTGCGTTTTTAGTTAATAAAAAAGCGTGATTTTCAAAAATTAGATAAAATTCTGAAAAAATTCATACGTACTCAAAAAGATGAACTTATTGTTTTTATATGAACAAAAAGTTAAGTTGCCGGGGAATTTGTTGAACAATTTTTTTTTTTAATGCATTTGTTAATAATATTTTGGAGCTATTATTATGTAAAATCAATCTTTTCAGCACCTTCCATATGCTTGATTTTTTTCGAATTTTTATCCCATCGAGAAGTGTTCGCAATTCTCTCTCAATTCTCTCTGAACTCATGTGGGCTCAGGCTGTCCGCTAGGACTACCTTAATTTTTCGTTTGGGTAGCAACGCAATTGATAATTTAAGATTACACACTGAGAAAAAAAAATGGGTCGGATTAACCAAAAGTCGCGGTGACATACGTTCGAAGCTGTTATTCGTTTGGTACAAATAAAGCATTGTTTTGTTAAACGATCATTTGCTTCAATTTGTTCAAAATTTGTCGATTCAAACGAACATTTTTGTTGTACCAATAAAATACACCTTTGAACGTATGTCACCGCGACTTTAGCTTAATCCAACAATCTCTTTTTCTCAGTGCAGACTGTACCCTGGTAGAATTTTGCAGCGTTACATGAGGCCTAGTCAGAACCCGATGTGAAGCTCTGAAACTCATACTACGCAGTAAAAAAAGGTTGGCACTCTCGACAAACTTTTTTTTGTCCGTAAATGTTCACGATTGTTTTCTTGTTAATGCACCCAGAAAAATAATTTATTTGGCGGCCACCGTTTATTTGGTTTAAGTAAAATAATTATTTTATTCAAATAAATATTTATTTAAAATAAGTAAATATTTACTTAAATGAAATAAATATTTATTTCAATCAAATAAATATTTTACTTAAACCAAACAAACGGTGGCCGTCAAATAAATTATTTTTCTGGGTGTGTTACAACCAAATATTCGCGAACTTAACAAACACTTTCGTGAAACAAACAACTTTATCGTTTTGTAAAATTAACAAGAAGGTAATTGTGTATGTTTGTCGATGAGAAAAGTTGCTACCTATTTTTACTGTGTCGAGGTATGTTTTTTTCTTCTCTTGTACAGTTACAATGGTAAAGAGTGCTTTCTCCGTCACACACTGATAAAAAAGTATGGTTGAATTAACTAAGATTCGGGCAGGGACGTTCAACTAAATATTTTGTTGATACAGCTAAAAAATTGCTTAATTCAACAATTTGTTGGGTGATTATACCAAAACATTTTTGAGTCATTAAAATATTTTGTTCGAGCAACTAAATATTTATTTGAACGTCCCTGCCCGAATCTTAGTTGATTCAACTGTACTTTTTTATCATTGCAGTCCTGTTTGATCGTTGCGCAACTTCGGTCGACATGATAATTTTTCAGCTCGTTCATAAAACGAGATCGATAGGAAGTCAAGGAAAGCGTTCATTGAGTCGCCGTAGCAATGAAGCCGATGGTTAAAAACTTGATAGGCTCCAAAAATAGTTACGAGCCCGTAACCGTCACGGAGTCTTCTGCTCCGTCCGACCTTTCGAGAACCCGATTCAGTTGAGATAAAAATAATTTTTCTCACCACGAAAGGGTCTTCGGGGCCGAGGAGTAAATTTTTCTGATTCCAAGAGCTACCCGAAGTCAATGAACTTCATTGCAATGGAGCTGTTGAAAGTTAGCGTCGTTTCACTTCCGTGTCGCAGTTCGGTAGCAAGGGAAGACGCGGAAACGCCGTAGCCTCAATCTATGCCGTCGTGTAGCTTCGTTCGGGTCGAAGCTACAAGAGTGCCTAAGTCCATTTGGATCAGGGCTCCGGTAGTCGTTACCGGGCTAATCCGTTTGCCAGAGCACTCTTTACCGCGAGTATATCCTCAACTTCGTAGGGGATCATCGGACCGATGGCTGAAAGGGGGGGTTGCCGCTAGGACGCGATCGTGCTGTTACCGCTGCTTCTTCTTCTTCTCCGCCTCCTCCGCAGGGACTTTATTGTACATGCCGCAGGACCAGCGCTATGTGCCGTGTTCCATGTACTACTACACTTCGTTCATCTACGAGTTTGTCGGCATAACTCTAGGGATTAGTTATTCGGCTTATCGACGCCCGCCACTTTTGCCGAACCTGCCTGTATCGTCCCGCCAAGCGCTTTTGTCTGTTCCAAAGCGAGTTACAGGATTTCACTGTTGCGCGGTTCCTCCCCCCCCCCCCCCCTTAACCCCCCCCCCCCCCCCCCGTACCGATCTTCGTAACGCTCGAACACGGCAACAACCGGCCAACTATGAATAAATTTTACCGTAGGGCAATACACGAAACGAGTGTTTCTACAAATTGAAGTAGGTCGACCCCGACCTCACCGACTTATGCATAATAATCAACGGTCTTCTGTGACAACGTCGCTACCTGCGCTATAGTACACTTTCAGAACACTCCGCGTACTTGTGCATACATTTGACTCCATCTGAATATAGGATTTTTCATTACCTGCCTCGTGGCGCACATGACGAACTGTCCGACCCTGTTCCCTCGATTTGCCGAAGCAATCCAGACGCAAATCGGGTGCTTGAAGCTAACTTTATCCTGTAGGTTCTGTGATTTTTGTTTTCTTTTTTTTTTTTTTTTTTGGTAAAAATTGTAGCGATATTTCGAGTGATTGAAAAGAACCACTCAAAATTCAATACAGGGATTAAAAATAATCGATCGGCTTTTTTTTAATCAAAGGAGAGACCGCACAAAGTGGACTCGGGTCCTCCCCTAGTTGGAGTGGCACACAGGACCGGTGCTGGCCAACGCTGTTCCAGTACTGGTCACCTGTGGCGCTCCCACTAGGGTCGGTTTTAGCCACAGAAGAAAATGCTTCAAACGAGAGTGATATTCTTCAAAGAGGTGTATTTATTCCAATCATCAATAATTATACCTCTCCGAAGTGTTTTGTTGATGTCCAGCAAAAAAAAAAATTGGCAAAAATGCATCGACGAACGACATTTCATAAAAATTCGAACGACCCGGACGGAAATATCTGCGCGGACGAGAAAAATGAGAATTTTCAATCATTGATGTTTCGTTGCCTCCCACAGGAAATTTCGTTAATGGGTGCGATGTTGTACGGCAATCCACGTGCATATGCTGTGTAACATCGCCGTACGTTACACATTTCGATTTGACGCGCCGGAGATTTGCTTTGCAGTTCAATTTTCACGATATAATTTTCGCTGTTAAGCCCGGAGAGAAACTGCCGGCTGTCGATGGTGCAACGGAGTGTGCACAGTGCATATACTACAGATTACTACATCAGACCGTTACCTATACCAGTATGATTATTCGGTAGGAGAGTACCAGACGTTCGCAGAGGGGTCGACCGTTCAGAGCGCGGTCCCGTGGTAAAACCGACGAGCCTCTCACTCCCCCTTTCCCTACGTGTAGAAATTATAATCCGACGTCGGGCAGGCGCCAGCTAACGGAGGAACCAAAGCTTATTTCATATCCCCCTTCCGGTCGACGCGGACGCGAGGATGAGAGACCGGGGGAAAAAAAAAATATGGAGTACAGAGGGTCCAGCTTGGTGGGCTACGTGTATTGTGTTACAGACGTATACCGAGTGGGGAATTCAATTGAAAGGGACTAATTCACGGTTACGCTCGATCGCATATGGATGCCAAAGAGGGAACGAGATGTTGGTATTAGTATTAGTCCATACTGTTCCGGTCCCCTTTATCCATCCACGCACGAATGAGATCCGAGCACGCCTCTCTCCGTCTCTCCCCGCGCCCCTTTGTTGTTTCATTTTCGGTCCGAGCACGCACGGATCCACGTATGATGTAGGGGAGAGCGGGGCAAAATGGCACACCGGGGCAAAACGGGATGATGGGACAAAACAGGATGATGGGACAAAACGGGATGATGGGACAAAACGGGATGATGGGACAAAACGCAATTCTCCAATAACTTTGAGATGGTGGCGATGGTGGTACGTGGGGCAAAACGGGTTTAAAAATCCGGATGTATCGTTAGGACAAAATGGGGCATCCAAAGATGATTGGAAAATTGAGTTTTGCCCTCACAGTCCCGTTTTGCCCCGCTGTGCCATTTTGCCACGGTCTCCCCCTAGTGTACGCGTATGTAGGGAGCCGGGCGGGGCAAAGCGAAACACCGTGGCAAATCGAACCACTTTTACCAATTCTTTTTCGAGACGTGAAAAAAGGAAATTCCATTTCGAATGGAGAACACGGGTCCTTTTTCCCCGCTCTCCCCTGCAGATGCAGAAAGAATAGGTGTCGAATGTCTGACTACCCGATGTCTGGATTTGCAATACCAGCGCCGATTCAGCACGCAACTCAGATTCTTCGCGGTTGGAACCCCTTTGGACGCCGATCCTCCCCTCGATATCATTTCCGGATTGATACATCCGCATCGCGTATTCATAGTGTGCGAGCGATTTTGCACGCGACAACGATTTTAACACGTTTACAAATAATTTCGTTAGCCGGGATAATCGCGAGGGGAAAGAGACGACTCGAAATTGCCGAGTGCGCCGCTTCTCGGTACGAACGCGAATGATTTCACTACCAAATCGACGGGGCGAATATGTATGTAAAGTCGATTCAGCAAACGCACTCCTTCGCAGCTGGTACGAGGAACGAATAATTTCCGGACTGAATCCCTTCGTTCATTCGACTGAATATGAACGCTACAAAACTAATGGAATATTCGAGTAGACAGCAAAAAAAAAAAGGTTTGCACCTTTAACAAACTTATTTTTGTTCATGAATATCCACAATTATTTTCTTGTTAAATTACAAAATAAACCAAAAATGTCAAATAAACAAGTATTTTTGTAAAATGGCCAACATTAAAAAAAATAGAATTAACAAGCTACGAATTGTGGAAGTTTGTGAATAAGAAACGTCGGTACTTTTTTCACTTTGTACGCTCGACTTTACTGATAGAGTCGATGGTTCGATCATTGAAAAGAAAAAAAAAGAAAAGAAAAAGTTATTTCTATGTCGCTGAAAGCTGCTATGTCCTCATTTTCTCTAGCAATTTAATCGAGGAAAATCTTCTTTTTTTTCCGTGTTCAAAGGACAATAGTTCAGCGGGCTGCCAATATATTTAGCGGGAATGCCGTCGAGATATTTTCATCCGCCGTTCCACACTTACTCCATCGCTTCGCGCCTGTCGCGCGACAATTTATATAAAATTATAACTACCCTCTCCCCGTAATATCCGTGGAATGGAGAGCTCTCAAGAATGGACAGTGGGGCAAAACGAATAGAAATAATTTACAAATAATGCGTCACAAATAATTTCGTAATAATTTGTAACCGTATTTGTGACGAAATTATTTGTAATATTCTCTCTACGAGACTTTTTTCGTCCCTCAAAAAAAAAAAAAAAAAAAAAAAAAAAACGCCAATAACCTAATGGGAATGACACACAGGACCGGTACTGGCCGACGTTGGGCGAACACTCGCCGACGGTGGGCCAATACCGGGCCCGGCCCCCTCGTACAACTCTCAAATACAACATAATATTTGCGTTCTTGTTATAGCAAGTTATTACTCTTCGCCATGTTCTTATCCGCCGTATCTCGTTAATGTAACTTTATTCGATAGCCCATGCGGAATGTGTATTTTGCGAAAAGTCGTATTACCGACGTTTTATTTACCCTAAATCTTTATCTCCCTCTGCCCCCCCCCCCCCCCCCCCCTTTATCGCAATCTTTCCGCAGCTTCATCCAATCTTTACTCTCATCCCCTTGAGGGTTAATCTATCGATTTCACAGCGGGACAGCGTACGTCGGTAACGCTCGAGCGGATAGCAAGCTCGTCGTCTTGATGGCCTCCTGGTCGTCGTCGTCCTCGTAACGTTAGTCTTTCTTTTGTCGCTGCCGCTGCGGGGATGGGGCTGAACATGTAATCGTCGAAAACGGCTGAGACGATCAACTGGGGTCTCATTAACGCGGGTATAAATACGTGCGCGTCGACAAAGAGTTTTGGCGAACTTTCGCCGCACGTACAAACTACACATCTCGAACTGCTTTCGCTTACTCGTGCCACTCGATGGTTATACATATGCGGGACGCATGATGCACGTACGCGTCAGCCGAAAAGACTTTCATTCCGTCCGGTGATACAAAAGGGGGATGAAACTACCCCTATTGACGATACCGCATTATCCACGGTCCTCTCGAGTATTCCGGCCGATTTCGCTGTTCTGCCGCTCCGCTCGTCACATTGCGTTGGAAATCGAAAGCTTTTGTTATTGAGGGGCGCTTCTCTCGATTTCAGGCAAACAAAAAAAAAAAAAACGTGTTTTATCTTTTCTCTCGGTCACCACGAAAGTTTATCGAAAATCGATCGCGATCAATTGTTCGTCACCGTATTCTTATCTTGTAACAAAAAATAGGTACGAATATTGACAATTATAGAAGGAATTTCACTTTTTTTCAAATACAAAAAAAGTATTTAAAAAAATGTGAGCCCTCATACAGTTTTTCTTTTCATATTTTGTACTAGGGATTTTTTACAGTATCAGGAAGAACATACTGTGGAGGGTGTTGTGTTAAATTCTTTTTATTACCGAGAAAATAATAAAAACACTCTTTTGTTTGAAATCGATGGACGTCACTCACGTTCTTAACGTGCATCGCAGCAAAACAGGCTTGATATAAACATTTTTTTTTTATACTATCAGAAACAATCTTTTGTAATTAAATTAGACTACATTTGCTTAAGGTAGTCCTAGCGGACAGCCTGAGCCCACATGAGTTCAGAGAGAATTGAGAGAGAATTGCGAACACTTCTCGATGGGATAAAAATTCGAAAAAAATCAATCATATGGAAGGTGCTGAAAAGATTGATTTTACATAATAATAACTCCAAAATATTATTAACAAATGCATTAAAAAAAAATTGTTCAACAAATTCCCCGGCAACTTAACTTTTTGTTCATATAAAAACAATTTGTTAATCTTTTTGAATACGTATGAATTTTTTCAGAATTTTATCTAATTTTTGAAAATCGTGTTTTGTTATTAACTAAAAACGCAATTTTCAAAAATTATACAAAATTCTGAAAAAATTCATACGTATTCAAAAAGATTAACTTATTGTTTTTATATGAACAAAAAGTTAAGTTGCCGGAAAATTTGTTGAACGTTTTTTTTTTTTCATTCATTTGTTAATAACATTTTGGAATTATTATTATGCAAAATCAATCTTTTCAGTACCTTCCATATGGTTGATTTTTTTCAGATTTTTATCTCATCGCAAAGTATTCGCAATTCCACTCTCAATTCGCTCTGAACTCACGTGGGCTCAGGCTGTCCGCAAGGACTACCTTAAATGAAGTAAAAGTTGGGATAACGTTTGCCACATTGAGAGTAAACATTCTTGAAACTGAAAAAAATTGTATATGAATTTTAAGTGAATATAAACAACACTTCATACCGCGAGGCGTTTAGAGGCTGAGTACGTAAATGTGCGCAGTTAAAGTTTGATACACGTATGTACTCTAACGAAGCGATAAATAGCATTAATGAGGACAATTCTCAATTTGTGTAGATAGTGGTCTAGCGTAGCTCAGTGCGGTCAGAGAAGCCGACCGGTAAACGGAATGTCCCGGGTTTGAATCCTGGCCCAGTATGACCCGCACTTTTTTGGATTGTCTGAATTATTTTCGTTATAGTGTGAAATGTTCCGCATAATAAATGTTATACATCTCATTTGGATGTATAACATTCCTGGGGTTAGTAAATTTAGTGGTACATTGAAATAGTGTTATAAAAATAATGATTTGTGGATTCATCGATGTAATTTATTTATTTAAAATGTACGTTTTGTCATATGTATATTTATATCTTATATAATATTAATAGTTATTTATTTATTTGCTATATTTTTAGAATTTTTATATTGATCAAAGTACTTTGAAAATTATTCCGGTCCAATCTCTGATGAATTCATAATCAGGTTCCCAGAAAACCGAACGTTTCACTGAGCAATCATCGCCGGCGTGTACAGTTTCCGTTCGGGCGCATCCGTTTTTGTTCGACACACGTTAAATAAACAAAACAAGAAAGTTTCGATATAGGTTGTCATTCTCGAGACGAAGGCATCGGTTGGTCTTTATTATCAAGGTATTGACCGTTCGTTCGCTATCCGGACAGAAATAAAGAGAGCATCTAGAGGTATAAATGAAATCGCCCGAAGGCGCGCAAATATGAGAGAATTGCTGGAGACCTCACTCGAGAGTTCCCTCGGGAAAATGCGAATGTAATCGAGGGGAATGGCCGATATCACCTTGGGGCCAATTGCCGTGTAGTTTGCTTCCCACGTACCGACAACAACGATCGACGATCAGTTTTACAGCAATAAAATATCCTTTCGTGTCGTAATAAAGTTTTCCATTAAATGATACAACTCAAAAATACGTGCCGAATTGAAACAAACAAAAATTCCGATCGCTTACTCCTATCAAAGCCTACAGGTCGACGAATTATTATTTTGCGTAAAAAAAAGGAGATTTGTAAATTTTTACATCATAATTATAGTAATTTACTTTTATTTACGAAACTTTTTTGGCCTCCTCACTGAAGAAGTTTTGTAAATAAGGGAATAAAGGACATGTACGGACGCTTTTTCGGGAAATGAATAATGTACCAAGCCTGTTCAATACATCGAATTTCTTCAATTTGTCCATATTTATTATTAAATAAACAAGTTTAATTAAAGCTATGAAGGTAATTTTTGAAAAGAAAAAAAAAAAATTAAGAACTTTAACATTTTTATGGACTCTTGCAAGCCTCAATGTCGAACATCCTTGGTGACAATTAAACTTGTGTACAAAGTTTCGTCTCGATCACGCAAAATTTATGACGTTTATATTCCTAATGTCCTTTTTGTCATATACACATGCACCGAAAAATGTCTATAAATATTTTCATAAAAAAATCCAAAAAAGCAAAATCACAAAAACGAATCTTCTTCGACAAGGGTAAAAGAAAAATAGGAAAAATTCATGAAAACTTTCGCTCCATCCCCGTCGGAGTACACAATACCGCGCACAGTACATTGGAATGCGGAATCAGTTTTCTCCATTCGCCCGTTAACGCTAATTGCTTTAGCTACGAACGCCGGTAGTTTAACATAGATAACTAATCTAGGTGCCGGTACACAAGAATCCTTCAAAACCATAAACATACTTTACCGCCCCGTTTGATTCTTTCCGGTTGAGAATTAAGAGGCTTTGGATCGTTAGAGCCACCAAGAAACAACGAAGAATATAGGAAGAGAAGAACTAATAAACGAAAACGAGCCGGTCGCGAGTGTGGAAGTAAAGAGGTTTTTTTTTTTTTTTTTTTTCTTCCGTAGATTAGTCGACGGATCCAGATGTCGTGGTGCCCATGTGTGCGCGCGTATGTGTGGCAGGCTCGTGCGCATGCATTCGGCGTAGGGTGGACGCGTAATAAAAACCGTACTTATATACGTGCGGTCGTGCCGTATTTCTGACAAGCGCTTAACGACCGTGTACTGACCCGCGAAATTATGCGCACGAGGATGCTAATTCCGCGGTGGCTCGCATCCCCCTTTTCAGCCTTTCCGTTCTCTTATTTTCCCTGCATCTCGGTCGCATCATACCTACGCCGACATTATGTACAACAACACCGTGTTAGCCTAGAATCGCGTTCCAACACGGGATTGGCGGCGGCGGCGAGGGGTGGAGGAACTGCTTTCAGCCTCGCACGAGAGCGTGTTAACGTGATATATTTTTACATTTTCAAATACACCAGTGTCGAGCTGCGAGGAACGTCGGAACTATCTACTTAGATAGTACCCTTCGTGTCGTGGCGGAGTGAGGCAAAACGAGATAGAGCGGAGAATGAAAAAGAGCCCAAAAAAAGAACGAGGAAAAAAAAGGAGCACAAGCGCGGTGAGGGTGGCAAGGGGGCGAGGAAAGGAGACAGGGCAGGAACATGGTTTCAGATAGAAAGAGAAGATGAGGATGTAAAAGCATTGGAGGGGTAAAAAGGGATCGTGAAGATAGAGACACGCGAGAGAAAGAATGGCCCCAGGAAGTGAAAGAGGCTTAACGAAACTGTGGAAGGGCAATAAAAAAAAGGATAGCAGACCGAAGGAAGGAACGAAGGGTGAGGATGATGCTCCGAGTGGCAAAGGTGGCGGAGAGGTAAATTCATCCGTGGCTGAGTGAGAAGGTGAGTAACGAAGTCGGCACCGTCATACTTCGGCGTGTATGGCAAAGAGCAGCAGTCAACTAGAGACATGCGAGCGATGCACCCCAGGATGGGCACGTGTGTGTGTAAATGTAGAAATAGAAAATGTGAGGGTTCCTTTGAGAGAGTCCTGATGAAACTCGACACGAAAAGCACGAATGGCTAGCTGGTCAGTCGGTACGGGCAGACGCCTCCGGTGCCTCCACACTTTGTGGACGGGGTGGATGTGGATGTGTCTGTGTGGATGAAACGGAACGAGGGAACTCGCGGGGGTGGCTCGGCCCTCGCGGTCAGCAACGCAGGTTGCATTCGTTTCTTGCGGTAATATCATACTTGGAGCATTCGACCGCAAGTGGGCCAACCGATTTTGCTGAGGTAAGGAATATTTATGCACTTTTTAAGTCATCGACATTTTGAAAATGAAGATAGTACGAGCATGAACTTGATTATTTGCAATGACAATTTTATTTTGTGTTACAATCAATGCGGAGGATCGTGTTTGTAAAAATTCGAGCAAATTTATGGGCTATTTACATTAAACAAATAAATCCAAGGTCGGCAGATTTAGCATGGTTTCTTGTTGAAGAAGAGTCCTGTTTTTGTTCAGTTTCATTTATATTTTGCGATCAGATGCATACACACTGAGAGAAGAATCTAGGAAAAACTAGCAAGTCATATGGTAAATTTCGACCCGGTGACAAAGTGCACCAGCGCTACAATTAGCGACATGTGAAAGGTTTACAGGGACCATAGTAATTTTCAGCCAACCTATATGGTAATTTTTTCCAAGAGGCGGGTTGGCGAAATTTTTCGTACCTAAGCTGAGAATTTGGGGAATCAAATTTTTTTTATGTATGTATGCATAAAAAATACATAAAAAATTATGTATACAATTATGTATGTAGGGGAGACCGGGGCAAAATGGCACAGGGGGGCAAAACGGCACAGCGAGGGCAAAACTCTATTTTCTAATAATTTTTGGATGCCCCATTTTGTCCCAACGATACATCCGGATTTTCGAACCCGTTTTGCCCCACGTACCACCATCGCCACCATCCAAAAGTTATTGAAGAATTGTGTTTTGTCTCATTATCCCGTTTTGCCCCGGTGTGCCATATTGCCCCGCTCTCCCCTATACATGATTGGCAATTATGCCGGTGTAATCTGCAAACCTGAAACAAACGGTACGCGAAGAACTTATTTGTAGCAAAAATTATCGGGACGCCATCGATTACTATCTTTTTTAGTAAGAAGAACTGATATTCTAGCGAAAATTACGGAATATTCGGGTTACTACCATACCGAAAATTACCATATTCACTAGAAGAACGTGTTAAGTTTAATACAAATGTTTGCCAGGATGTCGCTGCAGTTTCCGTATACCTAAAAGTTGTGTCGGTTTTTACCAGATTTACGGTAATTTCTATGAGATTCTTCCCGTATTGTGATACAGAAATTTGGAAGATTAAAATGATATTCGAAAATATTGGACTAACCCAATGTTTTAATGAGAATTCATGAATTAAATTCGTCCTCGAACTGTACAAATTATAAGCTGAGTAAAAATAACGATATAAATTCTTCTGGTACAAAACATTTTCATCATCCCAGTTCTCGGATCAGTTTAGAGTTTCGAATCCCATAAATCGACATCCACCTCGTTATGAATAATGTATTAAATTTTTTTTTCATAAAAAAACAACTTCTCATTTTCTCGGTGATTCGCAAGCCAGAGGCTAGAAATTCACTTCATCCATCTCCGAAGCCTGCGGAATAGATCCATGGGTACCACAGCATGTATACGAAAAGAGAAAAAGAAAAAAATACTTTGGCGCGTAAGAGAAATTCCATTGTACTTTACCCGGGATTTCCTGGTGGTGTACGCGCTATGTCGGACAGAATCAAGGTAGGAGAAAATTACATCGAAGAGAGAAGGTATATAAAAAGGTCCGACGGTGAGAAAGAAAAATTTCAACCCGCACACCGTCACACAAGCGCGTCCAGCCAGCCAGCATTTGAGCCGCCGACCGGACAAGGTGTGGCCTGTAATTATTCGCCAACTCTCTTGAACCGCTCGGTTGCCCTGTCATTCGGTCTCTGCCTTTTGTAACAGTGACCATATAGAAGCGCCTTTGACCCCATCGCTGCATGGTACATCCTTTGCACTATGTTTCTCACTTTGCACACTCGCTTCCTCGTTCGCACCTGACCGCCCGTCCGACTCGGGTTTCTATCTTTCGAGTGTTCGTGCATCGCGAAATGTAATACGATATCCCGCGGATCGCGAAATGACCGAGCGTGTGCATACACCGAGTTTGTTGCCTTTATCTACATGAGAGAAACTGAATAAGGCAGATAACAAGAGCATTAATCGAACTGCTCTCTGATCCCGTTTTCGCCCACGCCTTGCTGTGCCGGAATCGAGGGCCTCCCTATTTTACAAAAGGAATACCCGATGAAGAAGATCTCTGATATTCTACCTGCCAACTCCGCTGTTGATTCTATGACGCTGTTTTCCCATCCATTGTTACATCGCCTTCCATCCCCCCCCAACTGTTATCTCGCGGGTTCAGCTTATCCGACGGTCCGTTGTGCTCCGTGGCGTTTTACCTTTGCCTGGGGTTTTAAAAAATTTTCATTGTACGAAACACAACACACAACGGCTCACGCTACACCCTGTTATACGTTATCCTCGTCATCTCTTTTTCTCCTGTTCGCGCGAATGTATTATTTTTTTCACGCTCCTCTCGCTGGCTTCAAAGCGTTAAGGAATCATTTTCTTTTTGTCACGAGCTTGGAATATTTATTGCGAGAGAGATTATACAACACACGTTGGTAAGAGTTGGGCGCTGAGTGCTTTTGTTCTCGGGCGAAATTTTCCGTTTCTCTTGAGGAATATTCAAAGTCAAGTAAAAGCCTCTCGAACAGGTTTGAAACATGATTTTAGACGGGATCAATGATGTGCCCCATGCGTCAGTTACTTAATGAAGAACAAGAACCCTAATCGACATTTTACAGCATTAAATCTGGCCCGCCCGAGGCACAGTGGGAGTAACACACAGGGCCGATAATGGCCGACGTTGGGCGACCACTGGCCGACACAGTGTCAATACTGATCCTTTGTGGTACTCGCATTAAGGAGTGAACATTTTGGGGCGTCAGATCGGAGCCTTGTCAGAGCTTTGTCAAGCCTTTTCCGGACCGTGTGCCTGATATAATTCTCTAGAATGTCTACTAGGTCTGACGAGATTAGTAATAGGCCTGACAAGCCCATGAGAGAGCCCTGCTGACATTAATGTTCTGACATTGATACAAGGGAAATCGCACGCTGTGGCCCACCGGTGCGGGACTCCAGAGGACAGCGCGTCAAGTCGCGCAGAATGTAAGGTGGATCATCTTTCTTTCTCCATTTTGCATCATCTCTCCTTTACACGTTTGTCCTGCAGAAAATCTGTACAATGAACCATCATAGAGTACCCCTAAAAATAGTTGGTACACTGTGCCCCACGGAATTTATTCACCCAGGAAAATTATTTATTTATCTGGTACGCCTCCAATAAATATTTATCTAATTCGAATGAATATTTGTATATTGGTTTCGTGTATTGTGTATTTCGTATATTGGTTTCGTTATATATATAGTTATGAACCCACATAAACCTTTCATAAGATTAAACTGAGCGTCTAAAATTGTTTTCATTTTTTTTTCACCCAACGGATTTGCCTAAAAATCATGACTGAGTGCCCCACGGAATTTATTCACCCAGAAAAATTATTTATTTGTCTGGTGCGCCTCCAATAAATATTTGTCTAATTCGAATAAATATTGACTTTATTCGGCTCAATATATATTTAATTCAAATAAATATGCGGGTTTCCCGCAAAATAATTTTTTTATGGGTGTTTATTTCATGACACTAGACCCGATGTTTGCCTTCTTTTCCGTCGAATCTCTGCATATATAGTTATGAACCCACATAAACCTTTCATAAGATTAAACTGAGCGTCTAAAATTGTTTTCATTTTGTTTTCACCCAACGGATTTGGCTAAAAATCATGACTGCCCCACGGAATTTATTCACCCAGAAAAATTATTTATTTGTCTGGTGCGCCTCCAATAAATATTTATCTAATTCGAATAAATATTTATCTAATTCGAATAAATATTTATCTAATTTGAATAAATATTTGTCTAATTCGAATAAATATTTGTCTAATTCGAATAAATATTGACTTTATTCGGCTCAATATATATTTAATTCAAATAAATATGCGGGTTTCCCGCAAAATAATTTTTTTATGGTTCTTTATTTCATGACACTTGAGCCGATGTTTGCCTTCTTTCCCGTCGAATCTCTGCATATATAATTATGAACCCACACAAACCTTTCGTAAGATTAAACTGAGCGTCCAAAATTGTTTTCATTTTTTTTTCACCCAACGGATTTGGCTAAAAATCATGACTGAGGAGCGTGTCCCGGCAGCAGACTATGCCCTTAGTCTCCCCTATCCGCCGAAGAGTTCATTGACTTTTCTTGCGCTAGATATGTTCTCGTGTAGTAGGATGTACTCTTATCTATGTTGGTATCAAAGGCTTAGGAGAGTCGATGAGATCGCGATCAGTTATCGCGAGGACGAGCTTTCGTTTCAATCCCCACGCGAACTAACCAACCCCTTTGGCTTATCGGACACGTACACACTGAGGAAAAGAAATGATTCGATTAAGCAAATGCGCGGTGACATACGTTCGAAGGTGTAATCGATTGGTACAACAAAAATATTTATTTCAATCGACAAATTTTGAATAAATTGAAGCAAATAATCATTTAACAAAACAATGCTTTATTTGTACGAAACAAATAACTGCTTTGAACGTGTGTCACCGCGACTTTTGGTTAATCCAACCAATTTTTTTTTTCTCAATATTGGGATTATTCGCCATTTCCGGTGTGCGTCACGTGTATGAGTTTCGATGTTCATTTTTCGTTTTATTTATTATTTTCATTTGTCTTTCACTGTCATGAACGTTTGAGACAAAGCCAGGTTCGTTGAAACCACTATTGTTTTCCGCGGAGTGTGTAATTAAATACCGGGTCTTTCGGCATTCGATACTTCATCGTAGGCATGTATCGTGTTGATTATTCCCACAGTACGTGAAACGCGTGTTGCACCGTACACCGGTAAAGATGATTATCGAGCGAGACGAGGAGAAACTGGCTATCCGTATCATTGTGAATATCGCTTTCGTTTCACGGCCCACGGGTCTCTTCGCCCGCGATGAAGAGAGGCGCGTATGCACGATCTGCCCGGAAACGATACCGGTGAATCACAGAAACCTCCCTCCATTTCCTCTAAGCCGCTTATCGTTCTCTCTAATCCGTATCGAAATCCCTTAAGGTAAATCGCGAGACGTCATGCCAAAGTTACCCGGTTGCAGTAACACACCTTACTCTGTAATCTAGAGTGCATACCGGAAGACAGGAAAATCGATGAAATCTCCGCATTGGTGGGCTACGTCGAAATGTTTAACACTGCTGACGTGTGCACAGGGTAATTCTGGGTGCTGCGGTCTGACGAGTGATAAGGTAAAGGACCCAGTTTATGACACTTCTGCGCAGCTCTCTCACTTTAAGCGTGTAAAATTATTTGGATAAACAAGGAGGACCAACAGTCGCAGTTTGTGACCTCCCGAACGCGCGCTACCCATTGGCTGCATATCAAATGGTGGGGGGAGCCGACTATGCTAGAGGTACCCCTGTTACAAACTGGGTCAGTGTCAGAAAGTGGATCCTTCACGTTACCGGCAATACCAGTGGACTCGCAATTTTCTTTCCGATACCGCACTAGGAGCGGTTTGGAAAACAAAAAAATCGATGATCAGTTGAGAGGTTTATGCAGGGCTTGGATTGCAAGTCATTGCAGCCAGTTTGTGAAAGGTTAAGCCTATGTGCACTCATTGTCGGCTTGCAGGGCGAAAGAGTAAGGGCACGCGTGTGGATGAATGGTAAATAGACCGGGGGAGGGCGGGGGGGGGGGGGGGGGGGGGGGGGGGGGGTGAGAAAATCGCGGCTCCATTGTATCTTCTACCAAACCGGGCTAATTGCCGACCAGTTTTCAGGAGTTCAAGCTTATTATGATTGCACAGTGGCATCCCAACTGGTACGATTTCCATACCGAGCAGCATTCGGTCCCGAAATTTGGCCATCCCCTCAATATGATATGACCAGCCGACTCATTGTTTTTTTTTTTTTTTTTTTTTTTTTTTTTTTTTTAAAGTACTATGTCAAAACATTTAAAGGGTGCAATTACTCTTATCCTCTACGTAAGGTGGAAAAGGTACGAAAGGACTTCTTTTACAAGTACTGAAGCATTGAGGGATAGATTTCATATTATCTTCTGCGGCGAATACTTCATATTAATGCTTGCAATGTCGCTCCGTACCAATATTCGATACATTTTATAACCCTAGAACTCACATGTGGGGTACAAAAGTACCCCAGACGATTTTGAAACTGCGCTCCTAAAGACGAAATTGACATTATTGACTCGGGACCCCCGATCCCGATAAATCAAATTTAGTTTCATGATCTTTTATGTAAATAAGTGATTTTTTTTTTCGTAGAACTGTCGAATGTAAGTTACTATTCTATAGTCGCCATTTTATTTTTTTCTGATTTTTATAAACCAACAGCGGGGTGGATGCGCGGTTGGCGCACGGCTCCGGTGGTACCCCAAGTTGAGCAGATTCATTCGCGGTCAGTACTTGGATGAGTGATCGCTTAGCCGTGCGCTAGCTGGCGGATCGACCGTTGAGCGGGAGGCACTTCCTTTCTGAGACTTTGGTGTTTCTGCACTTTACTCAAGTGCAAAAATACCGGCGGATCAGTAGAATGTGGCCGTCGATACCGGCACGGGTTTTCCGTAACGTCCACGTGTCTCAGGCAAATGTGATACTACAGTGTAGCTAAGTCGGCATCGGAAGCACTGGAAGTTAGGTAGCTAGTTGAGTGTGGGTAGAGAGTGGCAGGGGGGAATCGGGATGGGGTTCCGTAAAAATCCACAAACAGTATGTACGGTGTAATTTTCATAATTTTCATAATTTTCATAATTTTCATAATTTTCATAATTTTCATAATTTTCATAATTTTCATAATTTTCATAATTTTCATAATTTTCATAATTTTCATAATTTTCATAATTTTCATAATTTTCATAATTTTCATAATTTTCATAATTTTCATAATTTTCATAATTTTCATAATTTTCATAATTTTCATAATTTTCATAATTTTCATAATTTTCATAATTTTCATAATTTTCATAATTTTCATAATTTTCATAATTTTCATAATTTTCATAATTTTCATAATTTTCATAATTTTCATAATTTTCATAATTTTCATAATTTTCATAATTTTCATAATTTTCATAATTTTCATAATTTTCATAATTTTCATAATTTTCATAATTTTCATAATTTTCATAATTTTCATAATTTTCATAATTTTCATAATTTTCATAATTTTCATAATTTTCATAATTTTCATAATTTTCATAATTTTCATAATTTTCATAATTTTCATAATTTTCATAATTTTCATAATTTTCATAATTTTCATAATTTTTCAAGGAAACAAGGGTTAAAACCCATGCAAAACCAATTTTGTTTGAGTTATCATTGATTTTTTCCAACAAGTTACAAGTTTTCGACTTTTCCCCATTTTCAGAGATGTCCATATAAATAGACTTTTTGAACGGAATATAAGGCGACTTTTTTTTCCTAATAGCCTGATGTGCCCCCCTGTAATATGGTGCTTGACATTTGAAATTCGGACTATTAAAAAAATTTTAAAAACTACAATTTTTTTCACAAAAAGTGCGATTTTTGCCAATTTTCCTTACGTTTTGGGCTTTGACGGTGATTGTCACCCCCTAAACTTTAATAAAATCAAATCTGTCACATACCATTATGTTCCTTAAGAAAAAACGAAGAGATTCATGTGCGACAAAACCCATTTACTGCTCATAGGACCCTTATACGTAGACTAAACGAGTGGGGTAGATATGTACCCCAGTGATGAGTTAGAAGGTAGAAAAAAATGTGAGTTCTAGGGTTGAAGTTGTACTCTATACGACGTCCAATCCCTCGCCAACTGTAACGTCGAGCCTTAGCGTTTTGAGAATGGATTACACAGAGTTAGTATAGTGTATGAATGCCCTTATACGTTCCTATATTCTAATTGTATTCTGATGAAAGTTTGTATCGAACAATCGAACGGTATGAGTATTTCATGTTTGCTGCTTATGTGAACATACCCACATACATACATACATATATACATATATATTTATATCAAATTTATTCGAACTATGTAACGGGTTGAAAACTATGGAACCGACAATGCGATAACTCGCGACCGCGCAATTTTAACGCTTCAATAGGAGGGTACATGAAGATGTTCGTGCTCGATGTATATAGTCTAGCAATCGATGGCAGATGCCACGCAAGTTTTCCTCATATACATACAGCGTATGTCTATGTACATTCGAGAGCTCTCTCGTTAATCGATGCAACCTCCCAACCCTCTTCATTTGCACCAGCCGTAAGAACAAAAAAACTCTAGAAAAACGCTCAGTTATTTCGATTTACCGATGCGATGAAATATGAATGGCGACGCAAATTCATTATGTATTTATCCAGCCATTATTATTATTATTATTATTATTATTATTATTATTATTATTATTATTATTATTATTATTATTATTATTATTATTATTATTATTATTATTATTATTATTATTATTATTATTATTATTATTATTATTATTATTTTTATTATTATTATTATTATTATTATTATTATTATTATTATTATATGCTACAACTAAGACGATTATGATGCACTGTGATTGTGATTCAACCACTCGTCGTAATCTCTGCGGCGACGAGCGCTGTCGCTCTTTTAGACTGGCACAGCGAGATACATATCGCGGAGTGGAAATGTGACGATTGCCGGAGTCATAGTTTCGATGGCGGGAGAGAGTTGCTCTTTCACCCTCATATAACTCTCCTCGGTTATCTTCACGTGGAAATTAACAATTCCCATTACCAGCCCTCAACGAACATCGCTTTTATTGCCGTCGCCGTTGTAGTTTACGAGCTCACTCCGCGGCTCGACGAGGCAGAGGGGGAGATTTAGCCACCATCTCGTTCTCCCGTCTCCGTATGTAGTACTACGTGATAATAAACAGTTGGTCGAAAAAATTACTTTTGACGTTTGGGCGTGAAAAATTATTTCGAAATGTATGTATCATTTTTCGTGTTTTTCTTTTCATTTTCTATGACGCAATATTTACGTATTATTATTATTATATTTAGTGAAAGCATCGTGGCACAGTGATCTACAGAGTAACCGGTTTGCACGAATATTGCACGGTCGATCCAAACATACATCTCGAGCGGGTCGTAAAGTTATGGTATTATACGATAGTGAGGGACTATCGGTGGACGATGTTTTCCCACGGCGACATTTTTATATCATGAAAAATACGATAAATGGCGCGGTTCGCTGGAGCCGAAATGAGAGATATATATATATATATAGTGTAAAAGTGGGGAATATGGCCCACCTCGATTACGACGCAAATCAATGATATATGAACCGGGCCATATCCACCAGTTTTATCCCACATAATTTCGATTCATCGATCTCTATTCTCGGAAAACCTTACGTTATACATATATCTGTGTATACATGTATATGGATAAATAACGTACATTATATCCACGCCGTTCGAAAGATACATAAAACTACACGAATTGTTGACCGGAGAGAGTTCTTCCGAGATCGTACGACGCCAAGGATGGTTCACGGGGAGTACGGTTATCAAACAGGTACGGGAGAAAGTGTTACGGAGAATGACAGGGGACGATCGTTATCGAAAGTTTTATACCGAGGCCGGAGCATGAAGCTCGAGGAATTCGAGGTGGATGGGGAAAAGGCAATAAAGTGTAAAAAAAAAAAAAAAAAAAAAAGATTCTGCACAAAGCGTTAATGGTATCCAAAGCGGACGAGCCAGAGTTCACTATCGGTAGAATCGCAGGCCCCTTTTCGTGCTCCGATGATCAATCTCGTCGCTTAAATAAACGATCGGAAAAGTTATTTTGTCTGTTGGCCGAGTTTGAAGGAAGCGCGGAGTAAAACTCGACGAATGTCCCGAGCTCTGCAGCGCCCCTGTAACTAAGCAGAGAATAAAAGAACGCGGGGTGATTGTCGATCGACCCTCCCTTAATTTCCTTCGGGCGGTAATTCCTAATCTCTCGGCGCGTCTACGGGGAGCGTGCCAGGCGGGGAAGATTGAGGGTTCGGTAGAAGTTGAGAGGGAGAATGAAGCGATGCGTCAGTGAGTCAGAAATAACAGGGAGGAAAAAGCACAAAAGCGATGATGATGACCAACGGAGGGTAAAGAAGAAGAGTGCGCGCTTGCAATCGGCGGCACTCTACACACAATACATATATATGTATATATGTATGTATGTATGTATGTATATAGTATACTGAACGGAATCGAGGTGCACACACTGCAGTCAAACTCGCTCGTTACTTCGACCCTATACAGACATTATATTTATAGACGAGTGGACGGTTGTTCGGCAGACGTGAGGGAAGAGCCTGTTAACCACTATCGGGGATTCCTCCTTTTTCTTCAACTTTTTTTCACCCTCGCCGCGCTCGCGGGGTGTTGCCGTCCCTCAGGAAGCGTGCCGAGAGACGTGAACGTCCCTAATTAGATTTCTCACGGAGTTCGCCTCGGAACTCTAAAGGTCTCTCCGCTATTCCGGTGTCGAGCCGTACGAGATAACGCGCTCTTTGCACCCGTGATAATTACCCCGGAAAATAAATTGACTTCGAAAAAGTTTTCCGAATGAGAGCATCGTGTATAAGTGGCTTACAACGACTCATCGTCGGTCGTTGACGACATGAAAAAAATTGCAACTCTCAAAGCAATTTCGTTCTCACGCCGAAAGTTTGCGACACCTCAAAATCTTTCGTAAGGAAAGAACAATTTTCGAAAACTAATTCACATGAGCGAAAAAATTTAAATAAAAAATTAACAATTCTCACAATCAAGATGTGAAATTAAAGTATAAATATAGAATAAAAAATAAAATATATTTGGAATTATACGTATCGGTAATTTTACGGTTGGTGGTGTCTGCCCCTTGATTGGAATCGACTCCGTCTGCCTGCTCGTCATCAGTTCCGGGAGACCCGATAATCCGAATATAAAATTTATACGAGAATTATCGGCTCTTCGTGACTCTCGGCAGTCTGTTTTAGACATTTTTTCATCGCGGTTCCAACATCGTTGGGGTGGTGATTTTATTTGACGGAAGGTCAAGATTAAACGTTGTGGTTGATTCTATGGGAGAGCGGCGTAAAACGGAATTCCGGACCTAAACGGACGATTTTCATCAATAATTCGCATGAAAAAATAGAATCTCACCTTAAATGAATTTATTGGTTATAATTTATTGGTTTTTTTTTTTATTTCGTTTTTTGTGCGACAGTTAGTCTTTGAGGTAATAAAAGTACGAACTTGTCAGTTAGATACAGTCCCAATTTTTTCAATATGTTACAAACAATCCATAGATCTGTAAATATTCTGTAAATATTCAAACAAGGTTACCGGCTATTTACATCTAATAAATAAATCCGAGGTCGACAGACTTAACATGATTGCTGGTTGGAAAAAGAGTCACGATTACGTTTTTGTTCGGCTTTCTTTGTATTTCGCGATTAGATGCATATAGGAACAAAAACCGTAATGTAGTCCGGAGATTTCAAGGATTAAACTGATATCGGAGAATATTGGGCTTACCGAATGTTTCAATGAGAATTCGTTAATTAATATCGGATATTAGTCTGTCGGCGGTGATTTCACTCTATACCAATATATAAACACTTTGAATTCGGGACCGCTAGTTCATAAACTGTGTCGAGCCATTAGGTTAGACCGGTATACTGCAACTATATATATATATATATAAATACGTCAAATTTGTGGGAAAATCAATAATCTACAGATTTGTTATCGAGCGCCAAATTATAGTGATAACATTTTTTGTTAAATATATATCTTGTAAGTTATGTTCACGAATCCAATCTGTCTCCCGGTCAAATTATGTGAGCCAAAATGCGTTCTGTCTTAATATTTAACAGTTCCCAACAAATGCTATCAGTTAGTGTCATACTTAAGGGAATACGTCACACATTGACTTTTCTACTTTTGGAACTAAAAGTCACAAGTGTTATAAAGCAATGAATAAGGTTTTTTAAAAGAATTTCTAATAATTTTTTCCCCACATGGATTCCGAGATACATGAACTTAAAATTGTGCCAATTAGCATGAGCTGCATATGGCGCCGCGTGAAAAGCAACATTCTTTTTAAAAAAAGATATGTTTCCAGACTACTGTATTAGAATTTTTTTTCGAAAATAACATTACAACATTATTACGGACGCGCTAAAAAATAAAATCGAGGCGTGCCCACATATTTTTGAAGATATAACGAGTTGAAGGAGCTTCGAACCTCTATATGAATAGATACCTGGGCCTCAACCGTTGCTAGCAACATGCCCCCCATCACCCCCCACCATTAAGAAACGGCGATCTGTGACGTATTCCCTTAATCGTGTTACTATTTTTCTAAACTTAAATAGCGATACTTGAAAATTTCTATAATACAACTCTCATTTGATTAGCTAATGTGCAAGTACTACCTTCGATTTTTGTAGTTCCTAGCCAATGCGTATTTGGAAGCATATCTGCCCGGAGGACCGATGTTCCTATTAATACAATAAATGCGATACGTACGACGAATTCATGTATCGTATTGTATGCCGTTTAGTTCATCACGGTGTACACTCATCAACGGGACGAGTTTCTATAATTGATGTTGCCGCAAATTGATCCCGTATCGTTGCCCCGGCTTTTACGAGCTTGCGAGATACCACAGTGAAATATATTCTGCTCGCGAATCGCCGGGAATACCTGTATCATCTCTGGCGTAACCTGTATAATTGGGTCAGTGTGCATATATATAGATAAACGAGCAATGAGCGTTGAAGTTTAGCTCTCTATCGTGACGTACAGTGAGTTTTCGCTCTGGCCAGGTGTTTTATGTGCACATATACATTTTGCGTACACACCGTGCATGAGTATCGCGCCCTGCCCTATACCTATCGTTAGATGCAATAAAATTCCACTTTATTGCTCCTCGCGTTTATTATACGCTTATTCGGTTTCAACCCCCGGACTCGCGCCGTGGAGTTTCCCCCCTTTTAATCTACGACGTACGATGTCGTGCATCCTTCGGCAAGAAAGTGCTGGAGGGTCGCCCTCGACGCCCTCAAACCACTGGCCGACTTTGCTCTCGGGGTTTATAGTCGAATGTCGAACTTGCGAATGAGAAACTCTACCGATGGGATTCTCCGCTATATACCCTCTATTCGTACTGTGCCACGCCAGTTCGAACGTTTTATAACACCCTCGTGCTCCGACTATAACGATTCGACGCCCGTTTCATATATATTTGAAACAGGGGAAGGGGGGGGGGGGGCGAAAAAACCAACAAAATCTGCAATACATACAGTTACCATTAGTGCCTGAATGTTACCGTTTGTTCGTGTCTAAATGACAGTGAGAAAGAACTTTTCATGCGAACGGGCAAAAACATACGCTTTAGAAACCGATCTGTAAAAAATTCCCGACGAGTCGTTTCGCTTCGTAAAATTTGATGACACTAGGGAAGGGAATGTTTTCATTGGAAATCGAATGTGAGACACAATGGAGGAAGATTTCGCTTGGAATTTCTGGTCGATAGGAACGACAGGTTCGGAGCCTTGCTATTCGCGTATTCGTTACGCTGGAAACAATTTGTGACGCCTTTGACGTAGTCATGGGATGAGGTTTTTTTTCTCAAGAATTTGTTAAAACCTGCCCTAAACCGTTATTCGATCTGTTATTCAAACATCTGTGTAATTTAAATAAAATTTACTCCCTAACCCCACACATTTTCACTCGAAAATGTACAATTTTAATGTACACTGTAAGAAATCTGCGGTGTAAACTGCGATGGTGTGAGTGGTAAAAAAAACCGGTGTTAAAATTAACACCATTTCGCAGTGAAAAGTACACCGGACAGGTGGTAAACCGGTAACGCGGTGTACTCTAATAAATCCTAACACAAAATTGTGTGATGAATCACGATATCACTTAATGCCGTTATTTTCTTAGACATCAACACAATTCCGTGTTATCTGATAACATTTCTAAGAAGTGGTGCATTTAACCACGACTTTAAGTTTCAAATATGCATTTAACGGTGTACAATGCGCACTAAACGGTGTCTTCAACCCCTAAACGGTATTTTTAATCGAGTCGTCCATTTTGGATTTTGGATTTTTTGAACGGTGAACTCGAAATCTTCCAAATATTAAATGTAAAGTACATCCGTACCTAAGGAAAAACATATACTTCAAAAAGGTGATAATTATCATTTAATTGATTACCAATTGTTAATTTGAAGACAAAAAAATGATGATGTTTCTTTTTAATAGTACAATAAAAGAATATATAAGTACATAATCATGCGGTGTAATCATCTGAATGACAGTAATGTATGACCATTAATAACCGAAGTAGCTTAAACAGAATTTGAATAAGTGACATTCACAAGTTAGCAATAGCGTAGTCGGTAGCGTGTTAGGTAGTAGGCATAGGTAGGTATGAATAAGCATTAGGTAGGTAGTTCGAATCCCATCTCAAGCCATTCGCCATCGTAGATATTCGTGATCGTAGCCTTTTTTTAATTAATATTATTTTTTATTTATAATTATCACGATGTACAACGTAATTACTTTGTTGGGCAATTATTACTTACGATTCATTATATTAAAACTTTTACTTCTGCTTCTAGCGCTTAAACCCTTTTTACTCAATTGGGCGTAAGGTTCGGTGTTACCGTACACCGTTACAGTGTTCGAATGTACGTTCTGAAAGTACTACTAATTTTACACCGCATGTTTTACACAATATTTTAACACTGCTTTTAACACCAAAGTGATGGACCTATATGGACCACATGACGGTGTTAAAGCGGTGTTGAATTTAACACTGTTTTTTTTACAGTGTATCTCCTATAAAAAACACGAACAAACGACGTGGCTACCGTTTAGACGAGATTTAAGAGTTGACCAAAAAACGAGATTGTTTTAGCGGAACATACCGTGTATACATACATACATACTCAGAAACCGTTTGATTTCCGAGATATTCACGGCACAAACGAAACATCGAATTTCTGCTGAGGAAGTGAGGTGTTTGGGATGAGGCGAATCTAACTTCTCTCATGCACGTTTCCTGTCTCCTGCAGCTCGCGCCTGCATGTGGCCAATCCCCAAGCTGCAACCCGCTGAAGCCTCTTAATGGCTGTTTCTATAGATCGAATGACAGGGCAGGAAATGGACGCGATCGTCGAAAATACTTCGATGAATCGACCTTGCTTTTGGCTTGACGATGGAGCGCAAGAGAGAACTGCAACGGCTCCGTGATTGCATTCGTGCAACGCTTGCCTTGTTCGCACGATGAAACTGCATCGGGACGTCCGACGGCGATATTATACTTACACACATGCACCCGTCGTTCATTGGTGGTCGTGTCGGAGCTCTTCCTTCGCCTTCGAAGGAGCTCGCACAGCCGGGTGCAGCTTGGCCCAGTATTCTGATGACCCACTTTCTTGGTCCGTGCTAATCGTTGGTAAAGCTATTAATTTTGTTCGATATGCGAGCCGCTACTGGTAGTGTTGAAGAACGCGCGAGCTGGTAACACGTTGCGTGTTATAACTCCGGGCTGGTGAGAGTGTAACACGCTAGTCTCTTGACTCGGTAACTGTCGCGTCATAATGTATACCTTTGGTATTCGTAATCGTGGGTGTTGAAAAAAAAAAATGCATGGCATAACTATTTCTATATACACGCACACACGATTGACGAATCTTTCGGCATTATCGCGGTCGATTGAACATTCCCTTCCGCTCAAGATATGTTGTATTATAGCAATTCGGATGTTGCTTTGGTATCAACGTTGATTTTTGTAAGATAAATAGACTCGACGAAGTCGTTCCAAATTACATCGAAGTGCGATATTTACCGAACAATTTATATGCGTAAAGATCGTTGAAAGGGGAAGAACAATCGTCCTCAAAACTCATTCCGCGAATGTGACGATTAAATTTTGACTTCAAGGCTATATAGTTACAGATTAGAGATTTAAATTTTGACCAATGTTTCGGGAGTGTCAAGTGTTTGGTACGATTCTTCGTATTTTTATAACGAATTTGTGTAATTTCGTGAACGATTAAGACACATCGCCTCTGACGGGGAGCGACCCGTTCGTAGTAACAATGGACACCCACGAGATTGTGCGCGCCGCGGCTTCGGTGATGAAAATAAATTCGACAACCGCAAACACGAAAGTCGTCCATTCAATTTCATTTGGTGTAATCCGTGTCGCGATTAATTCTCAGTTACGTTCACGTCGAATTCGCTGCAGTTGCCAGTCAGAAAGAAAAAGAGCCACGCGAACAGAAGCCCAGGAAATAAAATCCTATAGGACAGGGAACGTGTTCTAGTTTCGTACCAGTTATTGATGGTAATTCAATAGTCGATATGTCTCGTCATGTACGAAGTTTGAATTTCATATATCCGCAGTATCTATCTATCTATCCTTCTGTCTGTTCGTCTATCTATCTATCTAACTATCCATCTAACTATCTATCTAACTATTTATCTAACTATCTATCTAACTATGAATCTAACTATCTATCTAGCTATCTAACTATCTACATATCTACTTAATTATCTATTTATCTATCTATTTATCTATCTATTTATCTATCTATTTATCTATCTATTTATCTATCTATTTATCTATCTATTTATCTATCTATTTATCTATCTATTTATCTATCTATTTATCTATCTATTTATGGAGGATAACATATTATCCTCCATCTCTTAATTATCTCTTTGACCAATATTTAAAAAACTGACCACTCGCGTTTTTGTAACCCGAATAAATTTACAGATTGACGGATTACGCGTATGGAAACCAGAGGCGGAAAATTCCAACGTAACCGAAACGTGACAAACATTGTATGCAGAAAGTTTGTCGGAGTATTTGGAACGGTTTGGAATAAAAATTCTGGTCAGTACGGTCCGTACCAGCTGCAAGGCTATTTATGGCATTGCCGACACACGTTATAAAATTTTCGCTGTTTTAAACCAATTCAACAACTCATAACTTCAACTTTGTCGGTTGGAGTTATCAGCGGCATAATGTCGATTATAATTTATTTTCACTGAACACTGAATAACAAAAATTAACAAATTAGTGAACAAAAGTCCGTATTCCAATATGCAAAGTGAAAAAATGTAAATACCAAATTGTCCTCTTTAATGAAAACAATTTATCTGCATCGTTGAAAATTCTACAAGTGATACGGTATCTTATTTTCTTGAAGCAACACAAAAAATCTATCTCCGGTTAGAATTAATGCTTGCATTGGTCGCTTTGGCCGATTAATCGTTGCGACACTCGAATATCCCTACAATAACGGGTATTCCAATATGCAAAGTGAAAAAATGTAAATACTAAATTTTCGTCTTTAATGAAAACAATTTATCTGCATCGTTGAAAATTCTACGAGTGATACGGTATCTTATTTTCTTGAAGCAACACAAAAAATCTATCTCCGGTTAGAATTAATGCTTGCATGGGTCGCTTTGGCCGATTAATCGTTGCGACACTCGAATATCCCGACAATAACGGGTATCCCAAAGTCGTCGGAGCACGGATAATTGAATTAAAATCGCACGTTAGCGAGAAAGCTATATGGCCTCTTCTTCCAGATTCGATATATATTTGCCACCGTCGACAGCAGCGGAGCGTCGGTTGTCTATAGAATCCGTGCTCGAATCTCCTTCCTCGATGTCGACCTCTTCGGGTTGCCATACGAAGCGCACCAACACGAGCCGTGGCAGAGAATTATTCAGTGCACCACTGCCTCCCGCGTGCGGCGGTGCAATCAATGCCTACTCGGGTGAGACTTTCTGAGCTCTCGATCCTCATAATTGATCGCCTTTTTTCCTCCCTCCATCGAACCCCCGTCTAGCCACAATGGCCACGCCTAGTCCCTCTCGCTCTCTCATCTCTTTCTCTGCCACCCTCGATTTCATTGCGGCGCTCAACCCTCGCAAATAAAAAAAAAAACAGCCATGTCGATGATAACTCGTAGAAGTTCGCGTGCCGTGACTTCTCGTACCGGCACCGCTCGACTATAAGACACTATAAGACACACATGTATACATGTATATGTATACATGTATACATATACAATTAGTTTTAATTTTTTCAATTAGTATTTATATTTTTCAATTAGTAGTAATAATTAGTTCAATTAGTTTTAATTTTTTCCAAATAAAAAAATAAAAAAATTAAAGCGAATTGAAAAATCTGAAAAAATTAATACGTATTCAGAAAAATAAACGAATCATTTTCATAGAAAAAATGGTTGTTTTGCCGGGCAATTTGTTAAACAATTAATTTTTTGATTAATTTGTTAATAACATTTTGGAATTATTATTGTGCAAAATTAATCTCTTCAGTACCTTTAATCTGCAAGCATTTTTTCAGATTTTTATATCATCGAGAAGTACTTGCAATATTCGCTTACTTTTCGATAACTTATGCGAGATGAGCGGGAAGCGACATAGCTACCCTAAAAGAAATACGGGTTCAATACTTGGATGAGTGACCACGAAAAACTAAATCTTCCCCCCTTATAGTTCCAAGGCCCTTTAAGGATGGACTTAGGCCCTTATAGTACCAAGGCCCTTTAAGGATGGACTTAGGCCCTTATAGTTCTACCCCCCCCCCCTCGATTCTTGACACGGCGGTGGCGGCGGCGACAGCGGCGAAATCTTTTTATATTATAGAGATATATATATATATGTATATTGCCTTTCCGACATTTTCGTAACGCAACCATCACGTGAATTTATTTTCTGTATTCGGGGAGAGCGGGGCAAAATAGCACAGCGGGGCAAAACGGGATTATGAGACACAACTTTTGGACGTGGCAATGGTCGTCCGTGGGGCGAATCGGGGTTGAAAAACCGGATGTATCGTTGGGACAAAGAGGGGATCCAAAAATTATTGGAAAATTGAGTTTTGCCCTCACTGTCCCGTTTTGTCCCACTGTCCCATTTTGCCCCGCTCTCCCCTAGTTGCGCTTTGCGATCCGGACCGTAATGTAATTTCGTCTCATTTCCGGTAACAATCTTTTACACATAAAATTTCATTGAAATAATCGAGAAACCATCGCCAATACATGTTTCTTCTATCGTTCGTAATTCGAATAATCGAGACCGATGTCTCGATTATGAACGGTTTGGGAGAACGAAAAAAAAAAATTAGAGATGTATATTCGCCAGACAAAAGATTGAAGGGAGAAGGTTTACTCAGAATACAATCGGATCCTTTTGCAGCGATTGGATTGCAATTTGCCGCGAATAGAATCCCCCAGCATCAAACGCGTTTTATATAGTGTGTTTAATAACTCGTTATCGATAAAGCCAATCTCAGGTCTCCGAGTCATCTAGCGGAAGCGTCGGATCGGAATGATATCTGTGAATATTTTCGGTCCGAGTGACAGGAGGGCGTCGCTCGTCGATCTGACGTAGCGAGTGAGCTTTTGTTGCCCTCGAAGAGCTACAATCCGAACTACTATCTTAATGCCAACGACTAACTCCTTCGGTTCGTCGTCTCGAAATACTCCTTACTCCTCGTTTATAAGCCCGGAGACCGCTTTCGGATAAAGGAGCCAGATCTACCGCTGCAGCGTATCCCGGTGTGTGCTATTTAAGGCACGCGCTCGATGCAAACGCAATATGTACCGTGCCGGATGGCTTCGGACTTTGAATAGCGCTTGCCCTTCGATAAGCTTAGGTTTGATCGCCGGTTGTTAAGTTTGCCAGACTAGAATATTCAGCTTCGAGGGGCAGACGCTGAGAGCACTTTACGCCCAAAGTCTATTTGAGCAGTCCGCAGTCGCACTCGTATAACACGTCTCATTGGCCGGACAAAGCGTGCGTGAAATACGATTTTTCATGCATGTCCGGGGACCGGGACTGCTCCCTCAGGTGTACGGCCACTTTTGCCCTACCATATCGACATCTTAAATGTTGCATTAACGCCCAGCAAAGCTGAATATCATTTATTTTTACCTGATTAAACGTGTACCGAAAAAAAAAAAACTATAAAAATACAACTGAAGCTCGAGTCCATTCGCTCGATAGTTTAATCAATCGAGGAAAGCTGTCGATTTCCGGCGAAAATGAGCTCTTTACTTTTTTATCGATGATAAACAATAGGATACAACATGTCCCCCACGGTCGATTGTTCGTAACTATGTTCCGATCGTGTTAAAAAATGTCACCAAATCCAAATATATAAGATTCTTGGGTTAGGTCCACTTTTTTTCAATATTATTTTATTTTAATATCGTCTACGCTTAAAAACAGTAGAAGAAGAGGAAATGTTATCATTTTTTAAATATTCGGCCGCGGGTATCTTTGAACATCACCAGACCGACCCTTATCGTAATTTCAGAGTATTAACCCAAATTGGAGATTTTCGACCTACTTTCTTGTTCCCGAAGAAAAAAAGATGAATAAAACATGATTTTTTTTCCATTAATCGATGAGACACCTCATAACTTAATGTCGAAGGATAATTGACAAGCGTAAAAACAATATCCTCGTCACAATTGGCGAGTCTCCCATTAGCGGTGATATTCCCGTAGCGATTGATTGAACTTCGACTCCGATGGAGCTCCTCAAAGCGTTTGGAGTGGGTATGCTCGAAAGCTCAAAATCGAGGAACTCCGGAGGTCCTGTGTCAATGATTCAATTATACGGCGGAGAACACACCAGTCTATGAGGGGAACTCGATGTACATAGACTCCGAGAGTCATTCTCCGGCCGGAGGTCTGCACCCAACAGTGAAAGGGCGCGGCCTTACGATCGCGGTACTTTGAGGATATTTTATTAACCCCGACCATACCCCACGGCTCACTCTGAGTAATACCGAGGTGTATTTGCCTCGGTCTCACTGTGTGGATCGAGCTTACACATGTCGAATCCGGTATGTTATTGCCTCGAATAAGGGTGACGTCGGACGACGGGTCTCCACGCAAATGAAACCCTTTGTCGAGACAGTTGCGCCTCCTGTACGCTCTGTGTACCTAACGATGGTACATTCATAGGAGCCCGTGCCCGCCGGCTTGGTTTCGAGCACTCGTGACGTTCCATAGCGCATACGCACATCCGCACCTATATTCCCCCGACTCTCGTGCACCTTCCAGGCGTATTACAGATCCTTCGCCATCGTATCCGCGACTCCGTAGTCATCCGTTGTTCTATTCTACGCGTGGCTGTCGGTTTGGAACAGTGCGTGCGTCGAATAAACTATCATGTATGCCGTCCGGTAACTCGCTACTCGGATTTCTCTACGTTCGCACGTTCTCGTCCGCGCACCCCGCACATCTTGGATATATGCAACGTACGCGCCAAGAGGCAATCCACCCGAATCCCCTTGGCCTGTCGGATACCGTGCATAGCTGAGAAGGTACGATAACGATAACCCGCTAACGTCACGCGATAACGTCGTTCATCTCTATCCCTCACTCATTCACGCTCCTCGTCCTTCTTTCACCCTTCCACCGTCTTTTGGCACGACTTGATGAATTTAGTTTCGATTTCCCGGCGGCTCCGCCTCGCGGACCCGCATCTACGCTACGCCTGTGTAGCCGGCACTTGCTGCATAAAAAAAATTTATTAAAGTTGAAACGAGATGATTTCTTTTCAACGGAGAGGATGTATATAAATTGAATGGAGAAGTGTCGAGTACACTTCATTGAGATGAAAGAACAAACTTGAGCATCTATAATGAAGATGTTGGGTAGACCCGGGGAAAAACGGGGACGCTGAGCAATAAAACCTGCTAGATCGATACCGAAAACATAGATTCATTGTTTTTCAGACCAAAATTGTATTGGTACCGATTTTGAAAGGATATTTAACAAAAAAACACCATCTGGGGGAAAACGGGGTTCCCTTCGATTTAACTTCCTGCAACTTTTGTTAGCTTCATTATTACCCTATTTTACCTCACGTCGATATGACATTTCATGTCCCCATTTTGCCCCGGTTTCCGTCGTTTGTTGGCTATTATGAATCGATTAATTCGATAATTTTGGGTACCCAATTTTCCCCCACGTCGATATGACATGTCAGGTTCTAATTTTGCCCCATGACCCCGTTTTGCCCCGGTTTCCCCCTACTACGATTCGTTGTTGTTAAATTAAAAATAACGTCATTCATTTTATTCGAATGTGACGGTTAATACTGGCCAGATCGACGATGTGTTCAATTGTTAGTAACAGTTAGTTGCCTGTAATATCATAGCAACTAATTTTTTTTTTGTTTTCAATAAATCTTGATTAAACTTTTATTATTATTAATAGGTCTTCTTCATTGTTTATTAATTGTCAATCCGAGTTCCAAATCATTTCGACAACTCGATAAACGCGCCATTGAATATAATTATTATTGTACTGCATGAACCGACGTCGATGTAATAATTTCGTCGATCAGGTACGCTCGTTAGGCAATAAATCGTTCACTTTACTAGTGAAGTGGACGGCACAACAACCATTATCATCTCGATCGTTATAACGGGAGTTTCGATATGAAATTTGATTAGGCATTAACGGCCGCGCGTGTCACGGACGACGGTGAGAGTCAATATAATCCTGCGGTGACGATTAGGATTGAGCCTGACTGTAAGATCGTTCTTACCGTCAGATATATCGATGAATCTTAAGATTCATCGATCCCGAAGATGGGAATCTGACTGTCAGACGCGAAGAGTCTCGCGGGTAGGGGATAAAGTAAACGGCCCAGTTTCCGCCGCTGTCCCAGTTACCGCCATTAATCGCAATCTATATATATACGTAATATATATACGTAATATATTGTAACGAATATGTAGCTGACTATTCGTTGAGACCAACGATATTAGTTAGGATTGACAAGAGACGGACGAACGGACGATCGATACAAGATCGATCGTCATGTAAAACAGTCTGGACTGACACGTCTGAACGAACAGACGTGTGTCAGCTCGTGCTCGGGATATTTAGTTACGATTATATTAATAATATCCGCCCCCAAACTAAATACGCGCGTTATTCATTGGCTCGGTCGTTACAATATATACGTAATATATATACGTAATATATATACGTAATATATAAACGTAATATATATACGTAATATATATACGTAATATATAAACGTAATATATATACGTAATATATATACGTAATATATATACGTAATATATATACGTATATTTTTTGTAAAATGTTCCCTTTAACACTGAAGATGGCGGAAACTGGGCCGCTTACCTTACTGGCCGAATTCCGGCCACATAAGGACTCATCTTGATATCTCAGCCATAATGTGAAGCAACGATAACTAACAAAAAATCTTGAACTGGTACAAACTGTAGGATGTCAAATAGCAAATACCAGCGTTTTAGCTACAATATTATAAGCAACTAACTGTTACTAACAATTGAACAAATCGTCAATCTGGCCGGTACTAACCGCCACTCTCGAATAATATCAGTCACTTTTGAATTTTTAACAACAACAACGAATTATCCGCCCTTAACCCTCTCGATGACAGATTAGACAGACCTTAACTTTCTCGATGAATTCTTCCCGGACGAAATCTCCCTTAACAACATTCAGTATATATATTTTTTTAAAACAACATTGACTATTTAATTTGTTAAAATATCTAATCTACGCCGCAATGTGTCCCTTACAAGCCCTTATTAGCGCGTAATAAGGTCCGAATGTTTATTTATTCTTAAATTTGCTAGAAACTTTTTAATGAAACAAAATAAAATAACATAGGGTTGAAGGACCTCGGTCAACGGCCCATTCGCCAGAACGATCTAAGAAAATCACACCTGTATACACGCGGTATCATCTGATCATGTATTGCTGGTAACTAACAGCGGCTAACATTTGCCACTAGTACTACTGAAACAAAATAGATTGTATCGATAAATAAAAATAATATATTCAAATAATGTATAGACGCTCATCCGCGCAAAAAATTGAAACGATGTCCTGGTAGCGTGGTAGGTTTGCGGGCAAAGTCCCGCTGAGGGGAGGAGAACCTACGGACTGTTGTGAACGTACCGGTCGAAACAACTCCATATGAAAGTGTGGCAATTATTGTACAAAAATAAACAGATCGTCCTAAAAATGTTCTCAATTGGTTTGCTTTAACGTGGGTGACCCACATAAATGAAGGCTCATCTTGACATCGCTGGTGAATTATATAAAATCAGCCTGGCCGGTATTCGTCCGCTCTCCCGTGAATCTGCTTGCGAGCGGAAAAAGCATTTTTACTCCCGATTGCCCGCTAGGGCAAAAAGACGGGAGTTATGCGTTTCACTGCGATCCACCGACTCGGCACGTTTCGCAAGTGCCGAGTCACATAGGGACTTAGTAGGTACACTTGAAAAGCGATTGTGACAAGGCCGGAGACGTCTCCCGACTTTTATTATCATTATCATTATTATTATTATTATTATTATTATTATTATTATTATTATTATTATTATTATTATTATTATTATTATTATTATTATTATTATTATTATTATTATTATTATTATTATTATTATTATTATTATTATTATTATTATTATTATTATTATTATTATTATTGAAAATATCGATGGAAAAGAGGGAGCTTCTGTGAAAATTTATATTTTGTCATTAATTATTTCAATATTTTTGTAAGATTTTTTTTTGTCGGTTTCATTTGGTTTGTACTTTTTTTTTTACAAATGTTTTTTGCAATTCATAACACGTTCTATATATATATCTGGCGACCACGCAGGAGAGCACTGTCGTCATAGTCGTCCGACATTTATACCAATAATAGTATACTGTACATGTCCCATTCATACGGTGTATGCCGCTTGAGGTGTCTTTCATCCGGTATAATATTCTACTATAATGACACCGTACATAGAGCCCAAGAATGTGTACCGAGAAATGCCACAAGGTGTCGTACAGCCTCAGTCATTCATGAGCTCTCGACACGCCGTATAATGCGCGAACTGTTCTCGGTCAAGTTACCATGCATCGCGTATAGTTTTGTTAACTTTTTCTGCGTGTGTCATAAAGAAGAGCCTCACAACACCTGGTAGTCCTCTATTAATTACACATGTCTCTGTCCGATACAACATATTTCAGCGATACATGCCATTTTGATGTCACTTTTTAGGCGCGGATGAAAAAAAGAACGAATCCCCAAACAACTTTCTATAGTGTAAAAAGAACGATCCGGACACCCCCCGAGTCGACATAAAAATACACCGATCGAATGAGAAATGGATAATGGAAAATACGTTCGGAATAGGTGAATGCACTTTATTTCGGTTGTGGATTTCATATATAATACATTTTCCCAATTTTCATTTTTTATTTTTATGATACACCGATATTGTACTCGAGACACGTCGGGCTCGCGAAGTGTTTCCCGCTGCGGTGAACGAAACAGACACCGCAGGTGCTGTATACAACGGCACGAAAGACGTCCCACACGCATAAAATATGTTGGGGACTCTGTTGGACCGCGTGTTGTTATCGGATTCGATGACACGACCGGATCATAATAACATCGGGGAGTCAGCCCGGTGAGTAACGTCGGGGGATTTCGCGAGAACCGCGTACATTCTCACCATCCCTGTACGCAGCAGAGTGAATGGAATCAAGGCATGGGAAAGATTCAAGCGCGGTAAGACTGACGGAACGAGCATCAGATTCATGTTACACCCTCGAATTTCTCTCGTTTCGGAAGCCCGGCCTCGTTCGCTCGTTCCCTCGTAAAGCTTTAACGACCCCGGGGGTGGTTTTAGAGTGATCCGCGAGAGACGGAGAGAGCGAAACGTATGAAACCGCGGTGAGTAGTAAGCTTCACGCCGCTACCACTGCTCGCGCTGGTTTTCTGGTGCACCGCATGTGTCCCGGGTATATCGCATTACCGCGAGAAAACAACTAAATGAGCAACGGCGTTTTTTTACGTCGTCACGGACGGTACAAATGCTCCTCGTCCTCATCGTCCCAACCTAAAAAAAAATGCAGACAAATTTTGGGAATTCGAGGAATGCTGCTATTGCTATATTTTTATTACTGCCGCACGAGAATAAAGCTTTAAAGCTCAAAGTTTAAAGCTTTTCGTGGATAGTTTCGGTGTGGCACAGAGAGACGAAAAAAATTGTTTGTGGAAATTATCTCCGACGCGCTCGACTTTAGAGAAAAAAATCCGATCGCATTCATCCTCGGCGCGAAAGAATGCGTGGAATAAATGTGGTCTGTGACGTTTGAAAAAAAGCTTAGCACTTCAATTTTTACAAAAATAAATTGCAAACATTCTTTATCTCACTTTTTTCGGATTATTAATCGCGCTGTAAAGGATCGAAAAAAACAATTATGTCACTCCGCATTTTTCCGGATCACTCCGTACTCTCTTTTCCATGGGATATGTAGGATAAAAAAATGTCACTCGTCATTTAAAGACTATGTGTCCGATGTACCTTTTCCCCGTTGATCGCGAAATTTCGGGTTATTTTACTTCCAGCTTAATAGTCGACAGATTGCCAGGAGTGAAAAAAAAAATGTAATCGAGCGTAACTTTGCGCTTATTGGTGTGGAAACACGATGAAGCAATGATTTACATACAAATTATTCGTATCCGAAATTTAGATCAGGTACGTTGGCACTTCCGGGGGCGACCACGACAATCGTCTTACATTCGATAACTTCTCTGGTTATGACGAAAGTTTGCTGCTCTAGTGTAGCTTATGAAATGGAAGCTACAAGAGCCACCGAGCAGCGTACCCAATTAGGGTCCATCGAGCCCCTAATTGGTAATACTCTTGTCGGTGTTAAACACAGTTCCAAGATCTTTCTTAACTGCCGTTTTCTCCCCAGTGATTGTTTAATTAAATTTCCATTTTTCGGTTCGTTGAAACTTTTGATGAGGAAATATAAGTAGAATTAAAAAAAAAACATTTATGATAATTTTAATAATAAATATGCGATCGAAAATGAGAGGAAAAAAATGTAAAGCGAAATTCTAAAAGAAACCCTGACTGAAAAGTGGCTAATCTGCAAACACATAAATGAGTATAATATGCTACAAGGGAGGAAATGGTGGGATTTTCGCCGAGTGTGAAGTGAAGAGAATACTCTTGTCGGTGTCAAACACAGTTCGAAGATCTTCCTTAACTGCCATTTTCTCCCCAGTGATTGTTTAATTAAAGTTCCATTTTTCGGTTCGTCGAAACTTTTGATGAGGACATATAAGTAGAATTAGAAAAAAAAAAAAAACATTTATGATAATTTTAATAATAAATATCCGATAGAAAATGAGAGGAAAAAAATGTAAAGCGAAATTCTAAAAGAAACCCTGACTGAAAAGTGGCTCATCTGCAAACACATAAATGAGTATATTATGCTACAAGGGAGGAAATGGTGGGATTTTCGCCGAGTGTGAAGTGAAGAGAATACTCTTGTCGGTGTCAAACACAGTTCGAAGATCTTCCTTAACTGCCATTTTCTCCCCAGTGATTGTTTAATTAAAGTTCCATTTTTCGGTTCGTCGAAACTTTTGATGAGGACATATAAGTAGAATTAAAAAAAAAAAAAACACATTTATGATAATTTTAATAATAAATATCCGATAGAAAATGAGAGGAAAAAAATGTAAAGCGAAATTCTAAAAGAAACCCTGACTGAAAAGTGGCTAATCTGCAAACACATAAATGAGTATATTATGCTACAAGGGAGGAAATGGTGGGATTTTCGCCGAGTGTGAAGTTCGCTAACCGAGCGAAGCGAGGACAGAAATCACACGAGATGAAAATCCGCTTCCTTCCGTGTAACATACGTTACTTTTTTTCGACTTCGTTAAATTAACCACATTTCTTGCGTCACAAATTCGTCATATTTGCCAATGTCCATCACTACTCCGGGAGTAATAGGGCTTTTAGATGGAGTAATGTGCCCTACACTGAGAGAAGGATCCAGTAAATGTGACTATATCGCTTGTTATATTACCACAGCACATAGTAGTAGGGAACTAGGGCGCCTCCTGTGATAGGAAGTACCAGATTTATAAGAATTTTTCGTAGATATTATGGTACAAATTCTTGGAAAATCTGAGACTTTCCGCCATAGGTGGCGCCCTAGTGCCCTACTAGTATGTGCTATGGTAATTTTTCTTAGATGACCGGTAGTTTTTACTAGATCCTTCTCTCAGTGTATTACTCCGTAGAGAGTAATGAAACAGCACTGCGCATGCGCGCAGGTAAATAATGATCATTGGTCAGTAATAGGCCATTTTCCGCGCGTGTTGCACGCAAGGAATGTGGTTATTTAAGCAAAGTCGGGAAAAAATAATTTGACGCTCTTCGCAGATTAACAACTTTTGGGTCGGAGGGTTTTTTTTTCATTAAGATTTTCCTTACTGTTGTTCAAGTTAACATCGATTCGTCTCTTATGGTTTTTCTCTGCGACACAAGTTCTGGGTCATCGAGCATAATAACAGTTTCTGTCATGCACACAGGCTGTAACAGTTCGTAACAGTCGCTCCATCTCGGAGTTCTGCTCCGCACATAGTATAGTTCGGCGATATATTGCCCGGGCAGACGAAGGAAGCTTGGCTTAATACGGGTTTGAACTATCGGCTAGATGGTTTTAATTGAGTTAGAACCCGGTCGGGTCTCCATTTCCGAGGTTGGAGTGGAACAGCCAACCCATCCCTCCCTCAGGAATAACATATTTTGCCGAAATAGCTTGCACTGACCGACCCACTTAAAGATGGATGAAAAATCTCAGCATATTATGAAAAATGTAACCATAGTGGTAGCGCTTATAGATTGGATTATCGATGAGATTTCATCCCTCATTCGGCGAACATTGCGAGGACTGTAAAGCGAGAAGAGAATAATTGACGTTGACGCTGTCAGACAAGAGTATTTATATACCCTTGTCCGACAGCATAAAGTTCGTCGAAAAGAAAATAATAAGAGATGAGGATGGACGAAAACACGAAGTTCATTTTATGGACAATAAGGGATTATGCATTAGTGCCTAATAAGGTATGCAATAACAATTTTTTTAAACTCGCTTAAGATTTCGCACTCTGACATAATCTTTCCTTTCCACTTTTTCAGTAGACCTGCGACGAGATTCATGTTTAACTGGACGCACATTTTTCAAAGCTGATAATCAAACTCCATAAGATAATGGAGAGACGGCTGCACTGTGACCCTAATTTTTTTTGCTTTCTACCTGGTTGTTGGAAGGCTGTCTGAGTACCAAACATACTTTTATCAGAATTTTTTATATTTATATAATTTTTTTTACATGTTTCGACCGTTTCCTAACCATTTTTTCATATTTTTTTTACACTGAATATACAGTACCTGAAGGGTTTGGCGAATTAATTCGAAATTCAATACCAAGACTGCGTTTTATATGTAGAAGAGATGCAGCAGCTTTTGCTGCGACTCGAAGTCTCTTAGAAAAATGATTGTATTTGCGGTCGAGACAGAATTACAGAAAAACAGAAAGAAATGGGAAAATGCGTTTTTTCATGCTAGGATATGTAAAAGATATTTCTAGACCATACATATATTTCTGACGGTACAATTTTTTTTAATTAAAATACTTTCCTTACATACTTCGTATAGCATGAGAAACTAATAAACCAGCATGTGATTAGTTGTACCGTGAAATCCTTTCGCGAATTCGCAAATTGGTTTATCAAGAAAAACCTTCCAACCCCTCTGCATTATACGGTACACCATGCAAGTATGTATATGATACAAGTCGCGTGCTTCTATTCTCCATGCACTTTCGTTGTGCGTGTATATGTATAAGTGCATGTACCCCACTACTGGTACTTTATGCTCGCTCTGCTGTATGCATGAGGGAGGAATGCACGCACGTTCCGTATGCGCCTTTCCACTACTGCCCTGTGTACACACGCTACCAGAATATTTATGTAATCATTGTCACTGCGACCGTCACATACAAGGACGATCCACTCCCCTTTGGCCGAAGAAGCGCTCGCACGTGAGACAAACGTGCGGTACTTGTATCATTGCCCGAGTGGCAATTTCCATTGAGACCGCAAATTCGCTTACGCATAATACCCACCTCTTTCTCGTTTTACTCAGCTCAAGTGTACATATATATATACTAGGGGGGCTCGGGGCTCGCGCGCTCGTACCCATTTGTGGACTTAAGCCCCCATTATTCTAAGTCCGTTAAAAGACGTGTGCCCTTACAATTCTAAGCCCCACTATTACAGTTCCATTTTTAACCAACTTCATGTCCCTATTGTTGACTCCCTCTGACCCTTTTATTGACCCCCTCTGACCTTATTATTGACCCCCACTGACCCCAGTATCGACCCCCCCCCCTCGATTCTTGACACGGCGGCGACGGCGGCAGCGGCGAAATCTTTTTATATTACAGAGAGATATATATATATATATATGCATATATGTATGTACATATATTAATATCTAATAGTTTCGCAGCCGCCATTTCTAGAATCGGCGGCAGCTTCACCATACGGAGAGGGTGGTTTTTATGAAGGTGGCCCCTTTCCCCTTCATCGAAAGGGAAAAAGATCAGCTTCACCCGTTTGGAGAAGCTAAACTTCCCCCCTTGGGTGTAACCTCGACCCGAATGCGTTGGACCGAGGTGGCGGCTGATTATTCTTAGACCCCTTAAGGCCCCTACCCAGGCGCCGATTATTCTAAGTCCCCTTGGGCTTCTGCCCAGGTCCTGATTATTCTAAATCCCCTTGGGTTCGTACCCTAGCTGTGATTATTTTAGGAGCTGTTGGAGACTTTTCAGGCGAGCGCATATATATATGGCAGAACGGTCATCATTGAATTATTGATGAGAAAGTGTTCGAAATTTTCAGTTACCAACTTACAAATTTTCAGCTCACAACTTACAATGCCCAATATACTTTGCACCGCCAACCATCGTCGCATTGCTGCAAAACACAAATTGTCCATTCATGACATTTTGAGTAGTTAATAATATAATCTCGGAAAGCAGATAAACTCAGCCCAATAAACTCTGCACCGCGATCCATCGTCGCATTGCTGCAAAACACACATTGTCCATTCATGACATTTTGAGTAGTTGATAATACAATCTCGGAAAGCAGAAGGCTTACGATGATGAGCCACGTCTTATTTTTAAAGAGTAATAATGATTATTTTCATCGCACGAAGGCCCATTAGCATAGATTTTAATCTCGCCGAGATATTAGGGTTTGACTTTAAATTGGTCCGATGAAGAAGACTATTCAAATGACCAAATTAAGGACTTTGTGATGCCCTTATCGTTTCTACCGATAAATTCAATAAAAATTTGTGTCATGACTGTATTCTGATACCTCGAAAAATAACTTGACTCGCAGCACCGCGATTCCTTGTCGCATTGCTGAGAAATGAAAGTGGTCCATTCATTCAACTGCTGCAACCACGCGGGAGCTTTTTATATTACAGATATATATATATATATGCATATATGTATGTACATATATTAATATCTAATAGTTTCGCCGCCGCCATTTCTAGAATCGGCGGCAGCTTCACCATACGGAAATGTATGTGTATGTACATACACAAATAATTGTGTATGTACATACACAAATAATTTTCTGCTAAAAATACCAGGTTGCAGGTGTTCAAATACCACAGAATTTTTCAGGTTTCGACAACATCGATCAAACAAACAAGATTCGTCAGAATCAGAAAACATACAGTGCCATTTTTACTATCTTCGATAGTGTCTTTTTTTAGGGTCGCACAGAAACGGACGATGGGTCCCTTCGAGCGCCACTCCCACCACGTGTGTTCCAGCGACACTGACAAAATTTAGTTCCTTTTTTATAATTAAAATAATTAAAGAGATTGAAAAAAATATGTATCTCGCGTTTTCTTTATCGCTTGCTCCCTTAGTCTGCCGGGTTTGAAGAAAAGCCGGACGGTAGAACTCTCGCGGGTGCAGCCAGTAGACAGCGGCATTAATATTTATGAGCCTATTATCACCCTCTCTGTACTAATAACTTTAGTGACGCTTTTGGTTCTCTCGAATATATATATATATATATATTTCGCGCAGGCATGTGGAGCAAAACGGTAGTGCGTGCTCGTCCTATACGTAGGTGAAAACGTCACGGGTCTGCATCTACTGGTGCTGTATGTAGTCTAATAAAGGTGGTCGCGTGTGTCCCCTGTAAGTACAATTATCGCGAGACTACCGATACGGATGATCTCGCATGCGGTAGACCGACACACCTCGGCCGAGAGGGACGGAAAAGCTAGGTTCAGAGAAATTCTCGTGTTATGAAATTTGCCCTCCCACTCGTTTGCATTCTCTCTCCTTCAGTGGGAAACAGCTGGTTCGGTGCCTCGCTAACCAGCTTGACCAACTGCAAAATTTCGCATTATATCGTGTTCGCGAAAATTATTTTCATTTCACGTTTGCACTGCTTTGTGGGCTAATGTAATTTTCACGGATGGCTTACTCGGCACTCATCCCCATTTCTCTATCTCCCCGCGAGGTCCATTCCGGACGAGACAAAAGATATTTCTGCATTTGCCCTTCGGTTGGGAACAAAATTTCACCGCGCAACTCGTACCATGCCATCGTTTACCCGACTGTTGACATGCAAAATCAGACACGTAAACAAACGTTTTTTTATTACATCGTTTTTTTTTTTTTTTTCATTAACCTATTTTACGAAACGATTTGCACACTTAATTTGTCGAGAGGAATGCTTTCACGATTCTAAGTAGATTTATTCAATGTACGGCGGCTTCCGCTTTTCACAAACTCCTCTTACCTTCTCGCAAATTCTCAGTTCCATTACAACACATTCGTTTCAAATACAGCCATAACTGAATTGACAACCTTATATCTAACCATACAATACTCACATATCTCGTACATATTTGAATACATAATACCGACACGCATATTATACACGATTCCGTGATTCTATTTTGCCCTGTAATTTGCTTACCGGATTTAATAAGGGAGGAACAACGTTAATTCTGCGAACAGGATCTCTTGATTTATTTAACTACTGATGTATTTTATTTGTTATTTGTTATTATCTTTCGGATGTTTGTTCTACAATGAGGCTCGAGTTGCCATTCTATACACCATAGGATTCGACGATAATGATCTGTCTTTTGAAGTCCGTTCAGTGTGTCGTTTCGTACAATTAAGGGTGTCGTGTAACCCTTTGTACCGGGTTTCGTTTGATATAACCAATGTGCCAACCCCATTGGACTGCACAACGGGTCTATACGTTGGCAAGTTATTCAAAACCACCGAGTCAAAGGCCTTTCCCTGGGGTATAATAAATAATGACAGTTTAACAGCGAAAGAGGGCGGAAAGGATATGATATAATAACATTAAAACGTACACAAAGACTGAAGACGAGGGAATTCTGCATGGATCGAACAAAGGAACTTATTACAGTATGCGAATATTCTCCCGTGACTGCGAACCCCCGATACTCAAGCTCTGGACCCTCTATTATCGATAGTGTATTATAACGAGCTGAAAGATTATCCCGGATCCTCTCTCGCGTCCGTCGAGTCGCAATAAAAAAAACAATACATCGATAAAAAAAAAAAATTAATAAATTCATTCCAATTATCCGATATACGCAATTAAAGGAGAATCTTATCGAAAACTCCAATTGTGCAGTTTTCTCAACAACAACAAAAAAAAACATTCGCAAAATCCATTATATTGGAAACATAATTTCGAATAAAATCTCATTTCGTCATAGCTCATTAAAAGTTCCCGTTAACGTCCTCTCGTTTCTCTCTAGTGATCTCCCTCTCTGTACCCGGCACTACCGATTCTCGGAGTACCGCAATTTTGATTCTTTGACGGGAAAAAACTCATCTATATTATAAAGCGAAAAGTTGAAAAATAAAAAGAATTTTCCTCGGGTAAAGCTCGGGTGATAGCGACATAATCAACGCGAAACGCGGGCGATAGAACTGCGCTGCATGGGACGATGAAAAAAAAAAAAAAAAAAATATATATATATATCGAAATTTGTGATGAGCTCAGAGTTTCGTCCTGGTTCTTCGATATATTTACGTACTGTTGTACACAAATAGTACAGAATGTTGTATATAATATCGTATATTTATATCGTAGGTCTTTTATCCTTATTTGGTTTGTGGTTACGAAAAATCCCGCATCCCCTCGATCCGCGAAGTACTTCAGAATTATCACTATATATCCCACAGGGGCAAAATCTGATTTGCAGTAAAATCCAATCAGAGCGATCAAGTCGATAACTTTGATACAGGCGATACTTTCGACACTAATAACTTTGATGCAGCCGGGTCGTGTGGTTTAACGGAGCTTGTTGCTCGACACCCTATATATGCGCCCGGTTCTCTTTGACCAATGCGCCCCTTGTTATTATTACCACGATACCATGTTATCGATTAATAAATGCAATCACACGAATTGTTAATAAACCACCAAGTCGATTTTCGGCTTTGCCGGAACCGCTAAATCAAAAACTTCTGATGAACGACGCACGTAACAAGCCGAAAGCCCTGGCTACACGGCGGCGTCGATGACACCGGCGGATTCATCGCATACCCCAATTTCCACGAACCCTCATGGTTCGACGTTTTCATTCATTATTTTTCCAAACCATTTTTTTTCGTTTGTTTTTTGCTTCCTCACAGACGAAGCTGTTTTCGTAAAAAAAAAAAAAAAATTTGATGAGATTTTAATTTCGGAGTACATAATTCTTTGATTTCAGAAAAATGCACTAATAACGAATCGATGTATGTCAAACTTTATGCTTATACAAATATACCCCCAGAAACATAATTTATTTGGCGGCCAAGGTTTATTTGGTTTAATTAAATATTTATTTGATTTAAATAAATATTTATTTGATTTAAATAAATATTTATTCCATTTAAGTAACTATTTACTTAATTTAAATAAATATTTATTTAAATCAAATAAAACTGCACACAAATACGATACCATGACCTTTAGTATTAAACTTGGCTGAAATCTACCCGAGCAATCAGATTTGATGGAATTTTGATTTTTTAAAACTACAAACGGTCTACTTCTGGTAAAGATGAAGATATTGCGCTCAAATTTGGAAAACGAAGGGATTAACCTTTGCAAAATGTTTGGTATTTTTAATTGAGTATAATATTGATGAATCGTTTACATTTAATGACATTTTGAAATTTCATACATTTTTCGAAACATTTATTTTTAGTCTGACCCGCGTTCCTGAAACAAATGTCACACTAAGAGTAAAATGAGTTACAGTTTTGTAATGGGCGATGAGGAATATATTTAAAATTGCCTCTCGACGAAACGACGAAATCCGCAAATTTCAGTTAGCGATTTCTTACAATAAATTTTTGCAGTCAATTTTGATGGTTTCAGTTCTATGAGATGTAGAAATTTGTTGAGTTACGAAAAAACGTACAAAGAAATTTGCATATTTGCAAATTGGTTTCCGCGTTTATTACAATTTGGCCCATAGCTTTCTTTAGGCGAAAGCCAAAATCGATAAGTGAAATTTCTCATAGACAAAGCTCCGTGCAAAATTGTAATAAATGAGGAAGCCATGTGCAAATTATTTTGTACCTTTTTGTCTTTTTAAGTCGAATCTTCATCGACCGCTGTCACGATCGTCCATGTTAATAGATTCTGCACGAATCTATTGCTATTGATTGCCAAAACGATATTTCTATATTTAACATCACTATGTTTTTTTTATTTTTTATTTTTTTCACGTGAAATAAGCAATGGGATTTTTAAAAAAGTGAAATCTGTGTGCAATATTGATAGGAAGGACAGATTTTTCCTTGAAAAAATGTTATTGTCGCAATGTAGAATCCGTTATTAATTTTGTACAAATTAATCACGAACGCTGCAAACTAGAGTTCATGATTTAAACGGTTAACTCAACGGTTTAACGCAATTTGGGTGGTTCGATATCAATTAGTTACCAGTCAGTGTCCATCACGTAGAAAGTTCGGATGAAGCATCCTCAGCGTCGATTATGAAGTGCACTCTCTCGTGTTTGAACATCCCAATGATCCTTAAGGGTATATAAATTAATCGAGTATTACTGAAATACGCAACTTGGGAACATTACCCGAAATATCCGTCGGTGCTGAAAATTATCGGACGGGAAAATGTATATCGAAAACACTCGGCTATTAAGACTATCGAATATTTATTCGTACACTGAAACAAAAAAATCAATCACTCAAGTAAAATTTGCTTCCGAGCTGCCAATGAAAAAAATTGTTATTTCAATTCTACTTTCAATTATTACAATTCCATACGGCATTGAAACGATAACATTTTACATTTATAGTCTTGCCGCCGTTGTTTCAATATCAAATGGAATTGTAAGAATTGAAAGTAGAATTGAAGTTTAAAAAAATTTCTTTGACAGGCCGCAAGCGAGTTTTTTTCAGTGTAGAGTGAACAACTCGACAGTTAAATTGATTTGTCGTGTTGTTCCGCTCAGAACTTTTTAATACATTGATGACAGTAATATTTAATAAATCCCTCCGCGAATTTCATAAAAATGTCTATTTAGGCGGCAAGGTAAAGTACTTATTGAGAAAATCCTACGCCGTAGGATAAGAATACCAGTTTTACCAATAAAGTTTACCGGTTTTTAAACGTCGAGTGGACCGAATCCATAGGACGACAATGGAATGGGGAGTTCATTTTTCCATTAACTGTCAGGCCGGATTTACGGCCAGTATTTACAAATTAAATGTTTAAATTGGAACGTGAGAATGTAGAATCTCTCCATTGCTATCTCTGGAATTTAAAATCATACAATATATATGTATTGTGATGATACCTTTCGTGTTGTCTCCCAATGCTGGGTCGATCTGGGGAGTAAGCGGGGGTGACGGGAAGGGGGAAATAACGGTCCGAAGTTTTGTGTAGAAAACTAAAATATTATATTCTTCAATAGGTCAACGTGGCAAAAATAACAGGTGAAATGATAATCGGGGAGGGAAATGAGAAAAGAGCTTAACAGCGTTAATCGAAGTTAACAATCGAATAAAACAAAATAATAGGGGGAACGGAATAGTCAAATAATAATCGCTATAACTGACTTGAAAGAGCTTATACAAAAAAAAAACGATGTTTATCATAAGTATCGGGACGGCAGGGGGTTGGGGTCGGTCGCACGGAAAAAGGGGGCTGGCCGGTGAAACACTCTACACAAAAACCTCGATCGGGCTAAATCGAAACTCAGGAGAAAAATAAGAAAACTCAAAAAATAGTAATGAAACTCGAAAAAATGATTAAACTCAAAATAAATTGTCAATTGTTGTTTTTGGGCGCCAGCTACTTTCTCGGCGTAGCACCGTAACTCACAAAAAAAAAAGAAAGACAATAGGCAAATTTGCGCGGCACGCGGCTAGCAAGGAACGGGGGGGGGAGGGGGATGAGACTTCTCAGGTCGGGGACACTGTTCCAGGGCTTCTTGACAAATTACCTCGGCACACAAACTGGTAAAAATTACAATAATAAAAATCGGTAAATACTCGCAAAAATGCGTCTCGGGGAACGGGGAAAAATAATAATAACTTATAGGAACGCACGCGGAAAAATCCCGCGAATACCACCACTCACGCGCACGTGTTCGGATAACTTGAAAATGTCGGCGCACGTGGCGGCCGGTACTCGACGGTCCAAAAGTTTCACAATAAAAAACGCTTACAATTTCCAAAAAAGAGGGCACGGGTAAATGTTCAGGGGTCGGGAAGATGGGGAAAGTCGAGAAAGGGGCAGGCGGGGGAAAACTTATGCGCTACTCACGCAACCTGGTCACTCGTAAAATATCGGTTACAAAACCGTCCGATATTCCTCTCAATATTCCTCGATTTGCCTGGTCGTTATAATTCTCCGTAATGGTCCAAAATCGTATCCTGGGGTATCGCTTATCGTCTGTACTCTCCGGGATGGAGTCTTGCTCTCGACGGGGACAGCCGAGTCGTCTTAAAATGTCCTTATTATCTTTTAAAACTGTCGCTCTGATCACACACACACTCTCTTTCACACGCCTTGGCTCGAAGTGATGTCGGCCGTGCTTCTTCCGGCTTCTTCTCCGACCTTAGGGTCGGTCTTGCAAGTGAGCGTAGGGATGTCGGTTTTTGATTGGTTGGTTTCGGGACTGGCTGCTGGTGGGCGTCGGGATTGGCCGCGCGGCCGTGCTAATATTTCGTCGCGACGGAAGACTCGTCGCGACGTTCGGCGCGCGCACCCTCGTCATCGATTTGCCCATCGATCGGCGAGCAGTTCCTTGCGTCGGGAGGTGGCGGTTCCAGGCGGCGAGTTGGCGAAGTGTCTCCTGTGACAGATCGCGGCCGAATAGTGTGTTTCCCTCGACGACACACCTCGTCGGTTTAAACTCGGCAATCCGAGCCGAGAGGGTGTCGCCGGGTTCTTTGGTGTTGGTGGACGAGTCGGAAAGGAGGCTCCGACTCGTCAGGATTTTCCCCAGGGCTGGCAAGGTCGGACTGGGATTTTCGGACTGGTCTTCAATTTTGAGGTTAGTGCTTGAAAGGTCTGCCGGTATATAATTTTGTGGGCTGTTTAGGTTGTTGGGGGTCGATCAGGCTTCGCAGGGGGTCCATTTCCCTCCTGGATGGTCTGCGATGGGTCTGCGGTGTCTTCGATGGGTCTTAGGTGGGTGCATCGAAGGGCTGACGGGGCCTTCGATAAGTGAGTTTGAGGTCTGACGGGGTGGTAGGGGATGAAGGTCAGTCAGGGAAAGGGGTTAACAAAGTTACTAATCGTTGCTTAAATTGTAGTCCTCATTCCTGTTTATTCCCTAGGTGAGTGGTGGGACTCCGAGCCAGGCAGCGGGAGGAAATTGTGACGTGCCACGTCACAACTCCCCCCCACTTGCCGAAAGTTCGTCTCTCGACAACTTGAGCAACATTCATACTGGGGGCGTACTGGGGTGGATCTCGGGAAGAGGGGAAGAGGTTGGGACTGGCGGGTTGGCAAATGTAAAGGGCAGTCTTGTAATCGTAATAATACCGTTCTTTTTCAGTCTTATTCTCTCCTTTGCACCGTGGTTACAACTTAACCCTCTTTAAAACCAAAGGAGAACAAAATCATCGCGCAGTGGTCATTTTGGACCCAAATAATAAACGAAAGAAAACAAAATAACATGATTGGCCTCTTGGTGGCAAGTACTGGGGGGTGGGGGATTCATAAGAAAAAGAACGGGACGGGGAGTGACATTATAATCAGGGGAATAGCGGATCAAAGGGTGAAAAACTAATATACAGCGTAGGGAAAAAAAGGGTTCAGAAAAATTCTTTTTTTAGCGGGGCGGTCTAGGGCGGTTTTTGATGCGGGTCTGGCATTTTTGGCAATCGGTGGCCGGGGGGGTGGGGGCTGACTGGGCTCTGGTTTTTTTTTTTTTTTTTTTGGGGGGGTGGATTTTTGGGAAGGGGGAGGGCAAATGATTTCTCCATGTATGGTGTCGAATTAAACTTTACTTAATACTGCTCGTATAATTCACAAGCTCTTTAATAAACTTCTCGGGTGTTACTGGGTAAGTAGCACGAGAATCAGAGAAACAAAATAAACACAAACCTAGTGAAAGGGCTTAATCTCGCACTGACAGTGCCTTACATAATCGGGAATCGTATCCGGGGACGTGCAATGGTCAGGTGGGGGTACTTTGGGAAATTCTATGTGTCATATCTTGACCTTTGGGAATTTTGGGAACTCTGGGAAGACCCTGTACTTAATGTACACTCTGAGGGTCCTATACTCAGTGTACTTGGGAAACTTCGAAGGCTTATGGGGCTAGCAGGGGAACGGGGGTAGGTTTGGGGATATTGAGGGTTGATTCCGGGGCAGCAGGGGACACGCAGGTCGAGAGTGGGCCACGCTCGGAATTTTGGGGGCGGTGATACAAGGGAATTGGGGTGGGGAAAGGGTACTCGAGGGGTTTTAGGTACTGGGTCAGGCGGTCGGGGACTTATGAATCTCGGGATCCTTGGGGTGAGTCTTCTGCCTCTTGGAGTGCGGTGTTCGACGCGATACGCGCAAATGTTGTTTGCCGGAAAACGTCGCGGGAAAAACCGCGGATCCAAGAACTTTCTTAAGGCTGGGACTTCTGGGCAGGGAGCAGGGCACGGTACGGGGTGTGCCATGAGAGGGGGTATGTGAGAGGTGGAGGAAAAGGAAGGGGATGTGAAACCAGATTCTGGGGAATTCGTATTACTCCTATTTTTATAGGCGGGCTTTCTTACGATTGGGGAGGCTTTGGGGTGATAACGGGGTTCGGTTTGGACAGACTTGTTTTCCGAAAGTCTGGGGGAAACGGGGTTAACAGGGCTTGACTTTGATATACTGTTTTTTACGAAGGGGCTGGGACTTACTTGAAACTCGTCGGATGAGGTCTTCTCACCCACGACTGGACTGTAACTCGGACCTCGCTTTAGCGCAGCGGCCTTCAGCCGCTTTGCTCTCTGAAGACGGGAGATCGACGTTAGCTTTACTAGAAATTTTTCTCCCGCTTCAGTCCGATTTCCGGTTACTCTCGATATAAACTTTTCTAATTGGGTCTGGGGTGTCTCCTTTCGGACTGTACTGGGTGTTGGGGGTAAACTTAAGCAAACGGAAGGGGACTCTGTTGTCGGGGCGGGGGTGACTGGGTTCGGGGGCAACTCTGGGTTCACTGTCTCCTCGCTGAGGTCTATTAGCAATTCTTCTGATTCGAAATTTGAAATAACGGAAGGGGCTTCTACTATTGGGGCGGAGGTTGGTTCTACGGTATTTGGGGAGGGGTGGGGACTATCATTTTGACCGGGGCTTCTGTTATATTTTACGGAGGTCTGTTCTTTATTACGTTCGGCGAGTGCCACTCTTAGGGTGCACGGGGCTGCCGAACCACGTTCGTCTTTTAACGGATCCCATTCCGTGGGCACTTCCGGGAATCTTCGGCGGACGATGGAACGTAAATAACGGTCAATCATTTCGTCCCTCGTGCCGTATGCACTCAAACCAGCTTGGTCACATAATCTGAGTAAATCTGTTACATTAGGGAGGGCCTGTAGCGTGCGAAAAATTTGGTCAATCTGGGCCTGGGTTTCGGTATTGGGGGTAGGGCCTATCGGGGCAGCAAGGGTTAACGGGGTTGCGGGTTTGGGTCTGGCGGGTTGTGTTTTGGACGTAGTGATGCAGGGCGACAGGGCTGGGGTAACTTGTACATGGGAGTTAAGGTGTTCCATGGCAAAATAGATGCAATAATCAGGGTGTGTATGGGCGAGGGGGGGTGTACTTACTTGCCAACAATAGAATTCGCGAGTGGTGGTAATTCGCGAAACAGCGGCAAAAAAAAAGGAACAATTATTCAATATAGGGGGTACAAGGGGGGGAGGGTATGTTCTGTGCCGAGGTGAGCACTCTTTATTCAGCTTCAGAAAAAAAAATCCCCACTCGAGGAGCGAAAGGGTCGCTGCCCTCGAGGGTACTAAATTAAAAAAAAGAAAATTTAATTAATTTAATTTTTTTTTCTGATATTACAGGGCCCCACGTTGGGCGCCACTTTGTGATGATACCTTTCGTGTTGTCTCCCAATGCTGGGTCGATCTGGGGAGTAAGCGGGGGTGACGGGAAGGGGGAAATAACGGTCCGAAGTTTTGTGTAGAAAACTAAAATATTATATTCTTCAATAGGTCAACGTGGCAAAAATAACAGGTGAAATGATAATCGGGGAGGGAAATGAGAAAAGAGCTTAACAGCGTTAATCGAAGTTAACAATCGAATAAAACAAAATAATAGGGGGAACGGAATAGTCAAATAATAATCGCTATAACTGACTTGAAAGAGCTTATACAAAAAAAAAACGATGTTTATCATAAGTATCGGGACGGCAGGGGGTTGGGGTCGGTCGCACGGAAAAAGGGGGCTGGCCGGTGAAACACTCTACACAAAAACCTCGATCGGGCTAAATCGAAACTCAGGAGAAAAATAAGAAAACTCAAAAAATAGTAATGAAACTCGAAAAAATGATTAAACTCAAAATAAATTGTCAATTGTTGTTTTTGGGCGCCAGCTACTTTCTCGGCGTAGCACCGTAACTCACAAAAAAAAAAGAAAGACAATAGGCAAATTTGCGCGGCACGCGGCTAGCAAGGAACGGGGGGGGGAGGGGGATGAGACTTCTCAGGTCGGGGACACTGTTCCAGGGCTTCTTGACAAATTACCTCGGCACACAAACTGGTAAAAATTACAATAATAAAAATCGGTAAATACTCGCAAAAATGCGTCTCGGGGAACGGGGAAAAATAATAATAACTTATAGGAACGCACGCGGAAAAATCCCGCGAATACCACCACTCACGCGCACGTGTTCGGATAACTTGAAAATGTCGGCGCACGTGGCGGCCGGTACTCGACGGTCCAAAAGTTTCACAATAAAAAACGCTTACAATTTCCAAAAAAGAGGGCACGGGTAAATGTTCAGGGGTCGGGAAGATGGGGAAAGTCGAGAAAGGGGCAGGCGGGGGAAAACTTATGCGCTACTCACGCAACCTGGTCACTCGTAAAATATCGGTTACAAAACCGTCCGATATTCCTCTCAATATTCCTCGATTTGCCTGGTCGTTATAATTCTCCGTAATGGTCCAAAATCGTATCCTGGGGTATCGCTTATCGTCTGTACTCTCCGGGATGGAGTCTTGCTCTCGACGGGGACAGCCGAGTCGTCTTAAAATGTCCTTATTATCTTTTAAAACTGTCGCTCTGATCACACACACACTCTCTTTCACACGCCTTGGCTCGAAGTGATGTCGGCCGTGCTTCTTCCGGCTTCTTCTCCGACCTTAGGGTCGGTCTTGCAAGTGAGCGTAGGGATGTCGGTTTTTGATTGGTTGGTTTCGGGACTGGCTGCTGGTGGGCGTCGGGATTGGCCGCGCGGCCGTGCTAATATTTCGTCGCGACGGAAGACTCGTCGCGACGTTCGGCGCGCGCACCCTCGTCATCGATTTGCCCATCGATCGGCGAGCAGTTCCTTGCGTCGGGAGGTGGCGGTTCCAGGCGGCGAGTTGGCGAAGTGTCTCCTGTGACAGATCGCGGCCGAATAGTGTGTTTCCCTCGACGACACACCTCGTCGGTTTAAACTCGGCAATCCGAGCCGAGAGGGTGTCGCCGGGTTCTTTGGTGTTGGTGGACGAGTCGGAAAGGAGGCTCCGACTCGTCAGGATTTTCCCCAGGGCTGGCAAGGTCGGACTGGGATTTTCGGACTGGTCTTCAATTTTGAGGTTAGTGCTTGAAAGGTCTGCCGGTATATAATTTTGTGGGCTGTTTAGGTTGTTGGGGGTCGATCAGGCTTCGCAGGGGGTCCATTTCCCTCCTGGATGGTCTGCGATGGGTCTGCGGTGTCTTCGATGGGTCTTAGGTGGGTGCATCGAAGGGCTGACGGGGCCTTCGATAAGTGAGTTTGAGGTCTGACGGGGTGGTAGGGGATGAAGGTCAGTCAGGGAAAGGGGTTAACAAAGTTACTAATCGTTGCTTAAATTGTAGTCCTCATTCCTGTTTATTCCCTAGGTGAGTGGTGGGACTCCGAGCCAGGCAGCGGGAGGAAATTGTGACGTGCCACGTCACAGTATATATACGTATATATAATTTCATTTATATCTCTTCATTTCCGACATCCTGCCGAGATTTTTTAATAAATGGAAAATGATTATTTCTTAGTTATTTACATTCGTTCATTCTTAGCGCAGGTGTATCTGAGGGCTTTCACTTTTAACATTTAACCGACCTGATAATACTGATCCGAATGGTACGGTTCGTATATTTTTTTTAACTAGTGCTTTGCAGCACATTTTTTTTTTTTAAAGCACAAAGACAAAAAAAACCTCGGGCATTGCAATGCATTCCGGAGAGATATGTTCATCCTTGTTATATGTAATTAACATTTATTTTGAACTCCTGCCAAAGCACAACCTTGCTCGATTCAGCGAGGACATTTTTACTACGTTTTTTCTTACACCTAGGAAGAGTTCGTCGAAAATGTGAAATCCGTTAGAATTTTTATGAAAATTATGCATACGAATCAGCATGTAGACAAACTTCACGCTAGCGCACACGTACAAATGATGTGTTCGATTGAATCGAATTCACGCAAATTAAACATGATATAGTAATTTATGCGACCAAACAGGCGTCTATCGTTCCATTCAATCGAGTGAAATATATATATTCCATTTAATTTACAATGAATTAATTATAATAAAATAAACAATTTTCAGTGGTGTATACCGAGTTAATAATTGCGCAGACTATTAAAGTATAACATCCCGAATATAGTGCGTACACGATTTATGTACGAAACCGTGACGATCGTAACACGCTCGTCTGTCGGGGGCGATCGTAAAGCGCGTCGAACTACCGCGTCGTTAGCATTGTACACTCTGTCCCCATGCCTAGTGTAATAATCATTATCACCATCATCCCTTTCCTCCTCGTGAAAGGGGGTGGTTGCACTACGTTCGACACCGAAGCATCGTGGTCTAAGCTCGGCATTTCAACCGCGATATTAATGAGCGAAATCGGAGAGTATATGTAATCCGCAAGAGCTCTAACGTTCGAACGGCAGTGAGAACGATCACCGTGAGATAAATCATCGACGATCGCGAACTTACCCAGCAGCCCCACGTAATTCAAGCCTTTACAATGCAGAGTTTAAGAAGTTTCTCGAAACTCATGAAAGCGTCTAGTTTTTACTCGTTTATTTATTATTTTTTGTTTCCTCGAAAGAGGAGCTGTAAAAAAATAATTAAAATTCATAAATTTTAGCATTATATACGCATGAAAAGAAAGAAAGTTCGTCCTGAGTGAAATGTAGCGAAAACCCCATCGAATGGAAATGCTGTTTTTAATGTAAAAAATAATTTGAAGAAAACGTTCCTCATAGAGGAAGCGTACTTGCGCGTTTACTGGCGTCAAAGGAAAAAAAAATGCACTGTGTCAAATGTCTGTTATTAGAGCGGAATATATAAGATTTTATTAGATCGGAATCGTTATTAGATCGAATAGATTAGAGAATTAGATCTTTTTTAGTATTTTTGTAGAAAATTAAAAATCACATAAAATCTGAATGCTTGGATAGATGACTAAAAATGGTATAATTCGAGTAAGCTCGGAAGTATCGATCTCCAATTTAGTGTATAGAATTTTTTCAAACATGTTTGTGATAACTCTTTACCACAGATTACACATTATTTCTAGTACGCCCACAATGAAATTTGAACAACTTTTTTTTTTAACGAAAACACTTCTTCATGCGGAAGAAAAAATAATAACTTTTAAATTCCTTCGTAGATACTGGCCGCACTCAATTATTACGACGAGGATGCATTATTAAAAATCATTAAAGTACTTAACAAGATAGCGCCCTCATGGGTAAATCGATGCATCTATCGCGTCCTACATTTGCATTTTACCCACGTATATTGCAGTATAGTACTGTAAAGTTATGGACTGTATCGAATATTACATAGAGCGTTGAACGCAGCCCGTAAGGTGTTAGGGGATCGATTATGGGCGCGCACATACGTAGCATACAAGAGTTTCAATATGACAACGTCGATATGGCTCTGATGATGAAAGCGTCGCAAGAATACAGGGGGTGTTGAGACGCGGAAAAGGGGTTATTATGCGCGTCAACGCATCAGCGTCGAGCCTTCACTCCTCGTATACAAATTCTCCCCGTATATTATAGAATATTGCATACGCATACGCATACGCATACGCATACGCATACGCATACGCATACGCATACGCATACGCATACGCATACGCATACGCATACGCATACGCATACGCATACGCATACGCATACGCATACGCATACGCATACGCATACGCATACGCATACGCATACGCATACGCATACGCATACGCATACGCATACGCATACGCATACGCATACGCATACGCATACGCATACGCATACGCATACGCATACGCATACGCATACGCATACGCATACGCATACGCATACGCATACGCATACGCATACGCATACGCATACGCATACGCATACGCATACGCATACGCATACGCATACGCATACGCATACGCATACGCATACGCATACGCATACGCATACGCATACGCATACGCATACGCATACGCATACGCATACGCGTACGCGTACGCGTACGCATACGCGTACGCGTACGCGTACGCGTACGCGTACGCGTACGCGTACGCGTACGCATACGCATACGCATACGCATACGCATACGCATACGCATACGCATACGCATACGCATACGCATACGCATACGCATACGCATACGCATACGCATACGCATACGCATACGCATACGCATACGCATACGCATACGCATACGCATACGCATACGCATACGCATACGCAAATACCGATTACGTGGGTACTCACGATAAAATTATCTTTTTATTTATCTTTTCCTTCACTGATAAAAAAATACGGTTCAATCAACTAAAATTCGGGCAGGGACGTTCAACTGAATATTTTGTTGGTACAGCTAAAAAATTGGTTAGTTCAACAATCTTTTGGGTGATTGCACAAAAATATTTTTGAGTCATTCAAATATTTTGTTCGACCAACTAAATATTTATTTGAACGTCCCTGCCCGAATCTTAGTTGATTCAACTGAACTTTTTTATCAGTGTTTATGTCGCTTTGGGACCAATGCGCTTATCACCCTGCTCGATTGATTGCACTTTGCCGACCGTGGGACAACTGCGAAGGCGTTCGATACTTCTGGTGTCTTTTTTTTCCCTCGATGGTGCAGTAAAAATGAACAAATAGGAGTAGAAAGTATTGAATAGGGTCGGAAATAAAATGGAAATAATATCGGTTCATTCGACGTTAAAACATTGATTATAGTGACAAAAAAGACATTATAGTGAATAAAACATACATTACATATATACCGGACCGAGAATCACGTACAGAACATCGGAAATAGAATCGACGATTTTCATCGGCGCTAATTACATCGATGGGTTCGATGGGCGAAGCGTCGATTAACGCTCGATCGGTCGTTCCCGGTCGTTGAAATTCGCGCGTCCGCCAGGAGAGAAGAGCGATAAATAAAACGGCGTGATTTCTGTGGCCGTTTCTCTCATGCGCAGCACACACGAGCGTACGGTGGTTGTTCGCATCGTGCATGCTTTAGTTTCGAAGCCAATCACTTCACATATGTACATTGTGAGCCATTGCCGACAGCGTGGCATGCTCATGGCCGAGAGAAATGCAGCGAAAAAGTTAAATTAAAAAAAACCGCACTCCCGAGGAATTCTCGTTTCTGTATTTTCTGCGTATCGTCAAATATGCGTAAAGTACTGCCGCGTGGATAAAAAGTAGCAAATAATTTCGCCTAATGTTTTCATTATCTCTAGATAGATATTTATGTATGTACCCGTTATATCGATATATTTGTATATATACCAATTTTATTTCACGAAATTTTAGTATCGTGAAATAATTTTTTTTGTTTAATTTAAAATCACATTGGTATGCAATTTTGTGAGCATTCTTTTATCGTCGCAAACAATGTTTATTCCATCACAGTATCGGACATACACTTGTGGAAACGATGAAAATTGCATGTGTTTAAGAACATATTTAATCCTCGTCGTTGTACATTTTAGGATGAGGTATTATAATTTTTTGTAAGTTCGTCTCCGCTTTGCAAGGAAGAGGTACGCCAACACGAATACACTGCTCGTGTCTTTGAAGTTTCCTTTTCATGCACTTTTACCGAGCGCCGCGTCTATCATATTCTCCGGGTACTCGGGCAATTTTCATTTATAAAATTCTCCAAGTTCCTCGAATGCATGCCCTCAATCATTTTTAAAAATCCTTCCCTCTACGGCACCGCAAGACGTTTTTGCGCTTTTGGAACGCAGGCAGAGAACGGGGCAAAACGGACCTGCATATGACATGTAGCTTTTTTTACGTGCCGCGAAAAATTGGCAGAATCCACTTTGAACTCGGGGTTCCGTTTTATCCCGCTCGGCCCCGCGTGTGAAAAAACTTAGAACGGATCGAGTCACCATTCATAGACTCTTCTATATTATGTTCCGCTCCCACCATATTATTCAATAATCCGACGAACATTCCATGAATTGACGAAAACTTTTCACCAAAGTTATCTCCTTTTCACCCTCATATTTTTTCAACGCCCCAGGCTAGGCAGGTCTGGCCGTCGGCTAATATCTCAGCACCGGCACGGGACCGCCCCAGGCCCGGGAGTCTGGCCAGTCCCGTATCAGTGCAGGGACGTGACGGCTAGTCGGGCCAAACCCTGCCTATGCATGTATAAATTTTTAGGCCGTTCCTCGCCATCGGATCACAAATTGATTATTTATTATGCCAACATGATACACAGACATTGTGTTTAAACCCTTATCTTCCCCACCAGTGATGGTGGAAACTCAATTATTTTCCATTGCAAGTAATTAAATGTAAAAAAATCTCTGCTACTTCGTTATTCCCTCGATTTAATTTTTGTTTTTTTTTTGTTTGTTTCAGCCAGTGGAACGCGATTGAGGCATTACAGGCACTTGGACGCGAGGTCTCAATTTCTGACCGAAGCGGAATTAGTGGTGAGTGACTTTCCATTACTTTTTATCTCGGGCTTGACGGCTCCTGATTCGATTTGCGGTCCCGGCCTCTTTCTTACTGTCCGCGAGGAATCGCCGTCTTTTCTACCCTAAAAACTCGAGAAACCGGTGTTTTTTAAAAGAATAACCGCAGAGTATTTGAAAAAATTACGGAAATTCCAGATCACTCTTCACTTCCGTAGAAATAACTGAAAAAGGTAACTGTTTTTCAACTTTTGGGTATGCGCGGTGATTTTTTCGGTTCCTCGAACAAAAAAAATGACCGTTGCACGCACTCACGAAGAAGAAAGTTACCATAATTTTTTCGGTTATTTTAACGATTGTTGAAGCTGCTAGACTAGTAATGCTTTACACTGAGAGAAGGGTCTAGTGAAAATTACCGATTATCTAAGAAAAATTACCATAGCACAGATTAGTAGAGCGCCAGGGCGCCACCTATGGCAGAAAGTCTCAGATTGTCCAATAATTTCCCTCATGAAAATGAACCATTGATCACCATTAAGAAAAACTATTGGGATAACGATTGGAATATGTCTAATGGTAAATTGGCGGACTATTCGGACAACCATTCAATATCTCAACGGTAGCATTCAATTTTTCAATGGTAACCATTCAATTTCCCAATGGTAACCATTCAAGTTTTTAATGGTCACCATTGGTTATTATTTTAAAGCAAATAATATGAAGAAAAAAAATCCATATTGTATTCTTGTATTAGAGACTTCCTGCCTTGTTACTATTGCTTATGAGCCAAATCTCGATCTAATTATGTTGGGAAAAACTTTCGACTGATGTTGGGATCGAACCGACGACCTTCGTCATACCAGACAAGAGCTCTGCCACTGCACTATCGATCAATTTTGTATTTTTCCGACCTGTATGACATAAAAGTTGATTTGGTATTTTAATGGCTCAGTCGCCAGTAACATGTGACAATGCATAATCATTTTTAATTCGTGGGTATTTATAATCGTAGGAAATACCAGAAAACCGACGAAATTTCTAAAGCGATCTTTGGTCAGTGCAAAAGTCGTACTGATGTTCATAAGAAATGTTCACAACAGATGTTCGATTCTGTTTATCGTTTTGAGTTTAATGAAATGTAATGTTTGCTGTAATCTGAACCAATGCTCTCATTAATCCGTTTATTGCAAGTTAAGTGTTTAATTTGTTAAAAGTAAAGATCGAAATAGCAAATATTAATGGATCCTTGTGCCCCGAATAGTTACATCTAGCCAATGGCAATTTTTCTAACAGTTACAATTAGTCAATGGTAATGCTCTAAATAGGTACTATTCATCAATTGTATGGTTCTAAATAGTAACAATTGGTCAATGATAATACTTCAAAAGATTACAATTGCTTAGTAGTTACGTTCTCAATAGTTACAATTGATCAATGGTAATGTCTCGAGTGGTTACCATTCACTAATGGTTGCGCTCCGAATGGTTATAATACACCAATCTTTACATTCTGAATGGTTACTATTCGTCAATGGTCAAAGGACGAAGCGTAACCATTGAAATTGTCAATCGTTCACCATTCATACAATTCAGAGCTAATGGTTACCACTAATGCACCATTCAGTACACCATTCAGATTCTATGGTAACCATTTGACGACCAATGGTTCATTTTCATGAGGGTTTTACCATAATATCTAAGAAAAATTCTTATAAGTCCGGTGATTCCTACCATAGGTGACGCCCTAGCGCCCCAGTACTATGTGCTATGGTAATATATCTCAAGCGATACCCGTGCAGAAATTTAGTCAGGGGTGTTGTTTGGGCCCTTCTAGACTTCCCCGACTTTTTACGGGGCCCGACTAGGCTTGTCACACTTTGAAGTATAGGGCCTTTATAAATTTCCTTGTTAGGCCCCATGAAGGCTTCCTCATTAAGCCCCTACTAAATAAGTACATACATTGAATTGAAAAATATTTATTTGCGGCTCTTTCTTGGATTGTTGCGCATTGTTCATTAGAGATTCTTACTTATTGAAGATAGTAGTCAATTTAGATTGCCGAAAAAACACATTGTAAATTATTTCGCTGTTGGTGGGTTTTGAACCTGGGTCTCTGTGTTTGCTGCTCTGCGCCTTAGCTCACTCGGCTGTTCACATCTTATTAGAGTTCTTTTTTATTGTCTATTTGAAGTAAAAGAAGGTGTTATGACTACACTTATATGAATGTGATTAAAATGATTGGAATAGAACTATTTATTCGTGAACGGTTAAAATAATTTTTTGTTATCGACATTGTGCCTTTTGTTAATAACATTTAATTAACAATCGTGGCCTTTTAATTATAAATCGAATAAAACGTTTGTAGATATTCTGCACTGAGCACTATTCATAAGAGAATAAGGTTGAAAAATTGTTTATCGATATATGATTAACGATTGTTAATTAACAATTAATTAACAATCGCTGATGAACAATTCGATAGTTGGTATAACCGAATATTAAAAAGTCCCCAGTATCGATTATCCTTGACGAAATAAATAACAATTGCACAATAATGCATATACGTGTAAACAAATTATTAACTGCATTTTTCGCATGGTCGTCACAAATAAATACAAATATAAAAAATTCCGGGAAAATAATTTATTCAATTTCTGATTTATGAATGCCATTGTTAATATTTTTCCTAATAAATGATTTATGCTTTACGCTGATAATAATTTTTCTGACGTGCCAAAAATACGGCGTCACAGCATTATGTTTAATAAGAGTCCAGCACTAAGTTTCTAATTTTTAATTCCTATTATGGAATCTCCAACAAACCTAAATAGGGCTTCTGTTGTAATCCTCGCGGTAGATTGTTCGATTGAAGCTTAGTTTTCCTTTATAGGACCCAGCAAGGCGAAATATGGGTGCCCTTCTATGGTTTCCTTGACTATCCCTTATCATTCTATTGTGGACTCCTATATTGGGCCCTGTAGGGTCCTAGTTTGGATTCCCTATTATGGATTCCACGGGTATGCCTGTAATGGCCCTATAGTTTATCTCAGCCGCCCATCTAAATTTCTGCACGGGTATAGTCATTTTTACTAGATCCTTCTCTCGGTGTACCTAGGGTTTTTATCCCGACGTCAGTCGTGACGCGATGCACCTCGGCTTTTCGACTGGCATTTGCCGCGGGATTCGTAACAGCCGCTACTCGCGGGTAATGGAATTGTCTGGGATTTCGAAACCATTCGCTAAAATATTTATACGACCCAGGTGTAATGTTGGCGTCCGCGGCTGTGGCGACGTTTCGGCCGGAAACCAGAGATAAGAGAACCCTCGGTATAAGTTCGGGGAGGGGCTTCCACATACGGTGTATATCTATATTTGGACGTGGAGGGTACGCTTCGGATTCCGACGCGGCAGACCGAGTCTTTAAACGCCAATGAATAATTTCTCATCGCGTCAACTCCACTCTCATCCCTCGACGTTCTCCCTGAATTGAGGCACATCCTCGATTCGACGACTTCCCTGTTGTACCTCAAGTTTCGACGATTCGAGTCAAATTCCAAGGAGACACAGGCGAAAGCGGGTCAAATCGGATCGCTGTCCTCCGTTTGAGATGAGTCTTATTTTTTGTTTATATCCGTTTTACCACCGCGGTTCCGTTTTGCCCCGCTCTGCCCTGTTTCACGAAAAAGCCCTCGTGAATAATTTTCTCACCACTCCGTCGCTCCAAGATATACACCACTTTCCGAGAGTACTCGCAGTAATCATTGAGCTCTACTCGCCGTATATATATATGTGTGTGTATGTATGTGTGTGTATGAGTATGTATCTATCGTCGTTACGTTCGAAATCCACGCTTATGCATACTTAACAAAAGTCGATTGGACTTGGTGCACGGTTGAAAATTGATCTCAGCCATGGCGCACGAGTATTATTATCTCATAAATTTATCGTGCGGTCGGTTTTTTTTTAAACTAAAATTTTTCGTTTTATCACATTATTTTTTTACATCCGTCGGTCGTTCAGTTTATTGATTATTTATACAGAAATGAACGAGGATCTTTAATAAACTGTTGATTCAATTATTCTTCGTCCTTAACGACGAATATCTGATCTTTCATCATTCATTGTTTTTTCCCTCTATTTTACTGAATAAAAGATTGTCGAGTAACGATTGAATTTTTTATGCTTCTCACGTTCGCGACGGTGTGACCCAAATATCTGTTCTGGCATTTTTCTTTCGGTCGCACTTCAACCGCGGCATGAATATGCCGCGGTTGAAGCGCCCTGTCGGCGAGCTTCAATTCTTCCGGTACCAAAAAAAAAATTCGACTCTTGTGACGTCGAAATTTTTGAATTCGAAGTTCAACTGTGGAGCCTGAGAACGAAAAATTCAACTCCACACTAAAAAAAATCACAACAGACTGTAGACCGTTATTTCAATCAGTGTTTACAATTTTATTGACAATAATAAAATATTTGGGTAACATCAATAAAATATTTGGGTGGCCGCGATCAGGGCAAACCAGAAAAAGTCGGAGAAACAAAAACTTGGTCAGGAAATTTCAAAATTGGTCAGGGAAAAAGTAAATTATCGCCAAAACTTCTATAAATAAATAAAAAGTACATAAAAGGAAGGCTTGAAAAAAAAATTGCGAACATTTTGAAAAGAAAGAAAAAAACATTATTAAACATATAATAATTAGGCATTTTCGTTTGCATCGTTAATTTTTTTTAATAGACGTTGTTAGAAGTTTGGTCAGAAAAATTTTTTTACTGGTTTAATTGGAAAAGTCAGAGAAAACTTTTTGTTTTAATATTTAACAGTTCCCACCGAATACTATCAGGTAGAGTCATACACATGCAGAATAATACTTAATCATATTACTATTTTGTCGAAATTTAAATTATCGGTACTTCAAAATTTTCATCATACAACCCTTAATTATCATCTTAATTCTGACTTACAAGAACATCCATTTTTTCAGACATCCCGATCGCAACGTAGGGTAAAAGTGGTGAATATGTCCCGGTCCAACTTTTATATACTTCCCGTGTTAATTAAAGTAGGCCATATTTACCATAATTAAGCGGGAATGAAAAATATGTAAAACTGATTTGCGTACACTTAAAAAAATATCACTAAAAAGAATAATTCATTTGCGGGCTTCCAAAAGACATGCATTGTTATTTCAAATCTATTTCTAATTCTTAAAATTCCACACAAGATCGATACAATAACATGTCGTCTTAAACGCCTTTCTGTTATTGTTTCAACCTTATTCAAAACAAGAAAATGATGAGTTAAATTAAAAATGATAAGTTATTATGTTATTGTCAAGAAACTTTGCGCTATGTTCATCTTTAAACGTAAGTCATTCAGCTCGAGCAATTTAATACACGAATTATAGGTAAGCGGACATTATGCCTGTTGGACGCAAACGCTTTGGAAACTGAAGTGCACTGGGTATTTCGTCTTGGGATTGTCTTACCTACGCCCTGGCATACTAAGTGACCGAAGAAGCGACCCTAAAAGCGACGGTTGTTAAAACCAAAAAATAACCACACTAATGACCGCTGAAGCGACCGCTCTGGCAGCGCATTTTTTTGCCGAGTTTCGGCAATGAAGTCGTTTGTTTGATTGGCGACCGAATAAACGACCGTAATAGCAACCGTCTAGGAAAAGGACGGTTGCTTTTACGGTCGTTTGTTCGGTCGACAATCAAAGAAGCGACTTCACTGCCGAAATGCGGCAAAAGAATGTCGCCAGAGCGGTCGCTTCGGCGGTCGTTAGTGTGGTCAATTTTTGGAACATAACAACCGTCGCTTTTAGGGTCGCTTCTTCGGTCGCTTGGTTTGTTAGGGCGGGACTTGATTTCCATTCGGTCAGCTGTATGTTACCCGAATATTTTTCCCTTCGGTTTCGAAGTCGATCGATGTAACTACGATCACTTTTTATTCCAATATGTCTCTTAATCTCCAGCCAGAAAAAAATATATATAAATATATATTCTTTTATTTAATTTCAATATTAATCACCAGACTTTCGTACGTACCGATTTACTGATAATGCTGTGATTAAATCTGTACTCCGGTTAATTTAACGGTGAAGCTCTGGAGAGATTTGAACACAGGTCATGAATATGAACAATATAATGTATCTGACCAGGTGGCCGAAGGTTTATACGTTCCGGAGGTTTATCGCGTTTATAACTCGTTATCGTTTGTTTTACGCCGTTCGGGCGTATGGGACGCACTCGAATGGATACAGAGCACCTCACCCACACGCTATTTTGACTTCGGGAATAATAAATAATATTAATGTTCAACGCGCGGAGGCAATCGTGTGAAACGCAAGCCGGATTGTTAAATGCGCGGATGCTATTACGGGAGCCGTGTACGAGAGAAAAATTGAAATATCAAATTGGATAATAAGCGCGTCACGCTTGAGCGCTCTTTCGTCGATGCAACGTTGAATTCTCGACTCCAGTAATTCACTTGGATAATTTACCGTTGAAATTTAACCGATATGAGAACAAAACAAAATGTTTATATTTTTTTTTTGCGCCTATTCTTTTTCAGACACAGACCCAGCACGATGACAATCACAATCACAAACCAGTATTCTCGAATTGTTCACGGTATGCGCCAGACGTTAACGAGGAGGAGCCCGCGGGTACGAAGGTCATACAGGTGCGGGCGGAGGATCGCGACTTACCCGAGGAAGGAGGTAAGCTACCGAATGCCTTTCGTCTCACACGCACCGAGAGAAAAAACGGGGATGGAGCGGACATACATGAGCGCTTGAGCCGACCGAACATGGTTGGCTCAATGATGATTCAGGTGCCTCAACCACCGAGAGGTTCAGTCAACGACATAGGGGAGAGCGGGGCAAAATGGGACAGTGGGGCAAAACGGGACAGTAAGAGCAAAACTCAATTTTCCAATAATTTTTGGATTCCTCTATTTTGTCCCAACGATACATCAGGATTTTCAACCCCGTTTTGCCCCACGGACGACCATTGCAACCATTCAAAAGTTATTGGAGAGTTGTGTTTTGTCTCATAATACCGTTTTGCCCCGCTGTGCCATTTTGCCCCGCTCTCCCCTAAGCTAGACTCAACCTCTCAGTGAGGTTAAATACGGCGAAACTGATGGTGGGCTTGAACCAATCGACCTCATTGAGATTGAGTCAACCTCAATTTGTATCAATCAACCTCACTGAGGTTCGCTCAGCCTCGATGAGATCCATTGATTCAAGTTCACCATGAGTTTCGCCGTATTCAACCTCACCGAGAAGTTGAGCCAACGTTATGTTGTTAACTCAACCTCTCGGTGGTTAAGCCACCTAAATCGTCATTGAGCCAACCATATTTGTTTGGGCCAACCTCTCATGTGTGCTCGCTCCATCCCCGATTATTCTCTCAGTGCGGTATTTGGAAATCTATCTGATATAGATGATTTCTGACGATAATTTTTTTCTCGATCAGAAATATCATTTTATCTAATCGAGGAATCAATAAATCATTTTTGTTTTGTTTTGCTTATTAAAATAATTTACGATAGACCCGAGTATGCACGAGAAAACAGTTTTTACATTCTACAAACGTTTCTTGTCCACAAAGAGCTACCATTTTTTTTCTTGTTAAATTTTTTATTCTCAACGAACGCTATTTTTATCGATCAAAAATATCATTTTATCTAGTCGAGGAATCAATAAATCATTTTTGTTTTGTTTTGCTTATTAAAATAATTTACGATAGACCCGAGTATGCACGAGAAAACAGTCTTTACATTCTACAAACGTTTCTTGTCCACAAAGATCTACCATTTTTTTTTTTTGTTAAATTTTTTATTCTCAACGAACGCTATTTTTATCGATCAAAAATATCATTTTATCTAATCGAGGAATCAATAAATCATTTTTGTTTTGTTTTGCTTATTAAAATAATTTACGATAGACCCGAGTATGCACGAGAAAACAGTTTTTACATTCTACAAACGTTTCTTGTCCACAAAGAGCTATCATTTTTTTTCTTGTTGAATTTTTTATTCTCAACGAACGCTATTTTTATCGATCAAAAATATCATTTTATCTAATCGAGGAATTAATAAATCGTTTTTGTTTTGTTTTGCTTATTAAAATAATTTACGATAGACCCGAGTATGCACGAGAAAACAGTTTTTACATTCTACAAACGTTTCTTGTCCACAAAGAGCTATCATTTTTTTTCTTGTTGAATTTTTTATTCTCAACGAACGCTATTTTTATCGATCAAAAATATCTTTTTATCTAATCGAGGAATTAATAAATAATTTTTGTTTTGTTTATTAAAATAATTTACGATAGACCCGAGTATGCACGAGAAAACAGTTTTTACATTCTACAAACGTTTCTTGTCCACAAAGAGCTATCATTTTTTTTCTTGTTGAATTTTTTATTCTCAACGAACGCTATTTTTATCGATCAGAAATATCATTTTATCTAATCGAGGAATTAATAAATCATTTTTGTTTCGTTTTTCTTATTAAAATAATTTACGATAGACCCGAGTATGCACGAGAAAACAGTTTTTACATTCTACAAACGTTTCTTGTCCACAAAGAGCTACCATTTTTTTTCTTGTTAAATTTTTTATTCTCAACGAACGCTATTTTTATCGATCAAAAATATCATTTTATCTAATCGAGGAATCAATAAATCATTTTTGTTTTGTTTTGCTTATTAAAATAATTTACGATAGACCCGAGTATGCACGAGAAAACAGTTTTTACATTCTACAAACGTTTCTTGTCCACAAAGAGCTATCATTTTTTTTCTTGTTGAATTTTTTATTCTCAACGAACGCTATTTTTATCGATCAAAAATATCTTTTTATCTAATCGAGGAATTAATAAATAATTTTTGTTTTGTTTATAAAAATAATTTACGATAGACCCGAGTATGCACGAGAAAACAGTTTTTACATTCTACAAACGTTTCTTGTCCACAAAGAGCTATCATTTTTTTTCTTGTTGAATTTTTTATTCTCAACGAACGCTATTTTTATCGATAAAAAATATCATTTTATCTAATCGAGGAATTAATAAATCATTTTTGTTTTGTTTTGCTTATTAAAATAATTTACGATAGACCCGAGTATGCACGAGAAAACAGTTTTTACATTCTACAAACGTTTCTTGTCCACAAAGAGCTATCATTTTGTTTTCTTGTTAAATTTTTCATTCTCAACGAACGCTATTTTTATTAATGAAAAAAATTGTGGATTTTAACGAGAAATTCGTGAACAAAAAAAGTTTAAATGTACAAACTTTTTTACCTTATCGAGTCAATAATTGCTTAATAACAATAATAATAATTGATATTAATATTGACAATTGATGACTTGTTTGAAATTTGTCAAGGTACAATAACGTACAGTTTCGTGACCGCACCTGGAGAAAAGCTCAAATTTGAGATCAACAACAAAACCGGATTAATCAGAACAACCCAAGTTTTGGACAGGGATGAGCCAGCCCGCGAAAAAGAGGCGTATCTCACTGTATTGGCTACCGACAACGGTAGACCGCAACTCGACGACGTTTGTACGTTCAAAGTTACGATCAAAGATGTAAACGACAATGCTCCGGTGTTCGACAAAGTGGTAAGTCTATGTCTAATTCTACGATGACTTTATTGTTGCAATTTCGAATCCCAAACTAACAAGAAGATTTTTTTTTTTTTAAGAAATTAATATATATTTTTTTTTTATTGTCTTCAAAGCGTTAATGGCTAATTAGCATCGAAAAAATTATCATTTATGTTTAATATATATATCAAAACAAAAGAAAATTGCCCAAACGCACAGTGCGACTAACACAATACTATGGTTCGATTTTTCTTTTTTTTCCCTCAAATTAGGTCTTCCGTGGACACTCGTGGAAGGTTGGTCTCGATTTTATCGAGTGTGAAAGAATTTTTAACGTGTTTTTATCGATGTTTTAATTTTCCTTTTTGTTCTTCCACTGTTTCTTCGATGTACCAAAAAAAAAAAAAAAAAAACAAAAAAAAAAAACACTCGTCGTAAACCTATCACGTTTTCTCGCAATACTTCGAATGTGGTCACTGCAAAATTCGGATGCTTTTTTTCACTGTGCAATTCACTTATCGTCACGTTTCGTCAACTGCCGGTGCGTAGTTTTCGTCATGAAAGCCCATGTGTTTCGAAATCCATTGAAATCTTGACGTACGCGAATGGCCGATTCTCGGCTGCTCGGGCAGTGCATTCATCCGAGTGTCGGATGATAGAATCCGATCGCACTCGCTACGAACAGCATCGGCATACAATTCGCGAATAATAGCAGCGTTGTGCATATTTGCGTCAGCAAAAAAATTATTCAGCGTCCAATCGATTTCCGATGCTCTTCGGGTACATAAAAAAAAAATATATATATATATATATACACTTGGACGAATAAACTATGAAATAATATTCGTGCTTCAGAAATGCTTCGATTATACTTTTTTTCTTTTTTAATGTGCCGATAAAATTCGAAAAGATCGATACGCTGACAAAAAAATTCTAATTTGCTCCACTACAACTTGGGAAGAATAAAAAAAATCGAGACATCATCACCGAGACAGTTATGATAAACGGTTGTTCGAAGCTTTTTACGACATCGATATTATGATTGATCGTCCACGCGCATGAGCTGTCTCACAGGAATGATGCACTTCGCGCACGATTGTGGCACCACCGATCTTGCTGCATGCCGACTGTGAATACTCTGCATAGAATATCTTCGAAACGAGTTCTTTCCAATTAAACTAAAAAAAAAAAAAAAATCTCCGATAATATTTGATTAATTTTTGTTGTTGTTGATAGGCTTACACGGAATCCGTGCCGCAAGATTTGCCACCGACTCGGGAAGTCATGAGAGTCTCGGCCACCGACATAGACGATGGAAACAATTCCGTCGTCGTTTACAGCCTCTTTCCAAAGAGGCCCGACGACGGCGCCTACTTTCGCATCGACAACAGTACCGGAGTAATTTTTCTCAAGAAAGCCATCGACGTGAGTGGAAATAAATGCTTAATAACACAGTAGAAACATTACCCCGTTCATCCGAGGTAATGTGGGATTAACACGGATAACATACGCACTCAACGCGCAAACATTGCTGCTTTATCCGAGTTTTCCGGATAATCGAGGTTCTACTGCAAATACTAATAAATCTTCATTCATAAATAATAACAGAGAAAACGAAAATATTTGAAAAAAAATGTTGGCAAACTTGGGTCAAAATTTTGTATACTTCCTGAGTAATCTTTTTTTTTCTCACTGTATTAATACTCGATTATTGCAATCGTTATTATTTTCGTCATTTAATTATTGGTGTTTCGATTATGAATTTGCACTGAGAAAGCCATCGACGTGAGTAGAAAAAAATGCTTAATAATACAGTAGAACCCCGTTCATCCGAGGCAATGTGGGATTAACACGGATAACACACGCACTCAACGCGCAAACATTGCTGCTTTATCCGAGTTTTCCGGATAATCGAGGTTCTACTGCAAATACTAATAAATCTTCATTCATAAATAATAACAGAGAAAATGAAAATGTTTGAAAAAAAAATGTTGGCAAACTTGGGTCAAAACTTTGTATACTTCCTGAGTAATCTTTTTTTTCTCACTGTATTAATACTCGATTATTGCAATCGTTATTATTTTCGTCATTTCGATATTGGTGTTTCGATTATGAATTTATACGAAGAAAGCCATCGACGTGAGTAGAAAAAAATGCTTAATAATACAGTAGAACCTCGTTCATCCGAGGCAATGTGGGATTAACACGGATAAAATACGCACTCAACGCGCAAACTTTGCTACTTTATCCGAGTTTTCCGGATAAGCGAGGTTCTACTGCTCATGATAATAAATCTTCATTTATAAATAATAACAGAGAAAATGAAAAGGTTTGAAAAAAAAATGTTGGCAAACTTGGGTCAAAACTTTGTACACTTCCTGAGTAATCTTTTTTTTTTCTCACTGTATTATTACTCGATTATTGCAATCGTTATTATTTTCGTCATTTAATTATTGGTGTCTCGATTATGAATTTGCAGCGAAGTCCCGACTACAAATTCAGCATGACTGCGAAAGCTGAGGATCTCGGTTCGAAGCCAAAGGCGAGCGTGATAGATTTGGACATAAGAGTGGTCGAGTCGCACAAGAAGGCCCCAGCGTTTCTGCCCCGGCCGCTGGAGCCGATAAAGCTTCAGGAGAACTTCAGCGACTTCGACGCGAGCATCGTGAAACTCGAGGCTGTCTCGAATATCGACGACAGTCAGACAGGCTTGATATTCGAACTGGTTCCCGGACGTACCGAGCAAACGAACAAGGGAAATACGTTCAGGTAAATATCGTCCGAAATAAAAATATTAAAAACCGTGTTCAACAATTTTTTTTCCCCCTTTTCTATAAAGATATAAATAATATGTCAACGCAATGTTGTATATTTATTGTAATTTTTTTATTATAGATTGGAGTCGACCAAGAACGTCGCCTACATAAAGCTCGCGCAGCATCTCGACTACGAGAGCAACACCGAGTACACTTTGATCGTTCGTGTGCAAAACAAGTATCAACTTGCCGCCGAAACAGTTGTCAACATAAAAGTTTTGGATGTCAACGATAACATACCAGTTTTTCGGGAAATGGAGAAAGGCAGCGTGCTCGAGAACGAGTCGCCCGGCGTGCCGGTTATGCAAGTACGGGCTATCGATGCGGATGGAACACCGGCTCACAATCAGGTAGATCAGGCGATTTAATTTTCTTTTTCAATTATTCGTTACGACATCGATTCAGAAAAGTGGACGGCTCGTCGGTGCGACAAAACCGATTGATAAATTGCAAGAAAAAAAAAACAAAAAATTTCTCTCCGCAGGTGACGTACGAGTTGGACAACTTCAAGACCCTATTCGCGATCGACAAGAACACGGGAAACATAACGACCCTGACGACGTTCGATCGCGAGGCCGAGGATACGTACAACATAAAAGTGATAGCGGTCGACAATTCGCCGAGCGCCCTCTTCAAAACCGGCGAGCACAACAAGGGTCAGCAAGTTTTTCGCATCGAGATAGCCGACAAGAACGACAACGCTCCTCACTTCACCCAAGCGGTTTATACAGCAAATTCGATTCTCGAGAATGCTAACATAAACGCTCCGGTCACGGAAGTTAAAGCCCTCGATTCGGACACCGCAAGTCCGGTGACTTACAGCATTGTGGCCGGAAATACGAACGACAGTTTCTACATCGAGGGTACGACGGGAAAAATTCGCGTTAACAAGGATCTCGATTACGAGCAGATAACCGAGTACAATCTTACGGTAAAGGCCTTCGACGGTTTGTACAACGACACGGCGCAGGTTAAAATATTCATCGAGAACGTCAACGACAATCCGCCGGTTTTCGAGGATTTCGAGAGAAATCCGACCATCGACGAGGAGGCTCTCGTCGACGGTTGCATAACGACTATAGTGGCCTACGATCCGGACATAAAAGATCGGAGTGCCGATCAGCACATTGCATACTTCATCGTCAAAGACGATCAGCAGCCTCTGATCGGTATCGACAAGACTGGTTGCATGACCTTGAAGAAACCATTGGATCACGATCCACCGAACGGTTATCCAATGTGGACGATACTCGTAATGGCCCGTGACGAGGACGGTTCGCCGACGGCTCTCCGAGAGCTCGTTATGGTGAACATAACGTTGAACGACATAAACGATAACGCACCGTTTTTGGATATGCAACAACCTGTCGTGTGGAACGAGAACAGACCGCCCGGGAACGTGACCAAGCTGAAGGCCCGCGATTACGATTCCGACAAGAACGGGCCACCTTTCCACTTCAGCATCGATGTAACCGCCGACGACGAGATACAGTCGAAATTTTACATTCACGACGAGGATCTCTACGCTCGTGATACGTTCGATCGTGAGATGCGTAACAGTTACGAGATTCCGATAGCGATAAGCGACAGCGGTACACCGCCGATGACGGGAACGTCGACGCTGACCGTTATAATCGGCGACGAGAACGACAATCCGATGGAGGAAGGCTCGAGTTCAATATTCGTTTACAATTACCGTGGCGAAGCGCCGGACACGGAGATCGGTAGAGTTTACGTCAACGATCCTGACGACTGGGACTTGCCCGACAAACATTTCGGTTGGGCCTCGACGCACGAAGGCTTCCAACTCAATCCCAGCACCGGTATGATAATACTCTTGTCTGGCACATCGAACGACACTTTTTTGTTGAAATTCATCGTCACCGAGGAAAGTCCAAAGGTGCCGAGGCACACCGTTAACGCATACGTCAACGTCACCGTCAAGGAAATACCCGAGGAAGCCGTCGTTAAATCGGGATCGATACGGTTTCTAGGAATAAACGCGGAGCAATTTGTCGAACCCGACGAAACAGGAGTGAGCAAGAAAGAAATCTTGCAAGAAAGACTGGCGACAATGTTGAACACAACTGTTGAGAACGTCGACGTGTTCACGGTTTTGCATTCGCCTTATCATAACAATATGAGCCTCCTGGATGTGAGATTTTCGGCGCACGGTAGTCCGTATTACGCTCCGGAAAAGTTGAATACCATTGCCGCCCAAAATTCCAAGGAAATCGAGCGCGCGATGAACGCTGATATTTTTTTGATAAACATCGACGAGTGTCTATTCGAGAAAGTTCACTGCAACGGTTCGTGCAGGAGCTTCCTGAATGCTAGCAGTGTGCCGTATCCGGTTTACACGAATACGAGCTCGTTCGTTGGGGTCCGAGCTATCGTGGATCCCCAGTGCACTTGTCACGTTGCTGAAATCATTTGCCTGAACGGTGGGACACCCCTCGCCGACAGATGCGAGTGCCCACCGGGACTCGAAGGTCCGAGATGCGAACTACTCGGTATAGGATTTCACGGAGATGGATGGGCGATCATGCCGCCGCCCGGACAAGCCTGCGATGATTCACACTTGAGTAAGCTTTTTTTTCTCAAAACTTTCAAAAAAGTATTTCCCCTACCGAAATTGTAACTGTCGTCTATGCAAAAATCTATCCGAGGATATAATATTAAATTTTATCTTTGGCAAACGTATATTTTGAATATATTTTTTATTCTTATTATTTCTTTTTTTGTATTTTTGTTTATTTTACATTATTATTCTAACAGGTCTCCAGCTGACACCTGAGATCGACAGCGGTCTCGTCTTCTATTTCGGACCGATGAGCTACAATCCAAAGCTGGGAATTCAGGATTTCATGTCGCTGGAAATACAGCATGGCTATCCAGTATTGTACGTCGATTACGGCACGGGAACTGTTAAATTGGAGCACAATCAGATCAAATTAACGGACGGCAAGAGTCACAGAATAGACGTTTATTGGACCAAAACTGTAATTATTTAAATTATCAGGAAATTATATTATTCTCCATTACCATTGTAGATAATTTTATGTTCATTAATCGGTCGATGCTTCGTTACAGACTATAGAAATGAAAGTTGACAATTGCGGTATATCGGCCTGCATGAGTCTAACAGCACCTCAAGGAAACAACGAATTTTTGAACGTCAATAGCCCGCTCCAGGTCGGTGGAGCGTTGACGAACTTGGCGGAGCTTTCAACGAATTTTGGCTGGAATCACAAGCCAACGGACAAGGGATTCGTTGGATGCATCCGTAACTTGACGGTCAATGGGAATGTGCGTATTATTTTTGAAGATGAAAAATTATTATTACTAGCGTAATTTGATTATTATTTGTGAAGATGAAAAATTATTATTACTAGCGTAATTTGATTATTATTTGTGAAGATGAAAAATTATTATTACTAGCGTAATTTGATTATTTATAAAAAAATTAATTATTTCTACCGTAGACATACAATTTGGGAATGCCAGCCCTTTCGAGAAACGCTGATCCTGGCTGCGATCACGGAATGGCAAAAGCCGTATCGTTCAGCTACGACTCGAATTTCCTTGTAGCGATTCTCGTCTGTTTCGCTGTCCTCGTAATACTCCTGCTCGCCGTAGTGGTGCACCGAAGAAAACGCGACGATCTCTACAAGGACATGGACGACATAAGGGAAAATATAATAAACTACGAGGACGAGGGTGGCGGCGAGGTCGACACCGGATACGACTTGAACGTCCTGAGAAGAATATACGACGCGCCGCCGCTCGACTCGAAACTCGCGCCGGCGGGTCTGCAGACCAGAGGTTGGTACACTTGGCTGGGTCTAGATAATTAATTACTCCGTTTAACGTTTGTTTTGCTTTTTGGCAAAATTTAATTTTTCTTCATTTGTTTCTTTCAGGACCGGACGAGGTGCCCGACATATGCGGTTTTCTCGACAGCAAGAAAGAGACGTGCGACAAAGATCCGGACACAAATCCGTTCGACGACGTTAGGCACTACGCCTACGAGGGCGAAGGAAATTCCGACGGTTCTTTATCGTCTCTCGCTTCCTGTAAGTGGATTCATTCGTATATATATGAAAGTTACACACATGCATTTATCGGATGATAATTATCGAACTTGTGGAATTTTATTTAACGGGAGAGATTGATAACACGCACTTTGTGTTCACAGGCACGGACGACGGTGATCTTAAATTCAATTATCTGTCGAACTTTGGTCCGAGGTTCAGAAAGTTAGCGGACATGTACGGCGAAGAGCCGAGCGACGAGGAGAGCGACGGCGTTGGCGAACGGGAGAGCGAAAGTTGGTGTTGAGCTGCTCAATCTCCATCGTCAATGTTTAACTAATTATTTTCCACTTACCACCCACCTCCGACTCCCCTATTTCGTACTTCTTAGATATGTTTATTATTAAATGCGAGGAAAGGCAAAGAATATTGTTTTCCTGAGAGCGAAAAGAAAAAACAAAATCAGTACTTAAAAAAAAAAAAAAAACGAACGAGTCTGGGAGCTTGGCGATAAGACTTGAGGAACATTCTACTGGATATATCGTATCGACGTCGAAGTTCCTTACGTGACGCCAAAGATTCGGAGCAAGAGCGAGAGTGATATGTGCTTTGACTCGGAAGACAAAATGATAAATACCTACTTATGACGAATTACATGGAAAGGTATGAGAATTTCGCAAAGCTTTTTCAAAGATGCAGTGACTAGCCGTTACGAAAAACGGAAAAGGCGAAGCGAAAAGAAAAGGAAATCGACTACGATAAATACATAGAGTGCCCGAAGATATTTTTTATTTGTTTATCGAAACAGGTCGGAACTGAAGGAACGAATAAAAACAAAAAGCTATTATCTATTTTGTTAATATTTTTTTAACATCACGTATGATAGCCTCGAAATGCAAATCGACTGACTTTAGAACTCGCCAGCTGGAGGAAATCGTGTAACTACGTACGAGGCGCTTTTTTTTCCCCCGTGCCACACCACCACATCATACTTCTTATCGGGATAACGGAGTTCAGTAGTTCTGCGTATATATTTGGCGTCACGCTCTCGTAACCTTATATCGATCTACGGGCGGGAGGCTAGTAATCATAATTTTTTATTTTTCGTCATTGTTGGCACATTAGCGGTTAGTATAACTGCAACAACGGTAAAGTAACTCGCCAACTCCATGTATAATCGAGGGAGGCGCTTAAAAATAATTTAAAAAATGTATACCTGGCCTGTGAGGCGTCCGTCAGGCAATTATTCGAGTTACACGGTTCCCGGGCTATTTTTTATACATAAATATATGGATATATTATACATATATATATATATATAGAACGAAAATAAAATCGTAAATTCAACACCGAATGATAAATGATCGAACACACAGACGCAGACATACACACGTATATATATATAATAGAATGTTAATAATAAGAAAACTCATGGATGACAGAGTATGTATGAAAAAAGAAACGAACCTCGAGTGAACGATAACGATATAAATATATATATATCGGTCTACAGAATTTAGCAACTGCATAAGGCGTATTTAATTTATATCGTGTTTAAATAACTGAACGTGAACGAATGCGTTTGTGAGATCGGAGAATGCGAGTGACCAGATTATGCGCATGGCACAGCGAGCTTTTAGCGAGTTTTAGCCAGAGCGGGAAAAAAAATATTTAAAAAATTAAATACACGCATACGTAGACATTAGTGCTATATAGTGGCGTGTCGAAGCGCTCATAAAGAAAAAAAAATCACTACGTATTCAAGTACATTTACAAAATACATACGAAGCGGAGTTAGCTCATACGCGAGAGAGCGAGATGATAAATTGTATTGTTCATATAAATTATAATAACAAGTGTATGTCTCTCGTTCGGGATTCGACGATTTCCCTGCATACTTCTTTTATCTTTAAGTTTGTTATTGATTTATCATTTCGATGTCGAGTAGGCTTATTAGGGAAGTTTTGCAGCTGTGTAGCTTCGAATCGACGGTGCAAACCCAATTATATGTGCACGCATTGCGTTCTTTAAGACTATCTACAATCATAAACTGGATTTCGTTAAACTGTTTATCAAAATATTTTCCGCGTCTCAAATTGAGGTCGAGAATTGGAAAAACTGATGAAATTAAACCTCGTAGAGCTAATAGGTACGTAAAAAAGTGTATTCGTACTTTGGAGACCTATGAAACAGTTAAAAATAACTGTATCGTTAATTTTTGGTTCTTTTCTTCATATAATCGATGACTATTGTAATCGGCGCTTCGAAGCTTCATTGCTCTACAAAGCTATAATACAAGTATTGAAACACATTTTTTTTCTTTTTTTTTTCGCAAACGGACGGCTGATAACGATATATATAAAAATAAGTGACAAAAAGGGGTAGGCCGGGTGCCATATAGCACACTTCCACGTGGATTTCCTCGGTCAACTATATTGCAGTTTACAATAGTTTTATAATGCGGTATCAGCAATCAGCGAGTTGAAACACTTGGCATGCAACTGTTGGATAAGTAAACGGATTGGCGCAACCCGAGGGTTAACGAGCGATCAAATAAGGATTTAACGATGTACAAGCTTACCGACCGCGGTGTTCGGACTTGGGCCCAGTTTCTACGGCGTATCCTACAGTCGCATCCGAGTCTAATGTTAAACAAACATCCGTTGATTGCTCAACACATTTTCACGATATCACGATTATCGTCGTTTTACATAGTGACTGATGGAACCATTCGTATATTCGTTCATAAAGCAGAAAAAAAAAACTCCATACCCCATGCATTTACCAGATTCGTATTATTATTCTTCTCTTTTTCATATCATCATATCATTTCATCCCTTAAGTAGAACGATAAGACGTTTCATAGATATTATATGAAAAACAAATATATATATATACCCGTAATTTCTTTACTTTGTAAGCTTTTTGTACAATGAGGCAAGTGACGTTATGTGTAAATATGTATTGCCTGTGAGTGGTCTCGTTGAAACGAATCCGTCTCGTAAACTCGTGGAAAAACGTGAAACTTCATAATCGCCAGTGAACGCTTCGCCGGGTTAATAGATTGAGACAGTCGAAACGTTCAATGGCCAATGCCGGATTCGTCTCAACGACGCGCAAAGTTGATACATAATAAGCGATTTAGAATTCTAAGCAAACAGAATATTCGGCGAACGAGTGTGATCTCAAAATTTACAACACGGACCGATTGCGAAATAATTAAATAAAAGAAAAAAAGCGAAAACAACAAAAACAAAAAATGTAAAAAAAATGGCGAGCATTGTAGGCGCTTGCTGCTGAACAACGACGTTATTGTTTTTCCACGCGGTATTAACGATTTTTGGATGTAAAACGCCTGAACCCTTAAAGCAAATTTGAACGAAACTGTAATGTTTCGTCGAAATCAATGTTGTAGGGAATGTATAACGGAGTTGGGTTACAATCGAAATGTGCGGTCAATTATAGAAAATTTTTGCTGCAATGTTTATTCGCGACTGGTGTTATTCGTGAGAAATTAGTTTAGTCGAAAGTTACAGTACCAAGTTTGATTCATCCTACACCTCTCGTCGGATTTTCAATTAAAAAAGTCTCGTCAAGTGCAGATACATCTTTTTTCAGTTTGCAACGAATTAATTTACGAATAATACGAGTCGGATCGATCAATTGTTTGCACACTTATTTACCTTGATTGATCTACGTTTTTGACTTTAAAAAGTCCAACTCTGTTGTACACAATTTATTTATCAGTTACCCCACGATGGCTGCACGTTTATGTGCATCCCGGGCGAACTTACTATGATCGATGTCATTTACGCAACAGATTATAATCGGGATACCGTTCGATGTGGTCGTTAAGATACGATGGAATCGTCGTCATTTCACTACAAGTTAAAAAAACCTTTTACAGCACCGTATCAGTAAAATATATTAGACGAAAACTAACGACTTGTCGGATCGTTGGTTTTATATATCGCGAATCATTTTTTTTTTTTTATTTCCCATCGATCAGACGAATAATCGTACGGAACCTCGCTATAAATTGTTCGTAAACTAAATGGACATATCTTCATTCCGTCTAATAAGGTTCACAGGACACTGCCCTATACAGGTTAAATATAACTATGCGATTTGAACGCGAGGAAAAAATCGCACAGCGAATCATTGTATTTGTACGCCTAAGCATCCTCGCTGATCTCGTTATTTTTTCTTCATTTAATTTTGTTTTCATCATTATTTGTTATTCGATCACCGAGGCTTAGTCTCGGTCGAATTAAGCGAGATCGGCACGCGAGAGGCTGTTCGGAAAACTTTGCATTTGTATTTATGAATCACGAAAGAGGAAAAAAAAAAGAAACAAACGCATTCAGTATCAGAAGGTATGTTACGGAGTGAATGCGATGCAAAACATCGAACATGTGATAATCGATGACATTGCTCGAGAATACCTTTATCATTTATTCCCAATTTGTCACCCATCCCTCTCTACCCCCATCTACCCCGATTAAGCTATCTGTAACAACCCAATTTTTTAGTAATAAAAATACAACTCAAACACACTGATTACGGGCCTCTTTTATTGTTGCGGTTTACGTTATATATTAATAATCCCTTGAATCTTTCTGTTTACCGTGTTAGAAAAAAATGGTGAATTTATCGTATTTTTAGGAAATGAAATATTCGAGGCCTACCGGCTTTTTGACGCAATAAGAAATATTAAGCATTTCCCATCTTAATTTTTTTTCAACATGCAATTTTATATCATCGATTTATAATAGAGCTCTACAGTTTTTATCGCACTTGGATAGTGACGTATTTATAATTTTAAAAAGAAAAGTACATATGAAGGTGAAATATCGGGAGAAGTATCGACAACGCGAAAATATTTTTTTTCAACATGCAATTTTATCCCATCGATTTATAATAGAGCTGTACAGTTTTTATCGCACTTGGATAGTGACGTATTTATAATTTTAAAAAGAAAAGTACATATGAAGGTGAAATATCGGGAGAAGTATCGACAACGCGAAAATATATAAATAAATACATCGTTGATTGGAGACACGAGTTACGAGGCTTCGTGTCCCGCTGTGTTAGTAAAACCGACAAATTAGGAAGAAGCCCCTTTATGCCCAACGACACCTACGCCTGGTTAATTGTAATAAGTGGCTTTGAAAAGATTGCAACATTTTTTGTCGAATCAATCGTGTCCCCATGACGATTGTTTAAGGTCGCCGGTATAAAGCAGCCCTGGTCAATCACTTTATTCTCAAACGCAAGCGACCTTTCGTTCCTAGTACGACGAGTCTTTTCCACCCATCGAGAACTAACGATCATCTATACAAGTACCAAATACCTCAAAATGTGAGTTTTCTTTTATCCCGAAGTTACACACGTGTGATGTAGTGTAAATCTACCCTCCAAATTAAATTTCATATATTGCTTTCCCATAGAGGAAGCTATGTTTTCGGAAAAAAAAATCGAGATTTTAGTATCAGAGTACTTAAAATAGTCCGAAACGTCGAGAAATGCCATTTCTAGCTGGGTTGGGTGTGTGTGTGACAGAATTGGTTCGTTTAAAACGTCTGTAAATCGGAAACAGTTTGAGATAACGTGTTGAAAACTTGTATACTAGTAAAGCGGATACGACTTTTCATTCAGCGAAATTCTTATGAAGATTGATTGAAATTTTTGCAAAATGTCTGTGGTAGCTCTAATTTTCGAAAATGTTGAGCTATCATCCTAAAATTGCATACAAAGGTAATATGATCACATACCTTTTGTATTGTATTGGGCCCAAATCTATTCAGCCAGTTAGATTTGATGAATTTTTTATTATTACAAGAAACTCTGTAATTTGTGTAAACATGAAGGTATCGAGATCAAATTTTCAAGGAATTAACACTGCAGAATATTTGGTATTGAGTTGGAAAAAAACAATTAATCAATTAAATTTTATGAAATTTTTGAATTTTCCATAAAATGCTTCTGATCCAAATATCACGTTACGAGTAAAATGAGCTACGGATTTGTGATCAGCGGTGAAAAATATATTAAAAATTGCCTCAAAACGACGAATAACGCAAATTTCAGTTGGCAATTATCTCCGATAAATATTGAGGTAAATTGTGTCCGATTCAATTTTATAAGATGTAGACATTTTTATGTTACGACAAAAGGTGCAAAGTAATTTGCACATGGCTTCCTCATTTATTACAATATAGCGTATACCTTCTTCTATGAGAAAGCCAAAATCGATGAACCCACTTTTGCATAGAGAAGCTGTGCACGAAAATGTAATAAACGAGGGAGCCATGTGCAAATTACTTTGCACGTTTTTTGTATCCCCGTAGGATTATGGATACTCGAAAACGACTGTAAAACGACGCTCGCAAAACGCCGTAAATCTAGCAGGTAGCAAGCCTTGTTGTGACCAGTCCAGTAGATTCCGGTTGTTTTGAAACCGCAAAGTTACCGCAATTCTACCATCACTGATTTTTTACGGTCAGTTCTGTAATGGTCGTTAACGGACAGATTTTACCGCGATGCGAGACTGGTAGCTTCACGGTGGAAAAGTGTTTGTGATCACGGTTGCCTAATCCGACAGGGAATGCAAATTAATATTGTTGTTGTCATTCAGACATGTTGTCGTGTGTCTTGATTGATCTTTCGTTCTCAGGTATTGCAAAAAATCTTCCTCCTACGGTGCTGTGGTTCTTCTCCTGTGCTATTTACTGATATTGTCCGCCGAGGCGCAGTTGAATTTCTCAACTGGCTGGGGCAAAAGGAACAAAAATTTACAATCCGTTAGTGGCGATACTTCGTGCTCTTCGGACGGAAGACCATCGCTGGAACGTCTTCTCAATCTATACAATTTGATACAGGTATGTAGTTTATTAGGAATCAACACGTATCTCAGAAAAACATCACTAACGATACGACGAAGGCGAACTTTGATTAAGAAAAATTGGATCAAACAAACAAAAATATTCCCAAAATTAATTTAGTTAATTAATTTTGCTGTATGCCCTTTATTGCATAGGTCAACCACCCGTTTAACGGCGGGGTAAGGTTAAAAAAAGGCACGTTTTTACGATTTTTTTTTGCGATACAGATAGTGTTCGTTTATTCAGTAAATTTCCATATAATAATATAACATTTGAACAACATTTTCCTAAATTTTCATTGCAAAATATTCAAAATTGAGCGAGTGACAATGAATCTCCGGAGGCGCCTCGAAAAAAAGTTGATTTGCGGTGTTCATCATAACTCGCAACAGAATCATCCGAAACAAAAAAATCAAAATGCATTTGTTAAAGGAGATGTTTCTCGAGGTAATGACGAGAGGATTTTTTTTCGATTTTTCAATTTTTCGCAGCACTTGGGAGCCAAAAAACCGATTTTCGCTAAAAAAATCGGCTTATTTGTTGTTGAAAAATTAGTAATTATTTAAAAACAAAAACAAAAAAGCTCGCGACAATTCCTGGTGAATTATGTGAAGAAGTACTGTGCAAAATTTCAAAACGATTGGTCCAGTAGATTTTGAGTTATCGTGAACACGGACTTCAGATATGACAAGTTTCAGAAAAACGCGAAGAGTTTGGTCGCTTAGCGCTCATTTCACATAAGTTTGAGAACACTTCTCGATTGTATAAAAATCTGAAAAAATTCATGCATATTAAAGGTACTCAAAAGATCAATTTTGCATAATAATAATTCCAAAATGTTATAAACAAATTGATAAAAAAAAAATTGGTCAACAAATTTCGCGCAAACCCAATTTTTTTGGGTTGCGCTCAAATACTCATAACTTCGTTAATTTTGCTCCGATCGACTTGAAATTTCAACACAATATTCTTGAGATATTATACATTCATTAAAAAAAAAGCAAAAAAAATAATTTTAATACTTTACCCCGCCCTTAAGGTGAAGTGAAAGTCACGTGACGGGACCATGAGTGTGAGAGAGATAGTTGCAATTTTCAAATTAACTTTATTCAATGGTGCTAGTTTTTTTGAGAAAAAGATGAATTCGGGCTGGATGCGAAATTACCGTGCGAATCCGGGTCGAATTTCGTTTTTCCTCAAAAAAATTAGCACCCTTGAGAAAACTTTATTACAGTTTTCATTATCGACCGCGATATTTCACTTCCCCTTAACTCAACTCTTTCGTTTGTCATTTCTTTTTTCTTAACTTTTCCCTTTGCTTTTGAACTCCCCGAGGGCCGTCGGTGGACTATATAGGCCATACTGTCTACTGACCTACTCTGAACAGCTGATCGAGAGCGATGAACTCACTATAGAGTAACTTTGTCGGTAATCGTTGTCTTGTCAACCATTTGGGTTTTCGTAACTTTCCCTCTCGTCGGCCGCTATGAGAACTCCGCGAAAGTGGAAAGTCAAACGGCTGTGACAACAACTGAATTGTTTAACTATCGCCTTAAGAGAAAGTGAAAGTCACGTGACCGCGCCACGAGAGCGAGAGCGATACCGTTATTGGCGCTCGCAGTGGAGTGCGAGAGACACCACGGCAGAGTGTTTAGCGTTAAGGTAGCGTGTTTGGCGTTAAGGTAGTACTTGCCGTACAGTCCCAAACGTGACTTTCGGAGAAAATTTCGAACACTTCTCGGTGGAATAAAAATCTGAAAAAAATCAAGTCTAGGGGAGGTGCTGCAAATATTGTTCTTGTGAAATAATAATTCCTATTTGTCATTAACATATTGAAGATAAAAATTATTATTCAACAAATTACCCGGCAACTTAACTATTTATCTTTCCAAAAATAATTCGTTTATTTTCCAGAAAACGTATGAATTTTGTCAGAATTTTTTGTTATCTTTGAAAATTAATAATAATATAATATAATATAATAAAATAAGAAATGAGAGGAGTATTTATCAATGACGCGATAGTCTCTGAGCGTACAATTTCTTTGAAAAATGCGTTAAGTACATTTTGTTCTTATATTTCAGATTGAAGCGCAGTGGATTCTGAACTGTCGAAAATCATCCGAATGATTCACGCCAATCCATCCGACCCTCGCATCGCCGATTAATTCGTTTTACCCGTGCAAGCGTTGTTGTATCTCGAAAAATGTATTGCCAACTACAATTCTGACGTAGATATAGATGAATACTGATTATTGTTCATTGTAAAAATAGATACGTATAAATATAAAATTGTAATCTTTGACATCGCTGGACACGTGAAATCTCTTCCCACCTCCCCGTCCCAGTGCCCACCCATATAGCACGAAATATTTTCAATCTTTCAAATATCCCGAAATATTTTTGAAATATATAGAAATCATATTTTAAAGTATTCTATCAAAATATTCCAACGAAACATTTCTAAAATATTTTAGAAATATACTTAACCTTTCATCCATCTGAAATATTTCTGCAACATTTCAATGGAAGATTTATGACCGGACAAAAAAATATTTTCCAAATGTTTAAAAAATATTTCAGTAATATTTTGTAATAGTAGTAAAATGTTTGCACTCTTTAAAAAAGAATATCTTCGAAACACTTCAAAAATATTTCCGTGTATGTAGGCAGTTGGTATAAAAAACTGTAATAAACTTTTTTCACGAATGCTAGCATCCATGGTCGAAAGAAAACCGAAAGCTGACATGTAATCCGTCTTTAATAAAACTTCTATAAACCTTAGATACCACCGCCCTTGTAAAAAGTTCATTTCCGTTTTTATTACCGACCGTGGCATTTCACCTGCTCTTACGGTGATGTGAAATACCGCCGCCGGTAACAAAAACTGTACTGCATGCCGTTTTGAGGTCGCAGATCGCCGAGAAAAAAGAAAATTGTCTTTCAAAAGAGAAAGACAATTTTCGTTTTCCTCGGCGGTCTGCGACCTCAAAACGGCATGCAATGCAGTTTTTGTTACCGACTGGGCGCGGGTAGGTGGACGGGGGGTTATACCACATCACCTTAAGAATAGTCAATAAGTGCACCTATATTTATAAGTTCATTCTCGAATTGTAAAGGTACGACGTTAAGATCTTCGAACTTACCCTTTCAAGTTTACTGGGAAGAACATCATTTCTGTTGTCCAATTTATCGAGTCTGCGGACAAAATGCTAACAATTCCCAGATAGAAAAACGTGCCGTCAAACGGGTTTCGTACCATTGGTACCGCCACCGTTCCGTTGCCGTGCCGTCATTTTTCAATCGGGGTTGAAAACATAGAATATGTCTAAACGAGATATATTATTTGTGAATGCCTGCCAATTGAAATTTAATTGGATGTTATCTTCCTATCGGCGGTCGAAGGGTTCAATTCTTCATAGTCTCTTTAGTATGTTTTTTTTAACACCTCAGAGGACGCATCCGCTCATTTTTACCGTCCGAAGGACATCACGCTTGTAGCTCGAGTCCAACAGGTTGCGCCACCTGTGTGTAAAATCATCGCTTTACTCACCATGAGTCTCTCTGCTGGCGATCCATGTCCGAAAAGTGAGATACCGAGGCCGCGGCAGTAAGGAAAATGGCGTTGCTCATGTCGGTCGTGTCCGTCGCGTTTTCGCTGCTACTAACGCCGTTTCTAATGTTCTTACTCTCAATAATATTTCTCGCATCAATCGGCAAGTCGCTCGGTATAAGAAAGTTCTACATAAAACTTCTCCTCGCACTCTTCGAGGTAGGTTGAAAGTGTTACATATTTAATATTCAATGTCAAATAATAGAAATCTCAAAAATGATCAATCGTCGTCACTCGCCCATCGTGTACCTTCCTCTCCTTCGATCTTACTCTGCCGCATTAATTACAATATACTTCTATTTATATCTTCGCACTCCTTGTCACGGAATAACAAACTACACCTTCGGACTTCAAGTCACGCCGATTAGCTTGCTGAGATATCATTTTTTTTTCTTAAATCTATATTATATTCATTCAATTTCGCAACGTCTACGCTAACAGTTGGGCTCTCGACAGTCATCCGATAGAATATAGTCATGCGGACGCTTCCGGTCAATGTGCGTAGGTGTTTGAGGCTACCTGTGCACTACTTTACTCACAATTCCGCCGGAAACCTCGTTACATATTTTAATTAATCGCTTCATCCACGCTGCTTTAGTAACTGGGAAAATCGGCGTTTTCACTTGCCAGACCAACAAGTGACACATGTACGGGTGTGCTCTCATGCGCCTGTCGCCGATTACACAAATTCGATCAATTGCACCACAGTTATCTCCGAGCAGAATTTACTGAAAAATAAATTGTCATCTACTTTGGAAGAGCATGTTTTAATACAAAGACTGGAATGTTGAGAGAACAAGAATTGTAATTTCTTTCTGCGTCTGCGAATATGGCAAAATTCAAGTGCGAGGGATCTATCCATTTCGGGTATTTCAAGGACGGTGGACAGCTGCGTTTTATCCCTCACCTTGCAAAGTTCAAACTGGGCGTTTGGTACCAATAAATGTAGTTTTTCAAATTCGAAAAAAATCGTACAGCTTTGTTACATCGTACTTTCTATGGTTTTTAAAAGAAAAAAAAAGTCTTTGGAAGACTCGTCTTTTTTTTAAACAAAAGAAGCCGGCGCGAGTTTCCTACCGGCAAATAGTCGTAAGTAAAGGGTTACATACATACAGGCTTAATACATACGCACGACGTGTATGAACGTCGTACATTGAACCCTGATTTATAGGGTTTCGTATCAAACAAGACGATACAGCGTTACAAAAGCTGCAAAGTAATGTGCACATGGCTTCCTCATTTTTTAAATAATTTTGCGCATAACTTTCTCCATGAAACAGTTCAGTGATCGATTTTCGGCTTCCTCATAGAGGAACCTACGGACAAAATTATAAAAAATGCGGAAGCCATGTGAATAAAAAATTTCTACATTTCATAAAATTGAAACGGTCAAAAGTTACAACAAAACTTATTGTCGAAAATCGCTAACCGAAATTTGCATAATTTGTTGTTTTGCGGCCATGTCTTATGTATTTTGTCCCCACTGATGACGAATCTCCAAATTATTTAACTTCTAAGAACGACATTTGATGCATAAACTCGTGTCGGACTCAACGTAAAAATTTTCCGAAAAATTCAAAAACTTCACAACGTCAAAACATTTTAACGGTCAGATTCATTCTCGCCAAACGTAATACTAAACATGGTACTGTGTTACTCCATACCGGTGTCAAATTTCAGCTTAATAACTTCAACGGTTTACTCGAATTAAACCGTTTCTAGTTATTTTTCAAAAAAATCTAATTTCCATAAAATCTGATCGCTTCGATAGATTTGATCCAAATTCAATATCATAGAATCATATTGTCATGCAGTTTTAGGCTGATAGTTCAAGATGTACGCGAGTTAGAGCTACACATTTTTCAAAAATGTCAATAACGCGTAAAATCTCGAACCAGTCCTCAATCTTTATGAAAATTGCACCGATGGAAGAGACGTGACTAATCTACTGGTGTTCTAAATTTCAATTCGCTCTCTCAAGTCGTTTTCGAGATATAGTCGTCTTAAACGAGGCAAGACCGGTACGCGCGCGCGCTCACACACACACACACACACACACACACACACACACACACACACACACACACACACACACACACACACACACACACACACACACACACACACACACACACACACACACACACACACACACACACACACACACACACACACACACACACACACACACACACACACACACACACACACACACACACACACACACACACACACCCGGACGACGGCTAAAAATCGAATTTCTCGACATTTTAGACTATTTTAAGTAATCTGACATTAAAATCGCAATTTTTTTTTTGTGAAAACAGCTTCCTCCGTGAAGAAGCAAAAATAATTTTGAAAAATTTAAAAATACATAAAACATAACGGATTTTTTAAATAAAAAATATACACTTTCGGAATAAGACTAATCTTTTGATAGTCTCGCGTACTATTTTGAGTGCCGAAAAATAAATTGTTAATAGCACACATTCAACTCGAGAACTTTCTTGATGAAGCATTACACCGGCAATGTGACTTTCACTATATATCTCTCATAGCTCCGATGTAGAAACGAAAGGGTTGAGCGTTGATAACGTAGATTGTGGAGATTGAACATCCTCCGATCCGGACTACCGGAATCATTATCGTAAGAAAAATAAAGCGGCGTTTCTGCTCCGTCCTGATGTCGGTATGTCACGCGATATGCGAATTATGCGGAAAAGTTTATTCGCAGATGATTTATATATTGGCTACTCGACATAGCTTCGCTTCAATTTAATTATATACAGAGTCGCAGCAAGGGAATTTGTACCGGCACGTTACATTCGTCAAACTGCACACATTTTGTTATAATCGAGGATATCGTCGTTTTTTTTTTTTGTTGAACCATTTTTTTTATCTCAGACAACATACGTTACATACATACATACATTAACCGAGCGTGATTGACTCGTGCTCTCGCTCTATACGGGGATAAGAGGATACTCTCGTTAGGCAAATTGCATCTCACGATCGTCGTTACGTCATTTTATATCGAAGTTCATGCGTTTCATGGAGTTTGCAAAGAAAATATCTCATGGAGTTTCATGGAGTTTGCAAAGAATTATCATATGTCGAGATATAAAATATTTTTGTTTCGGCAATAATGGGACAAGATATGAACGGAAAATGTTTACTTTCTCATTCCATACGAAATATGTAAGGAGATAAAGTAGTGTAATACAAAAAGAATTTGGCTGTCAGATTATGGTCTTGAAACATGTTTCCCATGTCCCAGAATGCAAGAAAAGCATTTGCCGAATGCTGTCTGTCTGATCCATCCCAAAAGACAATAACTCTTCAATGACATTTCGTATCGCAGCGAAACTTGCTGTGTGTCTTCTACAATGGAAACATAGTTTTGGTATTGAACACCGCATTAATTCGTCGATCCTATTTGATCTACCTTAAATGTGAATCAAAAATGACGGAAAAAATGTTAAACAAAAATTGTCGAACAACGTAACAAAAAATTGTTGAAAATTTGAATCAAAGTTTGTTTGGCCTGCAGACAGACTTACTCCCAGGTAGCGAGTGAAAAATTAGTGTAATCTTATAAAGCCACTCGAATCAGAAAAGAACAAACCATCGGTTGTAAAAAAGTCTGCATCGAGTGAAATATGGATCTTGTTTCTATTGTAACGCATGCTTTGGTCTCCATTGGGTGCAGTTTCGGACTACGAGATGAACAAAGGGATAACGCACTAAATGTACTGTGTAGATGAGTATTCACAACGGGAAATTAAATTTGCACGGGGGAAATAGTATATTGCGATGTTTTTTTAATCTTAATCAACGCAGCATGATCAACTCTGTCGATAAAAAAATACATACTGGAGTGTCAATTGCTCGTTTGATGAACTCTCTTTTTTACCCATGCCGGAGTATACGAGGCTTGTTATTACGTACGGAAAAAATAGTTGAATTACACATATGTTTCTTTTGCTTTCACACACTCACGCGTCCATTCGAAATCAGCAAGAAGACGATAAAAAAAAGAGATCCGATCAGATACAGCAGAAATTACGCATTTTATGCCCAAACGGCAGCTTCAGCAAAATTGGTTCACTGAAATTGTTGTTTTGTGGGAACAAAAAAAAATGATAAAATGATATTTGGACATTTTTTTTTATTGAACGAAGGATTTTTTACGATTATAAAATCGCTGAAAGGTTCCCGCAATGAACGGATCCAGTATACAGTGACAACACTCGAGTATCTTCCATCGATCGGTAAATCGCGTAATTATCGGTCACTGATCCAAAGTCCACCAGGTCCGAAGTATAAACTCCTTCACGATTAAAAAATCATAAAAAAGAAAAAAAAAGTTTTGTTGCTATCGCTCGTCTATCTGTGGAATTTTTTGTAAGGTACATTGTAAAATTTACCAAAAAAATAACAACTTTTAACAAAATGATCGCTGTCGTTGATTCACGATGAAATGAACCACGGACACTTTTGTGAGATTATAGAAATTCGGAGAACAAAAAAAAAACAGCTCGATAAATCGTAACTATTCGACTAGAATATCATACTCGTTACAAATTGAATGGAAAAGTAAAAGTTCGACCTTGTTCCGGTCCAAAGTTCACCAGTCGTTCAACCGAGTGTACGAATGGTGATCATCCTCAACGAACAAAGGTTACCGCTGTGGCAACGACCGGACCATGAAACAATATGTCGTGATCATGATTCATTCTTTACAAACCGTCCCGCTATATCAGAGTCTAAAATATCGTGATGGATCCCCGTCATGCAATTGCACTATTGCGAAAAATGTGAATGCAAGTTTCTACAAAAAAATTCGATTAAATGATAATATCACAATTATAATCACAATATCGCAATGCATTGATATCTAGTATGGTTATATGTGGAAAAACGATGAGTTATTTTGTTCGTAGTACGTACATATTTATTTGAACGTATCGACACGAGCCATTTAGTTGATTGAAACGAGATTTGTTTGAGTCAACCACATATTTTTTATCAGTGTTGTTCAACACCAGGAGGGTATGTAAGCTGTGATGATACGCAGCCTACGCGGCCCTATAGCTTTGAGCCATCGATATTATCATTAAAAAAATATATATAAAATTAGTGGTTTTTTTAAATTGTTCAACTAGTTTTTAGTTACAATTTTTTTTCCATCGGATTAATTTTTAGTTGAGCATTTTCGGACTATTATTGACATTGAGACAAAGAAATGGTTGGATTAAGCAAATGCGCGGTGAAGTACGTTCAAAGGTGTATTTGGTTGGTACAACAAAAATGTTTGTTTCAATCGACAAATTTTGAATAAATCGAAGCAAATAATCGTTTAACAAAAAAATGCTTTATTTGTACCAAACAAATAACAGCTTTGAACGTATGTCACCGTGACTTTTGGTTAAACCAACACATTTTTTTCCTCAGTCACAGACATTCGCCTATATCAGAATTATAACCTGTAGATATAATTATGGTTTATGAACGAAAAAAAGTCATGCAATTAGTTCGTAGATAGTTAAGAATCTTCAATTTGTTATTGAAGAAATGCCGCGTCGCGTACGCACACGCTCGGGATGACGAAAATATATGACATCTGTGGGATTATTGCGAAACCGTAAAATGCGCGGTGTTGTGCAAATTCATTCGACGGTTCACAAATACCTTGCGACACTTGTGAACGTCACGTGATTAATGATACCAATGCTCCGTGGGCATTGCAAATTGAGTGAATTATATAAATAATTTTTTGTCTCCGGTGACGAATCGTACAAATCGTTCGTAGTTTAGCCGGGACGGAAGATGACTACACACTTAGGTACGACAAAATCGCCCAGTATTCTGGACCGCGACGTGACGACCTGGCGTTATAAACTGCCCCCCCCCCCCCCCCCCCCCCCCCTTCTCGTGTTCCGACAAATTCTCAACTGGCAAGCATTAATTCCATTACCGTTGCCGTAGACTGCAGCTCCCCCCCGGTGACAGTTTTATAATAGCATCTCGCCTTCCCGCCGTGGTATTGAATCGCTCTCAAGCCTTTAGCCTCAAAAGTTATCGTCGCGTTTGAAAAAAATTTATCAACGCGATATTAAAAAATCGAAGTAAAAAAAGTGCTGAAAAACAGATTTTTTTTTCATTACACACCCAGAAAAAAAATTATTTGACGGCCACCGTTTATTTGGTTTAAGTAAAATATTTATTTGATTCAAATAAATATTTATTTGATTCAAATAAATATTTATTTGATTCAAATAAATATTTATTTGATTCAAATAAATATTTATTTGATTCAAATAAATATTTATTTGATTTAAATAAATATTTATTTTTATCAAATAAATATTTTAGTTAAACCTAATAAACGGTGGCCGTCAAATAAACTTTTTTTCTGGGTACAAAACTGACAGATTTTGTAGTTCGAAAAACATCGGAAAAAATTGATGTTGTTGAACGGAATTTTTTTTTTGTGTCCCATCACGATAGCGAAGGTTGTAATGTTTGCTTTAACACAATAAGACGAGAGATAAATTCAGAAGTTCAGTTCAGAAGTTTCTGTGATAAAGTCTGGTTTTCTCTTCTCTATCACGGATACAGATACAGAATCCGTGCGAGAACTCGATATGTCGAAGGAACACCTCGAAGGTAAGCTTATGCTGGTTACGTGAGTTCGTTATTGTAACAACGCATTTACTCGTTCAAGCGACGAGGCTGGAGTTTTCGTTAATGGTTTATTTTCCGGAGAGTTGTAGCGTTGTTAACAGTGATAGTAATTTCATTTTTGCCGAACGAAAAATTTAACGAAACGTTTGATGCAATAATCATTATCTTTAATTTTGGTTTTAAATCATTTTTTTTTCTATTTTTTTTAACATTCTTATGTTAAAAAAAAAATAGAAAAAAAATGATTTAAAACCAAAATTATTAATAAATAAAATAATCTCAAAGGCAGTTTGAGATATGTGAACTATGTGCATATAATAATGACTAAAAAAATTGGTCAATCTCAATTCTCAACATAAGGATAAATCTTCGAAAATTCGTCGACGCTGGCGTATCGATCGCAATGTGTTCGCCGCTCGGGAGCTAACAGAGCTATCAGCGGTATGCCGATTATCGAAATTCCTTCTCGGACAGAATTCGACCTTGGTGATTACGAATAAAAATATACGTCGAGTATTATAACACCGTAATCGTTTGAACTGGTCACGTGCGCGCGTCTCGTGTCTTACACGTGTTTACATTTTTTTTTTTTTTAACGGAGAGACATAAGTTGGTACACGCTCGTTACAGATGAACATTGTTAGAACAGCATGTTTCCCTCGTGTAACTATGTTATCTTGTAATAATGAATCACGCAATTTGCCCACACTGGGAACGCATGCTGACCGTGGCGGGGCAGCGAGTCGAAGTACGAGGAGGGGGGGGGGGACGTAATCGCAGCGCTATAAAATGCCGACCTCCTACTTCCCACTATATTTTTTCCTGACCAGTTATGTTGATAGCGCGAGGAGAGGACGATTATCGCGTATCGTGTCCCGTTCAATTGAAATGTTTCATCACACTCGTTGTAGCGGGGCATTGTTGAATCGCAAGAGTTCAACAAGAAGGGCAATGGTCGCGTGTCAAACTGCCGCATTATTATTATACAACCTCACACACTCTGCTCTTTGTATCGAGCGATGTGTCGCGTCGTTCTCGAAACAATCTGTTGCGCGCTTCGATAATTTATGGACTTTCGCGGAGCAATAATACGCGAGGGTTCGATCGGTCGATAATCTCACAGTAAAGTATAAGCGATTATACATTCTTAACTTTTATTTTCTTTTTTTTTGCTGGAAGAGTTGCATGGGCGATGTACTTAATTTTGCGTATCTTTCGAATCTTTTAAACTCCCGACTGTCCGCTAGGGCAAAAAGACGGGAGTTATGCGTTTCACCGCGATGAGCGATTTCGTTGTCCGCGATGTTCTTGTAAACGGCTACAAATTACTTGACGAAATTTGATACAGCTATTGTATGACGCACCGTCATCAATGTTTTCAAAGAAAAATTAAAATCTGTACAATATTGGTAGAAATAAATGCGATTTACTAAATAGTCACTCGAATATATCGAAAATTGAGCGCCATTTTCTGCGATATATTTTCGGAACTCCACATTGTTCGTTGGCCGCCATACCGAGTTCATTGGCCGAGGTTATGGTACACCGTGTACCATAACCTCAAACGCACGAAGTATAGTACGTAATCGTTTAAATAAATAATAATTATTATTATTATGAAATAAAAAATATAATAAAAAAAATCGCTAATGTAATCGCTTGTTTTTTTTCTTACATAACTAGCACATCAATAAATGTAATTGTAATAATAATAATAATGAACGTTCGCGAAAAGAAATTGAAATAAGTTAATACTACAACATTTTTATATAAAAAGACCAATGATAGCTACTACTGCTGAAGCTACTATTTCTGGCATACCTACTAACATAAGAATATGCCATAGTTGACTGAAATAAACCATGCCATGTGGGTACCCAGTAACTAATTTTGGCACCTGATTTAATTGTTGGAGATTACCTAGGGGCAAACTTTAAAAAGTATGAAATAATACAAAAATTTCAATTTTTAAAATACTCCCAACTGCAAACTAGTCGTTATTATTAAAAAAATATTCCTAAAAAAAGTATAAAAAAACTGTTAACTATTTAAAAATGAATCTTGTAAAAAAAAAGTATGAATAAATATGATAACAAAAAAAAAATCTTAAAAAAAGTACAACAAAAAATGGTTAATAGAAACTAACTTCAAAAAGGATAAAATAATTAATGTATGTAACAATAATTAATATTGTCAGTAAACAATAATAGTAATAATTAACAATAAAGGATAATTAATTAATCGTAATTATATCAATTCATTCATAATCTTTGCTACAGTCGGGAGACGTCTCCCCTCACAACACAGTACTATAGCCAATCTTCGCGGTCACGAAGTGCATTAAACCTACAGACGTCTCCCGACTGTAGCAAAGATTATGAATGAATTGATATAATTACGATTAATTAATTATGTTATTATTCTTTATTGTTAATTATTACTATTATTTTTTACTGACAATATTAATTATTCTTACATACATGAATTATATTATCCTTTTTGAAGTTACTTTTTATTAACCATTTTTTTTGTACTTTTTTTAAAGATTTTTTTTTTGTTTTCATTTTTATTCATACTTTTTTTGGTAAGATTCATTTTTAAATAGTTAACAGTTTTTTTCAATGAAGCTGGAGAGAAAATATCTTGTAGAAAAATCATATACGATTATTACATTCCTTCAAAATCTTGTGTGGGTATTAGAGTGGTCCTTAAATTGAAGATTTTTTATTCTTTGGGAGCTACCCCGTATTATCGTGAGGTAAAAAATAAAAATGCGATGTGCGAGGGGTCTCCGAAATCAATGAATTTTTAGAGGTCGCTACCGGCTATTTAAAAAATTAAAAACTTCGGAACATCGAAATTTAAAGTCAAAATGAAAAATTCGAGATTTCCTTGGAGCCACACCGCACTTCCAAGGTATAACGAATAAGAAAAAAATTCGAAATCCCTATGAAATCGACTTTTAAGGGTCGCTACCGGGGGTTAAAAAAACGAAGTTTTCTACAATTATAGCTCATAGTTACAGAATGTTGTAGAAGGTAAAAATCTGCCAAGGAAAAATAACCGAATATTTCATTTGAAAATATATGTTTGTTGTAACAAAATGTGAAAATTGAAATTTTCATATCGCTTCCTCATAAAAGTTAAAAATTGAAATTTTTATATCGCTTTCTCGTAAAAGTTGGAAATTGAAATTTTCATATCGCTTTCTCATAATGTTTCCTTTATTCGCGAAGCTTCCTCTATGAAGAAGCCAAAAATACAGACAATGCAAAAAATTTAAATTTTCAACTTTTATCAGGAAGCGATATGAACATTTTTATTTTCATCTCTATGAGGAAGCGTTATGAAAATTTCAATTTTCAACTTTTTCTCAGTGTGCAATGGTCAAAAAGTATAAAATATCTGTATCGACGAACGAAGAAAACATTTTATTTATCTAATTCTCTTCAACAGCTGAAACGAGAGTACTCTTTTTTCAGCCGTTGAAGAGAATTAGGTAAATAAAATGTTTCGTTCGTTCGTCGATTGAGATATTTTATACTTTTTGACGATTCCAGGAATTTGTCGACTCCCTTCACCAGAACCGACAAATCGTCGGTTTTTTTAAATTTAACTTTTGTTGCAACAAACATATCTTTTCAAATTAAATATTCGGTTATTTTTTCGCGGTGGATTTTCGCCTTTTACAAAATATTGTAACCATTAGCTATAACTGTCGAAAATTTTGTCTTTAACCCTCGATAGCGACGTCTAAACTTCGATTTCATAGGAACTTCGCAGTTTTTTCTTATACGCTATACTTTGGCAGTGCGAGGTGGCTTCAAGGAAATGTCGAACTTTTCATTTTGACTTTAGATTTAGATATTCCGAAGTTAAAATTTTTTTAAATAGCTGCTAGCGATCTCTAAAAATGCATTAATTTCGGGGACCCTTCGCACATTGCATTTTTATTTCATACCTCACGATAATACGGGGTGGCCCGCAAAGAATTAAAAAATGTTCAATTTAAGGACCACCCCAGTATGTGTTTTTTTTTCTTTTTTGCATACCTAATGGTAAAACTTTGAAATTTGCCAGTGCTCTGTACTGTAGGACTATTGACTCGTCTGCGGCGCTTCGACATCCTTAAGGCTTCCCGTTATACACGGTTTTGTACAGAAGACTTACTCGCAACGATTTTCAGCGAGTTACTTTTCACCGCGTTTGCACTATTAATGTATCAGACAGTGCATCGTCATCGTTGGTTGTGCAACTCGCTTATCTCTTTCCCGTTCGTGCGGCAAAGTTCATGATTTTCTTTTTTTTTACATCAGTGCAGGTAAACGACTGTCCCGAGATAATTATAGCTACGGATGCGGATTGAGAAGAAATCAATGATCCAACTGTTGTGCCGTTCGGAGCGCCGGCGGTGAAACCGAAACGAGACAAATTCATCGCTTGTCAACGATTTCGAATTTTTTCACCCTCAATCGCAGAAGAGAAAACAAATTATATCCGGCGCATCGAAACGCGCTGATTAAAAAAAATATCAAGTTTACAAAAAAGAAAAATAAACGTACAAACAAGTTCTCTTACCAATTCAACTTCGCCGCACTTTCAAGTCACGTCGATTTCGGGAGACTTTGCCAATATTCTCCGCACAATCTATAAAACTTTTAAAAAATTTCAGTTGCTATTATAGAAGAGAATGACAACCTGTCCATTCATAACTAGGATCGAAAACTAGCGGCGAAAGTCTTTGACCTTGTTTTTCGCAGTTAGTCGGGTAAAAGCTAAGGTTGAACCTTCAGACCTATATACTATCTCCGGGATTCGTGCCAATAGCAAAAATATGCCGCACGAATTTCATCAGTTTGAACATTGCTAGATTACATGCAATGTCGAGTAATCGATTTGTCTATGAGAATGTCGAAGCGGAGGCGAGGAGGGCGCTCCGATGAAATTCGATCAACTTTTATCAGTGTTTCGACGTGTTTTTATTATTATTAAATCATTTTTTTTTTTTTTTCAATTTTCTACTCAAGGTGGTTACAGATACAAGACTTTATTATCATTACTTAAGGGCATATGCCACAGTAAAATTCCGAAATTTTTTTTTTTATTTCTTTTAATTTTCTAATAGTTTATAGTGTCAAGAATATTCGGTTAAATTTTTAGGTCGATATTCAACGAATTATGAAAGTTAGATACCGTTATATGTGGAAAGTGGCGGAGTGCTCGAGCAGCGGCCCGGCCGAACTTTGAACGCGTTTTTCTCGAAACGTTATTTTCAAAATCGGTGACCCTGATATCTCAAAAACAGCTCGATGGATTTTTATGAAAATTTTGCCCGATTTACCTCTACAGATTCTTTAGTGCTTGACGGTTTCATATTTGAAAAAAAAAATAATAAAAAATGATTCAAAGTGTAAAAAAAAGGGTAAGATCTTTTTTTTTTTCAAATGACCGCCATTTTGCCAATTTCTTTTTATTTTATTTTTGCCCTTGTCAAAGACCGCGTTGTATATCATTTGTTAAGAAACAATTTAAAAAATTTGTTTCACATAAAATGATATGTCGAAATCAGGGCCACGGCAAACGAAGTTTCGGAAAAAAAAATGTACGCCACCCGATAAAAAACATATATAATAACAATAAAATCGAATAAAAAAATCCTTAAATGTTCGTTAATATATCCTCCTTGCCCCCTTAGAGAATCAATTCGATAAAGCATATATTTACCGAGAAAAAAAATCACGGTATATGTATACCCATTTACTGTCGCGTATGCCCTTAAGGGGCTGCTGGAGCTGTTTTTTTTCTTTCTTTAACTTGCTTTATCTGTTTTACCGACGGACCTAGACAATTTTTCAGTTCGGACTTAGCATTGTTAATATGCTACACATATGCGTCAAATCATGCAGGATTATGATATTGACATAAACGCTTCGGTGTGCAGTCGAATTTTGATTAAAAACTTACAAGGAATTAAGAAAATCGAATATTATAGTTTGCGAAAGTGTGTGAACGTAGTGTCACGATTGACGTACAGGTGGCTCTGCATCGTGCCCTCCACTACATTCGTCACGGACCGACAGCGGTGAATGCGCGGTTGGTGTGCGGCTTTGGTGGTCCCCAGAGTCAAGCAGAATCGTTCGCGGTCAGTACTTGGATGGGTGACCGCCTAGCCGTGCACTAGGGGAGAGCGGGGCAAAATGGCATATCGGGGCAAAACGGGATAACGCGGCAAAATGCAATTTTCCAATAACTTTTGGATGGTGGCGGTGATTGGGAGTGGGGCAGAGCGGTGTCGAAATTCCGGATGTGTCGTTAGGACAAAATGGGACGTCCAAAAATTATTGGAAAATTGGGTTTTACCTTCGCTGTCCCCTTTTGCCCCTCTGTCCCATTTTGCCCCGCTCTCCCCTAACTGGCGCATTGGAACCGTTGAGCGGGAGATCGAATTCTGAGGATTGGAGTTCGTACTCGAAGTATCGAATACGAACATCAAGACTTAGTTGGAATGACCAGCTGTATCGGCGCAGGTTTTCCGCAGTTTCCCTGCGCCATCGTGCAAATGTTATACAGTATGGAGGGTAACAGCGGCTGCGACCGTAAAGTTTACAACTAATTTGAAGACTTGAAAAAAACAATTGAGGAATAGCGGCTTGAAGGCAGAAAAATAGCCAGGGCCATAAGGGGAACTTGAAAAAAAAGAAGAAGAAAAAAAAAACATTCGTCGCGTGTTCATCGGCTCTGATCACCCGTCGCAAGTCGATAGACTAAATGATAGCAGTTTACACTATGCGTGATTATCTTTTGAGTGAGCAACTTTCCGACGGTTTTGGAATATTAGGAGAACTTCACAGAATCGCCATGCACGCCCTTCTGACGTATGCAAGATCTAGCATTTTTTATATTTAACATAACGGATGTTGTAAACATTTCAGCGGCCATGTTGGTTTCCGCGACAGTTTATAACATTCGATTTTCTTTATTTTTCGAAAGATTTCGACCTAAATTCGAGTGCACGCCGAATAGTTTACGTTATTAATACAGTCCTGCAAGACTTGAAGCATAAGCGTCGCATAGTAACGATGAATAGTGAAAACTAAGAAATCGCCTATTTTCGTCGGTAAAACAGGAAGGTCCAGCAGCCCCTTGAAGCGTTTTATTTTTATTTAAATAAGTGAGAGGGCTGAAAGTGAGGGTCGACGGCCTTTGCCAATGTGTATAATTAACATAGGAATAAAACTAATATAAGGAGACACTTGTATAATAGTACATTTCGATACGAGTGCGAAAAAACTTTTTCTGACGAGTGTGACTTTGCAGCACGAGCCAAAGGCAAGTGTTGCAATCACACGAGTCCAGAAACCGTTTTTCGTACGAGTATCCGATAAAATTTTATTTTACAAGGTGTGAAAATGGGGGTTTTCGCACGCGAAGCGTGCGAAAAAACCGCCATTTTTCCATCGAGTGAAATAAAAATTATTAAGCACTGGCAATAAAGCTCTTTTTCTACTACTTAAATAAGTGATTAAATGTAAGTAAATTGTTTAGGTGTTTAGCGATTGTTCAAGGCAAGAGCATAAGGATTTGGTCCAAAAGACCGGTGGATTAAAAAAAAACGAATGTTAACGTGCATATTAGATGGACAAGGTTGGGCTTTTAGACACAGTTAGAATAACGTGTTAACACATTGTTGGTGTTAATACACAAAATCGATTTGGCTGGAGATTGGTCCAACGGCTTCCGCCGCGACAGGAACCTGAAATAAAAAACCAAAATGTTACTTTTAGAAAAGCAATAAAACCATTGAATGATCGGACACTTTTTTTAATTTTGAAAATTGAGGGAACCATGACCCGGTGAAAAATAGTTCGATTTTCGACGAAAAAAACAGCCGTAATCGTTTGTTATGAACAAATAAATAAGCATTTTTAAAAATCATCCATTCATTAGAGGTAAAATATTCTAATCAACGATCTGTTCAAATTTCAACTCTATCGGATGAATAAATTTTACGATACTTCCGTTTTTAATTCAACGCCGAATCTCTCTTGTATATTAACAATAAGTCCCTTGTTAATTCATATTTTTCAATTTAAAAAAAAACTCAAATTTCATAACACCTTGTACTTGACTGTGTCTAAAACCCGACCTTGTCCTTCTAATATCCGCGTTAATAAAAGTATTGAAAATCGACCAGTTTTTTGTACCTTATGCTGCTGCCTTAGGCAATGAGCGAAGTGGCGAAGAGATGTTATTATTTGATGTATTTATCGATTTATTTAATTTATCTTAATGAATATTTCGACCTATTAATGTTTTGCAGTATGGACGACAAAATATCGAGAACGTGAGGAAGAGAAATGGCACTTGGGAACAGGAGGAGAACGAGAGTGACGACGAGGGCGGTGGATTACACGGCGTAACGGAAAATCACAAGAAAACCAATAACATCCATAAGATGAACAAGATACAGAACGGAGGTCCCGGCAATACGGTTATAGCTAGATCAAAAGATCTTATACTGGTGCCAGGACCGGACACTCATCAGAACAATAAGAATCACGTTGAGAATTCTAAATCCGGAGGAGACTTGGTGGACGTAGGTAACGAAAACGAGGTAAATTTTGTAGCGTGTTAAGATAAGAGCAAAAAATGTATGTATGCGCGCACGCAGAGGTCGTGTAAATTTGTAACAATTCTAGTGCGCGGTATCTTGTTCCAGTCAAAATTGTATACACTTTTGCTGATAAACGGAGCATACATTTTCAGCAGGTTTCAAAATATTTGAATTTTTATGACGGAATGTTCCAGTTTTTAAAATTTTTCATTCAAACTCATATCTCGAGAACAGTTACCATTGACAACACTAAAATAACCAAGAATCTTCGGTCTTAGTAGCCAACAAGAAACTTAAAAAAAATTCTAAACTTAAGGAAGTTATTCCGCGTAAAGGCTCTTTTTTTCGCTTTTTTGGGAATTTTTTTTTGCGTACTAAATAAACATACAACTGCGAACTTTTCACCACATATTTATTCATATTTCGAGCACACTGTACAATTTTTTTATTCACGAAACAAAAAAAGAGCGTTCACACAAGATGACTGTTTTCAGATTCAGAAATGTTTTCAGATTTTTTTTTTCATTTTCGTGGCTGCCGAGAATGGAATGGAATGACTCGTATAAAGTTGTTCGAATTGGTAAAAAATTATTAATGTTCATGGTGAAAAAATAAAATTCACAATTTTATTTAAATAAACAGACATTTGTACTGCCGCATTCTTTTACCGTGTGCAAAGACCATGACAATATGGTCCAATGCGTGTGCGATGTACTAAATTCCAACGTCGCATGCAGGGGATGATTGTTCCTTTATTACCGTGAATATTCATTGCGGGCAATCGAAAAATTATTCTCGGTAACGTGTTAATAACCAGACGGTACATACCTTCACTTGTTTCAGCATAGTTCGGTCGAGACCGAGTCTGCGGTAACTCTCAAAGGTGAATTTGATACGGCAGTATGTCTGGACTACATAAGAGCCGGAGTCGAGGCAATAATAGAGGACGAGGTCACGTCGAGATTCGAGGCTGAAGAGCTGAAAGTGAGTTTTTTTCCGCGAATGAAATTCGTCTGAAATCGAGTTGGAACGTCTCAATTTTCACGATTTTATGGAGACATTTTGTATTTTTATAAATATCTTTTTTTTTTGTTTACCAGAACTGGAATCTCTTGACGAGGACAAACAGGCGGTATGAATTCATTTCGTGGAAACTCACTGTGATATGGATGTTCGGATTCTGCATGCGATACTTCTTTCTTCTGCCGCTCAGGGTATTCATCTGCTTCGTCGGGGTAAGCGGATAATTTTTAGATATTACTAAATCGCAAACTTAATCCTTTTACATTGAATTTCTATGCATTGCACCAAACTGGTTGAACAGTTTCGAAAAATGGTGCACTCCACAAACCCTTGATGGACAAGGTTATCTCCATTAGCTCATTGTTAGTCACTCAACGGTTTTCACACCAACTTGTAAAGAGATTATAATTACAGGGAACGATAAAAATTGGTTTCTTTCCAATAATCGTTGAAAGGTTAAAATACTATTTTTTTAACGATTCAGTGAAACATTGCCAATGTTTTTTCGACAATCTCGTAGAGTGAAGACGGTCGTTATTGTTTCGATCCGTTGTTTTTCACTTAAAAAAAAAAGAAAATCGTTCATATGAATCTCTGTCAGTCAACGGTTTGGGTAACATCATTATAAAAAAGAAACATGTACAATGCATCAGTAACTAACACGAAAGCATATTTAGGTATTGTATCTCGTTGTCGCGACGTTCTTCATCGGTTTCTTGCCGGACGGCGGTATAAAAATTTGGGCGTACGACTACGCGTTCAAGACCTCTTTCAGGATAATGTCGAGATCGTTGTCTAGCGTTATTACGATCCACAATCCAGAGAACAAGCCAAAGACCGGAGGTATGTGCGCCGCTAATCACACATCGACGATCGACGTTTGCATCCTATCGACGCAGACTACTTTCTCATTGGTAATATATAGAAAAAAAAAGAAATAAGACCATAAAAATGGACTGCTAGGTGCAGCGGCTGTTTATCGGGGATCTAATGGGTCATCGTCACTACATTGGAATGTATATCGCATTCGTGTTTAAGATGGTTATTCTCATTCGTTGTGTTTTTTCCCGCCGTAATTAGTAGGAGGAAGGTAAAACGGACCCTCGCGGCAAAACGGACTCATATTCCCCATCTGTGATAAAAATTGATAAAAATAGACCGTTTTGCCCCGGTGTTTCGTTTTAGCTCTCTCCGATCATCATTGAATTACCATTAGAGCCACGCATTGGTATAAATGCACGCTGGAAATGTTATCGTCTCTATGTATCGTCCGTCATGTTCTTCCAGGTGAATGTTTATTATTAAATCATCAAATGTCCGCTCAAAGTTTCTCTCACTATGTTCAACTTTTTGCTGCTGTTTTGTTTGTAAAGTCACACATTGAAAAATATCTCTTCCAAATAATTTGACTCGAGTAATAATTTCCCGTATTTCATCGACGTTCTACGCGCTGGTTGTATTTGTACGCCTCCATGGGCAGGGGAATAGTTAAACTAAAAAAAAAAATCTAACAGCACAAAGTGAGAAAGGCTCTGAGCGTCGAGTAAGAACGCTGCAATACGTTGTAGCGACGTCCTCGGATGTCGAAGAGTACAATAAATGGTGAATCGATGGTACTCAGGTCTGGAGATTGTTAATTTTCAGGTGATGTGGCTGACGATGTGTACAGCTATAGTCGGCTATGTTACGGAGGGTAGTTTCAAACGGTGGCTGAACTACAATGTGTCGATAATGTGTTTCGCGGTATTGTCCAGCGCTCTTTCCTCGGTTATTACCTACCACAACCCTGAAAATCGACCGATGAGAGGCATTTGCGTCGCTAATCACACCTCGCCCATTGACGTACTTGTCCTCATGTGCGATAATTGCTACTCCCTGGTATGTCCATTTGCATATATATCGTTGCATTTTTTTTTTTATTTCTTCCATTAATATACCAGATATCGCACGTAAGAAATTAAAAAAAAAAAAATTTATTTCACTAGGTGGGGAAAAGGGCGGTTTTTGCTCATTTTCACACCTTGAGAAATAAAATTATGTTCGATACTCGTGCGAAAAACATTTTCTGAACTCGTGTGATTGCAACATTCGCCTTCGGCTCGTGCTACAAACTCACATTCGTCAGAAAAAGTTTTTTCACACTCGTATCGAAATGTACTATTACACGACGATCCGATATTACCGTACTTATCGCAAGCGTAGTTCAAGCCCACGTCGCTGCCCACGAAGGTTTCGTCGAATTTTGAAAAAACGGTGCACCACTAATAAAACTAATTGTCATTGCTTGTGTTATCTCGTCTCTGCTATCGTTTTTACGTCCCGGGAAGTCTTGCAAATTCGACAGAAGCGCGAAGTAAAAGAAACCAGCTTGTAAATGGGAATAAAAATGTTGAACGTTTTAAGTCGTTTTAATTGCATATGGTAAAAATATTTACTTTGTTTGGGCGTTGGTAATTTTGAAGGAATAGTCACACACATCATACTTTCATTTTGCTTTATAGTAGGGCGTTGTTAACAGAGAAAAAAATACTTGAGCTATAAAAAAGAAATTGTAACCTGTCGACTTGCACGTTTCGCTGGATGCATTATTTTATAATAAATATATATCGATGATCCAATGCTCTTGTGGCCTTAATTCATTGATATATCAACGGGTGCTCGATTGACCTCGAAATTACTCATTCACATCTGATTCACTAGATCGGCCAGAGGCACGGCGGTTTCTTGGGAATTCTCCAAAGGGCTTTGGCTCGCGCGTCACCTCATATATGGTTCGAACGTTCGGAAGTTAAAGATAGGGAGGCGGTGACGAAAAGGTAAAAAAAGAAGAAAAAAAAAACACGGCGATCAATAGCGGTGTGCTGCTCCGTTCGAGTCCGTGAAATCTATAAATCTGAAAATATTTTATTTTGTCTCCAGGTTAAAGAAACATATTTCGGATCCGACGAATCCACCGATTCTCATTTTTCCGGAAGGAACGTGTATCAACAATACGTCGGTAATGCAGTTTAAAAAGGGCAGCTTCGAAGTCGGCGGTATCATTTATCCCGTAGCTATAAAGGTAAACTGTATGCATTCACACCTTCGTATATGAGGCATTCTCCACCAACTCGACCACAAAAATTACAGCGGAATTCAAGATGTCGCATTGGACGAGAAAAAATTATTTCGAGTTTTTTTTTTGCTGAAAGTATACTTTCCGATCAAATAAAAAAATTAACGCATATCGCTTTGAATAGTGGATACATTTTTATTTTATTTTTTGAAATTTTTTTTTTTACCGATCTCTTGTCCAAGGTATACAATTAAAACAAAAATAGTACATTATGCTGCAAGGGAGGACAGTGGGTTTTTTCACCGAGTGTGAAGTTTTCTGTCAGAGCGAAGCGAGGACAGAAATTCACACGAGGTAAAAATGCACTTCTCCTGAGTGGCATATACTATTTTTTCCCCGACTATGCTAAAAACTGGCCGTATTTTATGCCTGCAACGGTACTATCTTGAAATGCGCGCTCGCCGACATAATTCGCCTAGTAGCCCGCTGAAATCACCTTTTTGCCCGCCCAAGCACTTTTTTGCCCACTGAAATTACTTTTTTGCCCGCCCAAGCACTTTTTTGCCCGCCCGACAATAATAGGGCACTTTCCACCCTCGTTGCAGGCACAAAATAGGCCCTTTTTAGCGTAGTCGGGAAAAAAATCATTGCCGAAACGAGTGAATTAAAAAGTCTAAAAAAATGCACAGAGCAGTACCTTTGAGTAGTACGGCAATTTAGTCAATTATGGAACAGATTCGAAAGGGTCAAGAAAAAAGTGGCCGAGTTGATGGAGAATGCTTTATATAAAGGCGGCACATTTTAAGAAAATATAATAATAATAATAATAATAATAACTACTTGTTTCCTTTGCAGTACGATCCACGTTTCGGTGATGCATTCTGGAACAGCAGTAGGTACACGATGATTCAGTATCTATACATGATGATGTCGAGTTGGGCGATCGTCTGCGACGTTTGGTATCTTCCACCGATGTACAGAGAGCAGGATGAGAGTGCCATAGACTTTGCGAACAGAGTAAAGTCTGTAATAGCGAGACAAGGTGGTCTCGTCGATCTACAGTGGTGAGTTAATTTCGGAACTTTTATTTCGCGCTGTCATCATTAATATTTTCCATTATCGACCGACTGAAATTCCGATGGCATATTTTCAATTTTTATTAACAGCGAAATATGCGCTTCTTTACTTTACTTGCTTACAATAATTTAATGAATGGTCGATTACTTTGCTCATTGAAATCAGAAGAAACTTTAATGTGCTTTGTACAATTCTCGTCCTGTCGTTATTGACGTAGAAAGTCCAAATGGAACTTTTTTTTTCTAACAATGAAAACCGAATAGAATGTTTATTTTATTTTACTACAGGGACGGTCAACTGAAGAGAATGAAGCCGAAGAAGGAATGGAGAGAAAAGCAGCAAGAAGAATTTAGCAAACGACTCAAAGTCGAATAGGCCACGCGCTCTCGCGGCTCTAGTCTTTCAACGTCATCGGCTCGCGTTGCGTGTTTGTTATCCGTCGTAATCGAGTTGCATTTCCGGTTCGCGGTTCTCAATAACTCGCGAGTCTCAATAACCATCCGGGGACGCCGTATCCTCGCGATTCATCGTCATTTTCATGTCCGAACAATATTACGAGCGAGATGTCCGAGGCCATCTCGCTCATTACGTTATCGTCGTCTACTGCGTTTTCATTTACAGCAACGAATCAGTTTGTCTTCACGAAGAAGATGCTCTCTGCTCTATCACACTGAAGGAGATTCATTCGGATGTATTGTTGGCCTAGTATAGTCTCTGATGAGGAGACATTGTATTTTTTTTTCAACCACGTTGCCAACTTATTCACTCGACTATTATATTGTAATGATTATCGTACAGCAGATGGCTTTTCGTGGGTTACTCGCTCGCCGAAAAGTCCGCGATATTTTTCAACCATTTAAAAGCACAAAAGTTGAAGAAAAGAAAGAAAAAAGAACAATTTCGGGCTACATGGAATCGATATGAATTTAATATCTGTACGAATGGATAAGGCTGTCGGCACGGTACTGAATGCGGTGCCGAACCGGTTAAGTTATAATTTTTCGCATGAATAATTATATCTCACCAATGTCCTTATTTACGTTCATGTTACAGAGAGGTATCGATAGTTCATTGAAAACTCGATCGACAATCGAGATTCCCCGAAATTGTAAAATAGCATTAATAGTTATTAAAATGTCATCCTAGTTTCATAATCTATGAAAGCCGTGGATGTTGTAGGATAACATGTGTATATTAGCTAAACTACGATAATTGCTAACTTTATTCCACGCTACTCAAATCGTCATTTAATTATTTTCCACTGTTCATTTGCGTTAACGATTTGTATATTTCGTTCGATCGTCGTATGCTGATTGATGACTACTAAGAGTGAAAAGGAAGAAGAAACGAAAGAAATAGCTAATAAATGGTTGTGTTATGATTTAATCGTTTAAGATATATATATTCTTCTTGGGCTTTTAGGCGTTAGGTTTCGTTATCGCAATGCCAAAAATTATACCTAGTATATTTTACTACTTTTATATTTAAAAAACAAAAACGAAAAAAAAAAAACAACGAGACATCATTGCAAAATTATCAATCTCGGGTGTTAACTTTTCACCGGATTTATCGTAGATTTTTTCCATCGATGTTTACCTCAAAAATTATACTAACTAGGAAATTGTTGTCGATGGTCTTTACATACGTGATAAACTAAAGATGAAAAAGATTTATTATCAAACTCACCGATATACAGTCACTGAAATTTTTTAAATTAACAAGAAAACAAATGAAGGTGTACATTTCCATAATACGAGTTTATGATAATCGTGCAAAGTATATATTGTGTATAGGGTGAGGATACGTTTAGCTGGCATAAATTTTCATTAGTAATGTTAATATTAACGAACTATTGCGAACATTATTTGAACAGTCGATATCTGAGTAATTGTGAGAAGGTGCAGAAAAAGAAAAGCCGAAGAGATTTATAACCATTGAATCCACGGTGTCCCCGATCCCGTTGTCTTGTTTTGTTATCAAAGTGGGCAGGGCCATATACATATATTTTTGTAAAGTTCTACTATTTAACGAAAGAAGTAGGTAATCGTAATAATGGAGATAAAAGTGTCACGTACCTGCGTCGCTAAGATAGAATCCGATTAACGAAGGAAAAACAAAACAAAAATGTTTGCCATTTTGTATTTACTTATCGTTGGGAAATTAATCCTTTCGTCGTAAAAGCACTTTTATTTCAACCGAATAGATATTCCTGTATGTGTGAGAATGTATAAAAAAAAAGAAAAAAAAAACACTAGTCATGCGTGCTTCTGCCGTGAAAGGTTTATTGTGACGTTAATTATCCTATTCCGATATTTGTCGAGACTCGAAGGTTCCGGCTGCGTGGCGTTGTACTTGACATTTTTAGAGATTTTTTAATTTCTAACGTTCAGTTAACAGTGGAGATGAATTTACAAACGATTGATGTATCGCTCCGGAAAGCAGGCAGTTTACCAATATTCCGTTTAGATAGACGGTTTATTAAAAGATCATTACGACATCGTTTCTTCATCCGTATTACAAAATTACAAAATTTATCTCGCATGTATCGAAACCTAACAGCGATATTCACCGGTATCCCCGAGAGTTTACGAATGGTTTTGTATGAATCGGCGATAAACAAAAAAAATTAATAAAATAAAGAATGTAATTGTTGAAACGGTACTGTACTTTTTTTATGAAGATCGTCCGTAATATTCGTGGATTTTACAATTCAGTGATAACACCTGCTTCACCCTTGTTATGTACAATGATTTTTATTTAAGTTTATCAACTATGACACGTAACAACGCTATACGAGTTTGAATATTTTCAAGCTGGTATTTCTTGGGCTTTCTGCAACTGGCAAGCTTCCTCTTCCTTTTGCTTTCTGTACATCTCGAGCAACTTTTCTGTCGCAGTCTTCTCCAGTCTTGGTGCAGCACCCAGCTTGTCCTGTGTACACAAACATAGGTAGACAAAATTTCTCCTCACAGTTATAAAGTAAGGTACTCACGTTGGGGAACTCTGCAAGATTGAGAGACGGATCTTTGAAGGTAAACGGCGTCCATGGTCCCTGAATAGATGGAAAGTCTGTGTGCCACATTTTTCTGAATCTGAGAGCCGAACCGTCGTCGTCTTGAGTTCTCATCAATTCCATCCACTTGGCTATATCTTCCCTCACAAAATTGGGTACTGGGATCCAGTGATTCTCGCCGTTCACTTGACCAAACATCATAAAATGACCAGCGTCAATATTTTGTTTATTAAAAAAAAATTATTCTTATTTTTATTTATATTTAAACTTCTTGACGTATACTCGCAAGAGTTTTTACCTTTGTTCCCCCTCCTATCTTGTTCCTACCCTACCACTATTTATTCCAAAATATCTTTTTTTACTTGACGTTTATTCAAAAATAAATATTGAGATCTTTCAGTAACTCACGATACTCAGCCTTAATAACAGGTGCTCTGTGTCTCCTTGGCTTAACGTAAACTACTACTCCAGGATTGTCCTTGGCGAAATTAACCAAATCGTTCTCCAGGAAGTCTCTGTAAAGTAATTGGTATAATAATAATGTTGGCAAAAAGGTGCTTTTTAAAAAAATATCTTCGTCAATTTTCGTTTAAAAATTTTACGAAGCATAATGCATCGTTAAAAAGGGTAAGTTGTAAAAAAAATAAAAAATAAATTCTTTTACAGGAATAAAAAAATCTACAAAGATGAAATTTTCCACACATTTTGATACAGTTAAAGTGTTGAAAGGTTGAAGAAACGATTTTTTTTTTTGTTTTTCGACGGGAAAGCGGGACGGTCAAAGGGTTAACCAAAGAACCAACGACGAAGAAAGTAATAAATTAGAGTGTCGCGCCGTGATAACTGCGGCGAAAGCCGCATCAGTCGAGCAGGTTGAAGAATATATTGTACAAATGCATTCTTGATGAAAATAATTAAATTTTTATTGAACATTCGCGAACTAGATGAGGTTATGATTTCGTGTTTTGTTCTCGAAATTTACCTCATTCCTCTGCTTGATCCATGGCTTTTACAAAACTTCAATGTCACTCGTTGCAACTGACACACGTATCGTCCTATACCGTTGTTCAAAGCTGCACGAGCGAAGCCCGATTTCATATACAAACTGTGATTCGACATGTTATAAAATTATTGTTTTACCGGACGAAAGAAACACGAGACTGGGGCCTCTTAATCTCCGACACAACTAAGGACTCTCGCGTGCTTTAACATGGGTTGCGCGCACGACGATCGCGCATCATCATTTCGGGTCGCCTAGCACAGCCTGGCAGAGCTGGATTACCAGTACATTTCGGCTGTGCACGACCGCACGACTGGACGTTTGAGGACCATTCGTAAATTTAGTCTTGTGAGTTTATAGGTTAATAATAATGCCGGTAACGATTTTTTTTTTACTGATGAAAGAACCGGTTATTATTTATGTAATAACACTGTTACGAATTGGCGCTCACGAATCTGAAATTTAAAAAATGTCTACATTATTGCGTATCGTTGAAGCAATTTCTGCCATAAACGAATTCACGTAATTGTCGAACAATCCTTGCCCTGGCGAACCGATCGACAGTTGCGGTCGACTGTTCTAACGTCAACTGTCCTAATCGGCCACTTTTAACGTCCTAAAATTAGTGGAATTCGACGTTGTATCGTCCCAACATTAAAGTAGTTTTTCGTGTCTTGTCGACTGACAATCGACTTTCTACCGTACTCTCAGTTCGTACTGTGGACAGTTTCTCGACTTTTCTAGCAATTTTTCGGGTTCGTACTGTGGACAGTTTCTCGACTTTTCTAGCAATTTTTCGGGTTCGTACCGTGGACAGTTTCTCGACTTTCGTACCAGTTTTTCGGTTTATATATATATATATATATATATTATTTATTATCTTACAAATAAAACAACAATATTATATGGGTAATACAAATAATGATATTTATTTTTGTAAATGGTTTACAATATTGTTGTTCGGTGAAATGTATTATAAAATGAAAGAAAGTATATTAATGTATTATAAGAGAAAGAAAAAAGAAATGTTGCTCGTTCAACCTGGCAAAAACATTAATTGAAATGTGGGGGATCGGCAAAAATATTTATTGGTTTTTGTTAATTTTTGTAAAATATCGTTGTTTGTTTCTTGGAAGAATAATCAGCAATTTCGAAAATTAACAAAAACCAATAAATATTCTTCTCGAAATCTCTTTGTAGGTTGAAGGCATGTGTTTGTGTGCTGTGACACAAATAATACTTTTTTTTTGTTTTACAAACTATTGGTATTTCCGATGAGTACTGTCATCAAGAGAGCACTCGAGGCTACTTAATATATTACCGAAATATACTCTTTTATAATTAATAATATCATATAATGTTCGTTTCATTTGGTACCGTGTGGATATTATCGTGATGATAATCGCTGCTTGTTGACGACTAGTTTGCTTGCTTCATTTTTCCGTGCGTCGTACCTGTAAACATAATACATTTATACTTGATTATAAGTATGCCATTGTCTTATTCGGAATTAAGGAGGTTGGAACGCTCTTCGCACTAGTCAAATGAGTGTTACGTTTTCAAAGTCGTATTTATACAAATTTTTACGTATCTACCGATTATAGTGTATAACTATACACTAGCGTGAAGCGTTCCAACCTTCTTAAGGTAGTACTTACAATAACTACAATTATTATTTAATTATTTACATATTACAATTTTTAGCATAGCTTCCTCTTTGAGGGATCGAAAATCGATCAACGAACATTCTCTTATTAGAGAAAGCTGTGCGTAAAATTGCAATAAACGATAATGCCATGCGTAAATTACTTTGCGCGTGTTTATATTTAACATTCCAAATTGGAACATTGATCGAAACGTGCTTGGGAACAAAAAAAAAGTCCGAGTCCTTTTGTCTTGGTAATTTGTAAAAGTACTTTAAGAAAAACAGAATAACAGAATATAATATCAAATTATAAGCAGTGAGCAGGTGTGTATGTTTCAGCGATAACATATTTTGTTGATGGTTAAATTTGCGCCACTTCGCTTAGCGTTTTCCCGAGCGTTTCCGAGCATTTCCGAGCATTTCCGAGCATTTCCGAGAGCGTTTTATGTTACGACAAAAGTTTCAAAGTAATTTGCACCTGATTAGTAAATTGCTGATTATTCTTCCAAGAAACAAACAACGATATTTTACGAAAATTAACAAAAACTAATAAATATTTTTGCGGATCCCCCATATTGCAATTAATGTTTTTGCCAGGTTGAACGAGCAACATTTCTTTTTTCTTTCTTTTATAATACGTTAATATACTTTCTTTCATTTTATAATACATTTCACCGAACAACAGTATTGTAAACCATTTACAAAAATAAATAGCATTTTTTGTATTACCCATATAATATTGTTGTTTTATTTGTAAGATAATAAATAATATATATATATATAAACCGAAAAACTGGTACGAAAGTCGAGAAAGTGTCCACGGTACGAATCCGAAAAATTGCTCGAAAAGTCGAGAAACTGTCCACGGTACGAACCCGAAAAATTGCGAAAAATTGTATGAACAAACGACCTTACATGAACATTTTTTTTAATCAGCCGGTCATTAGATAAAAAATGTTATAATCAAGATCTCTTGAAATTTCAACTCAATCGGACCAACCTTAAGGACCTCGTTACGGGGCAAAACCCCGGCACAGTGCTTGGACGTCTTGTCACGGCGCTAGGGTAAATAAGTAGACCCGTTTGATTGTGACCCTCGGTCGGAACCATTATTTCGCGGACGTTCCGAGGAAATATAAAAAATCCCATCCATTAACATTCGGGATTACACGCTCGTTGATCCGAATGGATAAGTAAGCACCCGAGGCTACATAAAGTTCTGCTTTAGTAGCCTAAATAACATCTGACATGTAGGCAGGAGTTGGGCTTAACGCAGTCTGATCTCTTTCAGGAAAAAAACAATCTACTTTTCTACTTTTATTTTCCATTCAGTAAAATCCTAAATTAAAATCTGTAGCAAAATCATTTCCAAATTGCTTTTGGCCCTCGCTTCTCGGGGGGGCAGCTTTATAACTCTTGACTCAATAATGTGCCTAGGATGAAGGGTCAAGCACTCGTCCGCAAGGATTGCACTGATCCGTACTAGGTACATTAGGTAAATTAGGCTAGGTAAATTAAATCAAATTAAATTAATTATATTTTCTAAATTTCTCAATCATATTTTCTGGAATTGAATTCCTTTGATATTTATTTCCAAGCTATTCAAAGTCGCGCCCAGTGCCCGAAACTACCAATGGTCAGCACTTTATTTTGTTTTTGTTGACTGGCACACCATAAGCAAACTCTTAGAATTTCGGAATTCGTTCTATAACCGACTCGAGGCCTCTGAAAACGTCCGTGGAGAGCTCTCTTGGAATAGCACGAAATCACGAAACGTTTCAATATATGTAGTATGTCAAGTGCATAAAAATAAATGCAATCGATTTTCATTAAGATCGTTTATTTTTAGTCAAAATGGAGCTACGAAAGGCGTTTTTAATAGGCACTTTCCTCTAAAAGAGTGCCTTGTTCGGCCTTTTCGTCATATTAACATAAATACCATCAATCGGACTTAGAGTGACGTTACTGTGTTTTTTGATCGTTGACTGACTTTCGATGCTTTTTACACTGAAATTCCTTAGTACTTGCGCCAGGATTACTTTAGTTTCGAGCATCGCGAACTTTTGTCCTATACAGTTTCTCAGCCCTGCGCTAAATGGCAGGTACGCATAAGGGTGTCTGTCTTTGATGTTTTCGGGCAGAAACCTATCGGGATCGAAGTGTAGAGGATTCGGCCATACTGCGGGATCTCTGTGCAGCTCATAGATCTGCATATGCACAGTTACATCGGCGGGAACAATGTAGTCACCTGGACATCGAGAGAGCGTAAGTGCGAAAAAGAAGTCAATTAGTAAAGCTTTGTGCTCAATGAAAATACCATGGAACATATAACATACCAATTTGCATATCTTCTGTCAATATTCTGCTGAAGGTGTTTACACTTGGATAGAGCCTCAATGTTTCCTTGATAACCCTCTCGAGATATTTGAGATATGGCAATTTTTTTAACGTCGTAACATCATCTGAATCGCCAAGAATGTTGTCGAGTTCCTCGTGTACTTTTCTCTGCACGTCTAGTTCGTTACCGAGACAGAAGAGTGTCCAGCTAACCAGAACAGCAGTCGTATGGTGCCCCTGAATATAAATCGTTAAGATGTATGATTGATGTATGATAGCCTGGTTTATGCAAGGCTTTGATTACGACTTCCGAAGGCAAGCTCACCGCGAACATGAAAGTATTGGTCTGGTCCCGAATTTCCTCGATCGTCAGAGGATCGTCTTCTTTATCGTTCGCCTCCAGTATCAGATCCAAGAATGCTTTTTTCTTGGGTTTGCCTGGTAATGTTCAAATTCCCAAAAAGCGGTAAATTTAGCGAAAAAAAAGACAATCCCCCCTTAAGTCGGCATGCATTTTCAATAGGCAATCTTTTTTTCCTCTTCCTACTATACGAAATAATCACTAAACTCACCTTTTACTTTGGTCTCTCCTAATACATCACTCATTGTGGCACTCGACTTTCGTTCCTGCTGCTTTCTCAATATTATCTGCAAATGAAATTAAAGCGCCCCTACGCACGTCAGTTCATTACACTATTGTCTGTAGACTATATTTGATCGGTTACTTTTGTAGATCCAGAATACGTGAAAGTACAAAGTACAAAATACTATGAGCTTACGCGAGTGCAAAAACCCTGCGCCAGATCCACCGCTGCCTTGTAGGATTTACCATGGGCAAGGCTGTAGAAGATCCAATCTACCTTCAACCAAGGCCGATAAACTCGATTTACGGCACTCGTAGTAATGCTGAATATGCGATAAAAATGACAACACAAAAATGGTACAATTGGTTGGATGTCTTTTTTTCTATCGTTTTAGCACTTACGTCTCAACAGCTTCTAGATACTCGTTTTCGATGGCCTCCTGAGCATGAATATTCGTACCCATTGCTGTTTCTAAATGCGCAATAAAGATAAATAATAAAAGCACATTAACAGAAGTGCAGATATTTGATTCGGAGTGATTCGAGGAAATTACCGCATATGATGTCTAGCGTGCATCTCGTACTCAGGGGGTGTATATCGAACGGCTTGTAACCGTGAATTTTGATCTCACGCTCGATGCACCTGTTAAGTATCGCCGCTTTGTTGATCATCACTTCGGCAAAATCTTCCAATACGTTGAAATGAAAAGCCGGTGTAATGCATCTCCGGCTGTGGACCCACTGAGCACCTGAACAATCATTTCAAACAGAAGAAAAAATCGTGAAAATCGAGATTTTCACAAAGCTTCGTCATCCAATCTACTTTTGTGTACAACCCTTCTTTGAAAAATAATTTTCCACCGTTATCTGATTTTCTCTTAGAGGAAAAGCTTTGTCGGTAAACGAAAATAGTCGCGTTTAAGAACTTACCGGACGACGTTAATAGACCTTGTCCCAACCACGGCGACAAATAATCATATATCTTAGATTTTGTAATTTGGGTTTTGCTGCGCAGTATTACCTGAACGATTAAATACAATAGTTACTAAAGAGTCGGTCATAAAAAAGGCAACAGAATGGATGCTATGAGTTTCATTTGATGTTAGAATGCCCGTGGCTAATATTGGGTTATCGATTTTTTACCTCGATATGCTCCGGCTTCTGAATATGTACCGTTGCGCCAAAGCCCAACCAAGTTCGGATAAATGCATCATTGTACTGGTCGGTTGTATTTGTGTACCACTTCAAATGATCTATGGAAAAGTGCAAAAGTCCATTGCCAGTTACTAGACCGTGGTGGAATTAATTTGAACATTTTTTCAAATGAACTGAAGGATTATGTGAGTGACACCCTAGCAAGTTGACGGACCACAAACGGACCGAAAAACGGACACGTCCGTTGGGGAACGAAACGGACCGTAAAAAACGACAAAACGGGTTTTAAGTTTTTTGTTGGCATTTGGTCTTTTTTCGGTTGCCGAAACCGAAAACGGACCAAGATCGTATTTTCATTCTGGCCTTTCATTAAAAACAGACTTAAAAGCAAAACAAAAAAAAATTAAAAACTTGGCTAAAAATTTTAATAAAAAACGCTCGTTCCTTTCTCGGTTTTCGCAACCGAAAAAGGACCAATCCAAAAACGTACGGTCCGTTTTACCGTTTTTACGGTCCGTTTCGTTCCCCAACGGACGTATCGGTTTTTCGGTCCCCTTTCTTTTTAGTTTTTTTTTTCCCTAAAAACAGCCGTCCGTGAACTTGCTAGGACAGTTACTTACCTTCTTTCGGTAACTTTAGTAATTCATACGCCATGCCAAAAAGTGGTATCGCGAAATTGGGACCGGGTATCTTATTGACACGCTGACGAAACAAGTAGAATCGATAAAGTCTACCCCCGAACGTATAGAGAAACATCGTGACTGCAGTCGCAACGATCAACGAGGCGGAATCCATGTTCACTTTCAATTTTCGTCGTGTAAAGTCGAAGATCGAATCCTATGTGGAGCTCTAAAGCAAGTACTATAGATTTCGATTAACTAAGATGAAAAATGGTTCGGGAAAAAAATTTTGTTTGTGATAACAAAACATTTTTCATAGTTCGCTGTTTGAACATACCACTGATATTAGAAACACACTATAATTGTTTCTATTCAGATTGTTCAGTGCCCTGCTCAACGGTACTATCGCGACGATTTCACTAGACTGGCTAAGCGCTGATAATGATGATGCTGTCCTGGATGCAATGTCAGCTTGTCACGATCTACTTGTTAATATTTAAATATTTCAATATTCACCAGCTATTCAAATTGTATGCCCGTTAACTACGGCGACATCAAATCCAGTTGAACTCCCGCTCGCGAGGAAACTTTCGAGCGTTCGATCCGGATAATGACACGGTGTTCACTATACTTTTCGATCGTCAAATGACATTTAATGCTTTTCACACTTCATTTTTTCAGAACTTGTGCGAGTATTATGCTTACCCGAACATCGTGAACTTGTATCGTATCCGCTTTTTCGACCTGGCGCTAGATAATGTTTATCCATAGGGATACCCCTGTTTTTCGTGTTTTCTCACAAAAATCTATCGGGGTTGAATTTTAGAGGTATCACCTACACAGAGAGATCTCGGTGTAGGTAGTAAACATTTATTGCCAATCGTAGCGGTAAATTGTATTAAGATATACCGTGGATGTAGTATATCGATAACGATTGTCCTCATTGTGATTAGTGTATCTTTCTATAATATAAAAAGATTTCGCCGCTGTAGCCGCCGCTGCCGTCGCCGGCGTATCAAGAATCGAGGGAGAAGGGTCAAGAATAGGGTCAGAGGGGGTCAATAATAGGGTTGGGGGTCAATAATAGGGTCGGAGGTCAATAATAGGGTCACCGGGACAATAATAGGGACGTGAAGTTGGTTAATAATGGAACCGTAATATTGTGGCTTAGAATTGTGAGGGCATACGTCTTTTGAAGGACTTAGAATAATAAGGGTTTAAGTCCATAAAAGGGTGAGAGCGCGCGAAGCGCGCGAGTCACCAGCTTCACTAGAATATATTGTAACAAAAATAATAAAGGTAGCAAAGGATTGCCCGAAGGCTGCTGTGACACGGTAAAATAATATTCGATTTTGTATTATAAGTCGCCGCATTCAAAATATAGTTTCGCCAACCGCCCCCCCCCCCCCCCCCCCTCCCCCTTTTCCCTTCCCGACGAAGCCGAGAGCAGAGCAACGTCGAGCGAGCGTTACGGCATCGACGAGGCCCCTCCCGTGATTGTCAATATGAGGAGAAGCTCCGTTAGTCTCGAAGGATGTTCGTACAAAGGGATACGATACCGTCCCTTTGGTGTCACCGAATATCGTCCAGGAGATCTTAGAGTCCCTTGCGAACTTCTCGCCACCGCGGAGTGCTTCGATCGGCCTTCTCCCCTCGATCAAAACGACGGGGAGGAGAAGAGGCCGATTTCAAACGAAACGAATGAAGCACCTCTAACGGAGCGGTGGCGATCGGGGAAACGGAATACACTAGGACCTTGACTTCATTCACAGCGGCGGGACCGGCTCCCGCTGACACGCACGAAAATCGAGGCTGCTCCTGCCCCGCCCATACTAACTGTCAAGCATGGTTAATAGCTTACTACGTCGATCGATATTCGCTCCGTGGTGGGGACTGTTACGGAAACCGAGGGCGCACAAATCGAGGTCCTAGTGTACATGTCGACATCGAAGATCGAGAGAGACGGAAAAACAACACGGTAGCCGTTCGCTCTGCTCGAGGCCTAATCACGTGCTCCCGTGAACCGACGTCACGGGAGGAGAGGAACCGAGGTTGTAAGCTAATAAAATATTTCAAAATAAGCTAATAAAATATTTCAATATATTTTGGAAGACACATTTGGTGTCTAATTTCATCCGGTTGATTTCCGTAGGTAATCGTATGTTTTTTTATAGTCGGTTGCTTTTCGATCTGTCACTGTGAAGATGACAGTTTTCGGTTAGAAGTGTCTTCTAAAACATTTAGGTTAATTGACGCTCGGGAAATACGATTTATAAATACAAACCTGATTACAATTGTTACGACTATAATTCCCGTAGTCGTAATTATAGCCGTATATATTGTAATGTTTCGCAGAAATAAAGAGACGACAGATTATAAAAAGAATGCTAATTGAGCTATTTATTGGCTCGAGTTCTGCTTTTCCGTATTTTTTCCCGCACTAGTGCGGGGAAAAAACTGGAAAAACTGGTTCGTGACACGGGCGAGAATAATCGATCTGTCTCGCACTCGTGTGAAGCGCCTCATGAGACTTGAGAAATTAAAAAGATTGACTGTCGGCCACATATATATATATATTTCTTGTTATTTATTTAGTAAAATGCCCCAAATTATTCATATGCATATTCCCGTAATTATTGTAATTTTTTTATATCCATTGTTCTCGTTTTTTTTACATTGGTTACTCATTTTTTAATTGCGCTGTGATTTAAATTTATCATAGAATTAATTTTTGCAATAGACATCACCAAATAAAAATATTTTCGGTGTGCTAATTTAATCTACGATCATTACAGTTCGGATTCCGGTATATTACGAAAACACATGATCGGATACAGAACGATAGAATAGGAATAAAAACATGATGCGGAAACATTCGGTTAGCAACATACAATTAACGAAACCATGCATGAACTGAAAGGGAGCTATAGAAATGGAACAAAATGTTGATGACGGATCATTCAGAAAGCGATATTTAACGAAATCATGCATGAACCGATAGAGAACGATAGAAAACGTATAAGTGTATACGGTTCAACACGGATATACATAAATATAATTAGCATGATACCTTTCGTATTTATTCGTGTTGAATCCGGGCAAACGTGCAGAAAACACATCATTGCCGGATAAAAGTTTCTTTTATTTGCATCTATTCGGAATTTCAAGCAGGAATTACGAGGTTTAAGGCTGCAAGGATTAGAGGTTTGCGAATACCTCGAAGTATCTGACTCATACGTCTGGGATCATTCCATAAGTGGTACGCTGCGCGACGATAAACCGACATTTGAAGAAGACGAATCGAAGTCGGGTCGGCCCCGATCTCCAGTATAATAATAGTCCTTGTACAATAATCAATTGCGTTTTTCAACTTCAACAGCTCTTTTCGTCATACTAACGTAAATGCCATCGGCGGGCCTAAGAATGATATCAGCGTACTTCTTCATTGTCGAATGTTTCTCAATGCTTTTTACACTGAAATTTCTTAATATTTGTGCTAGTAAAACTTTAGTCTCGAGCATCGCGAACTTTTTACCTATGCAATTTCTCGGGCCCGCACTGAACGGTACGTAGGCATATGGATGCCGTGTTTTAACGTTCTCCGGCAGAAAGCGATCGGGATCGAAGCGTAAAGGATCCGGCCATATCGCGGGATCTCTGTGTAGTCGATAGATGTGAATACTCAAAAAAGCACCCGCCGGAACTATGTAGTCGCCTGGAAACGAATAAGACGTTATTGTGAAAGAGGAGTCGAGTTTTTGACAACGAAGATTCGTTCTCAATGACACCACTGCGTTGAACAGTGGTTCTTAGGTGTCCACAGGGGGTCCCCCGTAGATTTTAGGGGTTCATGGACCGCAGTTTAAGAACCGCTGGCGTAGAAGATAATTTTACCTATTTGCATATCCTCTACCATCTTTCTGCTGATGGAGGTTACACTTGGATAGAGCCTGAGGACTTCCTTGATGACCCTCTCGAGATATGTGAGATTCGGCAATTTCTTCAAAGTCGTAGGATCATCCGAATCGCCGAGAACATCGTCGAGTTCCTTGTGCACTTTTCTTTGCACGTCTAGTTCGTTACCGAGACAGAAGATCGTCCAGCTAAACAAAGCGGCAGTCGTGTCGTGTCCCTGAAAATAGATTGTTAACATGTGTGATTGATATATCTAGGGCTGGTCTATGCGAGGCTCTGATTATGACTTTCGAAGTCGAGCTCACAGCAAACATGAATGTATTGATCTGATCCCTGATTTCCTCCATCGTCAGAGGATTTTCTTCTTTTTCATTAGCCTCTAGCAGCAGATCCAAGAAAGCTTTCCACTTGCGCTTGCCTGGTAATGTACAAATCACATCAAATCCACATGCATTTACCACCGTACATTTTTTCTTTTCAATTACGCGAAGGAATCACCAAACTCACCCATTACTTCGTTATCTGCCGATACATCACTCACTGCGACACCCAATGTTCGTTTCTTCTTCTGGCTCACGATTACCTGCAAATTAAATTTACCCGTCCCGACGCACTTCATTACACTATATTGTTTGCAGAGTATATATTATATTTACTGTTGGGGGTTGAAAATACTTGCAAATTCAAAGCACAAAACAGAATAACTTACGCGGGTGCAAAGATCTTGAGCTGTGTCGACCGCTGCCTTGAATGATTTACCAAGGGCAGTCCTGTAGAAGATCCAATCAGCCTTTAACCAAGGTCGTAAATATCGATTCATTGCACCCCCAGTAATACTGAATATATAACAACAACAAAATTATATAATACTTTAGATGTTTTTTTTTTTTGGTTTGGCACTCACGCGGCAATAGTGCGTATATACTCGCAGTCGGTGGCCTCCTGAGCATTAATATTCGTACCCATTGCCGTTTCTAAATGTGCAACATGGGTAAATAATAAACGAGAATTAAAAAGTGCAGTTATATCACTGTGGGATTCGTGGAAATTACCGCATATGATATCTAGCGTGCATTTTGCACCCAACTCAAATATATCGAACGGTTTGTCGCCCCGAATTTTTATCTCACGCTCTATGCAACTGTTAAGTATTACTGCTTTGTCGATCATTACTTCGGAAAAATTGTCCAATATACTAAAATGAAAAGCCGGTGTGAGTAACTTCCGGTCGTGCAACCATTGAGCGCCTAAAATAAAAAATAACTAATTAAATCATTTTAAATTGCTGGTTTTATACCATTTTTACGAAACTTTATCGGGAAGCGATGGAAGCAATTCCAAAAACCAGACGTACCGGTCGATGTTATTAGACCTCGGCCTAACCATGGTTGGAAATATTCGTAGACCTTAGACTTTGTAATTTGCATGTTGCTGCGCAATATTACCTGGAGAATTAAATGTACCAATTACGAAAGTGCCGTCCTGGCAGATCCTGCGACCATCGAAACCGTCCAGAAAACGACCGGTCGTTTTCGGACAAAAATACGTCCGGTAAAACGACTGTTAAAACGACTTCGTCCGCATCAGAGAGCTTTCAGTCAGGTCCTTTTACATTCCACGACTGGACGAACAACCGCGGAAACGACCGTTCAAAAGACCTTTCAGTCCGGTTGTCATTAATGCGGTCGTTTCTTCGGTTGAAAATAAAAAAACGACCGGATTGAAAGGTGTTTTGCACAGTCGTTTTCGCGGTAGTTCCTTCGCTCATTAATTGTAAAACCACCAGACTGAAAGCCCTCCCTGGAAGCTACTCGTATGCGGCTGGTACGAACACGGATAAAGTCGTTTCGACAGTCGTTTTCGCGGACGTATTTTTGTCCGAAAACGACCGGTCGTATATTCGGTCGCTTTGCAGATAGTTTGGTGGTGGTTTTTCAAGTCAAAGAACTTGTCAGGGCGGTCATTAAAAAAAAAAATTGTCGATGCCATTGAGTTCCACGACATTAGAATATCTGTGCTGATATTGGATTATCGAGGCTTCACCTCGATATGCTCTGGTTTATGGATGTGAGCGTTTGCGGTTGAACCTATCCAAGTTCGGAAAAATCCATCTTTGTACTGATCGGCCATACCTAGAAACCACTCAAGACGATCTGTGGGAAAATTCGCAGTTAACGGTTCGTCGGTGCATAAAAAAAAATGTTTTCAAGCAAACTGACAATTTAACACATTGAACGCCCAGCGTGAAAACGGGACCCCACGGAAACATAGCCGTTACCCAAATATGGGTGACGTGGCGTTCAACGTATTAACGAACTTATAAATGATAGTTACTTGCCTTTCTTTGGTTTCATCATGATATCGTACATTAAGCCAAAAAAGGGTATCGTATGCACGGGCCCTGGTATTTTATTTACACGCTTATGAAACAAGTAGAATTGATAAAGTCTACCACCGACGATGTAGAGAATCATCGTGACCACAGTCGCGATGATTAACGAAGTGGAAACCATATTTGCTTTTAATTTCCGGTGCGCAACGTAGAATGACCGAATCGTAAGTGGAGCTCACATTAAAACAAAGAACTACAGATTTCGATTATATACGATGAACAATTTTTGGGAAAAAAAGGTCTGTGGAGCAAAACATTTTAAATATTTTGCAAGCTCAACATACCATTGATATTAGAGATACACTATGATTGTTTCTATCATTTGGTGTCCCAGTGCTCACGCTGGAGACGATATTTTGCAGTGTCCTGCTACCACGACGATTTCACTGGACTGGCTAATCGCAGATTATGTTATCCTGGAGATACTACAATTATCGGCTTGTCAGAACTCACTTTTCAATATTTCAATATTCACCAGGTATGTAAATTGCATGTCGGTTAACTACAGCGATATCACATCCAGTTGAACTTCCGCCTGAGTGGAAACTTTCGAGCGTTCAATCCGGACATCGCCATGTCGTTTACTGCATTTTGCCATCGAATGACATTCAATGGTTTTCACATTTCATTTTCTCCATCTTTGGTGTTCTCCGACAAAAATCATTTGGGGGGGTGGATATCTCCATCTTTGGTGTTCTCCGACAAAATTCTATTGGGGGGGGGGGATTTAGAGGTATCTGCTACAAAAAATGATTTCGGCCTAGACAATAAATATTGATTGACAATCGTAGGGGTAAATCGTGTTATAATATTCCGTATATGTATCGATTAGGATTATCCGCATTGTGATTAGTATTGTAACGTGGCAAAATTCAGCCGTTACATCCTGACTCGACCGAGAACACATAAGGCGTTTCCGTAGGGCCTAATTATAGGTAAGGATTATTTTTGCTTTCTCATACAGGGTGCTTTGTTTTGGTGAAAAAAAAAATTCCGATATTTTAATGAAAACGTGTTCAGAATGTTCCGAAACGTCGAAAAAATATATTTAAAAAAAATGTCTGGAGCTTAAATATAAAAATATGCTAGTTGAGTTCGACGTAGAATAGGAACAGCCTAAAGAAATGATAAAGTTAAAAAGAAAATGTGAAACACAACGATTTCCTTGTACCAGACTTTAATAAATGAAAAGAAAGTTTCAAATGCAATGCATGCCGCTGCACGCATTCGATCTCAGCGAGTCTCAGAGCACTGAGCTCCTACAAGCGACTATCCGCTCTTCCGAAGGCGATAGTCAGCCACAAATAAACGAAGTGAACTTTAACTCTCCGAGATTTTTTTTCTCCCAACCGTTCCTCTACTTCGGCAGCTCGGCCGTGCATCGAGGAACTTCACCGCATCACTCCTTGCTCTTTTCAGAGCAACAACTCGTCGCTTAGCAATTTTTTCGTTCTTCTCAGAACGAAAAGATTTGCCTTAATCGAACGTACAATTCTCACTTGCTCTTTTCAGAGCAATAGTACGTCGCTTGGCAAATTTTCCGTTCTTCTCAGAACGGAAAAGTTGCCTCAATCTAACGAGGGAACAATAAAGATTTCAAAATCCCTTGTCCCTTCTTGGGCCTTCTGACAAACTAAACGCGTGCTAAGGCTGGGAGCACAGACTAGCGTGCCTCGGTCTTTTGCACAGTAAACCCGTGCCGATGGCGAATACGACTTTCGTGCTCGTACATCCCGCATAAGTTCTTCGCTTCAGATTGGGAGCACCGACTAGCGTGCTTCATCTTTCCGCACTAAAATTCCCGAACTTACCTCCCGTGCGCGAATCTGGGAGTACCGACTGACGTGCCTCATCTTCTCGCACAAAAAATCCACGAGCCTAAGTCCCAACTCCCCAGAAACCGGGAAATTCGCTACAACTCGGAATAGCAAACTCGGGTAGAGCTCTCGACCAATTAACCGCAATCACGTTAGTTACCGGCCAATTAACGTGTAGGGCCCTCGTGTAGGGCCCTCGGCCAATGAACCGCGTTCGCGTCACCAATCAGCATCCTTTTGGTGCATATAAATAAAGGCGTCGCTATGGACCGGGCTTCAGTCTCTCGAGATCATCCCGCGACGACGCATCACCGGACCGAAGAAAAACCAGTATGCCAAGGAAACGCGCGGGCAGAAAGCGCCTGATCAGGCTGCTAGCGTACCGAGCTACGCAGAAAGCGCTACGTGAAGCGGGCTACGACCCGAAGAACAAGAAGGCCACCGAAAACTCATCCTTACCCACAGCACCAGCAGACTCTACTTCTGCCTCACCATTCACCATCCAGACAGCCTCCCAAACCTGCAACATCACAAGATTCCACAATATCCAGCACTACCACACCTCCACCCATACCAGCATATAACCCATCCACACCTAACTGTCCTAGGTCTTGGGAGACCCGGCCAAGAATCCGCACGGATTGCCTACCCTGAAGGCTCCACCTGACACCCCAGGATCGCACGGATCTTCGTGCATATTGCCAGAGCCCGCATTCGTGGGACCCTCGACGTCGCACCGCTAAGCTAGACCTCCTCTTCAACGCGCCGGAGAAGATCGACTTCAAGACAGAAGCTCTGACCATTCGACTTTCCCCAAGAGAGGAAGCCGAGATGATGGCACTGGAGTTCTAGGCGAAGACAGGCGAAGAAATTAAAACGGCCCTTTTTAGGGCCAACAATTTTTCAAACGCTTTGTTACAATTCTTTTCGCTCAGCTGTCAATAACGGCTTATTGATATGTGCAATCTTGAATCGGATCTATAAGTTATTTCCGTCATTAACTTAGACTCAACTCCTATGATTTGACATAGAAATCTCCAAACAACTTGAAAGTTGTTTATTGTGGGCATAATATTTGTTCATTTACAAATTGACGTTTTGATCATTTTCAAGATGAGTAATTTTCGTATTATAATGAAACGTGGTATATGTGAGCAACGTCTAGAATTTAAGTTATGTTTCCACAGAGTGACATTGAATAGAATTTAAAAAACACCGAAGGTTATAAATCTTTATGTTGCCTCATATATTTTTTCAATGGGGATCGAGAATGAAGTAAATATGAGTTCAATTTCACTGAATATTGGATTGTATGAAACAACACAATCCAATTGATTGTATGTTCATGTCTTCCGATTCACAATCGTCTAGAATCTAGAAGTAAAAAAATACCAAAGTAATGCTTTGTTTCATTGTCAGCACAGCAATATTTTCGTACATGTATTTATGTATCCAGACATATTGTCTTAAGTTTGTGAAAAAAAATAAGCAATTTGAATCCAATAGCAAGTATGATTTGACTGATTTATCTGTTCAAGTAAATCAAACGGATGTTCTGTCAAATTAAGATGTGTGTAACTACGAACATACTCATAATTCCATTATTTTTATATTTATAACATGAATCATCCGCAAATTGACTAAACATTTCGTTCATATCAACGAATGCGTAGTGGTTTACACCAATTGATTTATTCCTCTCAATCGAATAGCGAAACAATTTGAACTGAATAGTTTTATTTCGATTGACTGGATGGATTGTTGATATAAACATTATTTGTTTTGGATTCAATGAAAAATATAATTGTATAATATTATTCTTCGTCGAGAAATATGAACAAAATTATAATAAAAAATTAAACACCAATTAATTGAATAAACTCAAATTTAGTTGTTCTAAAATAATTTGCGATTACATCAGAGTTACTATGTTAATGTAATTATTTAGTTGTTTCAAATAAACTGCATTGATCGATTGGACCAACATGTATTTGAAGGAACTGAAAGACGTTTGAACGAAACCAAATTAACTTAACTAAATATATGTAGTTGGTTTCAGTACACTTTTTTCTGAGTGTTTAATGTTCATTTTCAGCAACGTAATCATTTTCGAAAATTGACATTAATTAATTTTTTCAAATGACTGAAAAAAAGTCCGCGACATATGTCGGGAACATTCGCAAAACGGGATAATGAGACAAAACGCAAATCTCCAATAACTTTGAAATGGTGGCGATGGTGGTACGTGGGGCAAAACGGGTTTAAAAATCCGGATGTATCGTTAGGACAAAATTGGGCATCCAAAAGTTATTGGAGAAGTGAGTTTTGCTCTCACAGTCCCGTTTTGCCCCGCTGTGCCATTTTGCCCCGGTCTCCCCTAACAAAATTCAAACTTGTACGAGTATGATATATATTAATAAATAACGCCACTTCATATAAATATTAACTTGATTAGTTAATTTAGTTATTTTTTTGTATATATTTATAATTTCATGAATTACCATTAACTTCATATAAACATAAACTATTGACTATTGACTCTAAAATCGGAACTGCTGTATTTGTAGCTAACAATATAAAGCAAACTTATACAATTTTATGAGCGTATGCAACAAAGGTGCCTTCACGAACGACTCTGCGCCTGGACATTGCTGCTTTGTCCGTTTTATCCGAGTTTTCCGAATTATCTGACCCTCGGTTAACGCGGAGGGCTCAGATGAGTTGGGTGCTTCGGCGGACGCGGAGACTCGGTTAATTGAAGGTCGGATAAGCGAGGTTCTACTGTACCTCTAAGCGAATGGACGCGCGCGATATACGATTTATCAATACGACCCTGATTACAATTGTTACGACTATATTTCCCGTAGTCGCATTATTGCTGTTTATATATAGAAGGGTTATACGTACATATAAAGAATCTATACTTCATATAAGAAAAATATATCTGCTTGTACGAGTACATATATTCAAGATATATAGAGGATATAAAACTTTTTGCCGTTTTATACCGTGTATATAAATGATTCTACATTTCCCAAACTCTGATAGATCACAGTATCAATATTGTCTTTTATATCCACCTCTCCACCTCTAAAAAGTTGGTGTGTCACGATATTTTTATCGAATGGTCGATTAATGATCCTATCGAAGATATCGCACCTATTGTTACCATTTTATTCGTGCCGTCATTGGTCGGCGATGACGACACGCACAAACGCTGTCTGCAGCGCGGAGGCTCGTGCGCGCGTGTCGCTTCGATCTTTTGCTCGGTGCCCCCCTGCGTCAAGGTTTTTGAACTGTCAAACTGACACACGGTTAACCTATTTTCCGTCGTCGTGTGCCGCCCGACGATGTCAGAAATATATATATATATATATATATATATATATATATTGTTTTAATAGGCTCGGGATCCGATCGAAAGTTCGGTAGATAGATGGGTGACCGGTTCAAATAAAAAATTCAACAGATGCATAGGCTACTGCAAAATGAAAGTTCGATAAATGGAAGGGTGACCGTTCGAGTCGAGAGTCCGATAGTTGGACGGGTGACTGTTCAGTAGATGTATAGATGACCGTTCCAATAGGGAGTTCAATAAATGGTTGGGACCGGTCAAAAATAAAGAGTTCAGCAATTGGATAGGTGACCGTCCAAAATGAAAGTTCAGTAAATGGATGGGTGATCTCAAATCAAGAGTCCAGCAGTCGGATAGGTGCCTGTTCGAATCAAAAGTTCAATAGATGGACTTTTGAGCGTTCAAAAAAAGAGTTCGGTAGATGGATGGGTGGTCTTTCGATTCAAGAGTCCAATAGTTGGTTGGGTAACCGTTCGAACAGAGAGTTTAGTAGTCGGATGAGTGACCGATCAATTCGGGAATTCAGTAGATGGATGGGTGATCGTTCATAGCGAGATTTCCATGAATGGGTTGGATGGGTGACGGGGCAAATTAAAAGTTTAATAGTTGGATGGGTGATGAATCAAATTGAGAGTTCGGTAGTTCGATGAACGACTATAGTTACTTTACCAAATTATGATTTGTGTCGGAAAATGCTAATGGTAATTTTACAAAAAAATTTTTTAGAATTTTTTCGTTAATGAAATCGGTTGGTAAATATGCCACTTGAAAACAATGGCGGAGGTTTTAATTCGATATCTCGAAATTTTTTGAAAAAAAGTGCCGTTTCGCAAAATTTAATACAGGATTCCCTATGCTGAAAATGGTCAATTTTTAAAATTTCGAAAAAAATACAAGTTGCATGTGTTTTGAGCCGGAAATGGGCCACTTGAAGCCAATGGAGATGGTAAGAAATCGATATCTCGAAAAAAAATATTTGGTCATTTTAAAAGTGGAAAAATGAGAAGGGGGTACCCTTACCATTTTTCGGAAAAAATGGTATTTTTACAAAAAAATTTTTTAGAATTTTTTCGTTAATGAAATCGGTTGGTAAATATGCCACTTGAAAACAATGGCGGAGGTTTTAATTCGATATCTCGAAATTTTTTGAAAAAAAGTGCCGTTTCGCAAAATTTAACACAGGATTCCCTATGCTGAAAATGGTCAATTTTTAAAATTTCGAAAAAATTACAAGTTGCGTGTGTTTTGAGCCGGAAATGGGCCACTTGAAGCCAATGGAGGTGGTAAAAAATCGATATCTCGAAAAAAAATATTTGGTCATTTTAAAAGTGGAAAAATGAGAAGGGGGTACCCTTACCATTTTTCGGCAAAATTGGTATTTTTACAAAAAAATTTTTTAGAATTTTTTCGTTAATGAAATCGGTTGGTAAATATGCCACTTGAAGACAATGGCGGAGGTTTTAATTCGATATCTCGAAATTTTTTGAAAAAAAGTGCCGTTTCGCAAAATTTAACACAGGATTCCCTATGCTAAAAATGGTCAATTTTTAAAATTTCGAAAAAAATACAAGTTGCGTGTGTTTTGAGCCGGAAATGGGCCACTTGAAGCCAATGGAGGTGGTAAAAAATCGATATCTCGAAAAAAAATATTTGCTCATTTTAAAAGTGGGAAAATGAGAAGGGGGTACCCTTACCATTTTTCGGAAAAAATGGTATTTTTACAAAAAAATTTTTTAGAATTTTTTCGTTAATGAAATCGGTTGGTAAATATGCCACTTGAAAATAATGGCGGAGGTTTTAATTCGATATCTCGAAATTTTTTGAAAAAAAGTGCCGTTTCGCAAAATTTAATACAGGATTCCCTATGCTGAAAATGGTCAATTTTTAAAATTTCGAAAAAAATACAAGTTGCGTGTGTTTTGAGCCGGAAATGGGCCACTTGAAGCCAATGCAGATGGTAAGAAATCGATATCTCGAAAAAAAATATTTGGTCATTTTAAAAGTGGGAAAATGAGAAGGGGGTACCCTTACAATTTTTCGGAAAAAATGGTATTTTTACAAAAAAATTTTTTAGAATTTTTTCGTTAATGAAATCGGTTGGTAAATATGCCACTTGAAGACAATGGCGGAGGTTTTAATTCAATATCTCGAAATTTTTTGAAAAAAAGTGCCGTTTCGCAAAATTTAACACAGGATTCCCTATGCTAAAAATGGTCAATTTTTAAAATTTCGAAAAAAATACAAGTTGCGTGTGTTTTGCGCCGGAAATGGGCCACTTGAAGCCAATGGAGGTGGTAAAAAATCGATATCTCGAAAAAAAATATTTGGTCATTTTAAAAGTGGGAAAATGAGAAGGGGGTAAAAGGGGGGGGGGAAGGGGGTATGAGGGGGGGGGGGGGAATGAGGGGGGGGGCCTTACAATTTTTCGGAAAAAATGGTATTTTTACAAAAAAATTTTTTAGAATTTTTTCGTTAATGAAATCGGTTGGTAAATATGCCACTTGAAAACAATGGCGGAGGTTTTAATTCGATATCTCGAAATTTTTTGAAAAAAAGTGCCGTTTCGCAAAATTTAATACAGGATTCCCTATGCTGAAAATGGTCAATTTTTAAAATTTCGAAAAAAATACAAGTTGCATGTGTTTTGAGCCGGAAATGGGCCACTTGAAGCCAATGGAGGTGGTAAGAAATCGATATCTCGAAAAAAAATATTTGGTCATTTTAAAAGTGGGAAAATGAGAAGGGGGGTACCCTTACCATTTTTCGGAAAAAATGGTATTTTTACAAAAAAATTTTTTAGAATTTTTTCGTTAATGAAATCGGTTGGTAAATATGCCACTTGAAGACAATGGCGGAGGTTTTAATTCGATATCTCGAAATTTTTTGAAAGAAAGTGCCGTTTCGCAAAATTTAACACAGGATTCCCTATGCTGAAAATGGTCAATTTTTAAAATTTCGAAAAAAATACAAGTTGCGTGTGTTTTGAGCCGGAAATGGGCCACTTGAAGCCAATGCAGATGGTAAGAAATCGATATCTCGAAAAAAAATATTTGGTCATTTTAAAAGTGGGAAAATGAGAAGGGGGTACCCTTACAATTTTTCGGAAAAAATGGTATTTTTACAAAAAAATTTTTTAGAATTTTTTCGTTAATGAAATCGGTTGGTAAATATGCCACTTGAAGACAATGGCGGAGGTTTTAATTCAATATCTCGAAATTTTTTGAAAAAAAGTGCCGTTTCGCAAAATTTAACACAGGATTCCCTATGCTAAAAATGGTCAATTTTTAAAATTTCGAAAAAAATACAAGTTGCGTGTGTTTTGAGCCGGAAATGGGCCACTTGAAGCCAATGGAGGTGGTAAAAAATCGATATCTCGAAAAAAAATATTTGGTCATTTTAAAAGTGGGAAAATGAGAAGGTTGTAAAAGGGGGGGGAAGGGGGTATGAGGGGGGGGGGGGGGGGGGGGGATGGGAAAATGAGGGGGGGAGGGGGGGGGGGGCCTTACAATTTTTCGGAAAAAATGGTATTTTTACAAAAAAATTTTTTATAATTTTTTCGTTAATGAAATCGGTTGGTAAATATGCCACTTGAAAACAATGGCGGAGGTTTTAATTCGATATCTCGAAATTTTTTGAAAAAAAGTGCCGTTTCGCAAAATTTAACACAGGATTCCCTATGCTGAAAATGGTCAATTTTTAAAATTTCGAAAAAAATACAAGTTGCATGTGTTTTGAGCCGGAAATGGGCCACTTGAAGCCAATGGAGATGGTAAGAAATCGATATCTCGAAAAAAAATATTTGGTCATTTTAAAAGTGGAAAAATGAGAAGGGGGTACCCTTAACATTTTTCGGAAAAAATGGTATTTTTACAAAAAAATTTTTTAGAATTTTTTCGTTAATGAAATCGGTTGGTAAATATGCCACTTGAAGACAATGGCGGAGGTTTTAATTCGATATCTCGAAATTTTTTGAAAAAAAGTGCCGTTTCGCAAAATTTAACACAGGATTCCCTATGCTGAAAATGGTCAATTTTTAAAATTTCGAAAAAAATACAAGTTGCGTGTGTTTTGAGCCGGAAATGGGCCACTTGAAGCCAATGGAGGTGGTAAAAAATCGATATCTCGAAAAAAAATATTTGGTCATTTTAAAAGTGGGAAAATGAGAAGGGGGTACCTTACCATTTTTCGGAAAAAATGGTATTTTTACAAAAAAATTTTTTAGAATTTTTTCGTTAATGAAATCGGTTGGTAAATATGCCACTTGAAGACAATGGCGGAGGTTTTAATTCGATATCTCGAAATTTTTTGAAAAAAAGTGCAGTTTCGCAAAATTTAACACAGGATTCCCTATGCTGAAAATGGTCAATTTTTAAAATTTCGAAAAAAATACAAGTTGCGTGTGTTTTGAGCCGGAAATGGGCCACTTGAAGCCAATGGAGGTGGTAAAAAACCGATATCTCGAAAAAAAATATTTGGTCATTTTAAAAGTGGGAAAATGAGAAGGGGGTACCCTTACAATTTTTCGGAAAAAATGGTATTTTTACAAAAAAATTTTTTAGAATTTTTTCGTTAATGAAATCGGTTGGTAAATATGCCACTTGAAGACAATGGCGGAGGTTTTAATTCGATATCTCGAAATTTTTTGAAAAAAAGTGCCGTTTCGCAAAATTTAACACAGGATTCCCTATGCTGAAAATGGTCAATTTTTAAAATTTCGAAAAAAATACAAGTTGCATGTGTTTTGAGCCGGAAATGGGCCACTTGAAGCCAATGGAGATGGTAAGAAATCGATATCTCGAAAAAAAATATTTGGTCATTTTAAAAGTGGAAAAATGAGAAGGGGGTACCCTTAACATTTTTCGGAAACAATTGTATTTTTACAAAAAAATTTTTTAGAATTTTTTCGTTAATGAAATCGGTTGGTAAATATGCCACTTGAAGACAATGGCGGAGGTTTTAATTCGATATCTCGAAATTTTTTGAAAAAAAGTGCCGTTTCGCAAAATTTAACACAGGATTCCCTATGCTGAAAATGGTCAATTTTTAAAATTTCGAAAAAAATACAAGTTGCGTGTGTTTTGAGCCGGAAATGGGCCACTTGAAGCCAATGGAGGTGGTAAAAAACCGATATCTCGAAAAAAAATATTTGGTCATTTTAAAAGTGGGAAAATGAGAAGGGGGTACCCGTACCATTTTTCGGAAAAAATGGTATTTTTACAAAAAAATTTTTTAGAATTTTTTCGTTAATGAAATCGGTTGGTAAATATGCCACTTGAAGACAATGGCGGAGGTTTTAATTCGATATCTCGAAATTTTTTGAAAAAAAGTGCCGTTTCGCATAATTTAACACAGGATTCCCTATGCTGAAAATGGTCAATTTTTAAAATTTCGAAAAAAATACAAGTTGCGTGTGTTTGAGCCGGAAATGGGCCACTTGAAGCCAATGGAGGTGGTAAAAAACCGATATCTCGAAAAAAAAAATTTTGGTCATTTTAAAAGTGGGAAAATGAGAAGGGGGTACCCTTACCATTTTTCGGAAAAAATGGTATTTTTACAAAAAAATTTTTTAGAATTTTTTCGTTAATGAAATCGGTTGGTAAATATGCCACTTGAAAACAATGGCGGAGGTTTTAATTCGATATCTCGAAATTTTTTGAAAAAAAGTGCCGTTTCGCAAAATTTAATACAGGATTCCCTATGCTGAAAATGGTCAATTTTTAAAATTTCGAAAAAAATACAAGTTGCATGTGTTTTGAGCCGGAAATGGGCCACTTGAAGCCAATGGAGATGGTAAAAAACCGATATCTCGAAAAAAAATATTTGTTCATTTTAAAAGTGGGAAAATGAGAAGGGGGTACCCGTACCATTTTTCGGAAAAAATGGTATTTTTACAAAAAAATTTTTTAGAATTTTTTCGTTAATGAAATCGGTTGGTAAATATGCCACTTGAAGACAATGGCGGAGGTTTTAATTCGATATCTCGAAATTTTTTGAAAAAAAGTGCCGTTTCGCAAAATTTAACACAGGATTCCCTATGCTGAAAATGGTCAATTTTTAAAATTTCGAAAAAATTACAAGTTGCGTGTGTTTTGAGCCGGAAATGGGCCACTTGAAGCCAATGGAGGTGGTAAAAAATCGATATCTCGAAAAAAAATATTTGTTCATTTTAAAAGTGGGAAAATGAGAAGGGGGTACCCGTACCATTTTTCGGAAAAAATGGTATTTTTACAAAAAAATTTTTTAGAATTTTTTCGTTAATGAAATCGGTTGGTAAATATGCCACTTGAAGACAATGGCGGAGGTTTTAATTCGATATCTCGAAATTTTTTGAAAAAAAGTGCAGTTTCGCAAAATTTAACACAGGATTCCCTATGCTGAAAATGGTCAATTTTTAAAATTTCGAAAAAAATACAAGTTGCGTGTGTTTTGAGCCGGAAATGGGCCACTTGAAGCCAATGGAGGTGGTAAAAAACCGATATCTCGAAAAAAAATATTTGGTCATTTTAAAAGTGGGAAAATGAGAAGGGGGTACCCGTACCATTTTTCGGAAAAAATGGTATTTTTACAAAAAAATTTTTTAGAATTTTTTCGTTAATGAAATCGGTTGGTAAATATGCCACTTGAAGACAATGGCGGAGGTTTTAATTCGATATCTCGAAATTTTTTGAAAAAAAGTGCCGTTTCGCAAAATTTAACACAGGATTCCCTATGCTGAAAATGGTCAATTTTTAAAATTTCGAAAAAATTACAAGTTGCGTGTGTTTTGAGCCGGAAATGGGCCACTTGAAGCCAATGGAGGTGGTAAAAAATCGATATCTCGAAAAAAAATATTTGTTCATTTTAAAAGTGGGAAAATGAGAAGGGGGTACCCGTACCATTTTTCGGAAAAAATGGTATTTTTACAAAAAAATTTTTTAGAATTTTTTCGTTAATGAAATCGGTTGGTAAATATGCCACTTGAAGACAATGGCGGAGGTTTTAATTCGATATCTCGAAATTTTTTGAAAAAAAGTGCAGTTTCGCAAAATTTAACACAGGATTCCCTATGCTGAAAATGGTCAATTTTTAAAATTTCGAAAAAAATACAAGTTGCGTGTGTTTTGAGCCGGAAATGGGCCACTTGAAGCCAATGGAGGTGGTAAAAAACCGATATCTCGAAAAAAAATATTTGGTCATTTTAAAAGTGGGAAAATGAGAAGGGGGTACCCTTACCATTTTTCGGAAAAAATGGTATTTTTACAAAAAAATTTTTTAGAATTTTTTCGTTAATGAAATCGGTTGGTAAATATGCCACTTGAAAACAATGGCGGAGGTTTTAATTCGATATCTCGAAATTTTTTGAAAAAAAGTGCCGTTTCGCAAAATTTAATACAGGATTCCCTATGCTGAAAATGGTCAATTTTTAAAATTTCGAAAAAAATACAAGTTGCATGTGTTTTGAGCCGGAAATGGGCCACTTGAAGCCAATGGAGATGGTAAAAAACCGATATCTCGAAAAAAAATATTTGGTCATTTTAAAAGTGGGAAAATGAGAAGGGGGTACCCTTACCATTTTTCGGAAAAAATGGTATTTTTACAAAAAAATTTTTTAGAATTTTTTCGTTAATGAAATCGGTTGGTAAATATGCCACTTGAAGACAATGGCGGAGGTTTTAATTCGATATCTCGAAATTTTTTGAAAAAAAGTGCAGTTTCGCAAAATTTAACACAGGATTCCCTATGCTGAAAATGGTCAATTTTTAAAATTTCGAAAAAAATACAAGTTGCGTTTGTTTTGAGCCGGAAATGGGCCACTTGAAGCCAATGGAGGTAGTAAAAAATCGATATCTCGAAAAAAAATATTTGGTCATTTTGAAAGTGGGAAAATGAAAAGGGGGTACCCTTACCATTTTTCGGAAAAAATGGTATTTTTACAAAAAAATATTTAGAATTTTTTCGTTAATGAAATCGTTTGGTAAATATGCCACTTGAAAATAATGGCGGAGGTTTTAATTCGATATCTCGAAATTTTTTGAAAAAAAGTGCCGTTTCGCAAAATTTAAGACAGGATTCCCTATGCTGAAAATGGTCATTTTTTAAAATTTCGAAAAAAATACAAGTTGCATGTGTTTTGAGCCGGAAATGGGCCACTTGAAGCCAATGGAGATGGTAAGAAATCGATATCTCGAAAAAAAATAGTTGGTCATTTTAAAAGTGGAAAAATGAGAAGGGGGTACCCTTACCATTTTTCGGAAAAAATGGTATTTTTACAAAAAAATTTTTTAGAATTTTTTCGTTAATGAAATCGGTTGGTAAATATGCCACTTGAAGACAATGGCGGAGGTTTTAATTCGATATCTCGAAATTTTTTGAAAAAAAGTGCCGTTTCGCATAATTTAACACAGGATTCCCTATGCTGAAAATGGTCAATTTTTAAAATTTCGAAAAAAATACAAGTTGCGTGTGTTTGAGCCGGAAATGGGCCACTTGAAGCCAATGGAGGTGGTAAAAAACCGATATCTCGAAAAAAAAAATTTTGGTCATTTTAAAAGTGGGAAAATGAGAAGGGGGTACCCTTACCATTTTTCGGAAAAAATGGTATTTTTACAAAAAAATTTTTTAGAATTTTTTCGTTAATGAAATCGGTTGGTAAATATGCCACTTGAAGACAATGGCGGAGGTTTTAATTCGATATCTCGAAATTTTTTGAAAAAAAGTGCAGTTTCGCAAAATTTAACACAGGATTCCCTATGCTGAAAATGGTCAATTTTTAAAATTTCGAAAAAAATACAAGTTGCGTTTGTTTTGAGCCGGAAATGGGCCACTTGAAGCCAATGGAGGTAGTAAAAAATCGATATCTCGAAAAAAAATATTTGGTCATTTTGAAAGTGGGAAAATGAAAAGGGGGTACCCTTACCATTTTTCGGAAAAAATGGTATTTTTACAAAAAAATTTTTTAGAATTTTTTCGTTAATGAAATCGTTTGGTAAATATGCCACTTGAAAATAATGGCGGAGGTTTTAATTCGATATCTCGAAATTTTTTGAAAAAAAGTGCCGTTTCGCAAAATTTAAGACAGGATTCCCTATGCTGAAAATGGTCATTTTTTAAAATTTCGAAAAAAATACAAGTTGCATGTGTTTTGAGCCGGAAATGGGCCACTTGAAGCCAATGGAGATGGTAAGAAATCGATATCTCGAAAAAAAATAGTTGGTCATTTTAAAAGTGGAAAAATGAGAAGGGGGTACCCTTACCATTTTTCGACAAAAATGGTATTTTTACAAAAAAATTTTTATAATTTTTTCGTTAATGAAATCGGTTGGTAAATATGCCACTTGAAGACAATGGCGGAGGTTTTAATTCAATATCTCGAAATTTTTTGAAAAAAAGTGCCGTTTCGCAAAATTTAACACAGGATTCCCTATGCTAAAAATGGTCAATTTTTAAAATTTCGAAAAAAATACAAGTTGCGTGTGTTTTGAGCCGGAAATGGGCCACTTGAAGCCAATGGAGGTGGTAAAAAATCGATATCTCGAAAAAAAATATTTGGTCATTTTAAAAGTGGGAAAATGAGAAGGGGGTAAAAGGGGGGGGGGGGGGGGAAGGGGGTATGAGGGGGGGGGGGGGAAATGAGGGGGGGGAGGGGGGGCCTTACCATTTTTCGGAAAAAATGGTATTTTTACAAAAAAATTTTTTAGAATTTTTTCGTTAATGAAATCGGTTGGTAAATATGCCACTTGAAAACAATGGCGGAGGTTTTAATTCGATATCTCGAAATTTTTTGAAAAAAAGTGCCGTTTCGCAAAATTTAATACAGGATTCCCTATGCTGAAAATGGTCAATTTTTAAAATTTCGAAAAAAATACAAGTTGCATGTGTTTTGAGCCGGAAATGGGCCACTTGAAGCCAATGGAGGTGGTAAAAAATCGATATCTCGAAAAAAAATATTTGGTCATTTTAAAAGTGGAAAAATGAGAAGGGGGTACCCTTACCATTTTTCGGCAAAAATGGTATTTTTAAAAAAAAATTTTTTAGAAATGTTTCGTTAATGAAATCGGTTGGTAAATATGCCACTTGAAAACAATGGCGGAGGTTTTAATTCGATATCTCGAAATTTTTTGAAAAAAAGTGCCGTTTCGCACAATTTAACACAGGATTCCCTATGCTGAAAATGGTCAATTTTTAAAATTTCGAAAAAAATACAAGTTGCATGTGTTTTGAGCCGGAAATGGGCCACTTGAAGCCAATGGAGATGGTAAGAAATCGATATCTCGAAAAAAAATATTTGGTCATTTTAAAAGTGGAAAAATGAGAAGGGGGTACCCTTACCGGGTGTTTTGAGCCGGAAATGGGCCACTTGAAGCCAATGGAGGTGGTAAAAAATCGATATCTCGAAAAAAAATATTTGGTCATTTTAAAAGTGGGAAAATGAGAAGGGGGTACCCTTACCATTTTTCGGAAAAAATGGTATTTTTACAAAAAAATTTTTTAGAATTTTTTCGTTAATGAAATCGGTTGGTAAATATGCCACTTGAAAACAATGGCGGAGGTTTTAATTCGATATCTCGAAATTTTTTGAAAAAAAGTGCCGTTTCGCAAAATTTAACACAGGATTCCCTATGCTGAAAATGGTGAATTTTTAAAATTTCGAAAAAAATACAAGTTGCATGTGTTTTGAGCCGGAAATGGGCCACTTGAAGCCAATGCAGATGGTAAGAAATCGATATCTCGAAAAAAAATATTTGGTCATTTTAAAAGTGGGAAAATGAGAAGGGGGTACCCTTACCATTTTTCGGAAAAAATGGTATTTTTACAAAAAAATTTTTTAGAATTTTTTCGTTAATGAAATCGGTTGGTAAATATGCCACTTGAAAACAATGGCGGAGGTTTTAATTCGATATCTCGAAATTTTTTGAAAAAAAGTGCCGTTTCGCAAAATTTAACACAGGATTCCCTATGCTAAAAATGGTCAATTTTTAAAATTTCGAAAAAAATACAAGTTGCGTGTGTTTTAAGCCGGAAATGGGCCACTTGAAGCCAATGGAGGTGGTAAAAAATCGATATCTCGAAAAAAAATATTTGGTCATTTTAAAAGTGGGAAAATGAGAAGGGGGTACCCTTACCTTTTTTCGACAAAAATGGTATTTTTACAAAAAAATTTTTTAGAATTTTTTCGTTAATGAAATCGGTTGGTAAATATGCCACTTGAAGACAATGGCGGAGGTTTTAATTCGATATCTCGAAATTTTTTGAAAAAAATTGCCGTTTCGCAAAATTTAACACAGGATTCCCTATGCTGAAAATGGTCAATTTTTAAAATTTCGAAAAAAATACAAGTTGCGTTTGTTTTGAGCCGGAAATGGGCCACTTGAAGCCAATGGAGATGGTAAGAAATCGATATCTCGAAAAAAAATATTTGGTCATTTTAAAAGTGGGAAAATGAGAAGGGGGTACCCTTACCATTTTTCGGAAAAAATGGTATTTTTACAATAAAATTTTTTAGAATTTTTTCGTTAATGAAATCGGTTGGTAAATATGCCACTTGAAAACAATGGCGGAGGTTTTAATTCGATATCTCGAAATTTTTTGAAAAAAAGTGCCGTTTCGCAAAATTTAACACAGGATTCCCTATGCTGAAAATGGTCAATTTTTAAAATTTCGAAAAAATTACAAGTTGCGTGTGTTTTGAGCCGGAAATGGGCCACTTGAAGCCAATGGAGGTGGTAAAAAATCGATATCTCGAAAAAAAATATTTGGTCATTTTAAAAGTGGGAAAATGAGAAGGGGGTACCCTTACCATTTTTCGGAAAAAATGGTATTTTTACAAAAAAATTTTTTAGAATTTTTTCGTTAATGAAATCGGTTGGTAAATATGCCACTTGAAAACAATGGCGGAGGTTTTAATTCGATATCTCGAAATTTTTTGAAAAAAAGTGCCGTTTCGCAAAATTTAACACAGGATTCCCTATGCTGAAAATGGTCAATTTTTAAAATTTCGAAAAAAATACAAGTTGCGTGTGTTTTGAGCCGGAAATGGGCCACTTGAAGCCAATGGAGGTGGTAAAAAATCGATATCTCGAAAAAAAATATTTGGGCATTTTAAAAGTGGGAAAATGAGAAGGGGGTACCCTTACCATTTTTCGGAAAAAATGGTATTTTTACAATAAAATTTTTTAGAATTTTTTCGTTAATGAAATCGGTTGGTAAATATGCCACTTGAAAACAATGGCGGAGGTTTTAATTCGATATCTCGAAATTTTTTGAAAAAAAGTGCCGTTTCGCAAAATTTAACACAGGATTCCCTATGCTGAAAATGGTCAATTTTTAAAATTTCGAAAAAATTACAAGTTGCGTGTGTTTTGAGCCGGAAATGGGCCACTTGAAGCCAATGGAGGTGGTAAAAAACCGATATCTCGAAAAAAAATATTTGGTCATTTTAAAAGTGGGAAAATGAGAAGGGGGTACCCTTACAATTTTTCGGAAAAAATGGTATTTTTACAAAAAAATTTTTTAGAATTTTTTCGTTAATGAAATCGGTTGGTAAATATGCCACTTGAAGACAATGGCGGAGGTTTTAATTCGATATCTCGAAATTTTTTGAAAAAAAGTGCCGTTTCGCATAATTTAACACAGGATTCCCTATGCTGAAAATGGTCAATTTTTAAAATTTCGAAAAAAATACAAGTTGCGTGTGTTTGAGCCGGAAATGGGCCACTTGAAGCCAATGGAGGTGGTAAAAAACCGATATCTCGAAAAAAAAAATTTTGGTCATTTTAAAAGTGGGAAAATGAGAAGGGGGTACCCTTACCATTTTTCGGAAAAAATGGTATTTTTACAAAAAAATTTTTTAGAATTTTTTCGTTAATGAAATCGGTTGGTAAATATGCCACTTGAAAACAATGGCGGAGGTTTTAATTCGATATCTCGAAATTTTTTGAAAAAAAGTGCCGTTTCGCAAAATTTAATACAGGATTCCCTATGCTGAAAATGGTCAATTTTTAAAATTTCGAAAAAAATACAAGTTGCATGTGTTTTGAGCCGGAAATGGGCCACTTGAAGCCAATGGAGATGGTAAAAAACCGATATCTCGAAAAAAAATATTTGTTCATTTTAAAAGTGGGAAAATGAGAAGGGGGTACCCGTACCATTTTTCGGAAAAAATGGTATTTTTACAAAAAAATTTTTTAGAATTTTTTCGTTAATGAAATCGGTTGGTAAATATGCCACTTGAAGACAATGGCGGAGGTTTTAATTCGATATCTCGAAATTTTTTGAAAAAAAGTGCCGTTTCGCAAAATTTAACACAGGATTCCCTATGCTGAAAATGGTCAATTTTTAAAATTTCGAAAAAATTACAAGTTGCGTGTGTTTTGAGCCGGAAATGGGCCACTTGAAGCCAATGGAGGTGGTAAAAAATCGATATCTCGAAAAAAAATATTTGTTCATTTTAAAAGTGGGAAAATGAGAAGGGGGTACCCGTACCATTTTTCGGAAAAAATGGTATTTTTACAAAAAAATTTTTTAGAATTTTTTCGTTAATGAAATCGGTTGGTAAATATGCCACTTGAAGACAATGGCGGAGGTTTTAATTCGATATCTCGAAATTTTTTGAAAAAAAGTGCAGTTTCGCAAAATTTAACACAGGATTCCCTATGCTGAAAATGGTCAATTTTTAAAATTTCGAAAAAAATACAAGTTGCGTGTGTTTTGAGCCGGAAATGGGCCACTTGAAGCCAATGGAGGTGGTAAAAAATCGATATCTCGAAAAAAAATATTTGGTCATTTTAAAAGTGGGAAAATGAGAAGGGGGTACCCTTACCATTTTTCGGAAAAAATGGTATTTTTACAAAAAAATTTTTTAGAATTTTTTCGTTAATGAAATCGGTTGGTAAATATGCCACTTGAAAACAATGGCGGAGGTTTTAATTCGATATCTCGAAATTTTTTGAAAAAAAGTGCCGTTTCGCACAATTTAACACAGGATTCCCTATGCTGAAAATGGTCAATTTTTAAAATTTCGAAAAAAATACAAGTTGCATGTGTTTTGAGCCGGAAATGGGCCACTTGAAGCCAATGGAGGTGGTAAAAAATCGATATCTCGAAAAAAAATATTTGGTCATTTTAAAAGTGGGAAAATGAGAAGGGGGTACCCTTACCATTTTTCGGAAAAAATGGTATTTTTACAAAAAAATTTTTTATAATTTTTTCGTTAATGAAATCGGTTGGTAAATATGCCACTTGAAAACAATGGCGGAGGTTTTAATTCGATATCTCGAAATTTTTTGAAAAAAAGTGCCGTTTCGCAAAATTAAACACAGGATTCCCTATGCTGAAAATGGTCAATTTTTAAAATTTCGAAAAAAATACAAGTTGCGTGTGTTTTGAGCCGGAAATGGGCCACTTGAAGCCAATGGAGGTGGTAAAAAACCGATATCTCGAAAAAAAATATTTGGTCATTTTAAAAGTGGGAAAATGAGAAGGGGGTACCCTTACAATTTTTCGGAAAAAATGGTATTTTTACAAAAAAATTTTTTAGAATTTTTTCGTTAATGAAATCGGTTGGTAAATATGCCACTTGAAGACAATGGCGGAGGTTTTAATTCGATATCTCGAAATTTTTTGAAAAAAAGTGCCGTTTCGCATAATTTAACACAGGATTCCCTATGCTGAAAATGGTCAATTTTTAAAATTTCGAAAAAAATACAAGTTGCGTGTGTTTGAGCCGGAAATGGGCCACTTGAAGCCAATGGAGGTGGTAAAAAACCGATATCTCGAAAAAAAAAATTTTGGTCATTTTAAAAGTGGGAAAATGAGAAGGGGGTACCCTTACCATTTTTCGGAAAAAATGGTATTTTTACAAAAAAATTTTTTAGAATTTTTTCGTTAATGAAATCGGTTGGTAAATATGCCACTTGAAAACAATGGCGGAGGTTTTAATTCGATATCTCGAAATTTTTTGAAAAAAAGTGCCGTTTCGCAAAATTTAATACAGGATTCCCTATGCTGAAAATGGTCAATTTTTAAAATTTCGAAAAAAATACAAGTTGCATGTGTTTTGAGCCGGAAATGGGCCACTTGAAGCCAATGGAGATGGTAAAAAACCGATATCTCGAAAAAAAATATTTGTTCATTTTAAAAGTGGGAAAATGAGAAGGGGGTACCCGTACCATTTTTCGGAAAAAATGGTATTTTTACAAAAAAATTTTTTAGAATTTTTTCGTTAATGAAATCGGTTGGTAAATATGCCACTTGAAGACAATGGCGGAGGTTTTAATTCGATATCTCGAAATTTTTTGAAAAAAAGTGCCGTTTCGCAAAATTTAACACAGGATTCCCTATGCTGAAAATGGTCAATTTTTAAAATTTCGAAAAAATTACAAGTTGCGTGTGTTTTGAGCCGGAAATGGGCCACTTGAAGCCAATGGAGGTGGTAAAAAATCGATATCTCGAAAAAAAATATTTGTTCATTTTAAAAGTGGGAAAATGAGAAGGGGGTACCCGTACCATTTTTCGGAAAAAATGGTATTTTTACAAAAAAATTTTTTAGAATTTTTTCGTTAATGAAATCGGTTGGTAAATATGCCACTTGAAGACAATGGCGGAGGTTTTAATTCGATATCTCGAAATTTTTTGAAAAAAAGTGCAGTTTCGCAAAATTTAACACAGGATTCCCTATGCTGAAAATGGTCAATTTTTAAAATTTCGAAAAAAATACAAGTTGCGTGTGTTTTGAGCCGGAAATGGGCCACTTGAAGCCAATGGAGGTGGTAAAAAACCGATATCTCGAAAAAAAATATTTGGTCATTTTAAAAGTGGGAAAATGAGAAGGGGGTACCCTTAACATTTTTCGGAAAAAATGGTATTTTTACAAAAAAATTTTTTAGAATTTTTTCGTTAATGAAATCGGTTGGTAAATATGCCACTTGAAAACAATGGCGGAGGTTTTAATTCGATATCTCGAAATTTTTTGAAAAAAAGTGCCGTTTCGCAAAATTTAATACAGGATTCCCTATGCTGAAAATGGTCAATTTTTAAAATTTCGAAAAAAATACAAGTTGCATGTGTTTTGAGCCGGAAATGGGCCACTTGAAGCCAATGGAGATGGTAAGAAATCGATATCTCGAAAAAAAATATTTGGTCATTTTAAAAGTGGGAAAATGAGAAGGGGGTACCCGTACCATTTTTCGGAAAAAATGGTATTTTTACAAAAAAATTTTTTAGAATTTTTTCGTTAATGAAATCGGTTGGTAAATATGCCACTTGAAGACAATGGCGGAGGTTTTAATTCGATATCTCGAAATTTTTTGAAAAAAAGTGCAGTTTCGCAAAATTTAACACAGGATTCCCTATGCTGAAAATGGTCAATTTTTAAAATTTCGAAAAAAATACAAGTTGCGTGTGTTTTGAGCCGGAAATGGGCCACTTGAAGCCAATGGAGGTGGTAAAAAACCGATATCTCGAAAAAAAATATTTGGTCATTTTAAAAGTGGGAAAATGAGAAGGGGGTACCCGTACCATTTTTCGGAAAAAATGGTATTTTTACAAAAAAATTTTTTAGAATTTTTTCGTTAATGAAATCGGTTGGTAAATATGCCACTTGAAGACAATGGCGGAGGTTTTAATTCGATATCTCGAAATTTTTTGAAAAAAAGTGCCGTTTCGCAAAATTTAACACAGGATTCCCTATGCTGAAAATGGTCAATTTTTAAAATTTCGAAAAAATTACAAGTTGCGTGTGTTTTGAGCCGGAAATGGGCCACTTGAAGCCAATGGAGGTGGTAAAAAATCGATATCTCGAAAAAAAATATTTGTTCATTTTAAAAGTGGGAAAATGAGAAGGGGGTACCCGTACCATTTTTCGGAAAAAATGGTATTTTTACAAAAAAATTTTTTAGAATTTTTTCGTTAATGAAATCGGTTGGTAAATATGCCACTTGAAGACAATGGCGGAGGTTTTAATTCGATATCTCGAAATTTTTTGAAAAAAAGTGCAGTTTCGCAAAATTTAACACAGGATTCCCTATGCTGAAAATGGTCAATTTTTAAAATTTCGAAAAAAATACAAGTTGCGTGTGTTTTGAGCCGGAAATGGGCCACTTGAAGCCAATGGAGGTGGTAAAAAACCGATATCTCGAAAAAAAATATTTGGTCATTTTAAAAGTGGGAAAATGAGAAGGGGGTACCCTTACCATTTTTCGGAAAAAATGGTATTTTTACAAAAAAATTTTTTAGAATTTTTTCGTTAATGAAATCGGTTGGTAAATATGCCACTTGAAAACAATGGCGGAGGTTTTAATTCGATATCTCGAAATTTTTTGAAAAAAAGTGCCGTTTCGCAAAATTTAATACAGGATTCCCTATGCTGAAAATGGTCAATTTTTAAAATTTCGAAAAAAATACAAGTTGCATGTGTTTTGAGCCGGAAATGGGCCACTTGAAGCCAATGGAGATGGTAAAAAACCGATATCTCGAAAAAAAATATTTGGTCATTTTAAAAGTGGGAAAATGAGAAGGGGGTACCCTTACAATTTTTCGGAAAAAATGGTATTTTTACAAAAAAATTTTTTAGAATTTTTTCGTTAATGAAATCGGTTGGTAAATATGCCACTTGAAGACAATGGCGGAGGTTTTAATTCGATATCTCGAAATTTTTTGAAAAAAAGTGCCGTTTCGCATAATTTAACACAGGATTCCCTATGCTGAAAATGGTCAATTTTTAAAATTTCGAAAAAAATACAAGTTGCGTGTGTTTGAGCCGGAAATGGGCCACTTGAAGCCAATGGAGGTGGTAAAAAACCGATATCTCGAAAAAAAAAATTTTGGTCATTTTAAAAGTGGGAAAATGAGAAGGGGGTACCCTTACCATTTTTCGGAAAAAATGGTATTTTTACAAAAAAATTTTTTAGAATTTTTTCGTTAATGAAATCGGTTGGTAAATATGCCACTTGAAGACAATGGCGGAGGTTTTAATTCGATATCTCGAAATTTTTTGAAAAAAAGTGCAGTTTCGCAAAATTTAATTTAAAATTTCGAAAAAAATACAAGTTGCGTGTGTTTTGAGCCGGAAATGGGCCACTTGAAGCCAATGGAGGTGGTAAAAAATCGATATCTCGAAAAAAAATATTTGGTCATTTTAAAAGTGGGAAAATGAGAAGGTTGTAAAAGGGGGGGGAAGGGGGTATGAGGGGGGGGGGATGGGAAAATGAGGGGGGGAGGGGGGGGGGCCTTACAATTTTTCGGAAAAAATGGTATTTTTACAAAAAAATTTTTTATAATTTTTTCGTTAATGAAATCGGTTGGTAAATATGCCACTTGAAGACAATGGCGGAGGTTTTAATTCGATATCTCGAAATTTTTTGAAAAAAAGTGCCGTTTCGCATAATTTAACACAGGATTCCCTATGCTGAAAATGGTCAATTTTTAAAATTTCGAAAAAAATACAAGTTGCGTGTGTTTGAGCCGGAAATGGGCCACTTGAAGCCAATGGAGGTGGTAAAAAACCGATATCTCGAAAAAAAAAATTTTGGTCATTTTAAAAGTGGGAAAATGAGAAGGGGGTACCCTTACCATTTTTCGGAAAAAATGGTATTTTTACAAAAAAATTTTTTAGAATTTTTTCGTTAATGAAATCGGTTGGTAAATATGCCACTTGAAAACAATGGCGGAGGTTTTAATTCGATATCTCGAAATTTTTTGAAAAAAAGTGCCGTTTCGCAAAATTTAATACAGGATTCCCTATGCTGAAAATGGTCAATTTTTAAAATTTCGAAAAAAATACAAGTTGCGTGTGTTTTGAGCCGGAAATGGGCCACTTGAAGCCAATGGAGATGGTAAAAAACCGATATCTCGAAAAAAAATATTTGTTCATTTTAAAAGTGGGAAAATGAGAAGGGGGTACCCGTACCATTTTTCGGAAAAAATGGTATTTTTACAAAAAAATTTTTTAGAATTTTTTCGTTAATGAAATCGGTTGGTAAATATGCCACTTGAAGACAATGGCGGAGGTTTTAATTCGATATCTCGAAATTTTTTGAAAAAAAGTGCCGTTTCGCAAAATTTAACACAGGATTCCCTATGCTGAAAATGGTCAATTTTTAAAATTTCGAAAAAATTACAAGTTGCGTGTGTTTTGAGCCGGAAATGGGCCACTTGAAGCCAATGGAGGTGGTAAAAAATCGATATCTCGAAAAAAAATATTTGTTCATTTTAAAAGTGGGAAAATGAGAAGGGGGTACCCGTACCATTTTTCGGAAAAAATGGTATTTTTACAAAAAAATTTTTTAGAATTTTTTCGTTAATGAAATCGGTTGGTAAATATGCCACTTGAAGACAATGGCGGAGGTTTTAATTCGATATCTCGAAATTTTTTGAAAAAAAGTGCAGTTTCGCAAAATTTAACACAGGATTCCCTATGCTGAAAATGGTCAATTTTTAAAATTTCGAAAAAAATACAAGTTGCGTGTGTTTTGAGCCGGAAATGGGCCACTTGAAGCCAATGGAGGTGGTAAAAAACCGATATCTCGAAAAAAAATATTTGGTCATTTTAAAAGTGGGAAAATGAGAAGGGGGTACCCTTACCATTTTTCGGAAAAAATGGTATTTTTACAAAAAAATTTTTTAGAATTTTTTCGTTAATGAAATCGGTTGGTAAATATGCCACTTGAAAACAATGGCGGAGGTTTTAATTCGATATCTCGAAATTTTTTGAAAAAAAGTGCCGTTTCGCAAAATTTAATACAGGATTCCCTATGCTGAAAATGGTCAATTTTTAAAATTTCGAAAAAAATACAAGTTGCATGTGTTTTGAGCCGGAAATGGGCCACTTGAAGCCAATGGAGATGGTAAGAAATCGATATCTCGAAAAAAAATATTTGGTCATTTTAAAAGTGGGAAAATGAGAAGGGGGTACCCGTACCATTTTTCGGAAAAAATGGTATTTTTACAAAAAAATTTTTTAGAATTTTTTCGTTAATGAAATCGGTTGGTAAATATGCCACTTGAAGACAATGGCGGAGGTTTTAATTCGATATCTCGAAATTTTTTGAAAAAAAGTGCAGTTTCGCAAAATTTAACACAGGATTCCCTATGCTGAAAATGGTCAATTTTTAAAATTTCGAAAAAAATACAAGTTGCGTGTGTTTTGAGCCGGAAATGGGCCACTTGAAGCCAATGGAGGTGGTAAAAAACCGATATCTCGAAAAAAAATATTTGGTCATTTTAAAAGTGGGAAAATGAGAAGGGGGTACCCGTACCATTTTTCGGAAAAAATGGTATTTTTACAAAAAAATTTTTTAGAATTTTTTCGTTAATGAAATCGGTTGGTAAATATGCCACTTGAAGACAATGGCGGAGGTTTTAATTCGATATCTCGAAATTTTTTGAAAAAAAGTGCCGTTTCGCAAAATTTAAGACAGGATTCCCTATGCTGAAAATGGTCATTTTTTAAAATTTCGAAAAAAATACAAGTTGCATGTGTTTTGAGCCGGAAATGGGCCACTTGAAGCCAATGGAGATGGTAAGAAATCGATATCTCGAAAAAAAATAGTTGGTCATTTTAAAAGTGGAAAAATGAGAAGGGGGTACCCTTACCATTTTTCGGAAAAAATGGTATTTTTACAAAAAAATTTTTTAGAATTTTTTCGTTAATGAAATCGGTTGGTAAATATGCCACTTGAAGACAATGGCGGAGGTTTTAATTCGATATCTCGAAATTTTTTGAAAAAAAGTGCCGTTTCGCATAATTTAACACAGGATTCCCTATGCTGAAAATGGTCAATTTTTAAAATTTCGAAAAAAATACAAGTTGCGTGTGTTTGAGCCGGAAATGGGCCACTTGAAGCCAATGGAGGTGGTAAAAAACCGATATCTCGAAAAAAAAAATTTTGGTCATTTTAAAAGTGGGAAAATGAGAAGGGGGTACCCTTACCATTTTTCGACAAAAATGGTATTTTTACAAAAAAATTTTTATAATTTTTTCGTTAATGAAATCGGTTGGTAAATATGCCACTTGAAGACAATGGCGGAGGTTTTAATTCAATATCTCGAAATTTTTTGAAAAAAAGTGCCGTTTCGCAAAATTTAACACAGGATTCCCTATGCTAAAAATGGTCAATTTTTAAAATTTCGAAAAAAATACAAGTTGCGTGTGTTTTGAGCCGGAAATGGGCCACTTGAAGCCAATGGAGGTGGTAAAAAATCGATATCTCGAAAAAAAATATTTGGTCATTTTAAAAGTGGGAAAATGAGAAGGGGGTAAAAGGGGGGGGGGGGGGGGAAGGGGGTATGAGGGGGGGGGGGGGAAATGAGGGGGGGGAGGGGGGGCCTTACCATTTTTCGGAAAAAATGGTATTTTTACAAAAAAATTTTTTAGAATTTTTTCGTTAATGAAATCGGTTGGTAAATATGCCACTTGAAAACAATGGCGGAGGTTTTAATTCGATATCTCGAAATTTTTTGAAAAAAAGTGCCGTTTCGCAAAATTTAATACAGGATTCCCTATGCTGAAAATGGTCAATTTTTAAAATTTCGAAAAAAATACAAGTTGCATGTGTTTTGAGCCGGAAATGGGCCACTTGAAGCCAATGGAGGTGGTAAAAAATCGATATCTCGAAAAAAAATATTTGGTCATTTTAAAAGTGGAAAAATGAGAAGGGGGTACCCTTACCATTTTTCGGCAAAAATGGTATTTTTAAAAAAAAATTTTTTAGAATTGTTTCGTTAATGAAATCGGTTGGTAAATATGCCACTTGAAAACAATGGCGGAGGTTTTAATTCGATATCTCGAAATTTTTTGAAAAAAAGTGCCGTTTCGCACAATTTAACACAGGATTCCCTATGCTGAAAATGGTCAATTTTTAAAATTTCGAAAAAAATACAAGTTGCATGTGTTTTGAGCCGGAAATGGGCCACTTGAAGCCAATGGAGATGGTAAGAAATCGATATCTCGAAAAAAAATATTTGGTCATTTTAAAAGTGGAAAAATGAGAAGGGGGTACCCTTACCGGGTGTTTTGAGCCGGAAATGGGCCACTTGAAGCCAATGGAGGTGGTAAAAAATCGATATCTCGAAAAAAAATATTTGGTCATTTTAAAAGTGGGAAAATGAGAAGGGGGTACCCTTACCATTTTTCGGAAAAAATGGTATTTTTACAAAAAAATTTTTTAGAATTTTTTCGTTAATGAAATCGGTTGGTAAATATGCCACTTGAAAACAATGGCGGAGGTTTTAATTCGATATCTCGAAATTTTTTGAAAAAAAGTGCCGTTTCGCAAAATTTAACACAGGATTCCCTATGCTGAAAATGGTGAATTTTTAAAATTTCGAAAAAAATACAAGTTGCATGTGTTTTGAGCCGGAAATGGGCCACTTGAAGCCAATGCAGATGGTAAGAAATCGATATCTCGAAAAAAAATATTTGGTCATTTTAAAAGTGGGAAAATGAGAAGGGGGTACCCTTACCATTTTTCGGAAAAAATGGTATTTTTACAAAAAAATTTTTTAGAATTTTTTCGTTAATGAAATCGGTTGGTAAATATGCCACTTGAAGACAATGGCGGAGGTTTTAATTCGATATCTCGAAATTTTTTGAAAAAAAGTGCAGTTTCGCAAAATTTAATTTAAAATTTCGAAAAAAATACAAGTTGCGTGTGTTTTGAGCCGGAAATGGGCCACTTGAAGCCAATGGAGGTGGTAAAAAATCGATATCTCGAAAAAAAATATTTGGTCATTTTAAAAGTGGGAAAATGAGAAGGTTGTAAAAGGGGGGGGAAGGGGGTATGAGGGGGGGGGGATGGGAAAATGAGGGGGGGAGGGGGGGGGGCCTTACAATTTTTCGGAAAAAATGGTATTTTTACAAAAAAATTTTTTATAATTTTTTCGTTAATGAAATCGGTTGGTAAATATGCCACTTGAAAACAATGGCGGAGGTTTTAATTCGATATCTCGAAATTTTTTGAAAAAAAGTGCCGTTTCGCAAAATTTAACACAGGATTCCCTATGCTGAAAATGGTCAATTTTTAAAATTTCGAAAAAAATACAAGTTGCATGTGTTTTGAGCCGGAAATGGGCCACTTGAAGCCAATGGAGATGGTAAGAAATCGATATCTCGAAAAAAAATATTTGGTCATTTTAAAAGTGGAAAAATGAGAAGGGGGTACCCTTAACATTTTTCGGAAAAAATGGTATTTTTACAAAAAAATTTTTTAGAATTTTTTCGTTAATGAAATCGGTTGGTAAATATGCCACTTGAAGACAATGGCGGAGGTTTTAATTCGATATCTCGAAATTTTTTGAAAAAAAGTGCCGTTTCGCAAAATTTAACACAGGATTCCCTATGCTGAAAATGGTCAATTTTTAAAATTTCGAAAAAAATACAAGTTGCGTGTGTTTTGAGCCGGAAATGGGCCACTTGAAGCCAATGGAGGTGGTAAAAAATCGATATCTCGAAAAAAAATATTTGGTCATTTTAAAAGTGGGAAAATGAGAAGGGGGTACCTTACCATTTTTCGGAAAAAATGGTATTTTTACAAAAAAATTTTTTAGAATTTTTTCGTTAATGAAATCGGTTGGTAAATATGCCACTTGAAGACAATGGCGGAGGTTTTAATTCGATATCTCGAAATTTTTTGAAAAAAGTGCAGTTTCGCAAAATTTAACACAGGATTCCCTATGCTGAAAATGGTCAATTTTTAAAATTTCGAAAAAAATACAAGTTGCGTGTGTTTTGAGCCGGAAATGGGCCACTTGAAGCCAATGGAGGTGGTAAAAAACCGATATCTCGAAAAAAAATATTTGGTCATTTTAAAAGTGGGAAAATGAGAAGGGGGTACCCTTACCATTTTTCGGAAAAAATGGTATTTTTACAAAAAAATTTTTTAGAATTTTTTCGTTAATGAAATCGGTTGGTAAATATGCCACTTGAAAACAATGGCGGAGGTTTTAATTCGATATCTCGAAATTTTTTGAAAAAAAGTGCCGTTTCGCAAAATTTAATACAGGATTCCCTATGCTGAAAATGGTCAATTTTTAAAATTTCGAAAAAAATACAAGTTGCATGTGTTTTGAGCCGGAAATGGGCCACTTGAAGCCAATGGAGATGGTAAGAAATCGATATCTCGAAAAAAAATATTTGGTCATTTTAAAAGTGGGAAAATGAGAAGGGGGTACCCGTACCATTTTTCGGAAAAAATGGTATTTTTACAAAAAAATTTTTTAGAATTTTTTCGTTAATGAAATCGGTTGGTAAATATGCCACTTGAAGACAATGGCGGAGGTTTTAATTCGATATCTCGAAATTTTTTGAAAAAAAGTGCAGTTTCGCAAAATTTAACACAGGATTCCCTATGCTGAAAATGGTCAATTTTTAAAATTTCGAAAAAAATACAAGTTGCGTGTGTTTTGAGCCGGAAATGGGCCACTTGAAGCCAATGGAGGTGGTAAAAAACCGATATCTCGAAAAAAAATATTTGGTCATTTTAAAAGTGGGAAAATGAGAAGGGGGTACCCTTACAATTTTTCGGAAAAAATGGTATTTTTACAAAAAAATTTTTTAGAATTTTTTCGTTAATGAAATCGGTTGGTAAATATGCCACTTGAAGACAATGGCGGAGGTTTTAATTCGATATCTCGAAATTTTTTGAAAAAAAGTGCCGTTTCGCATAATTTAACACAGGATTCCCTATGCTGAAAATGGTCAATTTTTAAAATTTCGAAAAAAATACAAGTTGCGTGTGTTTGAGCCGGAAATGGGCCACTTGAAGCCAATGGAGGTGGTAAAAAACCGATATCTCGAAAAAAAAAATTTTGGTCATTTTAAAAGTGGGAAAATGAGAAGGGGGTACCCTTACCATTTTTCGGAAAAAATGGTATTTTTACAAAAAAATTTTTTAGAATTTTTTCGTTAATGAAATCGGTTGGTAAATATGCCACTTGAAAACAATGGCGGAGGTTTTAATTCGATATCTCGAAATTTTTTGAAAAAAAGTGCCGTTTCGCAAAATTTAATACAGGATTCCCTATGCTGAAAATGGTCAATTTTTAAAATTTCGAAAAAAATACAAGTTGCATGTGTTTTGAGCCGGAAATGGGCCACTTGAAGCCAATGGAGATGGTAAAAAACCGATATCTCGAAAAAAAATATTTGTTCATTTTAAAAGTGGGAAAATGAGAAGGGGGTACCCGTACCATTTTTCGGAAAAAATGGTATTTTTACAAAAAAATTTTTTAGAATTTTTTCGTTAATGAAATCGGTTGGTAAATATGCCACTTGAAGACAATGGCGGAGGTTTTAATTCGATATCTCGAAATTTTTTGAAAAAAAGTGCCGTTTCGCAAAATTTAACACAGGATTCCCTATGCTGAAAATGGTCAATTTTTAAAATTTCGAAAAAATTACAAGTTGCGTGTGTTTTGAGCCGGAAATGGGCCACTTGAAGCCAATGGAGGTGGTAAAAAATCGATATCTCGAAAAAAAATATTTGTTCATTTTAAAAGTGGGAAAATGAGAAGGGGGTACCCGTACCATTTTTCGGAAAAAATGGTATTTTTACAAAAAAATTTTTTAGAATTTTTTCGTTAATGAAATCGGTTGGTAAATATGCCACTTGAAGACAATGGCGGAGGTTTTAATTCGATATCTCGAAATTTTTTGAAAAAAAGTGCAGTTTCGCAAAATTTAACACAGGATTCCCTATGCTGAAAATGGTCAATTTTTAAAATTTCGAAAAAAATACAAGTTGCGTGTGTTTTGAGCCGGAAATGGGCCACTTGAAGCCAATGGAGGTGGTAAAAAACCGATATCTCGAAAAAAAATATTTGGTCATTTTAAAAGTGGGAAAATGAGAAGGGGGTACCCTTACCATTTTTCGGAAAAAATGGTATTTTTACAAAAAAATTTTTTAGAATTTTTTCGTTAATGAAATCGGTTGGTAAATATGCCACTTGAAAACAATGGCGGAGGTTTTAATTCGATATCTCGAAATTTTTTGAAAAAAAGTGCCGTTTCGCAAAATTTAATACAGGATTCCCTATGCTGAAAAAGGTCAATTTTTAAAATTTCGAAAAAAATACAAGTTGCATGTGTTTTGAGCCGGAAATGGGCCACTTGAAGCCAATGGAGATGGTAAGAAATCGATATCTCGAAAAAAAATATTTGGTCATTTTAAAAGTGGGAAAATGAGAAGGGGGTACCCGTACCATTTTTCGGAAAAAAAGGTATTTTTACAAAAAAATTTTTTAGAATTTTTTCGTTAATGAAATCGGTTGGTAAATATGCCACTTGAAGACAATGGCGGAGGTTTTAATTCGATATCTCGAAATTTTTTGAAAAAAAGTGCAGTTTCGCAAAATTTAACACAGGATTCCCTATGCTGAAAATGGTCAATTTTTAAAATTTCGAAAAAAATACAAGTTGCGTGTGTTTTGAGCCGGAAATGGGCCACTTGAAGCCAATGGAGGTGGTAAAAAACCGATATCTCGAAAAAAAATATTTGGTCATTTTAAAAGTGGGAAAATGAGAAGGGGGTACCCGTACCATTTTTCGGAAAAAATGGTATTTTTACAAAAAAATTGTTTAGAATTTTTTCGTTAATGAAATCGGTTGGTAAATATGCCACTTGAAGACAATGGCGGAGGTTTTAATTCGATATCTCGAAATTTTTTGAAAAAAAGTGCCGTTTCGCAAAATTTAACACAGGATTCCCTATGCTGAAAATGGTCAATTTTTAAAATTTCGAAAAAATTACAAGTTGCGTGTGTTTTGAGCCGGAAATGGGCCACTTGAAGCCAATGGAGGTGGTAAAAAATCGATATCTCGAAAAAAAATATTTGTTCATTTTAAAAGTGGGAAAATGAGAAGGGGGTACCCGTACCATTTTTCGGAAAAAATGGTATTTTTACAAAAAAATTTTTTAGAATTTTTTCGTTAATGAAATCGGTTGGTAAATATGCCACTTGAAGACAATGGCGGAGGTTTTAATTCGATATCTCGAAATTTTTTGAAAAAAAGTGCAGTTTCGCAAAATTTAACACAGGATTCCCTATGCTGAAAATGGTCAATTTTTAAAATTTCGAAAAAAATACAAGTTGCGTGTGTTTTGAGCCGGAAATGGGCCACTTGAAGCCAATGGAGGTGGTAAAAAACCGATATCTCGAAAAAAAATATTTGGTCATTTTAAAAGTGGGAAAATGAGAAGGGGGTACCCTTACCATTTTTCGGAAAAAATGGTATTTTTACAAAAAAATTTTTTAGAATTTTTTCGTTAATGAAATCGGTTGGTAAATATGCCACTTGAAAACAATGGCGGAGGTTTTAATTCGATATCTCGAAATTTTTTGAAAAAAAGTGCCGTTTCGCAAAATTTAACACAGGATTCCCTATGCTGAAAATGGTCAATTTTTAAAATTTCGAAAAAAATACAAGTTGCGTGTGTTTTGAGCCGGAAATGGGCCACTTGAAGCCAATGGAGGTGGTAAAAAACCGATATCTCGAAAAAAAATATTTGGTCATTTTAAAAGTGGGAAAATGAGAAGGGGGTACCCGTACCATTTTTCGGAAAAAATGGTATTTTTACAAAAAAATTTTTTAGAATTTTTTCGTTAATGAAATCGGTTGGTAAATATGCCACTTGAAGACAATGGCGGAGGTTTTAATTCGATATCTCGAAATTTTTTGAAAAAAAGTGCAGTTTCGCAAAATTTAACACAGGATTCCCTATGCTGAAAATGGTCAATTTTTAAAATTTCGAAAAAAATACAAGTTGCGTGTGTTTTGAGCCGGAAATGGGCCACTTGAAGCCAATGGAGGTGGTAAAAAACCGATATCTCGAAAAAAAATATTTGGTCATTTTAAAAGTGGGAAAATGAGAAGGGGGTACCCTTACCATTTTTCGGAAAAAATGGTATTTTTACAAAAAAATTTTTTAGAATTTTTTCGTTAATGAAATCGGTTGGTAAATATGCCACTTGAAGACAATGGCGGAGGTTTTAATTCGATATCTCGAAATTTTTTGAAAAAAAGTGCAGTTTCGCAAAATTTAACACAGGATTCCCTATGCTGAAAATGGTCAATTTTTAAAATTTCGAAAAAAATACAAGTTGCATGTGTTTTGAGCCGGAAATGGGCCACTTGAAGCCAATGGAGATGGTAAGAAATCGATATCTCGAAAAAAAATATTTGGTCATTTTAAAAGTGGGAAAATGAGAAGGGGGTACCCGTACCATTTTTCGGAAAAAATGGTATTTTTACAAAAAAATTTTTTAGAATTTTTTCGTTAATGAAATCGGTTGGTAAATATGCCACTTGAAGACAATGGCGGAGGTTTTAATTCGATATCTCGAAATTTTTTGAAAAAAAGTGCAGTTTCGCAAAATTTAACACAGGATTCCCTATGCTGAAAATGGTCAATTTTTAAAATTTCGAAAAAAATACAAGTTGCGTGTGTTTTGAGCCGGAAATGGGCCACTTGAAGCCAATGGAGGTGGTAAAAAACCGATATCTCGAAAAAAAATATTTGGTCATTTTAAAAGTGGGAAAATGAGAAGGGGGTACCCGTACCATTTTTCGGAAAAAATGGTATTTTTACAAAAAAATTTTTTAGAATTTTTTCGTTAATGAAATCGGTTGGTAAATATGCCACTTGAAGACAATGGCGGAGGTTTTAATTCGATATCTCGAAATTTTTTGAAAAAAAGTGCAGTTTCGCAAAATTTAACACAGGATTCCCTATGCTGAAAATGGTCAATTTTTAAAATTTCGAAAAAAATACAAGTTGCGTGTGTTTTGAGCCGGAAATGGGCCACTTGAAGCCAATGGAGGTGGTAAAAAACCGATATCTCGAAAAAAAATATTTGGTCATTTTAAAAGTGGGAAAATGAGAAGGGGGTACCCTTACCATTTTTCGGAAAAAATTGTATTTTTACAAAAAAATTTTTTAGAATTTTTTCGTTAATGAAATCGGTTGGTAAATATGCCACTTGAAGACAATGGCGGAGGTTTTAATTCGATATCTCGAAATTTTTTGAAAAAAAGTGCCGTTTCGCATAATTTAACACAGGATTCCCTATGCTGAAAATGGTCAATTTTTAAAATTTCGAAAAAAATACAAGTTGCGTGTGTTTGAGCCGGAAATGGGCCACTTGAAGCCAATGGAGGTGGTAAAAAACCGATATCTCGAAAAAAAAAATTTTGGTCATTTTAAAAGTGGGAAAATGAGAAGGGGGTACCCTTACCATTTTTCGGAAAAAATGGTATTTTTACAAAAAAATTTTTTAGAATTTTTTCGTTAATGAAATCGGTTGGTAAATATGCCACTTGAAGACAATGGCGGAGGTTTTAATTCGATATCTCGAAATTTTTTGAAAAAAAGTGCAGTTTCGCAAAATTTAACACAGGATTCCCTATGCTGAAAATGGTCAATTTTTAAAATTTCGAAAAAAATACAAGTTGCGTTTGTTTTGAGCCGGAAATGGGCCACTTGAAGCCAATGGAGGTGGTAAAAAATCGATATCTCGAAAAAAAATATTTGGTCATTTTGAAAGTGGGAAAATGAAAAGGGGGTAAAAGGGGGGGGGGAAGGGGGTATGAGGGGGGGGGGGAAATGAGGGGGGGGAGGGGGGGGCCTTACCATTTTTCGGAAAAAATGGTATTTTTACAAAAAAATTTTTTAGAATTTTTTCGTTAATGAAATCGGTTGGTAAATATGCCACTTGAAAACAATGGCGGAGGTTTTAATTCGATATCTCGAAATTTTTTGAAAAAAAGTGCCGTTTCGCAAAATTTAATACAGGATTCCCTATGCTGAAAATGGTCAATTTTTAAAATTTCGAAAAAAATACAAGTTGCATGTGTTTTGAGCCGGAAATGGGCCACTTGAAGCCAATGGAGGTGGTAAAAAATCGATATCTCGAAAAAAAATATTTGGTCATTTTAAAAGTGGAAAAATGAGAAGGGGGTACCCTTACCATTTTTCGGCAAAAATGGTATTTTTAAAAAAAAATTTTTTAGAATTGTTTCGTTAATGAAATCGGTTGGTAAATATGCCACTTGAAAACAATGGCGGAGGTTTTAATTCGATATCTCGAAATTTTTTGAAAAAAAGTGCCGTTTCGCACAATTTAACACAGGATTCCCTATGCTGAAAATGGTCAATTTTTAAAATTTCGAAAAAAATACAAGTTGCATGTGTTTTGAGCCGGAAATGGGCCACTTGAAGCCAATGGAGATGGTAAGAAATCGATATCTCGAAAAAAAATATTTGGTCATTTTAAAAGTGGAAAAATGAGAAGGGGGTACCCTTACCGGGTGTTTTGAGCCGGAAATGGGCCACTTGAAGCCAATGGAGGTGGTAAAAAATCGATATCTCGAAAAAAAATATTTGGTCATTTTAAAAGTGGGAAAATGAGAAGGGGGTACCCTTACCATTTTTCGGAAAAAATGGTATTTTTACAAAAAAATTTTTTAGAATTTTTTCGTTAATGAAATCGGTTGGTAAATATGCCACTTGAAAACAATGGCGGAGGTTTTAATTCGATATCTCGAAATTTTTTGAAAAAAAGTGCCGTTTCGCAAAATTTAACACAGGATTCCCTATGCTAAAAATGGTCAATTTTTAAAATTTCGAAAAAAATACAAGTTGCGTGTGTTTTAAGCCGGAAATGGGCCACTTGAAGCCAATGGAGGTGGTAAAAAATCGATATCTCGAAAAAAAATATTTGGTCATTTTAAAAGTGGGAAAATGAGAAGGGGGTACCCTTACCTTTTTTCGACAAAAATGGTATTTTTACAAAAAAATTTTTTAGAATTTTTTCGTTAATGAAATCGGTTGGTAAATATGCCACTTGAAGACAATGGCGGAGGTTTTAATTCGATATCTCGAAATTTTTTGAAAAAAAGTGCAGTTTCGCAAAATTTAACACAGGATTCCCTATGCTGAAAATGGTCAATTTTTAAAATTTCGAAAAAAATACAAGTTGCGTTTGTTTTGAGCCGGAAATGGGCCACTTGAAGCCAATGGAGGTGGTAAAAAATCGATATCTCGAAAAAAAATATTTGGTCATTTTGAAAGTGGGAAAATGAAAAGGGGGTACCCTTACCATTTTTCGACAAAAATGGTATTTTTACAAAAAAATTTTTATAATTTTTTCGTTAATGAAATCGGTTGGTAAATATGCCACTTGAAGACAATGGCGGAGGTTTTAATTCAATATCTCGAAATTTTTTGAAAAAAAGTGCCGTTTCGCAAAATTTAACACAGGATTCCCTATGCTAAAAATGGTCAATTTTTAAAATTTCGAAAAAAATACAAGTTGCGTGTGTTTTGAGCCGGAAATGGGCCACTTGAAGCCAATGGAGGTGGTAAAAAATCGATATCTCGAAAAAAAATATTTGGTCATTTTAAAAGTGGGAAAATGAGAAGGGGGTAAAAGGGGGGGGGGAAGGGGGTATGAGGGGGGGGGGGAAATGAGGGGGGGGAGGGGGGGGCCTTACCATTTTTCGGAAAAAATGGTATTTTTACAAAAAAATTTTTTAGAATTTTTTCGTTAATGAAATCGGTTGGTAAATATGCCACTTGAAAACAATGGCGGAGGTTTTAATTCGATATCTCGAAATTTTTTGAAAAAAAGTGCCGTTTCGCAAAATTTAATACAGGATTCCCTATGCTGAAAATGGTCAATTTTTAAAATTTCGAAAAAAATACAAGTTGCATGTGTTTTGAGCCGGAAATGGGCCACTTGAAGCCAATGGAGGTGGTAAAAAATCGATATCTCGAAAAAAAATATTTGGTCATTTTAAAAGTGGAAAAATGAGAAGGGGGTACCCTTACCATTTTTCGGCAAAAATGGTATTTTTAAAAAAAAATTTTTTAGAATTGTTTCGTTAATGAAATCGGTTGGTAAATATGCCACTTGAAAACAATGGCGGAGGTTTTAATTCGATATCTCGAAATTTTTTGAAAAAAAGTGCCGTTTCGCACAATTTAACACAGGATTCCCTATGCTGAAAATGGTCAATTTTTAAAATTTCGAAAAAAATACAAGTTGCATGTGTTTTGAGCCGGAAATGGGCCACTTGAAGCCAATGGAGATGGTAAGAAATCGATATCTCGAAAAAAAATATTTGGTCATTTTAAAAGTGGAAAAATGAGAAGGGGGTACCCTTACCGGGTGTTTTGAGCCGGAAATGGGCCACTTGAAGCCAATGGAGGTGGTAAAAAATCGATATCTCGAAAAAAAATATTTGGTCATTTTAAAAGTGGGAAAATGAGAAGGGGGTACCCTTACCATTTTTCGGAAAAAATGGTATTTTTACAAAAAAAATTTTTAGAATTTTTTCGTTAATGAAATCGGTTGGTAAATATGCCACTTGAAAACAATGGCGGAGGTTTTAATTCGATATCTCGAAATTTTTTGAAAAAAAGTGCCGTTTCGCAAAATTTAACACAGAATTCCCTATGCTAAAAATGGTCAATTTTTAAAATTTCGAAAAAAATACAAGTTGCGTGTGTTTTAAGCCGGAAATGGGCCACTTGAAGCCAATGGAGGTGGTAAAAAATCGATATCTCGAAAAAAAATATTTGGTCATTTTAAAAGTGGGAAAATGAGAAGGGGGTACCCTTACCTTTTTTCGACAAAAATGGTATTTTTACAAAAAAATTTTTTAGAATTTTTTCGTTAATGAAATCGGTTGGTAAATATGCCACTTGAAGACAATGGCGGAGGTTTTAATTCGATATCTCGAAATTTTTTGAAAAAAATTGCCGTTTCGCAAAATTTAACACAGGATTCCCTATGCTGAAAATGGTCAATTTTTAAAATTTCGAAAAAAATACAAGTTGCGTTTGTTTTGAGCCGGAAATGGGCCACTTGAAGCCAATGGAGATGGTAAGAAATCGATATCTCGAAAAAAAATATTTGGTCATTTTAAAAGTGGGAAAATGAGAAGGGGGTACCCTTACCATTTTTCGGAAAAAATGGTATTTTTACAATAAAATTTTTTAGAATTTTTTCGTTAATGAAATCGGTTGGTAAATATGCCACTTGAAAACAATGGCGGAGGTTTTAATTCGATATCTCGAAATTTTTTGAAAAAAAGTGCCGTTTCGCAAAATTTAACACAGGATTCCCTATGCTGAAAATGGTCAATTTTTAAAATTTCGAAAAAATTACAAGTTGCGTGTGTTTTGAGCCGGAAATGGGCCACTTGAAGCCAATGGAGGTGGTAAAAAATCGATATCTCGAAAAAAAATATTTGGTCATTTTAAAAGTGGGAAAATGAGAAGGGGGTAAAAGGGGGGGGGGAAGGGGGTATGAGGGGGGGGGGGGGAAATGAGGGGGGGGAGGGGGGGGCCTTACCATTTTTCGGAAAAAATGGTATTTTTACAAAAAAATTTTTTAGAATTTTTTCGTTAATGAAATCGGTTGGTAAATATGCCACTTGAAAACAATGGCGGAGGTTTTAATTCGATATCTCGAAATTTTTTGAAAAAAAGTGCCGTTTCGCAAAATTTAATACAGGATTCCCTATGCTGAAAATGGTCATTTTTTAAAATTTCGAAAAAAATACAAGTTGCATGTGTTTTGAGCCGGAAATGGGCCACTTGAAGCCAATGGAGATGGTAAGAAATCGATATCTCGAAAAAAAATATTTGGTCATTTTAAAAGTGGAAAAATGAGAAGGGGGTACCCTTACCATTTTTCGACAAAAATGGTATTTTTACAAAAAAATTTTTATAATTTTTTCGTTAATGAAATCGGTTGGTAAATATGCCACTTGAAGACAATGGCGGAGGTTTTAATTCAATATCTCGAAATTTTTTGAAAAAAAGTGCCGTTTCGCAAAATTTAACACAGGATTCCCTATGCTAAAAATGGTCAATTTTTAAAATTTCGAAAAAAATACAAGTTGCGTGTGTTTTGAGCCGGAAATGGGCCACTTGAAGCCAATGGAGGTGGTAAAAAATCGATATCTCGAAAAAAAATATTTGGTCATTTTAAAAGTGGGAAAATGAGAAGGGGGTAAAAGGGGGGGGGAAGGGGGTATGAGGGGGGGGGGGGAAATGAGGGGGGGGAGGGGGGGGCCTTACCATTTTTCGGAAAAAATGGTATTTTTACAAAAAAATTTTTTAGAATTTTTTCGTTAATGAAATCGGTTGGTAAATATGCCACTTGAAAACAATGGCGGAGGTTTTAATTCGATATCTCGAAATTTTTTGAAAAAAAGTGCCGTTTCGCAAAATTTAATACAGGATTCCCTATGCTGAAAATGGTCAATTTTTAAAATTTCGAAAAAAATACAAGTTGCATGTGTTTTGAGCCGGAAATGGGCCACTTGAAGCCAATGGAGGTGGTAAAAAATCGATATCTCGAAAAAAAATATTTGGTCATTTTAAAAGTGGAAAAATGAGAAGGGGGTACCCTTACCATTTTTCGGCAAAAATGGTATTTTTAAAAAAAAATTTTTTAGAATTGTTTCGTTAATGAAATCGGTTGGTAAATATGCCACTTGAAAACAATGGCGGAGGTTTTAATTCGATATCTCGAAATTTTTTGAAAAAAAGTGCCGTTTCGCACAATTTAACACAGGATTCCCTATGCTGAAAATGGTCAATTTTTAAAATTTCGAAAAAAATACAAGTTGCATGTGTTTTGAGCCGGAAATGGGCCACTTGAAGCCAATGGAGATGGTAAGAAATCGATATCTCGAAAAAAAATATTTGGTCATTTTAAAAGTGGAAAAATGAGAAGGGGGTACCCTTACCGGGTGTTTTGAGCCGGAAATGGGCCACTTGAAGCCAATGGAGGTGGTAAAAAATCGATATCTCGAAAAAAAATATTTGGTCATTTTAAAAGTGGGAAAATGAGAAGGGGGTACCCTTACCATTTTTCGGAAAAAATGGTATTTTTACAAAAAAAATTTTTAGAATTTTTTCGTTAATGAAATCGGTTGGTAAATATGCCACTTGAAAACAATGGCGGAGGTTTTAATTCGATATCTCGAAATTTTTTGAAAAAAAGTGCCGTTTCGCAAAATTTAACACAGGATTCCCTATGCTAAAAATGGTCAATTTTTAAAATTTCGAAAAAAATACAAGTTGCGTGTGTTTTAAGCCGGAAATGGGCCACTTGAAGCCAATGGAGGTGGTAAAAAATCGATATCTCGAAAAAAAATATTTGGTCATTTTAAAAGTGGGAAAATGAGAAGGGGGTACCCTTACCTTTTTTCGACAAAAATGGTATTTTTACAAAAAAATTTTTTAGAATTTTTTCGTTAATGAAATCGGTTGGTAAATATGCCACTTGAAGACAATGGCGGAGGTTTTAATTCGATATCTCGAAATTTTTTGAAAAAAATTGCCGTTTCGCAAAATTTAACACAGGATTCCCTATGCTGAAAATGGTCAATTTTTAAAATTTCGAAAAAAATACAAGTTGCGTTTGTTTTGAGCCGGAAATGGGCCACTTGAAGCCAATGGAGATGGTAAGAAATCGATATCTCGAAAAAAAATATTTGGTCATTTTAAAAGTGGGAAAATGAGAAGGGGGTACCCTTACCATTTTTCGGAAAAAATGGTATTTTTACAATAAAATTTTTTAGAATTTTTTCGTTAATGAAATCGGTTGGTAAATATGCCACTTGAAAACAATGGCGGAGGTTTTAATTCGATATCTCGAAATTTTTTGAAAAAAAGTGCCGTTTCGCAAAATTTAACACAGGATTCCCTATGCTGAAAATGGTCAATTTTTAAAATTTCGAAAAAATTACAAGTTGCGTGTGTTTTGAGCCGGAAATGGGCCACTTGAAGCCAATGGAGGTGGTAAAAAATCGATATCTCGAAAAAAAATATTTGGTCATTTTAAAAGTGGGAAAATGAGAAGGGGGTAAAAGGGGGGGGGGGAAGGGGGTATGAGGGGGGGGGGGGGAAATGAGGGGGGGGAGGGGGGGGCCTTACCATTTTTCGGAAAAAATGGTATTTTTACAAAAAAATTTTTTAGAATTTTTTCGTTAATGAAATCGGTTGGTAAATATGCCACTTGAAAACAATGGCGGAGGTTTTAATTCGATATCTCGAAATTTTTTGAAAAAAAGTGCCGTTTCGCAAAATTTAATACAGGATTCCCTATGCTGAAAATGGTCAATTTTTAAAATTTCGAAAAAAATACAAGTTGCATGTGTTTTGAGCCGGAAATGGGCCACTTGAAGCCAATGGAGGTGGTAAAAAATCGATATCTCGAAAAAAAATATTTGGTCATTTTAAAAGTGGAAAAATGAGAAGGGGGTACCCTTACCATTTTTCGGCAAAAATGGTATTTTTAAAAAAAAATTTTTTAGAATTGTTTTGTTAATGAAATCGGTTGGTAAATATGCCACTTGAAAACAATGGCGGAGGTTTTAATTCGATATCTCGAAATTTTTTGAAAAAAAGTGCCGTTTCGCACAATTTAACACAGGATTCCCTATGCTGAAAATGGTCAATTTTTAAAATTTCGAAAAAAATACAAGTTGCATGTGTTTTGAGCCGGAAATGGGCCACTTGAAGCCAATGGAGATGGTAAGAAATCGATATCTCGAAAAAAAATATTTGGTCATTTTAAAAGTGGAAAAATGAGAAGGGGGTACCCTTACCGGGTGTTTTGAGCCGGAAATGGGCCACTTGAAGCCAATGGAGGTGGTAAAAAATCGATATCTCGAAAAAAAATATTTGGTCATTTTAAAAGTGGGAAAATGAGAAGGGGGTACCCTTACCATTTTTCGGAAAAAATGGTATTTTTACAAAAAAAATTTTTAGAATTTTTTCGTTAATGAAATCGGTTGGTAAATATGCCACTTGAAAACAATGGCGGAGGTTTTAATTCGATATCTCGAAATTTTTTGAAAAAAAGTGCCGTTTCGCAAAATTTAACACAGGATTCCCTATGCTAAAAATGGTCAATTTTTAAAATTTCGAAAAAAATACAAGTTGCGTGTGTTTTAAGCCGGAAATGGGCCACTTGAAGCCAATGGAGGTGGTAAAAAATCGATATCTCGAAAAAAAATATTTGGTCATTTTAAAAGTGGGAAAATGAGAAGGGGGTACCCTTACCTTTTTTCGACGAAAATGGTATTTTTACAAAAAAATTTTTTAGAATTTTTTCGTTAATGAAATCGGTTGGTAAATATGCCACTTGAAGACAATGGCGGAGGTTTTAATTCGATATCTCGAAATTTTTTGAAAAAAATTGCCGTTTCGCAAAATTTAACACAGGATTCCCTATGCTGAAAATGGTCAATTTTTAAAATTTCGAAAAAAATACAAGTTGCGTTTGTTTTGAGCCGGAAATGGGCCACTTGAAGCCAATGGAGATGGTAAGAAATCGATATCTCGAAAAAAAATATTTGGTCATTTTAAAAGTGGGAAAATGAGAAGGGGGTACCCTTACCATTTTTCGGAAAAAATGGTATTTTTACAATAAAATTTTTTAGAATTTTTTCGTTAATGAAATCGGTTGGTAAATATGCCACTTGAAAACAATGGCGGAGGTTTTAATTCGATATCTCGAAATTTTTTGAAAAAAAGTGCCGTTTCGCAAAATTTAACACAGGATTCCCTATGCTGAAAATGGTCAATTTTTAAAATTTCGAAAAAATTACAAGTTGCGTGTGTTTTGAGCCGGAAATGGGCCACTTGAAGCCAATGGAGGTGGTAAAAAATCGATATCTCGAAAAAAAATATTTGGTCATTTTAAAAGTGGGAAAATGAGAAGGGGGTACCCTTACCATTTTTCGGAAAAAATGGTATTTTTACAAAAAAATTTTTTAGAATTTTTTCGTTAATGAAATCGGTTGGTAAATATGCCACTTGAAAACAATGGCGGAGGTTTTAATTCGATATCTCGAAATTTTTTGAAAAAAAGTGCCGTTTCGCAAAATTTAACACAGGATTCCCTATGCTGAAAATGGTCAATTTTTAAAATTTCGAAAAAAATACAAGTTGCGTGTGTTTTGAGCCGGAAATGGGCCACTTGAAGCCAATGGAGGTGGTAAAAAATCGATATCTCGAAAAAAAATATTTGGGCATTTTAAAAGTGGGAAAATGAGATGGGGGTACCCTTACCATTTTTCGGAAAAAATGGTATTTTTACAAAAAAATTTTTTAGAATTGTTTCGTTAATGAAATCGGTTGGTAAATATGCCACTTGAAAACAATGGCGGAGGTTTTAATTCGATATCTCGAAATTTTTTGAAAAAAAGTGCCGTTTCGCAAAATTTAACACAGGATTCCCTATGCTGAAAATGGTCAATTTTTAAAATTTCGAAAAAAATACAAGTTGCGTGTGTTTTGAGCCGGAAATGGGCCACTTGAAGCCAATGGAGATGGTAAGAAATCGATATCTCGAAAAAAAATATTTGGTCATTTTAAAAGTGGGAAAATGAGAAGGGGGTACCCTTACCATTTTTCGGAAAAAATGGTATTTGTACAAAAAAATTTTTTAGAATTTTTTCGTTAATGAAATCGGTTGGTAAATATGCCACTTGAAAACAATGGCGGAGGTTTTAATTCGATATCTCGAAATTTTTTGAAAAAAAGTGCCGTTTCGCAAAATTTAATACAGGATTCCCTATGCTGAAAATGGTCAATTTTTAAAATTTCGAAAAAATTACAAGTTGCATGTGTTTTGAGCCGGAAATGGGCCACTTGAAGCCAATGGAGGTGGTAAAAAATCGATATCTCGAAAAAAAATATTTGGTCATTTTAAAAGTGGAAAAATGAGAAGGGGGTAACCCCCTTACCATTTTTCGGAAAAAATGGTATTTTTAAAAAAAAATTTTTTAGAATTGTTTTGTTAATGAAATCGGTTGGTAAATATGCCACTTGAAAACAATGGCGGAGGTTTTAATTCGATATCTCGAAATTTTTTGAAAAAAATTGCCGTTTCGCAAAATTTAACACAGGATTCCCTATGCTGAAAATGGTCAATTTTTAAAATTTCGAAAAAAATACAAGTTGCGTTTGTTTTGAGCCGGAAATGGGCCACTTGAAGCCAATGGAGATGGTAAGAAATCGATATCTCGAAAAAAAATATTTGGTCATTTTAAAAGTGGGAAAATGAGAAGGGGGTACCCTTACCATTTTTCGGAAAAAATGGTATTTTTACAATAAAATTTTTTAGAATTTTTTCGTTAATGAAATCGGTTGGTAAATATGCCACTTGAAAACAATGGCGGAGGTTTTAATTCGATATCTCGAAATTTTTTGAAAAAAAGTGCCGTTTCGCAAAATTTAACACAGGATTCCCTATGCTGAAAATGGTCAATTTTTAAAATTTCGAAAAAATTACAAGTTGCGTGTGTTTTGAGCCGGAAATGGGCCACTTGAAGCCAATGGAGGTGGTAAAAAATCGATATCTCGAAAAAAAATATTTGGTCATTTTAAAAGTGGGAAAATGAGAAGGGGGTAAAAGGGGGGGGGGAAGGGGGTATGAGGGGGGGGGGGGGAAATGAGGGGGGGGAGGGGGGGGCCTTACCATTTTTCGGAAAAAATGGTATTTTTACAAAAAAATTTTTTAGAATTTTTTCGTTAATGAAATCGGTTGGTAAATATGCCACTTGAAAACAATGGCGGAGGTTTTAATTCGATATCTCGAAATTTTTTGAAAAAAAGTGCCGTTTCGCAAAATTTAATACAGGATTCCCTATGCTGAAAATGGTCATTTTTTAAAATTTCGAAAAAAATACAAGTTGCATGTGTTTTGAGCCGGAAATGGGCCACTTGAAGCCAATGGAGATGGTAAGAAATCGATATCTCGAAAAAAAATATTTGGTCATTTTAAAAGTGGAAAAATGAGAAGGGGGTACCCTTACCATTTTTCGACAAAAATGGTATTTTTACAAAAAAATTTTTATAATTTTTTCGTTAATGAAATCGGTTGGTAAATATGCCACTTGAAGACAATGGCGGAGGTTTTAATTCAATATCTCGAAATTTTTTGAAAAAAAGTGCCGTTTCGCAAAATTTAACACAGGATTCCCTATGCTAAAAATGGTCAATTTTTAAAATTTCGAAAAAAATACAAGTTGCGTGTGTTTTGAGCCGGAAATGGGCCACTTGAAGCCAATGGAGGTGGTAAAAAATCGATATCTCGAAAAAAAATATTTGGTCATTTTAAAAGTGGGAAAATGAGAAGGGGGTAAAAGGGGGGGGGAAGGGGGTATGAGGGGGGGGGGGGAAATGAGGGGGGGGAGGGGGGGGCCTTACCATTTTTCGGAAAAAATGGTATTTTTACAAAAAAATTTTTTAGAATTTTTTCGTTAATGAAATCGGTTGGTAAATATGCCACTTGAAAACAATGGCGGAGGTTTTAATTCGATATCTCGAAATTTTTTGAAAAAAAGTGCCGTTTCGCAAAATTTAATACAGGATTCCCTATGCTGAAAATGGTCAATTTTTAAAATTTCGAAAAAAATACAAGTTGCATGTGTTTTGAGCCGGAAATGGGCCACTTGAAGCCAATGGAGGTGGTAAAAAATCGATATCTCGAAAAAAAATATTTGGTCATTTTAAAAGTGGAAAAATGAGAAGGGGGTACCCTTACCATTTTTCGGCAAAAATGGTATTTTTAAAAAAAAATTTTTTAGAATTGTTTCGTTAATGAAATCGGTTGGTAAATATGCCACTTGAAAACAATGGCGGAGGTTTTAATTCGATATCTCGAAATTTTTTGAAAAAAAGTGCCGTTTCGCACAATTTAACACAGGATTCCCTATGCTGAAAATGGTCAATTTTTAAAATTTCGAAAAAAATACAAGTTGCATGTGTTTTGAGCCGGAAATGGGCCACTTGAAGCCAATGGAGATGGTAAGAAATCGATATCTCGAAAAAAAATATTTGGTCATTTTAAAAGTGGAAAAATGAGAAGGGGGTACCCTTACCGGGTGTTTTGAGCCGGAAATGGGCCACTTGAAGCCAATGGAGGTGGTAAAAAATCGATATCTCGAAAAAAAATATTTGGTCATTTTAAAAGTGGGAAAATGAGAAGGGGGTACCCTTACCATTTTTCGGAAAAAATGGTATTTTTACAAAAAAAATTTTTAGAATTTTTTCGTTAATGAAATCGGTTGGTAAATATGCCACTTGAAAACAATGGCGGAGGTTTTAATTCGATATCTCGAAATTTTTTGAAAAAAAGTGCCGTTTCGCAAAATTTAACACAGGATTCCCTATGCTAAAAATGGTCAATTTTTAAAATTTCGAAAAAAATACAAGTTGCGTGTGTTTTAAGCCGGAAATGGGCCACTTGAAGCCAATGGAGGTGGTAAAAAATCGATATCTCGAAAAAAAATATTTGGTCATTTTAAAAGTGGGAAAATGAGAAGGGGGTACCCTTACCTTTTTTCGACAAAAATGGTATTTTTACAAAAAAATTTTTTAGAATTTTTTCGTTAATGAAATCGGTTGGTAAATATGCCACTTGAAGACAATGGCGGAGGTTTTAATTCGATATCTCGAAATTTTTTGAAAAAAATTGCCGTTTCGCAAAATTTAACACAGGATTCCCTATGCTGAAAATGGTCAATTTTTAAAATTTCGAAAAAAATACAAGTTGCGTTTGTTTTGAGCCGGAAATGGGCCACTTGAAGCCAATGGAGATGGTAAGAAATCGATATCTCGAAAAAAAATATTTGGTCATTTTAAAAGTGGGAAAATGAGAAGGGGGTACCCTTACCATTTTTCGGAAAAAATGGTATTTTTACAATAAAATTTTTTAGAATTTTTTCGTTAATGAAATCGGTTGGTAAATATGCCACTTGAAAACAATGGCGGAGGTTTTAATTCGATATCTCGAAATTTTTTGAAAAAAAGTGCCGTTTCGCAAAATTTAACACAGGATTCCCTATGCTGAAAATGGTCAATTTTTAAAATTTCGAAAAAATTACAAGTTGCGTGTGTTTTGAGCCGGAAATGGGCCACTTGAAGCCAATGGAGGTGGTAAAAAATCGATATCTCGAAAAAAAATATTTGGTCATTTTAAAAGTGGGAAAATGAGAAGGGGGTAAAAGGGGGGGGGGGAAGGGGGTATGAGGGGGGGGGGGGGAAATGAGGGGGGGGAGGGGGGGGCCTTACCATTTTTCGGAAAAAATGGTATTTTTACAAAAAAATTTTTTAGAATTTTTTCGTTAATGAAATCGGTTGGTAAATATGCCACTTGAAAACAATGGCGGAGGTTTTAATTCGATATCTCGAAATTTTTTGAAAAAAAGTGCCGTTTCGCAAAATTTAATACAGGATTCCCTATGCTGAAAATGGTCAATTTTTAAAATTTCGAAAAAAATACAAGTTGCATGTGTTTTGAGCCGGAAATGGGCCACTTGAAGCCAATGGAGGTGGTAAAAAATCGATATCTCGAAAAAAAATATTTGGTCATTTTAAAAGTGGAAAAATGAGAAGGGGGTACCCTTACCATTTTTCGGCAAAAATGGTATTTTTAAAAAAAAATTTTTTAGAATTGTTTTGTTAATGAAATCGGTTGGTAAATATGCCACTTGAAAACAATGGCGGAGGTTTTAATTCGATATCTCGAAATTTTTTGAAAAAAAGTGCCGTTTCGCACAATTTAACACAGGATTCCCTATGCTGAAAATGGTCAATTTTTAAAATTTCGAAAAAAATACAAGTTGCATGTGTTTTGAGCCGGAAATGGGCCACTTGAAGCCAATGGAGATGGTAAGAAATCGATATCTCGAAAAAAAATATTTGGTCATTTTAAAAGTGGAAAAATGAGAAGGGGGTACCCTTACCGGGTGTTTTGAGCCGGAAATGGGCCACTTGAAGCCAATGGAGGTGGTAAAAAATCGATATCTCGAAAAAAAATATTTGGTCATTTTAAAAGTGGGAAAATGAGAAGGGGGTACCCTTACCATTTTTCGGAAAAAATGGTATTTTTACAAAAAAAATTTTTAGAATTTTTTCGTTAATGAAATCGGTTGGTAAATATGCCACTTGAAAACAATGGCGGAGGTTTTAATTCGATATCTCGAAATTTTTTGAAAAAAAGTGCCGTTTCGCAAAATTTAACACAGGATTCCCTATGCTAAAAATGGTCAATTTTTAAAATTTCGAAAAAAATACAAGTTGCGTGTGTTTTAAGCCGGAAATGGGCCACTTGAAGCCAATGGAGGTGGTAAAAAATCGATATCTCGAAAAAAAATATTTGGTCATTTTAAAAGTGGGAAAATGAGAAGGGGGTACCCTTACCTTTTTTCGACGAAAATGGTATTTTTACAAAAAAATTTTTTAGAATTTTTTCGTTAATGAAATCGGTTGGTAAATATGCCACTTGAAGACAATGGCGGAGGTTTTAATTCGATATCTCGAAATTTTTTGAAAAAAATTGCCGTTTCGCAAAATTTAACACAGGATTCCCTATGCTGAAAATGGTCAATTTTTAAAATTTCGAAAAAAATACAAGTTGCGTTTGTTTTGAGCCGGAAATGGGCCACTTGAAGCCAATGGAGATGGTAAGAAATCGATATCTCGAAAAAAAATATTTGGTCATTTTAAAAGTGGGAAAATGAGAAGGGGGTACCCTTACCATTTTTCGGAAAAAATGGTATTTTTACAATAAAATTTTTTAGAATTTTTTCGTTAATGAAATCGGTTGGTAAATATGCCACTTGAAAACAATGGCGGAGGTTTTAATTCGATATCTCGAAATTTTTTGAAAAAAAGTGCCGTTTCGCAAAATTTAACACAGGATTCCCTATGCTGAAAATGGTCAATTTTTAAAATTTCGAAAAAATTACAAGTTGCGTGTGTTTTGAGCCGGAAATGGGCCACTTGAAGCCAATGGAGGTGGTAAAAAATCGATATCTCGAAAAAAAATATTTGGTCATTTTAAAAGTGGGAAAATGAGAAGGGGGTACCCTTACCATTTTTCGGAAAAAATGGTATTTTTACAAAAAAATTTTTTAGAATTTTTTCGTTAATGAAATCGGTTGGTAAATATGCCACTTGAAAACAATGGCGGAGGTTTTAATTCGATATCTCGAAATTTTTTGAAAAAAAGTGCCGTTTCGCAAAATTTAACACAGGATTCCCTATGCTGAAAATGGTCAATTTTTAAAATTTCGAAAAAAATACAAGTTGCGTGTGTTTTGAGCCGGAAATGGGCCACTTGAAGCCAATGGAGGTGGTAAAAAATCGATATCTCGAAAAAAAATATTTGGGCATTTTAAAAGTGGGAAAATGAGATGGGGGTACCCTTACCATTTTTCGGAAAAAATGGTATTTTTACAAAAAAATTTTTTAGAATTGTTTCGTTAATGAAATCGGTTGGTAAATATGCCACTTGAAAACAATGGCGGAGGTTTTAATTCGATATCTCGAAATTTTTTGAAAAAAAGTGCCGTTTCGCAAAATTTAACACAGGATTCCCTATGCTGAAAATGGTCAATTTTTAAAATTTCGAAAAAAATACAAGTTGCGTGTGTTTTGAGCCGGAAATGGGCCACTTGAAGCCAATGGAGATGGTAAGAAATCGATATCTCGAAAAAAAATATTTGGTCATTTTAAAAGTGGGAAAATGAGAAGGGGGTACCCTTACCATTTTTCGGAAAAAATGGTATTTGTACAAAAAAATTTTTTAGAATTTTTTCGTTAATGAAATCGGTTGGTAAATATGCCACTTGAAAACAATGGCGGAGGTTTTAATTCGATATCTCGAAATTTTTTGAAAAAAAGTGCCGTTTCGCAAAATTTAATACAGGATTCCCTATGCTGAAAATGGTCAATTTTTAAAATTTCGAAAAAATTACAAGTTGCGTGTGTTTTGAGCCGGAAATGGGCCACTTGAAGCCAATGGAGATGGTAAGAAATCGATATCTCGAAAAAAAATATTTGGTCATTTTAAAAGTGGAAAAATGAGAAGGGGGTAACCCCCTTACCATTTTTCGGAAAAAATGGTATTTTTACAAAAAAATTTTTTAGAATTTTTTCGTTAATGAAATCGGTTGGTAAATATGCCACTTGAAAACAATGGCGGAGGTTTTAATTCGATATCTCGAAATTTTTTGAAAAAAAGTGCCGTTTCGCAAAATTTAATACAGGATTCCCTATGCTGAAAATGGTCAATTTTTAAAATTTCGAAAAAAATACAAGTTGCATGTGTTTTGAGCCGGAAATGGGCCACTTGAAGCCAATGGAGATGGTAAGAAATCGATATCTCGAAAAAAAATATTTGGTCATTTTAAAAGTGGGAAAATGAGAAGGGGGTACCCTTACCATTTTTCGGAAAAAATGGTATTTTTACAAAAAAATTTTTTAGAATTTTTTCGTTAATGAAATCGGTTGGTAAATATGCCACTTGAAAACAATGGCGGAGGTTTTAATTCGATATTTCGAAATTTTTTGAAAAAAAGTGCCGTTTCGCAAAATTTAACACAGGATTCCCTATGCTGAAAATGGTCAATTTTTAAAATTTCGAAAAAATTACAAGTTGCGTGTGTTTTGAGCCGGAAATGGGCCACTTGAAGTCAATGGAGGTGGTAAAAAATCGATATCTCGAAAAAAAATATTTGGTCATTTTAAAAGTGGGAAAATGAGAAGGGGGTACCCTTACCATTTTTCGACAAAAATGGTATTTTTACAAAAAAATTTTTTAGAATTTTTTCGTTAATGAAATCGGTTGGTAAATATGCCACTTGAAGACAATGGCGGAGGTTTTAATTCGATATCTCGAAATTTTTTGAAAAAAAGTGCCGTTTCGCAAAATTTAACACAGGATTCCCTATGCTGAAAATGGTCAATTTTTAAAATTTCGAAAAAAATACAAGTTGCGTGTGTTTTGAGCCGGAAATGGGCCACTTGAAGCCAATGGAGATGGTAAGAAATCGATATCTCGAAAAAAAATATTTGGTCATTTTAAAAGTGGGAAAATGAGAAGGGGGTACCCTTACCATTTTTCGGAAAAAATGGTATTTTTACAAAAAAATTTTTTAGAATTTTTTCGTTAATGAAATCGGTTGGTAAATATGCCACTTGAAAACAATGGCGGAGGTTTTAATTCGATATCTCGAAATTTTTTGAAAAAAAGTGCCGTTTCGCAAAATTTAACACAGGATTCCCTATGCTGAAAATGGTCAATTTTTAAAATTTCGAAAAAAATACAAGTTGCATGTGTTTTGAGCCGGAAATGGGCCACTTGAAGCCAATGGAGATGGTAAGAAATCGATATCTCGAAAAAAAATATTTGGTCATTTTAAAAGTGGAAAAATGAGAAGGGGTACCCTTACCATTTTTCGGAAAAAATGGTATTTTTACAAAAAAATTTTTTAGAATTTTTTCGTTAATGAAATCGGTTGGTAAATATGCCACTTGAAGACAATGGCGGAGGTTTTAATTCGATATCTCGAAATTTTTTGAAAAAAGTGCCGTTTCGCAAAATGTAACACAAGATTCCCTATGCTGAAAATGGTCAATTTTTAAAATTTCGAAAAAAATACAAGTTGCGTGTGTTTTGAGCCGGAAATGGGCCACTTGAAGCCAATGGAGGTGGTAAAAAACCGATATCTCGAAAAAAAATATTTGGTCATTTTAAAAGTGGGAAAATGAGAAGGGGGTACCCTTACCATTTTCGGAAAAAATGGTATTTTTACAAAAAAATTTTTTAGAATTTTTTCGTTAATGAAATCGGTTGGTAAATATGCCACTTGAAAACAATGGCGGAGGTTTTAATTCGATATCTCGAAATTTTTTGAAAAAAAGTGCCGTTTCGCAAAATTTAACACAGGATTCCCTATGCTGAAAATGGTCAATTTTTAAAATTTCGAAAAAAATACAAGTTGCATGTGTTTTGAGCCGGAAATGGGCCACTTGAAGCCAATGGAGATGGTAAGAAATCGATATCTCGAAAAAAAATATTTGGTCATTTTAAAAGTGGAAAAATGAGAAGGGGTACCCTTACCATTTTTCGGAAAAAATGGTATTTTTACAAAAAAATTTTTTAGAATTTTTTCGTTAATGAAATCGGTTGGTAAATATGCCACTTGAAGACAATGGCGGAGGTTTTAATTCGATATCTCGAAATTTTTTGAAAAAAAGTGCCGTTTCGCAAAATGTAACACAGGATTCCCTATGCTGAAAATGGTCAATTTTTAAAATTTCGAAAAAAATACAAGTTGCGTGTGTTTTGAGCCGGAAATGGGCCACTTGAAGCCAATGGAGGTGGTAAAAAACCGATATCTCGAAAAAAAATATTTGGTCATTTTAAAAGTGGGAAAATGAGAAGGGGGTACCCTTACCATTTTCGGAAAAAATGGTATTTTTACAAAAAAATTTTTTAGAATTTTTTCGTTAATGAAATCGGTTGGTAAATATGCCACTTGAAAACAATGGCGGAGGTTTTAATTCGATATCTCGAAATTTTTTGAAAAAAAGTGCCGTTTCGCAAAATTTAACACAGGATTCCCTATGCTGAAAATGGTCAATTTTTAAAATTTCGAAAAAAATACAAGTTGCATGTGTTTTGAGCCGGAAATGGGCCACTTGAAGCCAATGGAGATGGTAAGAAATCGATATCTCGAAAAAAAATATTTGGTCATTTTAAAAGTGGAAAAATGAGAAGGGGTACCCTTACCATTTTTCGGAAAAAATGGTATTTTTACAAAAAAATTTTTTAGAATTTTTTCGTTAATGAAATCGGTTGGTAAATATGCCACTTGAAGACAATGGCGGAGGTTTTAATTCGATATCTCGAAATTTTTTGAAAAAAGTGCCGTTTCGCAAAATGTAACACAGGATTCCCTATGCTGAAAATGGTCAATTTTTAAAATTTCGAAAAAAATACAAGTTGCGTGTGTTTTGAGCCGGAAATGGGCCACTTGAAGCCAATGGAGGTGGTAAAAAACCGATATCTCGAAAAAAAATATTTGGTCATTTTAAAAGTGGGAAAATGAGAAGGGGGTACCCTTACCATTTTCGGAAAAAATGGTATTTTTACAAAAAAATTTTTTAGAATTTTTTCGTTAATGAAATCGGTTGGTAAATATGCCACTTGAAAACAATGGCGGAGGTTTTAATTCGATATCTCGAAATTTTTTGAAAAAAAGTGCCGTTTCGCAAAATTTAACACAGGATTCCCTATGCTGAAAATGGTCAATTTTTAAAATTTCGAAAAAAATACAAGTTGCATGTGTTTTGAGCCGGAAATGGGCCACTTGAAGCCAATGGAGATGGTAAGAAATCGATATCTCGAAAAAAAATATTTGGTCATTTTAAAAGTGGAAAAATGAGAAGGGGTACCCTTACCATTTTTCGGAAAAAATGGTATTTTTACAAAAAAATTTTTTAGAATTTTTTCGTTAATGAAATCGGTTGGTAAATATGCCACTTGAAGACAATGGCGGAGGTTTTAATTCGATATCTCGAAATTTTTTGAAAAAAAGTGCCGTTTCGCAAAATGTAACACAGGATTCCCTATGCTGAAAATGGTCAATTTTTAAAATTTCGAAAAAAATACAAGTTGCGTGTGTTTTGAGCCGGAAATGGGCCACTTGAAGCCAATGGAGGTGGTAAAAAACCGATATCTCGAAAAAAAATATTTGGTCATTTTAAAAGTGGGAAAATGAGAAGGGGGTACCCTTACCATTTTCGGAAAAAATGGTATTTTTACAAAAAAATTTTTTAGAATTTTTTCGTTAATGAAATCGGTTGGTAAATATGCCACTTGAAAACAATGGCGGAGGTTTTAATTCGATATCTCGAAATTTTTTGAAAAAAAGTGCCGTTTCGCAAAATTTAACACAGGATTCCCTATGCTGAAAATGGTCAATTTTTAAAATTTCGAAAAAAATACAAGTTGCGTGTGTTTTGAGCCGGAAATGGGCCACTTGAAGCCAATGGAGGTGGTAAAAAATCGATATCTCGAAAAAAAATATTTGGTCATTTTAAAAGTGGGAAAATGAGAAGGGGGTACCCTTACCATTTTTCGGAAAAAATGGTATTTTTACAAAAAAATTTTTTAGAATTTTTTCGTTAATGAAATCGGTTGGTAAATATGCCACTTGAAAACAATGGCGGAGGTTTTAATTCGATATCTCGAAATTTTTTGAAAAAAAGTGCCGTTTCGCAAAATTTAACACAGGATTCCCTATGCTGAAAATGGTCAATTTTTAAAATTTCGAAAAAAATACAAGTTGCATGTGTTTTGAGCCGGAAATGGGCCACTTGAAGCCAATGGAGATGGTAAGAAATCGATATCTCGAAAAAAAATATTTGGTCATTTTAAAAGTGGAAAAATGAGAAGGGGTACCCTTACCATTTTTCGGAAAAAATGGTATTTTTACAAAAAAATTTTTTAGAATTTTTTCGTTAATGAAATCGGTTGGTAAATATGCCACTTGAAGACAATGGCGGAGGTTTTAATTCGATATCTCGAAATTTTTTGAAAAAAAGTGCCGTTTCGCAAAATGTAACACAGGATTCCCTATGCTGAAAATGGTCAATTTTTAAAATTTCGAAAAAAATACAAGTTGCGTGTGTTTTGAGCCGGAAATGGGCCACTTGAAGCCAATGGAGGTGGTAAAAAACCGATATCTCGAAAAAAAATATTTGGTCATTTTAAAAGTGGGAAAATGAGAAGGGGGTACCCTTACCATTTTCGGAAAAAATGGTATTTTTACAAAAAAATTTTTTAGAATTTTTTCGTTAATGAAATCGGTTGGTAAATATGCCACTTGAAAACAATGGCGGAGGTTTTAATTCGATATCTCGAAATTTTTTGAAAAAAAGTGCCGTTTCGCAAAATTTAACACAGGATTCCCTATGCTGAAAATGGTCAATTTTTAAAATTTCGAAAAAAATACAAGTTGCATGTGTTTTGAGCCGGAAATGGGCCACTTGAAGCCAATGGAGATGGTAAGAAATCGATATCTCGAAAAAAAATATTTGGTCATTTTAAAAGTGGAAAAATGAGAAGGGGTACCCTTACCATTTTTCGGAAAAAATGGTATTTTTACAAAAAAATTTTTTAGAATTTTTTCGTTAATGAAATCGGTTGGTAAATATGCCACTTGAAGACAATGGCGGAGGTTTTAATTCGATATCTCGAAATTTTTTGAAAAAAGTGCCGTTTCGCAAAATGTAACACAGGATTCCCTATGCTGAAAATGGTCAATTTTTAAAATTTCGAAAAAAATACAAGTTGCGTGTGTTTTGAGCCGGAAATGGGCCACTTGAAGCCAATGGAGGTGGTAAAAAACCGATATCTCGAAAAAAAATATTTGGTCATTTTAAAAGTGGGAAAATGAGAAGGGGGTACCCTTACCATTTTCGGAAAAAATGGTATTTTTACAAAAAAATTTTTTAGAATTTTTTCGTTAATGAAATCGGTTGGTAAATATGCCACTTGAAAACAATGGCGGAGGTTTTAATTCGATATCTCGAAATTTTTTGAAAAAAAGTGCCGTTTCGCAAAATTTAACACAGGATTCCCTATGCTGAAAATGGTCAATTTTTAAAATTTCGAAAAAAATACAAGTTGCATGTGTTTTGAGCCGGAAATGGGCCACTTGAAGCCAATGGAGATGGTAAGAAATCGATATCTCGAAAAAAAATATTTGGTCATTTTAAAAGTGGAAAAATGAGAAGGGGTACCCTTACCATTTTTCGGAAAAAATGGTATTTTTACAAAAAAATTTTTTAGAATTTTTTCGTTAATGAAATCGGTTGGTAAATATGCCACTTGAAGACAATGGCGGAGGTTTTAATTCGATATCTCGAAATTTTTTGAAAAAAAGTGCCGTTTCGCAAAATGTAACACAGGATTCCCTATGCTGAAAATGGTCAATTTTTAAAATTTCGAAAAAAATACAAGTTGCGTGTGTTTTGAGCCGGAAATGGGCCACTTGAAGCCAATGGAGGTGGTAAAAAACCGATATCTCGAAAAAAAATATTTGGTCATTTTAAAAGTGGGAAAATGAGAAGGGGGTACCCTTACCATTTTCGGAAAAAATGGTATTTTTACAAAAAAATTTTTTAGAATTTTTTCGTTAATGAAATCGGTTGGTAAATATGCCACTTGAAAACAATGGCGGAGGTTTTAATTCGATATCTCGAAATTTTTTGAAAAAAAGTGCCGTTTCGCAAAATTTAATACAGGATTCCCTATGCTGAAAATGGTCAATTTTTAAAATTTCGAAAAAAATACAAGTTGCATGTGTTTTGAGCCGGAAATGGGCCACTTGAAGCCAATGGAGATGGTAAGAAATCGATATCTCGAAAAAAAATATTTGGTCATTTTAAAAGTGGGAAAATGAGAAGGGGGTACCCTTACCATTTTTCGGAAAAAATGGTATTTTACAAAAAAATTTTTTAGAATTTTTTCGTTAATGAAATCGGTTGGTAAATATGCCACTTGAAAACAATGGCGGAGGTTTTAATTCGATATCTCGAAATTTTTTGAAAAAAAGTGCCGTTTCGCAAAATTTAACACAGGATTCCCTATGCTGAAAATGGTCAATTTTTAAAATTTCGAAAAAAATACAAGTTGCATGTGTTTTGAGCCGGAAATGGGCCACTTGAAGCCAATGGAGATGGTAAGAAATCGATATCTCGAAAAAAAATATTTGGTCATTTTAAAAGTGGAAAAATGAGAAGGGGTACCCTTACCATTTTTCGGAAAAAATGGTATTTTTACAAAAAAATTTTTTAGAATTTTTTCGTTAATGAAATCGGTTGGTAAATATGCCACTTGAAGACAATGGCGGAGGTTTTAATTCGATATCTCGAAATTTTTTGAAAAAAGTGCCGTTTCGCAAAATGTAACACAGGATTCCCTATGCTGAAAATGGTCAATTTTTAAAATTTCGAAAAAAATACAAGTTGCGTGTGTTTTGAGCCGGAAATGGGCCACTTGAAGCCAATGGAGGTGGTAAAAAACCGATATCTCGAAAAAAAATATTTGGTCATTTTAAAAGTGGGAAAATGAGAAGGGGGTACCCTTACCATTTTCGGAAAAAATGGTATTTTTACAAAAAAATTTTTTAGAATTTTTTCGTTAATGAAATCGGTTGGTAAATATGCCACTTGAAAACAATGGCGGAGGTTTTAATTCGATATCTCGAAATTTTTTGAAAAAAAGTGCCGTTTCGCAAAATTTAACACAGGATTCCCTATGCTGAAAATGGTCAATTTTTAAAATTTCGAAAAAAATACAAGTTGCATGTGTTTTGAGCCGGAAATGGGCCACTTGAAGCCAATGGAGATGGTAAGAAATCGATATCTCGAAAAAAAATATTTGGTCATTTTAAAAGTGGAAAAATGAGAAGGGGTACCCTTACCATTTTTCGGAAAAAATGGTATTTTTACAAAAAAATTTTTTAGAATTTTTTCGTTAATGAAATCGGTTGGTAAATATGCCACTTGAAAACAATGGCGGAGGTTTTAATTCGATATCTCGAAATTTTTTGAAAAAAAGTGCCGTTTCGCAAAATTTAACACAGGATTCCCTATGCTGAAAATGGTCAATTTTTAAAATTTCGAAAAAAATACAAGTTGCGTGTGTTTTGAGCCGGAAATGGGCCACTTGAAGCCAATGGAGGTGGTAAAAAACCGATATCTCGAAAAAAAATATTTGGTCATTTTAAAAGTGGGAAAATGAGAAGGGGGTACCCGTACCATTTTTCGGAAAAAATGGTATTTTTACAAAAAAATTTTTTAGAATTTTTTCGTTAATGAAATCGGTTGGTAAATATGCCACTTGAAGACAATGGCGGAGGTTTTAATTCGATATCTCGAAATTTTTTGAAAAAAAGTGCAGTTTCGCAAAATTTAACACAGGATTCCCTATGCTGAAAATGGTCAATTTTTAAAATTTCGAAAAAAATACAAGTTGCGTGTGTTTTGAGCCGGAAATGGGCCACTTGAAGCCAATGGAGGTGGTAAAAAACCGATATCTCGAAAAAAAATATTTGGTCATTTTAAAAGTGGGAAAATGAGAAGGGGGTACCCTTACCATTTTTCGGAAAAAATGGTATTTTTACAAAAAAATTTTTTAGAATTTTTTCGTTAATGAAATCGGTTGGTAAATATGCCACTTGAAGACAATGGCGGAGGTTTTAATTCGATATCTCGAAATTTTTTGAAAAAAAGTGCAGTTTCGCAAAATTTAACACAGGATTCCCTATGCTGAAAATGGTCAATTTTTAAAATTTCGAAAAAAATACAAGTTGCATGTGTTTTGAGCCGGAAATGGGCCACTTGAAGCCAATGGAGATGGTAAGAAATCGATATCTCGAAAAAAAATATTTGGTCATTTTAAAAGTGGGAAAATGAGAAGGGGGTACCCGTACCATTTTTCGGAAAAAATGGTATTTTTACAAAAAAATTTTTTAGAATTTTTTCGTTAATGAAATCGGTTGGTAAATATGCCACTTGAAGACAATGGCGGAGGTTTTAATTCGATATCTCGAAATTTTTTGAAAAAAAGTGCAGTTTCGCAAAATTTAACACAGGATTCCCTATGCTGAAAATGGTCAATTTTTAAAATTTCGAAAAAAATACAAGTTGCGTGTGTTTTGAGCCGGAAATGGGCCACTTGAAGCCAATGGAGGTGGTAAAAAACCGATATCTCGAAAAAAAATATTTGGTCATTTTAAAAGTGGGAAAATGAGAAGGGGGTACCCGTACCATTTTTCGGAAAAAATGGTATTTTTACAAAAAAATTTTTTAGAATTTTTTCGTTAATGAAATCGGTTGGTAAATATGCCACTTGAAGACAATGGCGGAGGTTTTAATTCGATATCTCGAAATTTTTTGAAAAAAAGTGCAGTTTCGCAAAATTTAACACAGGATTCCCTATGCTGAAAATGGTCAATTTTTAAAATTTCGAAAAAAATACAAGTTGCGTGTGTTTTGAGCCGGAAATGGGCCACTTGAAGCCAATGGAGGTGGTAAAAAACCGATATCTCGAAAAAAAATATTTGGTCATTTTAAAAGTGGGAAAATGAGAAGGGGGTACCCTTACCATTTTTCGGAAAAAATGGTATTTTTACAAAAAAATTTTTTAGAATTTTTTCGTTAATGAAATCGGTTGGTAAATATGCCACTTGAAGACAATGGCGGAGGTTTTAATTCGATATCTCGAAATTTTTTGAAAAAAAGTGCCGTTTCGCATAATTTAACACAGGATTCCCTATGCTGAAAATGGTCAATTTTTAAAATTTCGAAAAAAATACAAGTTGCGTGTGTTTGAGCCGGAAATGGGCCACTTGAAGCCAATGGAGGTGGTAAAAAACCGATATCTCGAAAAAAAAAATTTTGGTCATTTTAAAAGTGGGAAAATGAGAAGGGGGTACCCTTACCATTTTTCGGAAAAAATGGTATTTTTACAAAAAAATTTTTTAGAATTTTTTCGTTAATGAAATCGGTTGGTAAATATGCCACTTGAAGACAATGGCGGAGGTTTTAATTCGATATCTCGAAATTTTTTGAAAAAAAGTGCAGTTTCGCAAAATTTAACACAGGATTCCCTATGCTGAAAATGGTCAATTTTTAAAATTTCGAAAAAAATACAAGTTGCGTTTGTTTTGAGCCGGAAATGGGCCACTTGAAGCCAATGGAGGTGGTAAAAAATCGATATCTCGAAAAAAAATATTTGGTCATTTTGAAAGTGGGAAAATGAAAAGGGGGTAAAAGGGGGGGGGGAAGGGGGTATGAGGGGGGGGGGGAAATGAGGGGGGGGAGGGGGGGGCCTTACCATTTTTCGGAAAAAATGGTATTTTTACAAAAAAATTTTTTAGAATTTTTTCGTTAATGAAATCGGTTGGTAAATATGCCACTTGAAAACAATGGCGGAGGTTTTAATTCGATATCTCGAAATTTTTTGAAAAAAAGTGCCGTTTCGCAAAATTTAATACAGGATTCCCTATGCTGAAAATGGTCAATTTTTAAAATTTCGAAAAAAATACAAGTTGCATGTGTTTTGAGCCGGAAATGGGCCACTTGAAGCCAATGGAGGTGGTAAAAAATCGATATCTCGAAAAAAAATATTTGGTCATTTTAAAAGTGGAAAAATGAGAAGGGGGTACCCTTACCATTTTTCGGCAAAAATGGTATTTTTAAAAAAAAATTTTTTAGAATTGTTTCGTTAATGAAATCGGTTGGTAAATATGCCACTTGAAAACAATGGCGGAGGTTTTAATTCGATATCTCGAAATTTTTTGAAAAAAAGTGCCGTTTCGCACAATTTAACACAGGATTCCCTATGCTGAAAATGGTCAATTTTTAAAATTTCGAAAAAAATACAAGTTGCATGTGTTTTGAGCCGGAAATGGGCCACTTGAAGCCAATGGAGATGGTAAGAAATCGATATCTCGAAAAAAAATATTTGGTCATTTTAAAAGTGGAAAAATGAGAAGGGGGTACCCTTACCGGGTGTTTTGAGCCGGAAATGGGCCACTTGAAGCCAATGGAGGTGGTAAAAAATCGATATCTCGAAAAAAAATATTTGGTCATTTTAAAAGTGGGAAAATGAGAAGGGGGTACCCTTACCATTTTTCGGAAAAAATGGTATTTTTACAAAAAAATTTTTTAGAATTTTTTCGTTAATGAAATCGGTTGGTAAATATGCCACTTGAAAACAATGGCGGAGGTTTTAATTCGATATCTCGAAATTTTTTGAAAAAAAGTGCCGTTTCGCAAAATTTAACACAGGATTCCCTATGCTAAAAATGGTCAATTTTTAAAATTTCGAAAAAAATACAAGTTGCGTGTGTTTTAAGCCGGAAATGGGCCACTTGAAGCCAATGGAGGTGGTAAAAAATCGATATCTCGAAAAAAAATATTTGGTCATTTTAAAAGTGGGAAAATGAGAAGGGGGTACCCTTACCTTTTTTCGACAAAAATGGTATTTTTACAAAAAAATTTTTTAGAATTTTTTCGTTAATGAAATCGGTTGGTAAATATGCCACTTGAAGACAATGGCGGAGGTTTTAATTCGATATCTCGAAATTTTTTGAAAAAAAGTGCAGTTTCGCAAAATTTAACACAGGATTCCCTATGCTGAAAATGGTCAATTTTTAAAATTTCGAAAAAAATACAAGTTGCGTTTGTTTTGAGCCGGAAATGGGCCACTTGAAGCCAATGGAGGTGGTAAAAAATCGATATCTCGAAAAAAAATATTTGGTCATTTTGAAAGTGGGAAAATGAAAAGGGGGTACCCTTACCATTTTTCGACAAAAATGGTATTTTTACAAAAAAATTTTTATAATTTTTTCGTTAATGAAATCGGTTGGTAAATATGCCACTTGAAGACAATGGCGGAGGTTTTAATTCAATATCTCGAAATTTTTTGAAAAAAAGTGCCGTTTCGCAAAATTTAACACAGGATTCCCTATGCTAAAAATGGTCAATTTTTAAAATTTCGAAAAAAATACAAGTTGCGTGTGTTTTGAGCCGGAAATGGGCCACTTGAAGCCAATGGAGGTGGTAAAAAATCGATATCTCGAAAAAAAATATTTGGTCATTTTAAAAGTGGGAAAATGAGAAGGGGGTAAAAGGGGGGGGGGAAGGGGGTATGAGGGGGGGGGGGAAATGAGGGGGGGGAGGGGGGGGCCTTACCATTTTTCGGAAAAAATGGTATTTTTACAAAAAAATTTTTTAGAATTTTTTCGTTAATGAAATCGGTTGGTAAATATGCCACTTGAAAACAATGGCGGAGGTTTTAATTCGATATCTCGAAATTTTTTGAAAAAAAGTGCCGTTTCGCAAAATTTAATACAGGATTCCCTATGCTGAAAATGGTCAATTTTTAAAATTTCGAAAAAAATACAAGTTGCATGTGTTTTGAGCCGGAAATGGGCCACTTGAAGCCAATGGAGGTGGTAAAAAATCGATATCTCGAAAAAAAATATTTGGTCATTTTAAAAGTGGAAAAATGAGAAGGGGGTACCCTTACCATTTTTCGGCAAAAATGGTATTTTTAAAAAAAAATTTTTTAGAATTGTTTCGTTAATGAAATCGGTTGGTAAATATGCCACTTGAAAACAATGGCGGAGGTTTTAATTCGATATCTCGAAATTTTTTGAAAAAAAGTGCCGTTTCGCACAATTTAACACAGGATTCCCTATGCTGAAAATGGTCAATTTTTAAAATTTCGAAAAAAATACAAGTTGCATGTGTTTTGAGCCGGAAATGGGCCACTTGAAGCCAATGGAGATGGTAAGAAATCGATATCTCGAAAAAAAATATTTGGTCATTTTAAAAGTGGAAAAATGAGAAGGGGGTACCCTTACCGGGTGTTTTGAGCCGGAAATGGGCCACTTGAAGCCAATGGAGGTGGTAAAAAATCGATATCTCGAAAAAAAATATTTGGTCATTTTAAAAGTGGGAAAATGAGAAGGGGGTACCCTTACCATTTTTCGGAAAAAATGGTATTTTTACAAAAAAAATTTTTAGAATTTTTTCGTTAATGAAATCGGTTGGTAAATATGCCACTTGAAAACAATGGCGGAGGTTTTAATTCGATATCTCGAAATTTTTTGAAAAAAAGTGCCGTTTCGCAAAATTTAACACAGAATTCCCTATGCTAAAAATGGTCAATTTTTAAAATTTCGAAAAAAATACAAGTTGCGTGTGTTTTAAGCCGGAAATGGGCCACTTGAAGCCAATGGAGGTGGTAAAAAATCGATATCTCGAAAAAAAATATTTGGTCATTTTAAAAGTGGGAAAATGAGAAGGGGGTACCCTTACCTTTTTTCGACAAAAATGGTATTTTTACAAAAAAATTTTTTAGAATTTTTTCGTTAATGAAATCGGTTGGTAAATATGCCACTTGAAGACAATGGCGGAGGTTTTAATTCGATATCTCGAAATTTTTTGAAAAAAATTGCCGTTTCGCAAAATTTAACACAGGATTCCCTATGCTGAAAATGGTCAATTTTTAAAATTTCGAAAAAAATACAAGTTGCGTTTGTTTTGAGCCGGAAATGGGCCACTTGAAGCCAATGGAGATGGTAAGAAATCGATATCTCGAAAAAAAATATTTGGTCATTTTAAAAGTGGGAAAATGAGAAGGGGGTACCCTTACCATTTTTCGGAAAAAATGGTATTTTTACAATAAAATTTTTTAGAATTTTTTCGTTAATGAAATCGGTTGGTAAATATGCCACTTGAAAACAATGGCGGAGGTTTTAATTCGATATCTCGAAATTTTTTGAAAAAAAGTGCCGTTTCGCAAAATTTAACACAGGATTCCCTATGCTGAAAATGGTCAATTTTTAAAATTTCGAAAAAATTACAAGTTGCGTGTGTTTTGAGCCGGAAATGGGCCACTTGAAGCCAATGGAGGTGGTAAAAAATCGATATCTCGAAAAAAAATATTTGGTCATTTTAAAAGTGGGAAAATGAGAAGGGGGTAAAAGGGGGGGGGGAAGGGGGTATGAGGGGGGGGGGGGGAAATGAGGGGGGGGAGGGGGGGGCCTTACCATTTTTCGGAAAAAATGGTATTTTTACAAAAAAATTTTTTAGAATTTTTTCGTTAATGAAATCGGTTGGTAAATATGCCACTTGAAAACAATGGCGGAGGTTTTAATTCGATATCTCGAAATTTTTTGAAAAAAAGTGCCGTTTCGCAAAATTTAATACAGGATTCCCTATGCTGAAAATGGTCATTTTTTAAAATTTCGAAAAAAATACAAGTTGCATGTGTTTTGAGCCGGAAATGGGCCACTTGAAGCCAATGGAGATGGTAAGAAATCGATATCTCGAAAAAAAATATTTGGTCATTTTAAAAGTGGAAAAATGAGAAGGGGGTACCCTTACCATTTTTCGACAAAAATGGTATTTTTACAAAAAAATTTTTATAATTTTTTCGTTAATGAAATCGGTTGGTAAATATGCCACTTGAAGACAATGGCGGAGGTTTTAATTCAATATCTCGAAATTTTTTGAAAAAAAGTGCCGTTTCGCAAAATTTAACACAGGATTCCCTATGCTAAAAATGGTCAATTTTTAAAATTTCGAAAAAAATACAAGTTGCGTGTGTTTTGAGCCGGAAATGGGCCACTTGAAGCCAATGGAGGTGGTAAAAAATCGATATCTCGAAAAAAAATATTTGGTCATTTTAAAAGTGGGAAAATGAGAAGGGGGTAAAAGGGGGGGGGAAGGGGGTATGAGGGGGGGGGGGGGAAATGAGGGGGGGGAGGGGGGGGCCTTACCATTTTTCGGAAAAAATGGTATTTTTACAAAAAAATTTTTTAGAATTTTTTCGTTAATGAAATCGGTTGGTAAATATGCCACTTGAAAACAATGGCGGAGGTTTTAATTCGATATCTCGAAATTTTTTGAAAAAAAGTGCCGTTTCGCAAAATTTAATACAGGATTCCCTATGCTGAAAATGGTCAATTTTTAAAATTTCGAAAAAAATACAAGTTGCATGTGTTTTGAGCCGGAAATGGGCCACTTGAAGCCAATGGAGGTGGTAAAAAATCGATATCTCGAAAAAAAATATTTGGTCATTTTAAAAGTGGAAAAATGAGAAGGGGGTACCCTTACCATTTTTCGGCAAAAATGGTATTTTTAAAAAAAAATTTTTTAGAATTGTTTCGTTAATGAAATCGGTTGGTAAATATGCCACTTGAAAACAATGGCGGAGGTTTTAATTCGATATCTCGAAATTTTTTGAAAAAAAGTGCCGTTTCGCACAATTTAACACAGGATTCCCTATGCTGAAAATGGTCAATTTTTAAAATTTCGAAAAAAATACAAGTTGCATGTGTTTTGAGCCGGAAATGGGCCACTTGAAGCCAATGGAGATGGTAAGAAATCGATATCTCGAAAAAAAATATTTGGTCATTTTAAAAGTGGAAAAATGAGAAGGGGGTACCCTTACCGGGTGTTTTGAGCCGGAAATGGGCCACTTGAAGCCAATGGAGGTGGTAAAAAATCGATATCTCGAAAAAAAATATTTGGTCATTTTAAAAGTGGGAAAATGAGAAGGGGGTACCCTTACCATTTTTCGGAAAAAATGGTATTTTTACAAAAAAAATTTTTAGAATTTTTTCGTTAATGAAATCGGTTGGTAAATATGCCACTTGAAAACAATGGCGGAGGTTTTAATTCGATATCTCGAAATTTTTTGAAAAAAAGTGCCGTTTCGCAAAATTTAACACAGGATTCCCTATGCTAAAAATGGTCAATTTTTAAAATTTCGAAAAAAATACAAGTTGCGTGTGTTTTAAGCCGGAAATGGGCCACTTGAAGCCAATGGAGGTGGTAAAAAATCGATATCTCGAAAAAAAATATTTGGTCATTTTAAAAGTGGGAAAATGAGAAGGGGGTACCCTTACCTTTTTTCGACAAAAATGGTATTTTTACAAAAAAATTTTTTAGAATTTTTTCGTTAATGAAATCGGTTGGTAAATATGCCACTTGAAGACAATGGCGGAGGTTTTAATTCGATATCTCGAAATTTTTTGAAAAAAATTGCCGTTTCGCAAAATTTAACACAGGATTCCCTATGCTGAAAATGGTCAATTTTTAAAATTTCGAAAAAAATACAAGTTGCGTTTGTTTTGAGCCGGAAATGGGCCACTTGAAGCCAATGGAGATGGTAAGAAATCGATATCTCGAAAAAAAATATTTGGTCATTTTAAAAGTGGGAAAATGAGAAGGGGGTACCCTTACCATTTTTCGGAAAAAATGGTATTTTTACAATAAAATTTTTTAGAATTTTTTCGTTAATGAAATCGGTTGGTAAATATGCCACTTGAAAACAATGGCGGAGGTTTTAATTCGATATCTCGAAATTTTTTGAAAAAAAGTGCCGTTTCGCAAAATTTAACACAGGATTCCCTATGCTGAAAATGGTCAATTTTTAAAATTTCGAAAAAATTACAAGTTGCGTGTGTTTTGAGCCGGAAATGGGCCACTTGAAGCCAATGGAGGTGGTAAAAAATCGATATCTCGAAAAAAAATATTTGGTCATTTTAAAAGTGGGAAAATGAGAAGGGGGTAAAAGGGGGGGGGGGGAAGGGGGTATGAGGGGGGGGGGGGGAAATGAGGGGGGGGAGGGGGGGGCCTTACCATTTTTCGGAAAAAATGGTATTTTTACAAAAAAATTTTTTAGAATTTTTTCGTTAATGAAATCGGTTGGTAAATATGCCACTTGAAAACAATGGCGGAGGTTTTAATTCGATATCTCGAAATTTTTTGAAAAAAAGTGCCGTTTCGCAAAATTTAATACAGGATTCCCTATGCTGAAAATGGTCAATTTTTAAAATTTCGAAAAAAATACAAGTTGCATGTGTTTTGAGCCGGAAATGGGCCACTTGAAGCCAATGGAGGTGGTAAAAAATCGATATCTCGAAAAAAAATATTTGGTCATTTTAAAAGTGGAAAAATGAGAAGGGGGTACCCTTACCATTTTTCGGCAAAAATGGTATTTTTAAAAAAAAATTTTTTAGAATTGTTTTGTTAATGAAATCGGTTGGTAAATATGCCACTTGAAAACAATGGCGGAGGTTTTAATTCGATATCTCGAAATTTTTTGAAAAAAAGTGCCGTTTCGCACAATTTAACACAGGATTCCCTATGCTGAAAATGGTCAATTTTTAAAATTTCGAAAAAAATACAAGTTGCATGTGTTTTGAGCCGGAAATGGGCCACTTGAAGCCAATGGAGATGGTAAGAAATCGATATCTCGAAAAAAAATATTTGGTCATTTTAAAAGTGGAAAAATGAGAAGGGGGTACCCTTACCGGGTGTTTTGAGCCGGAAATGGGCCACTTGAAGCCAATGGAGGTGGTAAAAAATCGATATCTCGAAAAAAAATATTTGGTCATTTTAAAAGTGGGAAAATGAGAAGGGGGTACCCTTACCATTTTTCGGAAAAAATGGTATTTTTACAAAAAAAATTTTTAGAATTTTTTCGTTAATGAAATCGGTTGGTAAATATGCCACTTGAAAACAATGGCGGAGGTTTTAATTCGATATCTCGAAATTTTTTGAAAAAAAGTGCCGTTTCGCAAAATTTAACACAGGATTCCCTATGCTAAAAATGGTCAATTTTTAAAATTTCGAAAAAAATACAAGTTGCGTGTGTTTTAAGCCGGAAATGGGCCACTTGAAGCCAATGGAGGTGGTAAAAAATCGATATCTCGAAAAAAAATATTTGGTCATTTTAAAAGTGGGAAAATGAGAAGGGGGTACCCTTACCTTTTTTCGACGAAAATGGTATTTTTACAAAAAAATTTTTTAGAATTTTTTCGTTAATGAAATCGGTTGGTAAATATGCCACTTGAAGACAATGGCGGAGGTTTTAATTCGATATCTCGAAATTTTTTGAAAAAAATTGCCGTTTCGCAAAATTTAACACAGGATTCCCTATGCTGAAAATGGTCAATTTTTAAAATTTCGAAAAAAATACAAGTTGCGTTTGTTTTGAGCCGGAAATGGGCCACTTGAAGCCAATGGAGATGGTAAGAAATCGATATCTCGAAAAAAAATATTTGGTCATTTTAAAAGTGGGAAAATGAGAAGGGGGTACCCTTACCATTTTTCGGAAAAAATGGTATTTTTACAATAAAATTTTTTAGAATTTTTTCGTTAATGAAATCGGTTGGTAAATATGCCACTTGAAAACAATGGCGGAGGTTTTAATTCGATATCTCGAAATTTTTTGAAAAAAAGTGCCGTTTCGCAAAATTTAACACAGGATTCCCTATGCTGAAAATGGTCAATTTTTAAAATTTCGAAAAAATTACAAGTTGCGTGTGTTTTGAGCCGGAAATGGGCCACTTGAAGCCAATGGAGGTGGTAAAAAATCGATATCTCGAAAAAAAATATTTGGTCATTTTAAAAGTGGGAAAATGAGAAGGGGGTACCCTTACCATTTTTCGGAAAAAATGGTATTTTTACAAAAAAATTTTTTAGAATTTTTTCGTTAATGAAATCGGTTGGTAAATATGCCACTTGAAAACAATGGCGGAGGTTTTAATTCGATATCTCGAAATTTTTTGAAAAAAAGTGCCGTTTCGCAAAATTTAACACAGGATTCCCTATGCTGAAAATGGTCAATTTTTAAAATTTCGAAAAAAATACAAGTTGCGTGTGTTTTGAGCCGGAAATGGGCCACTTGAAGCCAATGGAGGTGGTAAAAAATCGATATCTCGAAAAAAAATATTTGGGCATTTTAAAAGTGGGAAAATGAGATGGGGGTACCCTTACCATTTTTCGGAAAAAATGGTATTTTTACAAAAAAATTTTTTAGAATTGTTTCGTTAATGAAATCGGTTGGTAAATATGCCACTTGAAAACAATGGCGGAGGTTTTAATTCGATATCTCGAAATTTTTTGAAAAAAAGTGCCGTTTCGCAAAATTTAACACAGGATTCCCTATGCTGAAAATGGTCAATTTTTAAAATTTCGAAAAAAATACAAGTTGCGTGTGTTTTGAGCCGGAAATGGGCCACTTGAAGCCAATGGAGATGGTAAGAAATCGATATCTCGAAAAAAAATATTTGGTCATTTTAAAAGTGGGAAAATGAGAAGGGGGTACCCTTACCATTTTTCGGAAAAAATGGTATTTGTACAAAAAAATTTTTTAGAATTTTTTCGTTAATGAAATCGGTTGGTAAATATGCCACTTGAAAACAATGGCGGAGGTTTTAATTCGATATCTCGAAATTTTTTGAAAAAAAGTGCCGTTTCGCAAAATTTAATACAGGATTCCCTATGCTGAAAATGGTCAATTTTTAAAATTTCGAAAAAATTACAAGTTGCGTGTGTTTTGAGCCGGAAATGGGCCACTTGAAGCCAATGGAGATGGTAAGAAATCGATATCTCGAAAAAAAATATTTGGTCATTTTAAAAGTGGAAAAATGAGAAGGGGGTAACCCCCTTACCATTTTTCGGAAAAAATGGTATTTTTACAAAAAAATTTTTTAGAATTTTTTCGTTAATGAAATCGGTTGGTAAATATGCCACTTGAAAACAATGGCGGAGGTTTTAATTCGATATCTCGAAATTTTTTGAAAAAAAGTGCCGTTTCGCAAAATTTAATACAGGATTCCCTATGCTGAAAATGGTCAATTTTTAAAATTTCGAAAAAAATACAAGTTGCATGTGTTTTGAGCCGGAAATGGGCCACTTGAAGCCAATGGAGATGGTAAGAAATCGATATCTCGAAAAAAAATATTTGGTCATTTTAAAAGTGGGAAAATGAGAAGGGGGTACCCTTACCATTTTTCGGAAAAAATGGTATTTTTACAAAAAAATTTTTTAGAATTTTTTCGTTAATGAAATCGGTTGGTAAATATGCCACTTGAAAACAATGGCGGAGGTTTTAATTCGATATTTCGAAATTTTTTGAAAAAAAGTGCCGTTTCGCAAAATTTAACACAGGATTCCCTATGCTGAAAATGGTCAATTTTTAAAATTTCGAAAAAATTACAAGTTGCGTGTGTTTTGAGCCGGAAATGGGCCACTTGAAGTCAATGGAGGTGGTAAAAAATCGATATCTCGAAAAAAAATATTTGGTCATTTTAAAAGTGGGAAAATGAGAAGGGGGTACCCTTACCATTTTTCGACAAAAATGGTATTTTTACAAAAAAATTTTTTAGAATTTTTTCGTTAATGAAATCGGTTGGTAAATATGCCACTTGAAGACAATGGCGGAGGTTTTAATTCGATATCTCGAAATTTTTTGAAAAAAAGTGCCGTTTCGCAAAATTTAACACAGGATTCCCTATGCTGAAAATGGTCAATTTTTAAAATTTCGAAAAAAATACAAGTTGCGTGTGTTTTGAGCCGGAAATGGGCCACTTGAAGCCAATGGAGATGGTAAGAAATCGATATCTCGAAAAAAAATATTTGGTCATTTTAAAAGTGGGAAAATGAGAAGGGGGTACCCTTACCATTTTTCGGAAAAAATGGTATTTTTACAAAAAAATTTTTTAGAATTTTTTCGTTAATGAAATCGGTTGGTAAATATGCCACTTGAAAACAATGGCGGAGGTTTTAATTCGATATCTCGAAATTTTTTGAAAAAAAGTGCCGTTTCGCAAAATTTAACACAGGATTCCCTATGCTGAAAATGGTCAATTTTTAAAATTTCGAAAAAAATACAAGTTGCATGTGTTTTGAGCCGGAAATGGGCCACTTGAAGCCAATGGAGATGGTAAGAAATCGATATCTCGAAAAAAAATATTTGGTCATTTTAAAAGTGGAAAAATGAGAAGGGGTACCCTTACCATTTTTCGGAAAAAATGGTATTTTTACAAAAAAATTTTTTAGAATTTTTTCGTTAATGAAATCGGTTGGTAAATATGCCACTTGAAGACAATGGCGGAGGTTTTAATTCGATATCTCGAAATTTTTTGAAAAAAGTGCCGTTTCGCAAAATGTAACACAAGATTCCCTATGCTGAAAATGGTCAATTTTTAAAATTTCGAAAAAAATACAAGTTGCGTGTGTTTTGAGCCGGAAATGGGCCACTTGAAGCCAATGGAGGTGGTAAAAAACCGATATCTCGAAAAAAAATATTTGGTCATTTTAAAAGTGGGAAAATGAGAAGGGGGTACCCTTACCATTTTCGGAAAAAATGGTATTTTTACAAAAAAATTTTTTAGAATTTTTTCGTTAATGAAATCGGTTGGTAAATATGCCACTTGAAAACAATGGCGGAGGTTTTAATTCGATATCTCGAAATTTTTTGAAAAAAAGTGCCGTTTCGCAAAATTTAACACAGGATTCCCTATGCTGAAAATGGTCAATTTTTAAAATTTCGAAAAAAATACAAGTTGCATGTGTTTTGAGCCGGAAATGGGCCACTTGAAGCCAATGGAGATGGTAAGAAATCGATATCTCGAAAAAAAATATTTGGTCATTTTAAAAGTGGAAAAATGAGAAGGGGTACCCTTACCATTTTTCGGAAAAAATGGTATTTTTACAAAAAAATTTTTTAGAATTTTTTCGTTAATGAAATCGGTTGGTAAATATGCCACTTGAAGACAATGGCGGAGGTTTTAATTCGATATCTCGAAATTTTTTGAAAAAAAGTGCCGTTTCGCAAAATGTAACACAGGATTCCCTATGCTGAAAATGGTCAATTTTTAAAATTTCGAAAAAAATACAAGTTGCGTGTGTTTTGAGCCGGAAATGGGCCACTTGAAGCCAATGGAGGTGGTAAAAAACCGATATCTCGAAAAAAAATATTTGGTCATTTTAAAAGTGGGAAAATGAGAAGGGGGTACCCTTACCATTTTCGGAAAAAATGGTATTTTTACAAAAAAATTTTTTAGAATTTTTTCGTTAATGAAATCGGTTGGTAAATATGCCACTTGAAAACAATGGCGGAGGTTTTAATTCGATATCTCGAAATTTTTTGAAAAAAAGTGCCGTTTCGCAAAATTTAACACAGGATTCCCTATGCTGAAAATGGTCAATTTTTAAAATTTCGAAAAAAATACAAGTTGCATGTGTTTTGAGCCGGAAATGGGCCACTTGAAGCCAATGGAGATGGTAAGAAATCGATATCTCGAAAAAAAATATTTGGTCATTTTAAAAGTGGAAAAATGAGAAGGGGTACCCTTACCATTTTTCGGAAAAAATGGTATTTTTACAAAAAAATTTTTTAGAATTTTTTCGTTAATGAAATCGGTTGGTAAATATGCCACTTGAAGACAATGGCGGAGGTTTTAATTCGATATCTCGAAATTTTTTGAAAAAAGTGCCGTTTCGCAAAATGTAACACAGGATTCCCTATGCTGAAAATGGTCAATTTTTAAAATTTCGAAAAAAATACAAGTTGCGTGTGTTTTGAGCCGGAAATGGGCCACTTGAAGCCAATGGAGGTGGTAAAAAACCGATATCTCGAAAAAAAATATTTGGTCATTTTAAAAGTGGGAAAATGAGAAGGGGGTACCCTTACCATTTTCGGAAAAAATGGTATTTTTACAAAAAAATTTTTTAGAATTTTTTCGTTAATGAAATCGGTTGGTAAATATGCCACTTGAAAACAATGGCGGAGGTTTTAATTCGATATCTCGAAATTTTTTGAAAAAAAGTGCCGTTTCGCAAAATTTAACACAGGATTCCCTATGCTGAAAATGGTCAATTTTTAAAATTTCGAAAAAAATACAAGTTGCATGTGTTTTGAGCCGGAAATGGGCCACTTGAAGCCAATGGAGATGGTAAGAAATCGATATCTCGAAAAAAAATATTTGGTCATTTTAAAAGTGGAAAAATGAGAAGGGGTACCCTTACCATTTTTCGGAAAAAATGGTATTTTTACAAAAAAATTTTTTAGAATTTTTTCGTTAATGAAATCGGTTGGTAAATATGCCACTTGAAGACAATGGCGGAGGTTTTAATTCGATATCTCGAAATTTTTTGAAAAAAAGTGCCGTTTCGCAAAATGTAACACAGGATTCCCTATGCTGAAAATGGTCAATTTTTAAAATTTCGAAAAAAATACAAGTTGCGTGTGTTTTGAGCCGGAAATGGGCCACTTGAAGCCAATGGAGGTGGTAAAAAACCGATATCTCGAAAAAAAATATTTGGTCATTTTAAAAGTGGGAAAATGAGAAGGGGGTACCCTTACCATTTTCGGAAAAAATGGTATTTTTACAAAAAAATTTTTTAGAATTTTTTCGTTAATGAAATCGGTTGGTAAATATGCCACTTGAAAACAATGGCGGAGGTTTTAATTCGATATCTCGAAATTTTTTGAAAAAAAGTGCCGTTTCGCAAAATTTAACACAGGATTCCCTATGCTGAAAATGGTCAATTTTTAAAATTTCGAAAAAAATACAAGTTGCGTGTGTTTTGAGCCGGAAATGGGCCACTTGAAGCCAATGGAGGTGGTAAAAAATCGATATCTCGAAAAAAAATATTTGGTCATTTTAAAAGTGGGAAAATGAGAAGGGGGTACCCTTACCATTTTTCGGAAAAAATGGTATTTTTACAAAAAAATTTTTTAGAATTTTTTCGTTAATGAAATCGGTTGGTAAATATGCCACTTGAAAACAATGGCGGAGGTTTTAATTCGATATCTCGAAATTTTTTGAAAAAAAGTGCCGTTTCGCAAAATTTAACACAGGATTCCCTATGCTGAAAATGGTCAATTTTTAAAATTTCGAAAAAAATACAAGTTGCATGTGTTTTGAGCCGGAAATGGGCCACTTGAAGCCAATGGAGATGGTAAGAAATCGATATCTCGAAAAAAAATATTTGGTCATTTTAAAAGTGGAAAAATGAGAAGGGGTACCCTTACCATTTTTCGGAAAAAATGGTATTTTTACAAAAAAATTTTTTAGAATTTTTTCGTTAATGAAATCGGTTGGTAAATATGCCACTTGAAGACAATGGCGGAGGTTTTAATTCGATATCTCGAAATTTTTTGAAAAAAAGTGCCGTTTCGCAAAATGTAACACAGGATTCCCTATGCTGAAAATGGTCAATTTTTAAAATTTCGAAAAAAATACAAGTTGCGTGTGTTTTGAGCCGGAAATGGGCCACTTGAAGCCAATGGAGGTGGTAAAAAACCGATATCTCGAAAAAAAATATTTGGTCATTTTAAAAGTGGGAAAATGAGAAGGGGGTACCCTTACCATTTTCGGAAAAAATGGTATTTTTACAAAAAAATTTTTTAGAATTTTTTCGTTAATGAAATCGGTTGGTAAATATGCCACTTGAAAACAATGGCGGAGGTTTTAATTCGATATCTCGAAATTTTTTGAAAAAAAGTGCCGTTTCGCAAAATTTAACACAGGATTCCCTATGCTGAAAATGGTCAATTTTTAAAATTTCGAAAAAAATACAAGTTGCATGTGTTTTGAGCCGGAAATGGGCCACTTGAAGCCAATGGAGATGGTAAGAAATCGATATCTCGAAAAAAAATATTTGGTCATTTTAAAAGTGGAAAAATGAGAAGGGGTACCCTTACCATTTTTCGGAAAAAATGGTATTTTTACAAAAAAATTTTTTAGAATTTTTTCGTTAATGAAATCGGTTGGTAAATATGCCACTTGAAGACAATGGCGGAGGTTTTAATTCGATATCTCGAAATTTTTTGAAAAAAGTGCCGTTTCGCAAAATGTAACACAGGATTCCCTATGCTGAAAATGGTCAATTTTTAAAATTTCGAAAAAAATACAAGTTGCGTGTGTTTTGAGCCGGAAATGGGCCACTTGAAGCCAATGGAGGTGGTAAAAAACCGATATCTCGAAAAAAAATATTTGGTCATTTTAAAAGTGGGAAAATGAGAAGGGGGTACCCTTACCATTTTCGGAAAAAATGGTATTTTTACAAAAAAATTTTTTAGAATTTTTTCGTTAATGAAATCGGTTGGTAAATATGCCACTTGAAAACAATGGCGGAGGTTTTAATTCGATATCTCGAAATTTTTTGAAAAAAAGTGCCGTTTCGCAAAATTTAACACAGGATTCCCTATGCTGAAAATGGTCAATTTTTAAAATTTCGAAAAAAATACAAGTTGCATGTGTTTTGAGCCGGAAATGGGCCACTTGAAGCCAATGGAGATGGTAAGAAATCGATATCTCGAAAAAAAATATTTGGTCATTTTAAAAGTGGAAAAATGAGAAGGGGTACCCTTACCATTTTTCGGAAAAAATGGTATTTTTACAAAAAAATTTTTTAGAATTTTTTCGTTAATGAAATCGGTTGGTAAATATGCCACTTGAAGACAATGGCGGAGGTTTTAATTCGATATCTCGAAATTTTTTGAAAAAAAGTGCCGTTTCGCAAAATGTAACACAGGATTCCCTATGCTGAAAATGGTCAATTTTTAAAATTTCGAAAAAAATACAAGTTGCGTGTGTTTTGAGCCGGAAATGGGCCACTTGAAGCCAATGGAGGTGGTAAAAAACCGATATCTCGAAAAAAAATATTTGGTCATTTTAAAAGTGGGAAAATGAGAAGGGGGTACCCTTACCATTTTCGGAAAAAATGGTATTTTTACAAAAAAATTTTTTAGAATTTTTTCGTTAATGAAATCGGTTGGTAAATATGCCACTTGAAAACAATGGCGGAGGTTTTAATTCGATATCTCGAAATTTTTTGAAAAAAAGTGCCGTTTCGCAAAATTTAATACAGGATTCCCTATGCTGAAAATGGTCAATTTTTAAAATTTCGAAAAAAATACAAGTTGCATGTGTTTTGAGCCGGAAATGGGCCACTTGAAGCCAATGGAGATGGTAAGAAATCGATATCTCGAAAAAAAATATTTGGTCATTTTAAAAGTGGGAAAATGAGAAGGGGGTACCCTTACCATTTTTCGGAAAAAATGGTATTTTACAAAAAAATTTTTTAGAATTTTTTCGTTAATGAAATCGGTTGGTAAATATGCCACTTGAAAACAATGGCGGAGGTTTTAATTCGATATCTCGAAATTTTTTGAAAAAAAGTGCCGTTTCGCAAAATTTAACACAGGATTCCCTATGCTGAAAATGGTCAATTTTTAAAATTTCGAAAAAAATACAAGTTGCATGTGTTTTGAGCCGGAAATGGGCCACTTGAAGCCAATGGAGATGGTAAGAAATCGATATCTCGAAAAAAAATATTTGGTCATTTTAAAAGTGGAAAAATGAGAAGGGGTACCCTTACCATTTTTCGGAAAAAATGGTATTTTTACAAAAAAATTTTTTAGAATTTTTTCGTTAATGAAATCGGTTGGTAAATATGCCACTTGAAGACAATGGCGGAGGTTTTAATTCGATATCTCGAAATTTTTTGAAAAAAGTGCCGTTTCGCAAAATGTAACACAGGATTCCCTATGCTGAAAATGGTCAATTTTTAAAATTTCGAAAAAAATACAAGTTGCGTGTGTTTTGAGCCGGAAATGGGCCACTTGAAGCCAATGGAGGTGGTAAAAAACCGATATCTCGAAAAAAAATATTTGGTCATTTTAAAAGTGGGAAAATGAGAAGGGGGTACCCTTACCATTTTCGGAAAAAATGGTATTTTTACAAAAAAATTTTTTAGAATTTTTTCGTTAATGAAATCGGTTGGTAAATATGCCACTTGAAAACAATGGCGGAGGTTTTAATTCGATATCTCGAAATTTTTTGAAAAAAAGTGCCGTTTCGCAAAATTTAACACAGGATTCCCTATGCTGAAAATGGTCAATTTTTAAAATTTCGAAAAAAATACAAGTTGCATGTGTTTTGAGCCGGAAATGGGCCACTTGAAGCCAATGGAGATGGTAAGAAATCGATATCTCGAAAAAAAATATTTGGTCATTTTAAAAGTGGAAAAATGAGAAGGGGTACCCTTACCATTTTTCGGAAAAAATGGTATTTTTACAAAAAAATTTTTTAGAATTTTTTCGTTAATGAAATCGGTTGGTAAATATGCCACTTGAAGACAATGGCGGAGGTTTTAATTCGATATCTCGAAATTTTTTGAAAAAAAGTGCCGTTTCGCAAAATGTAACACAGGATTCCCTATGCTGAAAATGGTCAATTTTTAAAATTTCGAAAAAAATACAAGTTGCGTGTGTTTTGAGCCGGAAATGGGCCACTTGAAGCCAATGGAGGTGGTAAAAAACCGATATCTCGAAAAAAAATATTTGGTCATTTTAAAAGTGGGAAAATGAGAAGGGGGTACCCTTACCATTTTCGGAAAAAATGGTATTTTTACAAAAAAATTTTTTAGAATTTTTTCGTTAATGAAATCGGTTGGTAAATATGCCACTTGAAAACAATGGCGGAGGTTTTAATTCGATATCTCGAAATTTTTTGAAAAAAAGTGCCGTTTCGCAAAATTTAATACAGGATTCCCTATGCTGAAAATGGTCAATTTTTAAAATTTCGAAAAAAATACAAGTTGCATGTGTTTTGAGCCGGAAATGGGCCACTTGAAGCCAATGGAGATGGTAAGAAATCGATATCTCGAAAAAAAATATTTGGTCATTTTAAAAGTGGGAAAATGAGAAGGGGGTACCCTTACCATTTTTCGACAAAAATCGTATTTTTACAAAAAAATTTTTTAGAATTTTTTCGTTAATGAAATCGGTTGGTAAATATGCCACTTGAATACAATGGCGGAGGTTTTAATTCGATATCTCGAAATTTTTTGAAAAAAATTGCCGTTTCGCAAAATTTTACACAGGATTCACTATACTGAAAATGATCAATTTTTTAAATTTCGAAAAAGATACAAGTTGCATGTGTTTTGAGCCGGAAATGGGCCACTTGAAGCCAATGGAGATGGTAAACAATCGATATCTCGAAAAAAAATATTTGACCATTTTGAAAGTGGAAATTGAGAGTTCAATAGATGGATAGGTGACGGTTCAAATCGATAGTTCAGTAGGTGAATAGGAGAATGTTCAAATCGCGAGTTCCATAGATGAACTACAGCTCCGTAGTTGGATGGGTGACCTTTCAATTCGATATTTCAATAGATGGATGCGTGACTGTTCAAACTGAGACTTTATTAGTCGGATGGGTGACCGTACAAATTGAGAGTTCGGTAGTTGCATGGCTGAATGTTCAAATCGAAAGTTCAATAGATGGATAGGTGACCTTTCAGATCGAGAGTTCGGTAGTTGAATGGGTGACCGTTCAAGTAGGGAGTCCAGTAGATGGATGGGTGACCGTACGAATCGAAAGTCCAGTAGTTGGATGAGTGAAAATGTTCAAATCGAGAGTTCAGTAAATGGATAGGTGATCGTTCAAATCGAGAGTTCGGTAGTTAGATGGGTGACCTTTCAATTCGCAAGTTCAGTAGATCGATGGACAGATGATCCCTTATCCCTTATCCGTAGTTTCCTTATCAAATTACTAATTTCGAGATCTTGGGCAAACGGAGCGCTGCAGCGCTAACAAATTTCCGCTCGCGCGCGGCAGCGCGCGTCATTGTCCCTAGTGTAAGTAAGCAGTCAAGGGCTGGTGACGTGACCTCATAAAAAAGATTTCCGATCCGATAAATTGTCACCGAAATATAATTCATTGATCATTTTCATCTTCCAGACATTTAGGACAGCCCTGTCATACTTTGCGGTCGTCCATTCAATACACCGATAAGAGATATTATATGTAGAAATGCAATATATTGCATGTCATTATCATAATGAAAATGGCACGATTTCAATTATTAATTGAGATATCTCGACAATTATCGGTATCGACATACCGATAATTGAATAGTATCGACACACTATTCGATATCGTTGACCCGGTTCAACATTTTTGTTATTTAAAGGCAATACAAAAAATAGGTCATGCAGACAGTCACATCCAAAGAGTTTATTCAATAACTTAAGTCCCCATTTTTTGTTGACTTCTGACCGTACTATTTTAGGTCCACGAAATGAACTTGAAACAATAAGGCGTACGTTTTTTAAAGGGCTCAGAAAACTAAGTCCGCCTCTCTCCCTCCGCATCTACCTTTACTGCCCCCACCCCCCTTTATGCGTTTAAGCACTTATTATTTTAAGTCCCTTTAGAAGACTTATGAACTTGCAATTCTAAGCGCCACTGAATGGACTGACTTAGAATAATAAGAACAAAAGTCCATTAAGTGGGGCTTAGCATTGTAAAGGCCCCCTTAAAAGTACCTTTTTTGTTGATTTTGTGACAGATGGTCGCCCGGTCAGGCACGCGTTGAATAAATGAATGAATGAAAATGATATGAAAAATACTGGTTTATTAGTCGGAGAGTTTCGTAGAGTATAATTAGAAGTATAATTCGGAGGTGTAAAGAGTGTACCGCACTGATCGTCGGTCGGAGCTGAACTGCCGTGAAGCGGGCGCGAAGCTGAGGGCTTCGCGCTCGCTTGACAATGGAATAAAGAGTCACAGAGTGTTTAGTCTCGTAGATAAGTGGCCGCTCGCGGCGGTCCGGATGCACGATAGCCTTAAGGGCTTCTTTGAAGAGCGTATCGAACGGAAACTCCGTATCGATACGCTCGAATAAATATTCGAAGTTAAAATAATGAAATGTTAGGCTGCGGCCGTTACAATTTATGTTCCTCGCCTAAAAAAGAGCCCAGATGACTTATGTTACGAGTGTGCTGGTGGTGCCGGTCGGAGTGGGGTAGATGTGACATTGAGCCGCGAGCAAGAAGACAAACTAGTGACGGAAAAGTGGGGATCGTCCGTAAAATCGAACACTTCGAAATGGAGATCCGAGTGTAAAATGTGGATTTAAAGTAATTTAATTGTAATTACTGATTACTCGAGTGGCGAAATAGACATCCATCGACCTCAACATTCGTTTCATAGTTATTGGAGATCATCCATACTTTCGGTGATCCAGTCCAGGTACGAGTGAACACGAGTGAAAACATCTGGCACACCGCGGGCGCAAGAAATGACAAATGACACGACACCATTACGGTAACCATCGACTACAAAGGTGACTACCCTAGTCCCCCTGTAAGAAATATCACAATGGTTTTTTATTTACTCATCTAACCCGCATCACCACTCCACGTACTGAATAATGGTTTTTTTTTTATTATACTTTCGCTGCCACTTTAAAAAATGCTCATTTTATTTATTTAAAAAATCATATTTATCAAATTTGCGGAACTATAACGCGTAAAATGTTGAGAATTTTTATGCAGAAATAACGAAAAATTATAAGTACACTAGGACCTCGATTTCGTTCACAGTAGCGGGACCGGCTTCGCATCAATCTTACCAAAATCGAGGTTGCGCATGCCCCGCCCATACTCACTGTCGAGCATTGCCCCTAGCTTGCTGCGCCGATCGATATTCGCTCCGTGGTTGGGACTGTTGAGGAAATTGATGGCGCAAAAATCGAGGTACGTGAGTGAGTACCGAAACGAGAGTACGCGCGCGTCGACTCGCCGATCGCGTGGAGATTTCGTGTTAAGAGTGTAAAGAACCGCGTTCGGGAGCCTGCCCGGAAAATCGTAGTGCAGGGAAAGAACGAGCCGCGTAACCCGCGAGGAAAGATCCGAAAGAATGGGCGGGGTAGAATCCCGAGAAGAGTATACGCACGCGTCGATTACCCGAACATCGGGGGTCTGAGTCTGAGGTCAAGACCCATGGTCGAGCATCCGCTGCTGCGGAAAATAATTCCAGGTAAAAACAGTGTGAAACAGTGTGAATGGTGAGACTCGAGCCGCACGAGTAGCGTGGAATGGATGAATGATGTTTTCTTGTATCGAACAAACATTATTAATTCAATAAATTGGTAACGCACGTCCGGAGTGCGGATTTACGTTGGAAGCTCGATTTTGATTATTTTGCATTGCCCCCGAACCCGATGACGTCAGCTAGCCAGCAACAAGAAGTTCCGAACACGAGATTATCGATCCCTGGCAATCGGGAAGGAGAATATATTGCCTGGCGCCCAACCGATCGAAGCACAAAGGATAAAAGGAAAATAAGAGAAAACAGGGCGTCAACATATTTGTGCGCGGCTAAGGTACGGTTGCCGGAATTTTCCGTGTTATGGGCCCGTCACAAATTATATTTCTGATTTGAATAGGTGTAGACATTTCTTGTACAGTGAGACCTGTTTTAACCGAGGTCATGTGGGGAGAGCGTACCTTGGATGAGTAAAATTTCGGATAATGCAGAAAATATGCACAATTCCCGAATAACTCCCCGCACAATCATTATAACGTTGTGTAGCTTATCCGAGTTTCTCCGGCTCTTGTAGAAATTTTGGAATGTTACATTATACCCTCATAAGATCCGGTAAAGGTTTGATAAGGCCTAGACTTGAATTTCCTAAATTTCTACCGGGGTTATTATCCAGACATACCCCGCGGTCAATGCGGAGTACTTGGATGACTTGTAAATTATATACGGACTTCAACATTACGCACGGAACAAATATCGACTATCAAACACCTCACGATTCTACTCACATCTAAGGAGTCCGCTACTGCGTCGGTTCCTCACCATCGATTTGCGTTTCCCTCACTCAAGCACGGCTGCATCGTACACGGAGAAGAAGTATTTCTCGTCACAGTTTCTCAACACGCTCACTTCAAGCCAGAGTTAAGAAATATCTTATCTTTCAATTGACTGCAATAGAAGAATATTTTCCAGCAAATATCCATGTAAGCTCGAGGTCTCGAGTTATGAGTTCTTCGTAAGGCTCGCGAACTCGCAGTTGAATACGTGATGAGGCTTACCGAGAACAAATGCTATACACCCTCGCAACGCTGTCGCTCAACTCCGACGGGGGCAATTTAAATGTACATCGAGCTCTGATGCTTTGACATAACGCCATTAAAAATCAAGCTGTGAAGAAAAAAATGAAATTCTATGGCAAAATAAACTCTTGGCATTTTGCGCTCCATAGGAAACAAGAGTAGCTTCAACACCATCGTCGATGATACTTCGTATCACTATGGATTTCTTTCAACACCGTTACTACAGATTAAGTAAAACTTTGATGTCGTTCTGTGGACAATGGCCGTATCAGAGCAGCCGTGCCAGAGGCGGACGTCTAATAGCTCTGATTATTCTCGTCGTCAGTCAAATCATACCTCAGACATTTGCTTTTATGAAAGACCGTGACGATTCGAGTGCCGTCATCGATTCCGCCATGCCGTTCCTTTTTGAAGTTATTTTGGCTACTAAGATGATTGGTTTTATGTGGAATGCGCAAAGGGTACGTTGGGTATTTTCAAATTACAATATTAAGATAATTGAGGCCAAGAGCGATCGTTACTCGGTACCTATTGCTGACGAAAATTTGTTCGATACGCACAGACAGAAAAGTTGTTAAATCGGATTCGCTGGGACTGGCACAAGTGGGCTCCAGATCCCGAAGTTAACATTCTTCACGAACATGCCGAACGGGGAAATAAGATTATAATTGTTTATACAGGTTAGTAAAGTGTGGTAAGGGTTATTTATAAAGTTGATTATTTTTTAAATATGTTTATCGTTATTGCGTACAGTCACGGTCTATTCAGCCATGTTCGTCTACTCGAGTCAACCGATAATAACAAAGATTATCGACGTTATCCTGATGAACGGAACCGAACCCGGACAATTTCCATATCCCATTGATTATTATTATTTCGACGCGCAGAAGTATTATTATTACGTTATTATGTACTCTTACGTATGCTTATATGTGACAGTGACCGTGATAATAGCCGGTGACATTATATTAGTTACTCACGTGCAACATGTTTGTGGTACTTTTTCTGCATTGGGGTGCGTCAATGATAATTTGTGATAATAATATAATAAAAAATAATAATAAAGTTTCAACCGACACACCATCAGGCATAAATTAGAACGAATCGGGAACTATGATAAATCAGTAGAAAAGAGAGGAAGCTGACATAGGCTAGACAAAAATGATACACTACACCTAGCTTCGTGTATCGACAGACACAATGATGCTATCAAGTAATTTAGAACAATTTAGAATATGAATCTACTAATGCTAGTATAATATAACGAATAAATCCACTGTTATCAGATACGCCAATCTCGTTGAGGCAACTTACACATGGTACTTATGTTTTCTCCTCGGCTTCGGCATGGTTTTCTTAATGACAATATGTCTTCAGGTAAAAAATTACTACTAACAATAAACAATGTTCCGAGTTGATAGATAATTCGCTTGTACATTCAGATTCTTTTCAAAAGAGACGATCCCGAAGCAACCTTCAAATGTATAGTTATGGTATTGACTATAGCGTTGCACTTCTACGTAGAGTGCTATATTTCCCAAATTCTGATAGATCACAGTACGAACATTCCTTTTTATATGTAAGTAAGCAGTCAACGATTAGTGGCGTGGCCTCATAAAAAAACGGTTTTCTTCTCCACAGACAAAACAGCCAATGGTACAAACTATCATCTAAGGCTCAGAAATGTCTACAATTGATAACACTGCGTTGTCGCGAACCTTGTCAACTAACAGCTGGGAAATTGTTGGTCATGTCCGTAAGAACTTATGGTCTGGTGAGAACGATCGTTATCTTAATGATACTGCATACAAATTATATGGCTTCCGATAAATTGTCCTCCAAATATAATTCATAAATCATTTTTATCTTCCAGACATTTAAGACAGCCTTGTCATACTTTGCGGTCGTCCGTTCAATGCACGGATCATAGACCGTCCTATCAAAATCTAGTCAAGCATTGTTCGTTAAAGTAAAGGTTTATTAGGTTTTTTGAAATCTACCTGGCGCACATATTCGAAATGATATCATCGAATAAAATAAAAAATTGTACGCCAAGTCCTTAAAATGGGTTTTCTCGTTCAGAAAGTATATTTATCAAAAGAATCTTAAAAAAAAAATAATAAAAAAGTAAATGATATACGTCAAGTGTGTTATACATATCTTTAAAAAAGTAAAAACATTGCTCTTCCCAAAAAATGTTCATCAAAATAATAGCTTAAAACAAAAATCGGAAAAAGGTGAAATCATATGAGCCAAGTAAGGGTATAAAGAACATACAAAAAAATTCTTCAAAAAATATGTTTATCGAAACAATCTAAAAAAAAATACAAGATGCAAAAAATCTTGACAAAAAAACTTGGCGTGCCAGTTTTTTACAATTACAGTTACTGCAGTTATTGCAGTTACTTTCCCTCTCCCTCGATTATTGGAATGAACCACGTGCGACAGCTATTGTAAAAAAAAAAACTGGCACGCCAAGTTTTTTTTGTCAAGATTTGTTGCATCTTGTATTTTTTTTTAGATTATTTTGATAAACATATTTTTTCAAGAATTTTTTTGCATGTTCTGTATACCCCTACTTGGCTCATATGATTTCACTTTTTTCCGATTTTTGTTTTAAGCTATTATTTTGATGAACATTTTTTGGGATGAGCAATGTTTTTACTTTTCTAAAGATATTTATAACACTACTTGACGTATATCAATTACTTTTTTCATTATTATTTTTTTTTTAAAGATTGTTTTGATAAATATACTTTTTGAACGGGAAAACCCCTTTTAAGGACTTGGCGTAACATTTTTACTTTTTTGAAAAAAAGTATTTTGTTTTTGATTTCACCTATTTTTGAAACGCCGTAATTGTGATAGGGTTACACTTCAAAAAATACTTTTTTTTAAAGTACTTGATTGTTCCTTTACCTAAATAATAATAGTGACCTAGTATGATGTCAATCGGTTCATATTTGATAATGTATTGTTTAAACATCATTTAAACAATATTTAGTAACCATTTTTTACCGACAATATCGTTCCTTTACTTAAAGGACAATATTGACCAAAATTTGGTTTCAATCGGTTCATATTTAACAATTTATTGCTTAAACATTGTGTAAACAATATTTAGTAATAATTTCTACCGACAATATTGTTCCTTTTCTTAAAGAACTAGACCAAATTTGGTGTCAATCGGTTCATATTTATCAATTTATTGCTTAAACATTGTTTAAACAATATTTAGCATCAATTTTGCTTCCTCATAGAGGAAGCTATATTTTCATGAAAAAAATGTTTTTCGAGATTTTAATGTCAGCGTACTAGAAATGGTCGAAAACGTCGAGAAATGTGATTTTTAGCTGGCGTCCGGATGTATGTGTGTGTGTGTGTGACAGCGTGCATTGCTTAGAACGACTATAACTCGGAAACGGCTTGAGATAGCCGGTTGGAATTTTGTACACTAGTAGAGTCGTCACGTCTCTTCCTTCGATATATTTTTCATGAAGATTGAGGCCCGTTTCGAGATTTTACGCGAATTCGAAATTTTTAAAAAAAGTCTGTGGTAGCTCTAACTTTCGAAAATTTTGAGCGATCGTCCTGAAAATACATATAAATACAATACTATGAACAAAGACCTTTGGTATTGAATTTGGCCTAAATCTACCTAAGGGATCAGATTTTATCGAATTTTGATTTTTTTGAAAAATTACTAAAAATGGTCTAATTTGAGTAAATATTGAGGTATTGAGCTTAAATTTGGCACAGGAATGGACTAACACTGTACAATGTTTCGTATTAAATTTGGCAAAAATTGATCCAACCGTTTAAATTTTATGGTTTTTTCAAAATTTTGAATTTTTTTCACATTTTTTTGACAGGAGTTTCTGAATCAAATATCACGCAAAGAGTAAAATGAGTTATAGTTTCGTAATCAGCGCTGAAGATTAGATTACAAATTACCTTCAAACTTTTTTATTGTATTTTAAGTATAGCTGTCTCTATGAGGAAGCCAAAATGGCACAACGGAATTATCATAGAGGAAATTATGAGCAAAACCGTAAAATATGAGGAAGTAATTGTGCAAATCACTTTGCACGCTTTTTACCAACAATATTGTTCCTTTACTTAAAGAATAATATTGACCAAATTTAGTGTCCATCAGTTGATATTTAACAATTTATTGCTTAAACATTGTTTAAACAATAATTAGTAACCATTTTTTACCGACAATATTGTTACTTTACTTAAATAACAATATTGATCAAATGTGGTGTCAATCGGTTTATATTTAACAATTTATTGTTTAAACATCGCTTAAACAATATTTAGCAACCATTTTTTTACCGACAATAATATTGTTTCGTTGCGTAAAAAAACAATATTGACCAATCTTGAGACTAAGGATCCCACGAATGCGGTAAAAAAACAACACCGAACGATGTCAGGCTGTTGGGTATCGCGAAACAATTTTTTGTTTAATAAAATTGTAATTAATACGTCTCGCGAAACTTTTTAAATTCGAGGAAAGATGTTGTGAACTAATGTGTAGCTGAGCGGTAACCCATCCGAGTACCGACCGTGAGCGGTATTGCTTGACTTTGGTGAAGCTCGTGCGTAGGTAAGCGATCACCCATCCGAGTACTGACCGTGACCGGTCGATGTTTAGATATCTCAGCATCCGCCGAACAGTTATGATCGAAACTGGGCGCATTGGAAAGCTTGGGCCCGAATTATATTATAAAAGTATCGTTGAAATTTTGATCTGATTCTTCGTTTCCAAGATATAATCGAAATCGAGATGCGGAAAATTTCGTGTTAACTCACCTCACACCCATATTTCAGGTTCGCCTCATCATATCTCGGGAACCGCTGGACGATTATGTTCGTAACTAGGCGCATTGGAAAGCTTGGGTCCGAATTATATCGTAAAAGTGTCCTTGAAATTTCGATGCGATGCTTCGTTGCCGAGATCGAGACGACCGAAAATAATCGCGTTAACTCACGCACAATCGAAAAATGTTGGATCGATCGCTGATCACGATCATCATATCTCAGGATCCACCGAACGGTTTTGATCGTAACTAGGCGCGTTGGAAAGCTTCGGTAGGCATTTTATATTAAAAAAGTTAAGACCATTTCGATCCGATTCTTTGTTTCCGAGATAATTGAGTGCAAAGAATTACTTCCGGCATATTGGAGTATAACTACTTGGTAGTGTCTTGATATCGCTCATCGCTCAAATTTTTCGCTTATCGCTTAAATTTTTTTTAATTACTTGGCGTCGAGACACTACCGCGTCTCTCAATATATCCTACTTATTTCTACCTACATCTTATATCTATCGAACCTAGAGTCTCGGCCGATTTTCAGTATAATAATAATCCTTATACAATCATCACTTGCGTTTTTCAACTCCAACAGCTCTTTTCGTCATATTAACGTAAATGCCATCGGCTGGCCTGAGGATTATATCACTGTACTTCTTCATTGTCGAATAATTCTCAATGCTTTTTACACTGAAGTTTCTCAATATTTGTGCTAGTACAACTTTAGCCTCGAGCATCGCGTACCTTTGACCTATGCAATTTCTTGGACCCGCACTGAATGGTACGTAGGCATATGGATGCCGCATTCTAACATTCTCCAATAGAAATCGATCGGGATCGAAGCGCAGAGGATTTGGCCATATCGCAGGATCTCTGTGTAGTTGATAGATCTGAATACTTAAAATTGTACCCGCGGGAACAATATAGTCACCTAAAAACCGATAAAGCATAATTGTGACAGAAGCGTTGACTTTTTAACAACAAATATTCGTACTCAATGACACCCCTGAGTTGAAGACAATTTTACCTATTTGCATATCCTCTATCATCTTTCTGCTGACGGAGGTTACACTTGGATAGAGCCTGAGGACTTCCTTGATGACTCTCTCGAGATATGTGAGATTCGGCAATTTCTTCAAGGTCGTAAGATCATCCGAATCGCCGAGAATATCGTCGAGTTCCTCGTGTACTTTTCTCTGCACGTCTAGCTCGATACCGAGACAGAAGAGCGTCCAGCTAAACAAAGCAGCAGTCGTGTCGTGTCCCTGGAAATAGATCGTTAATATGTATGATCGATGTATCGCGGCCTGGTCTATGCGAGGCTCCGATTATGTCTTCCGAAGTGGAGCTCACAGCAAACATGAATGTATTGATCTGGTCCCTGATTTGCTCCATCGTCAGAGGATTGTCTTCTTTCTCATTTGCCTCCAGGAGCAGATCCAAAAAAGCTTTCTTCTTGCGTGTGCCTGATAACGTACAAATCACCTAAAGTCTACGAGCATTTCCCACCGTCAATTGCTTCTTTTCGATTACACGACGGAATCACCAAACTCACCCATCACTTCGTTGTCTACCAATATATCGCTCGCAGCGACAGTCGATCTTCGTTCTTTTTGCTTTCTCACGATTACCTGCAAATTAAATTTAGGCGTTCCGACGCATTTCGTCACACCATATTGTTTGCAGAGTATATTTCATACTTATTGTTGGGGATCCAAAATAAGTGCAATTTCAAATTACAAAATAGTATAACTTACGCGAGTGCAAAGATCTTGAGCTATATCGACCGCTGTCTTGAATGATTTACCAAGGGCAGTCCTATAGAAGATCCAATCCACCGTCAACCAAGGCCGAAAAAATCGATTCATTGCACCCGTAGAAATGCTGAATATACAAACAAAAAAAAACAATAACACAAAAATTATATAATGCTTTCGATGTCTTTTTTTTCCTTTCGTTTCGGCACTCACGCGGCAATAGCGCATATATACTCGCTCTCGGTGGCCTCCTGAGCATTAATATTCGTACCCATTGCCGTTTCTAAACATAACACATGGACAAACAATAAACGAGCATTAAGCAGTGCACCGCGTAATAACTCGGTCAGATTCGAGGAAATTACCGCATATGATGTCTAGGGCACATTTTCCACCCAACTCAAATACATTGAACGGTTTGTCGCCGTGAATTTTTATCTCACGCTCGATGCAACCGTTAAGTATCGCTGCTTTATCGATCATCACTTGCGAAAAATTTTCCAGTATACTGAAATGAAAAGCCGGTGTAAGTAACTTTCGGTCGTGGAACCATTGATTACCTGAAATAAAAAAAAAAAATGAAATTTTTTTAATGAAGTGTTTTATACCAATTTTCTGATATTTTATAGAAATTTGGTAAGAAATGTGTGGGAGGCGATAGAAGCAATTCTAAGAACCAGACGTACCGGTCGATGTTATTAGACCCCGTCCCAACCAGGGGTGCAGATATTCGTATAGCTTAGACTTCGTAATTTGTGTGTTGCTGCGCAATATTACCTGAACGATTAAATATATCAATTACGAAAGTGCCAATCATTAAAAAAAAGACAACAGAGTCGATGCAATTAAGTTTCACGACATTAGAATATCTGTTTTGACATTGGACTATCGAGGCTTCACCTCGATGTGCTCTGGCTTATGGATGTGGACGTTTGCTGTCCAAGCTATCCAAGTTCGGATAAATCCATCTTTGTACTGATCGGCTATACCTTTAATCCAATCAAGACGATCTGTGGGGAAATTTCCAGTTACCACACCGTGGACGCATTAAAAATTATATTTTTTCGAACAAACAGACGATTCAACGAAATTTTAAATGATAGTTTCTTGCCTTCCTTTGGTTTCGTCATGATATCATACATCATGCCAAAAAATTGTATCGCATACACAGGTCCGGGTATTTTATTAACACGCTTACGAAACGAGTAGAATTGACAAAGTCTATCACCGACAGTGTAGAGAATCACAGCGACTGCAGCAGCGACAATCAGCACGGTGGGATCCATCTTCGCTGTGGTTTTCCGTTATGCACGGTCGAATAACTGACTAACAAGCGAACCTCCCAGCGAACTGATACGTTCATCTGTCTTGTCTTAAACGAATAGTACATGAAGAAAATGGCCGTAATGATAACGAAACGATCCAGATAATTCACTACTACAATGCACCTCTGATATAGAAGTAAATTTCGATTGTATATTTGGTTCGGTGTTCTGTGTACGTTGGAAAATAGATTGTGCAGACGGCTGCTCAGCGTTACTTCCACGGCGACTTCGTTGAACTGACTAATGGCAGATCGTGTTTATGCTGTGCTGGAGATACTACAGGGACAACCAAACAAGTTAATGAAATACGATTACATAAGTTAAAGTCGCCACTTTCTTACAGTCCTTTTAGCTTCTCGGTGAGAAGACGAAACACGCCTTCCGTTTTATCATCAGAGGTCAAAACCGTCTCTTCGATAAAAATGACAAAGAGGCGATGCGACGGCAAGGTCGAAAGACTATAATACTCTTCCCATTTTAGTAGCTGTGAATATTCCCACGTGTGACGCACAGCGCCATCCAAATAGGAAAGTTTTTGCACCGACAGGGTGAAAAGCCTCGTACTTGGATGAGGTACTAAGAGTGGTAACTTATTTGGTTGGACTTCCAACGCATTAACTTATCTCGTTGTACTCCCAACACATTAAATTATTCAGTCATACACTGTGCGTCTTCTGCTTCTTCTTTCCGTGTGGCTGTAGGCCTCTTATCGACGTGCCAGTGGAGATACTACAATCGCCTGTTTGTCTCAGCCAACGCTTATAAACAACCCGTGAACGAGACGTAACGAGATTCGAAACCAAAGACTCTCGTCTCGGGATTGCGATCATTCGAGACGCCGACGCAGCTTCGTAATCGGACGCCGAGGAACCTTGTTCGAAACAAAGGAGAGCTCATGCAATAGTAGACATTTTAGAGTGTTACATCGAGGTCTGGTCGAGATATCATTCGAGTTATCAAAGTGTCGAATTATCATTCGCCAAATCTGTATTGCCAGCATAATACTGTAATACATACTTACGTACATACGTAAAAAATCTATAAATATTGGATAATAAAATAATAAAATCACATTAACGAACCACTGACAGGTGATTGCGTATTAAACAATTAATAAATGCGCATTTTTATCGCTGAATGATTCTATTTAGTGATTGGCGTAGCAACAATGACATAATTAACAATATTAAACAATGAGGATATTCGAATCACTGAAAAGAGTCGTCGGCAACGAGAAACATTGGGTCCATAGTCATTGTCTTAAATAGACCGCATAAGCGATATGAATCTTTTCCCCATGCCAAAGGAGATGACACCTTATACACTAGGGCCTCGATTTGTGGGGCCTCGGTTTCCGTATCAGTCCCCGCCACGGAGCGAATATCGATCGGCGCAGTGAGCTACTTGCCATGCTCGACAATTACTATGGGCGGAGCATGCGCTGCCTCGATTTTCGTGCGTGTCAGCGGGAGCCGATCCTGCCGCTGTTCATGAAGTCGAGGCCCTAGTGTAGCTCTAAAACGCAGAGCAAGGCGACGTACGTATGCACACAGCGGTGGATATGACGGGGTTCAACCTCGTCATATCCATCCATCATGTTGTGTATTTTTTGCCGTAAAACATGATAGGCACTTGGGTATTTCCGTGATGCCACACAGAGAAAAAAAATCAATTGAGTTAACAAAATGTGCGCTTACGGGTGGTGAAACAAATATTTGGTTGATCGAAAGAAATACCTCGTTGATCGAACTAACAGGCCGTCGATTCAAATTTTTCTTTACTTAATACAACAATTATTTCGTTCGATCAACCAAAAATTTGTTTCGCCACCCGTAAGCGCTCATTTTGTTGACTCAATGAATTTTTTTTCTCAGTGCATCGGAAAGCAAAAAATCATTGTTTGAAAATGTAAAAATTCCCGATAACATTTTTTTCATTAGTCGTCGCTCCGGCAAATTGTTTCTAAAAGAAACTACACATTTTTCATGATATTCCAAAAATTCAAAATGACATAAAACTTAAAAGCTTCGATCGATTCTCCCTAAATTTAATAGGGATCATCGGGTTTGATCATATTCCATCTGTGAATGCATATTCAGCCAGATAGCTAAAAAATTGTAAGAGCTAGAGTGTGCACGGACATTTTTGAAAAAATAAAAAATTGTATACAAAAAAGAACAACTGAACATAAAAAAAAATAAAACTTTGAAGAAACATTGACTATTAACCAAACATGCTGTGTATGAAATTTGAGCTTGTACGGTTGAGACATTCTCGAGCTATAACGATTTGAATTGTTCGCGTCTGATTCATGGACACGGACACGGAGACAGACACATCCGCACATTTTCTCTAAATGTGATTTTTTGATGGAACATTTTGAACACGTTTTCATTAAAATCTCGACATTTTCTTTTTCATTAGAACAAAGCTTCCTCTACGACGCAGCAAAATTATGGATTAATTTTATGATTACCAGGGAAATTATTTACATACTAAAAACGTATATTTTTTTGTCAATAAAATAGTCAATAACAGGGAATTAGTCAATATCGTCCAAGAAAAATATTTATGTAACTCATGTATGAAAAGTGCTACTTTATGTGGCTGCCGGCCCTGACGTAAAGTGGCGCTTTTCAATAAGCCGTATCATAAATACTGAAAGTATATCACAAATTCTCAAACCGTATCGTAAATACTGAAACTGTATCGTAAATACTCGAAACCGTATCGAAAATACTGTGCGCAGGAGCAGGCGAGTAATTTTTTACGCGAGCCGAGTGATTTCGCGTCACGTCTCTCGTGAATATACCAGGTTATCTCGAACGACTCCTTTCAATCTAACTCCAGTATTAGCATCTTGTTTCGTGTTTCTCGTGGAATAAAAATGAGTGGAAATAAAAGAAAAATTAAAGGGCTTAATCGTGGCGACACTTGAGTTCGAAAACAGTCTGAATGAAAGGTACAAAAAACGGTTTGTGAAGATATTGTTACGACGTGTAAATAAATGAAAATTCTTAATAAAGTTGTATCGTTTCATCTCGGGGGGGGGGGGGGGAGGGGGGGGGGGCTCCGCCCCCCGAGGCTGCGCTCCTGGACCCCGCTTTGTCACTGTATCGCTTGACATACATTCGTTACATAAAACAGTATGCGATACTCGTGCAGTGCACCGGAATTTATGAGAAAGCTGCGAAGTGAGTCGCACTCGTCGCACTCGTACCACAGAGAGCACTCGCCCGAAACGCACTCGTAGCCCAGAGGGCACTCGCCTTCGGCTCGTGCATCTGTGCTACTCGTGCGATTCGGCATGCGACTCACTTCGCAGCCTTCTCATAAACTCCGCTTTACCGCACTCGTATCGCAAAGTACTATTACCATCTTTATTGTAGTTTAAGCGAAGTTAAATAATTACACGTTAAAAATCAGGAATTTCTAGGGAATATTTAAACAAAGCCAATTAATCTTTTGATAGAAACAATGTAAAACATTCATCCAAATTTCCAAATCTTAGTAATTTAAAACGAAGATTATCAAAACAATTTGTTTATTCGGGAAATTATTGTAAAATTATAAAAATAAGACTGATGACCGATCGATAATCACGCCGGAAAGAGACCAGCTCATCAGCTGCTAGCCTACTGGACGTCAACGGATGTAACGGTGAGCTTGGTGGTGAGGGCGTCCCTCGATCAAAACGAGGAAAGAAGCATTTCCAAGGGTGGAACGTCACTATTCGCGGAAGTATTATTGTCGGGCGATCTTCTCTTCGAGAGATCATCTCTTCGCGGAAGTTCTAATTGTCAAGAAGTTACTATTGACCGAGCATCTCACGACAGTAACTTCTCAATTTAACTCACTTCCGGGAATGATTACATATATACTTGTCAACCATTTGAAATCTGGGATTATATGAACCAAATCGAAAATTAATTTTAAATCACCGGTAAATAAACAATTTTAACGTTTACATCGACATTTGGAACAATTCAGAATTTCGCCTTATAATCATCATTCATCACCGACTTTCACTGAAAGCCGGAAGGTAGGAAGGGAGGACGAGGAATTCCGAATCTGACATCCTCATTTCGATTTGAACCATGTCAACTCATTTGAAATCTTATGAGGACGAGGAACTGTACAAAAAATAATACTTGTTAAATAATAATGTTAAAGGAATAATACTCGCGATGCTTTATTTCACGGGGGTAGTGTGCATTGCGGCCTTTATTTTTAATTTATAACCTGCGTCTCGAGTCCTCGGACTCTCGGATCGAACTACTCTTCCGAATCTTTCCTCTGACAGTCGTCTCACTTATATAAATCCGCGCTCTGCACCCATTGTCTCTCAGCACGCGGCGGCAAATAGTCTCGCATTGCGTATCTCCCGCGCCATCTCGCCGTTCTAGCGATGCTTTAAATCTAACACCTCACAATTCGGCCATATCTAACAGTAATCCAACGCGGTTTCACATACACGCACAATTGACCGTTTCAAACAAACTTATTGACAAACTTGGAAACTACACTTCACCACACATCAGTCTTATATACATGTACATTCTCCACTCTTCACAGCTGAACTCTCATATCTCCCATACCCCATGTACGAATATCAGAATGGCACAGTTCTGGCCTAGTACTGGTGCCGGAGCTACCAGTACTGGCAGACAATCAAGGCCCAGCACAAATCCAATGCAGAATCAGTACTGGGCCGATATTGAAATGATCACACCTGCCCAGTGCTGGCTGTCGGCGTCAAGCCAGTATCGCGTGCCAATGTTCAGCCACTGTTCAAAAACGATAATAACAAACAGTAAAAATGAATGTTTTTATAGTCTGCCTGTTTGTTTAATGCCTTTCTCCGATCGTGGTTTACTGTATTGTTGTTATTTTACGCTTATACGCTGGAAATCTCGGGATAAATATTTCGACCGGTGATGGGATTCGAACCTGCGACCCTACAATTACTAGTCCCAGATCTTACCTACTTGGCTATGCTAATGTTGAAGAACAACGTTTCGAAACTTGTACATCAGTTGAGCAAACGCTTGTATATATATTGTCACACTAACGTCATACGATCGAAAAGCTATAAAATGCATCAATATTTATTCTTCAGTCACTGAGTTCTATATAAAATTTATTTGTAATTTATCTTTTTCATACTCTGATATTATTGAAAAAGCGTTGGTTGAACTTTGGCAACCAGTACATGCCCAGTACTACGACGGATATAAAATTTGATCTAAAAAAGGATTTTATCTAATACGGTCTATCAGCGATGGCGAACTCTTGGTGAAGTTGTTCATCAGCACTAGGCCCTGGTCGTTGAACAAGACTTGGCAACAAGGGCTGTTCCAGTATTGGGGCCGTATTGCCGGCTCGGGACTTTGTCCGTTACTGGCAATCAAGATTGGCCCATTATTGGTGAAGTTTGTCATCTGTACGGGAACAGAGCCGGCAATTAAGACTCAGCAACTGTAACTGTCCCAGTTCTGGGCCATATTAGCAGCTCTGGACTTGGCCCCGTACTGGCAAGCTGCATAGGCCCATTACTGATAATGTCGTTTGCCAATACTCTCCGAGAATTCGCAAACGAGACTTGGCAATCGGGCCTATCCCAGTTCTGGGCCGTTTTTATAACTCCGGCACCGTACAGATATTTGCACATGGGACCTTATCCTTCATTTTCCATTCCGCGAGAATCCTTGAAGCATTTTCATATAACATAAGTCGTATGTTCGACACAAGAGATTTAACTGCTGTTCCCGTTTCCGAAATGTATCCTCGCGGCGGGTAAAATCATTGTGAAGATCTCCAATATATTTGAAATTCGCCCTCGATCTTTCTGCAACCGCCGAATTCACGGGCCGTCCGGCGTTTCGAAACAGCACATTTTCGCGATTGGCAAGAGCTAGTTCTCGAGGCAATAAAACCGCTTCTCTGCGGCGAAATTCAATCTCTCGTTGCGCGTCTTCATGTCATTGTTTACCATCATGCTGGATCACGCCGCCATTCATCGGCTGCACCCAGAAAAAAGTTTATTCCAATCAAAGAAAATTTATTAGGGACGAAGAAAAATGTTTATTTGGTTCATAATCTAATAGAGCATTCATTAAATTCTAATATATTTATTTGTTAGATAGTATTATTCTTTTTATTGACGTGTTCACAACTCTATAATGCGCGTTGCCGGATAACAGCCGTGTTTTGTCTTGGTGCCAAATATATAATTTCTTTGGCGCGAATAGATATCTATTGAAAATCGTATTTTCAATGATTCGATTTCTCTGTGTCGAATAAACATTTCTTTTAAAGTACAAATCAATAAATAGTCACTTCGAATAATTTTTTTTTACTGAAAGTTAAGAAAAGCCGTTATTTGAATCTAATAAAGATTTTGTTAAGGCAACGAAACATTTCTTTTATCCTATTAAACGTCATTTAAAGATCGAAATTTATTTGATTTGAATAAATCTTTTTTCTGGGTGTGGATCGATTACATATGAGGGAACGATGTGTTCGGCTTCTGTTCCGTTTGAAGGTAAATTCCGTGTTTGGAGTTTCGCCCTTAACTCAATGACTTTGAAATCGTGCGGTTCTTAAATTGTGAAAAGCTCACGTAACACGCGCATGTGATACAAATATAGTCATAAACATAAGTCATAACGTCCACTTAAAATCGGTAAATGTTCAAAAGTCTTAAATTTCGCACAGATTCAAAAGTCCCGTCAGTACGAACACTCAAAGTTCGTACGATAATCCGAAAACACACTCTACTGTGTCTGTCACGTACCGGTCGATTTACGATATCCGAGCGATTATCTTTTCCGATCACACGTCGATAATTTGAATATCGACCTTGCCCGAGAATGTGAAGGTACAGCGCTCGATTGGATCGCGTAGCTGTACGCGTTATTTGAATTTTGCCAAGAACACACGCACACAACGCCACCGCACGCATCGCGCCACGGATCGCGTGATACCCGACCGTTACACACGACTTGGCGAAAACAACTTTTTCAATACAGTTCAATTGATACCTTCACAACTCCGTTACCGAATTCTCACCGCGAACTGACATTTCCATAGGGTTTTTATTAATTATCTTCTAGATCACTCCACGGATCGTCGATTTTTATCGTCGCAAAACCATGCCGGTAAATCTAAGTGTCGACTATCGGTATTTTCGAACCACACGTTCTATTATTCGCTAACACAAAAATGTTCCGATCCGATTAAAAACGTGAACCAACAGAACGGCAAGGCCATCGATGCCCACTTTTTTCCGCCCGTATTGTAATCGCGATCCCGGTGAAACTTTGTATAACATTTCGCCGATTCTTAGCCATAATGACCGTTATGCTGTGAATCTTCGGCACAATTTTTTGCCTTCACCGTAGTTTAGTGAATCCATTCAGTTGAGCTTCAATCCCGATGAATTTTGAGGATAAGTAACTTTATTAACCCTAGAACGGTACACTGGAGTAACTTGTTACCCCAGCTTATCTTTAATCGGTATTTTCGGTACTGAATTGGTCAGCAAGGGCGCTATAATGTGCAAGGTAATATAGATTGGGATACCCTAAAGTCCCGTCAGAGTGAAGGGCCTAGTTCGTTGATCGCTGGCTGCTAAACCGGAAGTATCTAAAGTCCTCCTGGGGTAACGAGTTACCCCAGTGTATCATTAACGAAATTTTTGCCGCAGTAAGTTAATTTTTTTTCTTCTTGAAAAAATACTTCATTTAATATTTCAAAGCATGTTTATCACTTAGCAATGTTACATATAATTGTCGTCGCGTCGCCCGGTGATTGGTCGACGGAGACAGTGGTGGGGAGGTTTGGAAATTCCCCTGGCGTTGGGGTTGGAGAGCGTCGATGGCCCGTTTGAGAACCGCTGCCTTCTTCTCGTTCGGATAGGTCCGAACCGGTCAGCGTACGTGTTTCTCGGTTTGCATGGAGTTGAGAACCGCGACCAAGAAGTGGGGGCAGTCCAGTTGGCAAGGTTTGACCGCGACCAAGAAGTGGGGGCAGTCCAGTGTGGCAAGCTGACCGCGACCAAGAAGTGGGGGCGGTCAGTATAGAAACGGGGCAGCTTACCTTTCGCGGCCAAGGATGGGGCAAAAGGAGAGCGCGTCCGCCGGAGCAGGAGAGGAAAGGGGACAGGACATCGCAAGATACTCCAGAGACCAGCTTTAAACACGCAATGTGTAGCCTTTAATTGATCCTGTAGCCAAGTCGATATCGAGTAACATTCTGTGCTTGGGCTCGACTATTTATAGGAGTTCGGAGGCTGGTCCGCTTGCGAGAAACGCTGGGCGCCGCTTTGCCATCTGGCGGCCGGTAGTGGTACTCGCGCTCGTTCGAGCTCGCCGCGCGAGTCGAGGTTTATGCGGGACCCACACCGTTTCTCCCAAGTGAGCGACCGAGAACTATTATGGTTTAATTTACAGGTGTGGTAGTGACAAATAAACAACTAATATTAAGTAACAATTAATTAGTTAATTGACCGGTGGATAAATTACCGGGGTCATCTGACCGAACGCGGGAATTTATGAATTCGAAGGCAGAGGATCGTCTAGGGACCGTGCAAGGGGTTAAATGACCATAGTAACTTTCCGTAAAATGACCGTTTTTTTTTGGTAATTAAGTATTTTAGTTCGGAAAGCCGAATGCAAGCTTCTGAGCTGCGGGGAAAGACTTTCGGTAAGTTACCGAAAGTAACCACGGGTTTATTTTGCGGTAAAACATTTCTGAGGGATATTAAAACGTTTTTAGGGGAAGTATATTGGCGTATAACATAATAACAAAAATTATAAACATATTTTTTAATCGATTTTTTTCTGATTTTTTAAAAGAATAACATTTTTCATGTTATATTTACATAATAAATTCTTTAAAAAATCTTAATAACATTCACAATTTATAAATTACAAACAATGGCAAGAAGGTACAATCTTAGAAGCAGTGAAGATGTTATAAAGGGTACACAGTAATAAAAGTTTAGACTTTTTACAACAACGATATTATCCACAAACGTCCACACTTTTTTATTTTTTGTATTTTCCGATTACACCACCCGGCTCTCGTTTTATAAACAAAAGTACAAACTATAATTGTTAATGACATGGGAAATAAAAGGACAGGTTTGTGTATTCAAACCTGAACAAACAAGTTTGTTACTTAGTTAACAATATTATGTTTACGAAACTTCATAATCCGATTTTATGAAATTATTTTTTACTGTGTAAAAATGCTAAAGCGAAAACACTGCCAATTGATATAGAACAGAAGAGAATAGAATATGTTATTTATTTTGTCCTGTGATGAAATCCCCCAAGGACCAAGCAATACAGAAAGGCGATACAATAGCGATATAGCGTGATATGGTGTTGGATAATGAAAATGGCAATGTAAAAGATGAATGGTAGTGTATTGCAATCGTACGAGTGTATCATTTTTTTCATGAAAAAAATTATAATGAAAAACGCTTTTATAAATGTATACGATCCATTCATTTTCCATGTAATATAAAGAACATATACTCTATTCATAATACAAGGACCTATACGACAAGGCAGTTCTGCAAAGTGAAGTCTACGACAAGGTCTCACGTCGATGCGAAGTTATAGAAGGCGTCCTTCAAGGCGAAACACTCAGTCCGCTTCTCTTTATTATGTACATTGCCGACATGGAGCGCTTTTTTATAAGCAGAGAGTTGACCTTTCTCAGTATTAATGATACAGACGATATGCTCACGCTTCTCTATGCCGACGATGCAGTCGTTTTTGCCCGTTCTCCGAAAAAACTGTGAAGCTGAGTTAAGCAATATAGCGCGATACATGTAAAACAAATAACAGTACGCATATATATTAAAAAAAAAAAAATTATCTGCATTGTCCCCCGCTTCTTAAAGCTACGCCTTACAGCGGGTCGGCTCGGTTGATGCATAATTACTAGTCCTCACTTATTTCTTTTTTCCATTTCTGTTTTTCGTCCTTACGCACCAAGCCAGTCCCCTCATTTTTGTAATATAAGAATATAAAGTTTCGTGAAAATAACTTTGTTAAATAAGTGACAAACTCGTTTGTTCAGGCTTGAATATACAAACTTGTCCTTTTATTTTCTGTATCATTAACAATTTTAGTATGTACCTTTGTTTGTAAAACTAGATGCCGGATGGTGCGATCGGAAAATTAACAAATAAAAAATTGTGGACGTTTGTGGATAATAAGTTGTAAAGAGTAGAAACTTTTTTTACTGTGTATTTTTATCATATTGAACGATAACTTCAAACCTTCTTCATCACGAGACCCACAATTTTCTTTTGGCGCACGAATGTTGTAAGAATTTTCTTAGTGTCAAAAATCGTTTAATTGTCAACTTTATACGAGCGCGCTAACGATGCACTAGTGTCTCTCCCTTATCGAGTTTCAAAAAAATGTATAATTTTTTTCTACATTGGCAGTGTATTATGTATTATGTATTGGCAGTATATTACATTGGCAGTATTTATGCTTGCGCTTAGAGGTGGAAGGACCGGACATTAAAGCCATAACCCACTAAACTACGAGACTAGTAGATTAACGAAAATAAATGTTGACTACGTGTATATCTATTTGCTCGTTCTGAAAAAAAACGAATAAATCCTACGCATATGACTGACGTGCATGGACGTCAGTAGTAACGCTGCATGAGTCCACGCCAGTTCGAGAGTGTGTGAAATGGCTTGTTATGTGCAGCGCGGAACTATGTAGTGGCGCAAGAATGTAAGGACACGAGAATTTCACACAATGGTTCGGAAAGTATAAACTTTATCCGAACGGGCGGCGGTTTGGATAACAGAGGGTTCGGATAATGAGTGTTTGGAAAATCGAGGTTCTACTGTAATGACTAAAAAATCTTAACTCCACTCGATCTTCTCGTCATATTAACGTAAATGCCATCGACTGGCTTAAGAACGACATCACTGAACTTCTTCATTGTCGAATGTTTCTCAACGCTTTTTACACTGAAATTTCTCAATATTTGTGCTAGTACAACTTTAGCCTCTAGCATCGCGTACTTTTGCCCTATGCAATTTCTCGGACCTGCACTGAATGGTACGTATGCATATGGATGTCGTCCTTTAACGTTCTCTGGCAGAAATCGATCGGGATCGAAACGTAGAGGATTCGGCCACACTGCGGGATCTTTATGGAGTTGATAAATCTGAACAGCTAAAGTTGTACCCGCGGGAACAGTGTAGTCACCTGAAAAGCGTCAAAGCGAAAGAGTAGTCGATTTCTCGACAACGGAACTTCCTACTGTGTGAAACTACTGCCAAGAAGACAATTTACCTATTTGCATATCTTCTAGCAGGTATCTGGCGATGTCGGTTGCACTTGGATAGAGTCTCAGCACTTCCTTGATAACTCTCTCGAGATATTTGAGATTCGGTAATTCTTTCAAAGTCATAGCATCGTCAGAATCGCCGAGAATATCGTCGAGTTCCTCGTGTACTTTTCTCTGCACATCTAGCTCATTACCGAGACAGAAAAGTGTCCAGCTAACGAGAGCGCCAGTCGTGTCGTGGCCCTAAAAATAAATCCGGAAGATGTATGATCGACGTTATCGAGGGTTGGTCTATGCGAGGCTCTGATTGCGAGTTCCGAGGTTAAGCTCACCGCAAACATGAATGTACTGGTTTGATCCCTGATTTCCTCGATCGTCAGAGGATTGTCTTCTTTCTCGTTCGCCTCTAGCAGCAGATCCAAGAAAGCTCTCCTCTTGCGTTTTCCTGGTAACGTTCAAGCCCCGTCAAAACTGCACATTGTCCATCGACCTTTTTTTTTTCATTTATACGGAGATCACCAAACTTACCCATTACTTCGTTCTCTTCCGATTCATCGCTTACTGTGACCCTCGATTGTCGTTCCTCTTGCTTTCTCTTGATCACCTGCAAATAATACCGGCTATACAATATTGCCTGCAGACTACAGACGTTTATATTTGGGGATTCAAAATATATGCAAATTCAAAGTGCAAAATAGTATGACTTACGCGAGTGCAAAAATCATGAGCTATATCGACCGCCGCCTTGAAGGATTTACCAGAGGCAGTCCTGTAGAAGATCCAATCCACCGTCAACCAAGGCCGGACGTATCGATTCACGGCACCCGTAGTAATGCTGCATATGAAATAATAATAACAACACAGAAATAGTATAATTCTTTAGCGGTCTTTGTTTTCTTTCGTTTTGGCACTTACGTCTCAACAGCTTGAATATACTCGTTTTCGATGGCCTCCTGAGCATGAATATTCGTACCCATTGCCGTTTCTAAATACGTAATGTGGATTAATAATAATCGCACATAACATAAGTGTAGTTATAGTAACTCGGCATGATGCAAGAAAATTACCACATATAATATCCAGCGCGCATCTCAAACATAATCCAAATATATCGAATGGCTTGTCACCGTGAATTTTTATCTCACGATCAATGCAACTATTAAGTATCGCCGTTTTGTCGATCATCACTTCGGCAAATTCTTCCAGTATGCTGAAATGGAAAGCCGGTGTAATCAACTTCCGGTTGTGGAACCACTGTGCTCCTGAAAATTTTGTTTCAAATTCAATATTTTTATACAACATTTCATGAAATCTCATAGGATCGAGATAAGGACCAGACATACCGGTAGACGTCAATAGACCACGTCCCAACCACGGCACTAAAGTGTCGTATCCCGAAGACTTCGTAATTTGCGTGTTACTGCGCAGTATTACCTGTACGATTAAATATAATAATTATGAGAGTACCAATCGTTAAAAAAAAAAAATCGCCAGTATAGATGGCTATCGAATTTCGTGATATTACAATATCCGCGAGTGATATTGAATTATCAAGATTTTACCTCGATATGCTTTGGACTACGAATGTGTACCGTTGGCGTGGTACCCATCCAAGTTCGCATAAATCCATCTTTGTACTGATCAGCTATATCCTCAAACCAATCGAGACGACCTGCGGAAGAAGTGCATAAATGCTTTGTCAGTCTAGACTTTTTCATCGTTTAACCGATCGATCGAACGATATTGTAAGCGATGGTCACTTGCCGTCCTTCGGTAACGACATCAACTGCAACACTATGCCGACAAATGGTATCGCGTTTTCGGGGCCGGGTATTTTATTGACCCGCTGACGAAACAAGTGGAATCGGTACAGTGTGCCACCGGCAGTGTACAGGATTAGAGCGACTATAGCCGCGATGATCAACACGGTCAGATCCATCACCGCACCCACTTTTCGTTACGCAAGACCGAATGAATGAATCGCGAGCGGAGCTCACATTGAATTTATAAGTGTAGATTTCGGTTGTGCACGATGAAAACCGCTTAAAAAAATTCGCGTACTGATAACAAAACGGTCCGGATAGTTCGATACTTTAACACCGCTTCGATATCAGAGACACACCATCATTGCTTCAATTATTCGTTCGACTATGTGCGCTGCGAACAAACTTGTATATTACTGCTCGACGATGTTACCACGACGATTTCTCTAGAGCAACTAAACGCAGACAGTGACGGTGTATACCACATTTCACAACCTTCAGTTAGCAACAACGGACGGATCAATTAAGCTCAAGGATTTTTATCGCCGCCCACTCGGAAGAAAGCATATCTCGAATTATTCTGTCGAGTCACGATGTGTGGAACCCGTTATTCCAGTACAACATCGTACCCCGCCATCACTATTAGTGATGCCGCGAGAGATGAGAATAAAAAATCGAGAGACGAGACGAGCGAACGATATTTCACTTATCGTTTGACCCGATACAAGACGAGAGATATCAAGTGAGGATGTCAAGAATCTCGACTTGTCCAAAAAGATTTAACTTGTTAACCAAAAATTAATTTTTTGCATAATTTGAGAATTATACGATTCAGTAAAAATTAATTTGTGAGTCATAGTACGTTATATTTATTATTGTACAGGGATAAAATAAGGGAATGAGCATAATAAACATTTTATTTGTTAAAAATAAGTCACTTTACGATCTTAGTCCCAACGAGGGTCTAATAATTTGAACAGTTTCACAGGGCAGAGCTCTTTAGGCTTTGCAATATTTTCCCTTACGAATAAATAATAATGTGGATGAAGTACGGAACGTTCGGTGACCAAAAAGTTTCGGACCCCTTTTCTCTTCACAGGGTATATTCTTGAGGGCCTACAGAAGCTATATAAACATATAATCCCTAACTTTTCAAGGGGGAATTAGCCCGAACGACAGCCAGAATGCTGTTCAATTGCGCATCGATAGCAAACTAAGAATAATTTCTCCCGAATGAAGCTTCGGATCATTTTGTCTTATATATTATATTCTTGATATATATCGGTATATTCTTGAGGTCCTACAGAGTGTCTATTTTCGTATATCTTCTGTGTGACCTCAACAATATACCGTGTAAAGAGAAACCCTGGCAGATCCTGCGACCAACAAAACCGCCGAGAAAACGACCGGTCGTTTTCGGACAAAAGTACGTCCGGTAATACGACTGTTAAAACGACTTCATCCGCGTCAGAGAGCTTTCAATCAGGTCGTTTTACATTTCAAGACTGGATGAACAACCGCCGAAACGACCGCTCAAAAGACCTTTCAGTCCGATTGTCGTTATGCGGTCGTTTCTTCGGTTGAAAATAAAAAAACGACCGGACTGAAAGGTGTTTTGAACAGTCGTTTTCGCGGTAGTTCATTCGCTTATTAATTGTAAAACCACCTGACTGAAAGCCCTCCCTGGAAGCTGCTCGTATGCGGCTGGTACGGACACGGATAAAGTCGTTTTGACAGTCGTTTTCGCGGACGTATTTTTGTCCGAAAACAACCGGTCGTTTACTCGGTCGCTTGGAAGGTAGTAAGGTGGTGGTTTTTCAAGTCGCAGAACTTGCCAGGAAAAGTAGTCCAACGCTTCATTCGTGTAAATTTGTTTTTAATTTGTTACCGATATGCACTTGAACAGCATTCCAGCCGTCTCTCGGGCTACTTCCCCTCAGGACCTTTAGAGTTTATATTTTTGTATATCTTCTGTACGACCTCAAGAATATATCCTGTGACGAGTAAAGTGGTCCGAAGCTTCCTCCGCAAGCAATGATTTTTTCGCTTCACGATTCGCGGTTTGTGGCGTTTTACACCCGTTCTCCTCCAAAATGTTGGGTTTTTCTTCACTTCTTGTATACCTGTGTATATGAAATAGTACATTACTCCACGAGGGCGAAAAACGTTTTTCTAACGAGTGTGAGTTTGCAGCACGAGCCGTTCATAAATGTATATTTATGAACAAAAATTTGCGTTGAATGTGAAGAACTAATTTTTCATGAAGTTCAAACACTTCAAAACGACAAAATTTAAATGATCGATTGTCCCCAAATTTAATAGGGTTCATCGGGCGATCATATTCCATTTGGGTACAATTTTTTAGCTCGATACCTCGAAATTTTTATTTTTGATAAAAATTTAAAATCGCGCAAAAGAAAACAGATGCAAATATTGTAAACGAAATGTTAAAGAAGCATTGATCTTTAACCACACATGGCATGTGTGAAATTTCAGCTTGATCGCTCGAGGCAATCTCGATTAATAGCGGCTTGAATTTTTTGAATCTGATTCAACACACACATACATCCGGATATTTATTCTTACTGTGATTTTTCGACGTTTTGGAACATTTTTGAACATCCTGACACAAAAATCTCGTTGTTTTGATTTTTACTAAAACAAAGTTTCATTTGTGAGGAGGCAAAATATTAATGGTTGGAATGCCCACAGTTTTTAGACGAACAAGCGCGCGACGCGATCAGCAACCCCAGCGTCGGTAGAGTAGCGATCTCGGTACGTTTGCAGCGACTCGCGATAATTTGACGAACATGTGAGAATCGAGAGAAGTGCAAAATAAGCACACAGAGCGCGTGCAAAGCGGGAAACAAAAGACGTCGAACGAGAGCAAAACCGACGAGACGTGTACGTAAAATTTCGTAATTCTCTTCAACAAATACAGTCCATATTACGAAGTGTGCACCCGCTAAAGAACCGATCCTATTATGCTAGACCTTGAGGTAGTCTTTGTGGTACAAACTCGCGGGATAAACGCTTCGGTGAAGCAAGAACTCGAGGAAGTCTTCAGGGTATACCGAAACTGCGAGGAAAACGCTCCCATTAAGCTAAACTTCGAGGAAGTCTTCGTAGTACACCAAGACCGCGGGATAAAAGCTTCGGTGAAGCAAGACCTCGTGGAAGTCTTTGCGGTACACGTGAACCGCGAGCGAAACCCTCCGGTGAAACTGGACCTCGGGGAAGGATGTGGGGTACACCGAGACTGCGAGGGAAACGCGCCCGTTAAGGGGGGGGGGTTACGTTTTTTTGGTAAAAATAATCGATGTTTCATATTCTTCAAAAGGTTAAGAATATGTGTGTCAAATTTGAAATTAAAATGCTCAAAAATGACAAAGTTATAAGCGATTTTATACCTGCTTGTCGACTCACGGTTGTCGCGCGCTGTGTGACGCGCGGCCGGGGTCGCAGCGCCTGGCAGCTGCTCGAGTCTCTCGCCGGCGTACCGTACGGTAACGGTACCGATGTTCGGACACGTCCCAATCTTCGGACACTCCTATGCAGATCTGATTTATTCCGAATTGAAGTATTGAAAATCCATTATGACACTTGTAATCGTAACTGCAAACATTATATGATGCACAGAAAAAAAGTTACACAAGGTTTAAGCCTAAATTATTTTCTATTGTTGAATTCTGTTAAACACCGACGATATAGTGTCCGAAGAATGGTACAAGCGTTACTACATACGCGACCTAATAATCGGACAGTACGAAAAAGTTAGGTTGGCCAGTTTTCTACGTATCTTATCTTCATTATTGTTTCGCGTGAATATTATTGTTTTCATTGATTTAATTGATAAATCGCAAAGGAATTCTTTTAGTCAATATTAACTAAAAGTTCGCACATCAGAATTCTCAAAATCTGCGACCGTCCGAAACATTGGGACACGCAGTGTCCGAATATAGGGACGTGCCGAAAAACCGCGTCCGAAGATCGGTACATTTCGGCCCTCTTGATACTTTCTTCCGTAATTAAAAAAACATTTATCCTTTTCTCATTAACCGATGACTTTTGGAAACTAGAAACTATCAGCTTGACATTGGTTTCGGTTATTTCAAGAAAAAAAATGTTCTTGATAAATTAATAACTGCTGGAATCTTAGGCTGCTCTTAACCGTCCGATCATTGGTACCTTTACTAAACAGAATGGGATAGCGAATAAAAGGTTTGGAATTCGACGAAGGGCGAGTCCTAACAGTAGCGCCACGTCGAAAAATCCGGTAGAGAGTCGCTGAGTATCGAATGAGAGTTTACTTTAACACACGCGTAGACACCATGGATAGAAAACAGAGCATAAATACCCATGCTCGTGCTTCTAGACCGAAGAAAAGAAATTTTAGTGGCAATGCGCACATTCAACAAGCGGAAACGACGGTTGCGAGTATGTCGGTCCAAAAACTGTCGACAGCGGGACACGAATAAATTATAGTGAATGCGGGTCATGGATATCGCATTATCGCTTTCTTGTCGGTTTTCTCTGCGATCTCGCAAGTCGTCACGAGTCGACAATGCGAAAAGGACATGCTGCAAAGTCTGACGCCTATTACCAAAATAGGCAAAATTGCAAAGTCTAACTCATCGTATGTAAATGGTAAATCCAAAAATAAATCCCTGTTACGTCCTGCCCCTCGGATAACACTATTTTATTAATTAGCAATAATTTAATTTTCTTAAATTAATATTTGCTCATGAATCTTGCCTCCGTTTAAATTAGAATTTAAGTATTTTCTTTCCATTTCCGTTCACACGCTCGAATTATGTATATTCGATTTTTGTCGTCCGGTCTTTCGATTTTCTCTCTCTCGACCGGACGCTAATATAACATTTCTGCAAATCCATATCCGCTCGCGCCAGACGCGAGCGATCGCTCTATTTATTTTACTCTTTTCGAGTCTTTTCTGTGCTAGCGCGTGGCGTGCGAGCTCAGCATTTCTGGCCGCTTCTCGGCAACTATCGCTACCGAAATTAATCAGTCTCTACCGAACTCTTGGTCTGACCGGTCTTCTATCGGCAGTCCAATATTAATAAGTCCTCATCTAAACCTCGAGCGAAACAGTCGGATGGTCTTCCACCAGTCTATTAAAAATAATCGTAATTCACGTTTTAAACTACGTCGTAATCGCGTAATATATATATATATCGAGACGAGCTCGATCAAAGTTAATTCAACGAAAATAATTGTTTCGCACGGTAACATCAAGTCGCCATTTGTCAAACCGCATTTTATTTAATAAATCTGCAAAATATTTTAATTCGTGACGGAACAGAATAATTATTCCGTACGGAGAAGGGACCCGTTTTTATCTCGTTGCGTACACGTCCTTCCGTTTCCTCGACCTCTGAGGCTCTTGAGCGGGCTCCCACCTCTGAGCCGCAAGCGATAAAGTTTAAAGGGACCTCTTATCGCTGCGGACAAGTTATTCGCACGCCCTTGCCTCGACGAGCACATGTCTCGATTTAAATAGACCTCTGAGACTTAACAATCTCCAATCCCGTTTTCGAATAACGGTGGGGTTACCGGTACCCAGGAAGGGCATAGCTTCTCAATCATAAGCTCAACGTTTTTCACCTTGTCACTATTATATTCATTCGCGGTGGGATTTGCATTGAATCTTTTCTTAAAGCATTTGATTTTCCTCCAAAGGTACGTAGGATTCGTAAACTTCGTAAGACCCTCGACAAACTTCTGAAAGTTTTCTCTTTTTATCTTCCTGAGACCACATTTAGCCTTCGCATCCGCCTTTTTACACAGCATTTTATCCTCCCGACGACCGGTATACTTAAATTTCAAAAAAGCAGCCCTTCTTAGACGGCCCAATTTGTCGCACTCCGAATTCCACCCGGGGCTTGGAGGCAAATTATGAGCCTTCGTAGTCGCAGATCATCAGAGGTATGAGAAGTTCTTGGCCTCCAGTTTCACCGGAGGGTCCAACACGCAGTCCTTCAACAAAACAGCAAAGCTCGAATACCGGATTTGGGTGTTTACGCTACGGTCACTAAGTACTATATCACCATCGATTCTCTGTTCAAGGGTCTTAGAAAAAGCAGTCCAATCAATTTTACTCGAATATAATTTTTTTCCTCGGTCTGCGAGCGAGGCTAGACAATGTATGTCCTCGGAATTTAATAAAGATAGGAAAATGGTCGCTCCATGGGGATGTATCTTCCCCCACCGCCCAGTCATATTCCAAGAATGACCTACTATCAACAAACGTTAGATCGATCAACGATTGAGCGTCGTACGCAGCAGAACAAAAGGTCACCTGACCATCGTTAAGGATCGAGATATCCAAAGCGTCAATACTCGTGTCTATGGCTCTTCCTACGGCGCGATCATGAGAATTCCTCCATAACGAGTGGTGTGCATTTAAGTTCCCCCCCCCCCCACCCCAATAATAAATTTACCCGATAAATTGTCCAAAAAAGCAGCCCATTCGCGAGCGCTAATTCCACCTCCGTTGGGAGGTCGATAGCATGACACACACAGGACGGCGAGTCTCTGAGACCGAGTTCGACCGCGCACACTTCCATCTTACCATTGCAATCTTGTAGACCGCGAATCACTCTGTATCTCAATGAATAACTAATTAAAATTGCAACTCCTCCGCCAGCTTGAAGTATCCGGTCCCTCCGTACAACATCGAATCCTCTCACAAAAAAGTTATCTTCAGGCTTAAGCCATGTCTCCGACAACAAAAAAATGTCAAAACTAGCCGAGTTATACCGTAGTTCAGGTAATTTGAGTCTAATACTATTGGCATTCCATTGCACTATTCTAAGGGTCGAAATATCACTAGCCATTTCCGACGTTGAGCTGCAAGTTTATCGTCTTTCAAATGCGCTCTATCACGAGGGACACGTTGGGAGCCGATGCCAAGACTCGAGCAACCATTCTCAAATTCCTCAAATTCCTCAAAATCAGTTACCAGCGTATCGGCTGGTAACTGATGTTAAACGCGTGTCCTGACGACACGTTTAGGCGGGCTTCAGGCGAAATCGGGAGTCAGGAACGGGCGGAAAGAAAGACCGGGTTTCTACAGATAACGGTCTCGGAATTACGGCCGAGCGAAGATAAAGATTTATTTGTCGCGTATCCGTACACAGTTTTGCTACTCGGCCGCACACTCTCTTCACACTCGTTCTCGGGCAACGCTCACGTTCTCGCTCGGACACTCGCTCGCGTTCGTCCCGATCGCTCGGTATCGCTCTTTCCACACTCTTCGCACCTCTCGCGACTACTCACTCTCCGCGTCTATCGACGACTCCCTTCTCGATTCTCTTCCCGGAGAGATGCTCGCGTCTCGACGGGATTCGGTTACGATAATCGTCACGTGATTAGCGTGTACCGCGCGTGTGTTTAACACTGATCTTCGCAGAATGACATTCCTCCAGGGTCTTGGATGTCGAAACCTCGATCCCTCCTTCCTCTTGCCTCCGAGCCACCCGAAGGGCGCGTTTGGTTCCAAGGGTTCACCCCCGAAATAAGCCCCTGCACCCCTCCCTTAGGATGCGAAAGCCGCGATCCGGCCGCCGGAACACCCGAATTCAGCGGGAGGGGCGGAAAGTTCGAATCGGTTCTCACCGGAACTGGACCTTGAACTTGACGAGAGTTGTTTTCGTTAGGGCTGTACAGTTGAGCCGGCTTGGCCGGCTAAAAAATCTTATCCGGCTAATTGACATTATAGTTTGGCCGGCTAAGCCGTCTTAGCCGGCTAACATGGTTTGGCCGGCTAAAAATTAGACGCGGCTTAGCCGGCTAAGATCGTTTGGCCGGCTATAAATTAGCCGCAGTTTAGCCGGCTATTAATTTTTATTGTGAATTACGAGGAAACTAATGAAATTAATGAGACATTTATCTTTGGCACATTACTTGTTGGATATTATTAATTTCTGTACTATCAGTAGATTCGACTACGTTTGAGATCTTTAAAATCTTATTGCCACGATCTAATTTTTATCGCCAACATTAATGAAGATTAATAGCCGGCTAAACTGCGGCTAATTTTCAGCCGGCCAAACGATCTTAGCCGGCTAAGCCGCGGCTAATTTTTAGCCGGCCAAAGCATCTTAGCCGGCTAAGACAGCTAAGCCGGCCAAACTATAATGTCCATTAGCCGGATAAGATTTTTTAGCCGGCCAAGACGGCTCAACTGTACAGCCCTAGTTTTCGTAGACTCGCTTCGCTAGGATAAACGGTAGATTGTCGTACGCCATTATGCGGTTAATCTCTTCTGCTTTCTTGTAAACTGGACATTTCCGATCGAGGGTCCTGTGGCTTCCCTGACAGTTTATGCACTTTGCCTCACCCTCGCACTTTTGACTGGGACCGAGATGATCATCGAGGCTGCAATGAAGGCAGCGCTTCTTCTTCTTACATCGACTCTGGATGTGCCCTTCTTCTCCGCAGTTATAACATATCCTGACTGAATGGACAAACGGTACCACTTCGATACGAGCTTTCCATAAGTAGATGAAATCTGGAAGAGTCCGGCCAAGGGAACAGATACCCACCGTTTCCCCATTGGACTGCGCAGTACATCATCTCATCTTCACAAGGGCCAATAGGAGCGTGTAGAGCGTCGTCCGATATCACGTTTTGGTTACCTTTACTTGCTTCCAAAAAGTCGCGAAATGTCAAATTGTATCCCTCTTTACAAGCTATAAGATACTCTTGATACTTTTTATCAGGGTTATAGACTAATACTCCGCGCTAACGGAGAAAGTAGCCCAAACTGTGCACGCTCGTTAATCGCTAGTATGAAAAATACTCGCTAACGTAACTGTTTGTTAAAACACACGTAATTGTAATTGCAATTGTAATTGTTTGTTAAAACAATTACGTCCGCTCAGGCCGCCTCCAGCGAACTTTTCCAAAACGGCATAATCGGCATGAATGTAGTGTAGTTCACGATGCCGAGCCACCTGTGCGTCAATCGTGACACTACGTTCATGCCCTTTCGCAAACTATAATATTCGGTTTTCTTAATTCCTTGTAAGTTTTCAATCAAAATTCGACTGCCCACCGAAGAGTTAATGTCAATATCATAATCCTGCATGATGTGACGCATATGTGTAGCATATTAACAATTCTGAGCCGGAACTGAAAAATTGTTTAGTTCCGTCGGTAAAATAGGCAAAGCAAGTTAAAAAAGGAAAAAAAACAGCTCTAGCATCCCGTTAAGCTAGACCTCGCGGAAGTATTCAGGGTAGACCTAGCCTGCGGCAGTGAGAGAGAAAATGTGTAATCAGAGGTCGGCTTCTTGTGAGCAGGAATTTTGATCTCTTTCACGGCTGTTAAGAATAAGAAATCAGCTTACAGCAACCATTGTTGCATTTTTGCTACCAATATGCTGCAATCTCGTGCTATAAACTATTGTTGCAATATTGCTGGCAAGCGAACAACAAAGCTTGGTGGCAAGCAATTGTCCTTCTTTGCCTGTGATACGGTTGACTATCTGGGTATGATAGCGTCCCTGGCAAGTTCGGCGACTTGAAAAACCACCACCAAACTACCTTCAAAGCGACCGAGTAAACGACCGGTCGTTTTCGGACAAAAATACGTCCTCGAAAACGACTGGCAAAACGACTTTATCGGTGTCCGTACCAGCCGCATACGAGCAGATTTCAGGGAGGGCTTTCAGTCAGATGGTTTTACAATTAATAAACGAATGAACTACCGCGAAAACGACTGTTCAAAACACCTTTCAGTCCTGTCGGTTTTTATTTTCAACCGAAGAAACGACCGCATAACGACAACCGGACTGAAAGGTCTTTTGAACGGTCGTTTCCGCGGTTGTTCATCCAGTCTTGAAATGTAAAATGACCTGACTGAAAGCTCTCTGACGCGGATGAAGTCGTTTTAACAGTCGTTTTACCGAACATATTTTTGTCCGAAAACGACCGGTCGTTTTCTCGGCGGTTTTGTTGGTCGCAGGATCTGCCAGGGGTCCTCCTTAAAAAAACCGTTTTTTTAGTACTTGACGTCGACACTCTACCGCGTCTCTGGATTGAATACATTTTCGATGATTATACGTATTACTGCTGTTAGGTGTGAGCAGTTTGTTGTTCATATTGCTCGACATGATGAGACAACTTGATTTGTTATCGGCAATGACAAATGGTGTGACACATGGCGAAACTGTCAGATTTATGAATCTAAAACATCTTAGCAGGTTCGATCTTCTCACCGACTTTATACAACTCCTCGAAGGAATACCAAAAAAAATGGTTTCGTCTTGAGCGTCAAGTTGTAAGCCTCGTTCGTATAAGCCTTCGATGTACCAACATTTCATAATATGTCTTTGCTACTATCTGAAGGGAGAAGTACGCCTGGTTGTCAAACTGTAGAGCTATGTACTAGAGTTCCTTCAGGTGCTTGTAGTATCCTTTTAGGGGAGAGCGGGGCAAAATGGCATAGCGGGGCAAAACGGGATAATGAGGCAAAACGCAATTTTCCAATAACTTTTGGATGGTGGCGGTGAAGGTAAGTGGGGCAAAACGGCGTTGAAAATCCAGATGTATCGTTAGGACAAAATGGAGCATCCAAATATTATGGGAAAATTGAGTTTTACCCCCGCTGTCCCGTTTTGCCCCACTGTCCCATTCTGCCCCGCTCTCCCCTATTATAACACGTTTCACTTCCGCGTATCTGAATGCAAACTAGTGCGTAGCTGAGCGGTTACCCATCCAAGTACCGACCGCAAGCGGTACTGCTTGACTTTGGTGACAATTTCTTATCGATAATATTATTCTTTTACCTAAATAACGATATTGACCAAGTTTGATGTCAATCGGTTCATATCTATTAATATGAATGTCGTTTAAACATTGCTTAAACAATATTCAGCAACCATTTTTGCTGACTATATTGTTCCTTGACCTAAATAACAATATTGCCCAAGTATGGTGTCAATCGGTTCTTATTTGACAATTATTTATTTGAATTATTTATTTATCCGAATCTATTGGGACCGGAGCTCGTTCGGATTAAGGAAAATTAGGATAACAGAGCTGTAAAGCTGTGTTAAGCGATATAGCGCGATACATATAGAACAAATTGCAGTACGCATACATTGTAAATAATTATGTTATATATTTTATGAATAACGTGATACATGTATTTTATATTTTGTATTTTGTAACGTGTAACATGTATTTTTATAATATTCACCGGTAACTTCAAACCTTCTTGATCACGAAATCTACAATTTACGTTTGGCGCAAGAATGAACGTTGTACGATTTTTCTTAATGTCAGATATCGTTCATCTGGAAACATTATACGAGCGCTGTAACGATGTGTTGGTCTCTCCCTTATCGAGTTTCGAAAGAATATCTAATTTTCTTTTTTTACACCGTAAGTACATTATGCTTACACTCAGAGGTGGAAGGATGACCATTGAAGCCATGGCCCACTAAACTACGAGACTAGTCTCGTAGTTTAAATAAAATAAATAAATAAATTAAATTTTGAAAATAAATGTTGCACATGTGTGTATCTATTTGCTTGGTCTGAAAAGCTAATAAATACTACGCATACAACTGACATGTTTGCACAGTAATGCTGTGCGATTCCATGCCAGTTCGAGCGTCGTGAATTCGCTTGTTATTTGTAGCAACTAACAGTGTACTGGCGCGCAACTATGTAAGGACACGAGAATTTCGTGCAATAGTTCGGAAAGTAGAAACTTCATCCGAACCGGCAGCGGTTCGGATAATAGAGGGTGCGGATAATGCTTGTTCGGAAAATCGAGGCTCTATTGTAATCACTAAAAATGTTTAACTCCAGTCGATCTTTTCGTCATATTAACGTAAATGCCATCGGCTGGCCTAAGAATGATATCACTGAACTTCTTTATCGTCGAGTGGTTCTCAACGCTTTTTATACTGAAATTTCTCAATACTTGTGCTAGTATAATTTTAGCCTCGAGCATCGCGTACTTTTGCCCTATGCAATTTCTCGGACCCGCACTGAATGGCACGTATGCATATGGATGTCGTGTTTTAACGTTCTCTGGCAGAAATCGATCGGGATCGAAGCGTAGAGGATTTGGCCATACTGCGGCATCTCTATGTAGTTGATAAATCTGAATAGCTAAAGTTGTACCCGCGGGAACAGTGTAGTCACCTGAAAAGTGCCGGAGCGATAGAGTAGTCGATTACTCGACAAAGAAGCTTCCCATTGTATGAAACTACTGCCAATAAGACAATTTACCTATTTGCATGTCTTCTAGCATGTATCTGCTGATTACGGTTGCACTCGGATAGAGTCTCAGTGCTTCCTTGATAACCCTCTCGAGATATTTGAGATTCGGTAATTGCTTCAAGGTCGTAACATCATCCGAATCACCGAGAATATCGTCAAGTTCCTCGTGTACTTTTCCCTGCACATCAAGTTCATTACCGAGGCAGAAAAGTGTCCAGCTGACCAGAGCACCAGTCGTGTCATGTCCCTGAAAATAAAACCGTAAGATGTATGATCGACGTTATCGAGGCCAGTCTATGCGAGGCTCTGATCACGATTTCCGAGGGCAAGCTCACCGCAAACATGAATGTATTGGTTTGATCCCTGATTTCCTCGATCGTCAGAGGATTGTCTTCTTTCTCGTTCGCCTCTAGCAGCAGGTCCAAGAAAGCTCTCCTCTTGCGTTTTCCTGGTAACGTTCAATCTCCGTCAAAACCGCACAATGTCCATCAACCTTTTTTCATTTATACGGAGATCACCAAACTCACCCGTTACTTCGTTCTCTTCCGATTCGTCGCTTACCGTGACGCCCGATTTTCGTTCCTCTTGCTTTCTCTTGATTACCTGCAAATGATACCTGCTATACAATATTGCCTGCAGACTACATATTTTTATATTTAGGGATGCAAAATATATGCACATTCAAAGTGCAAAATAGTGTAACTTACGCGAGTGCAAAGATCATGAGCTATATCGACCGCCGCCGTGAAGGATTTACCAGAAGCAGTCCTGTAGAAGATCCAATCCACCATCAACCAAGGCCGAAAGAATCGATTCACGGCACCCGTAGTAATGCTGAATATGCAATAATAATAACAACACAAAATTGGTATAATTGGTTCTCGGTTCTTTAACTGTCTTTGTTCTGGCACTTACGTCTCAACAGCTTCTATGTACTCGTTTTCGATGGCCTCCTGAGCATGAATATTCGTGCCCATTGCCGTTTCTAAATACGCAACGTTGATTAATAATAATGGCACATTACACAAGAGTAGTTATAGTACTCATCGTGATGTAAGCAAATTACCACATATGATATCCAGCGCACATCTCAAACACAATCCAAATAGATCGAATGGCTTGTCGCCGTGAATTTTTATCTCACGCTCGATGCAACTATTAAGTATCGCCGTTTTATCGATCATCACTTCGGCAAATTCTTCCAGTATGCTGAAGTGAAAGGCTGGTGTAATCAACTTCCGGTTGTGAAACCATTGACCTCCTGAAATTTTAGTTTTAAATTGAACACTTTATAAAACATTTTATTATACTCGGTGTGAAAATTGCAGTTTTACGCACCTCTCGCAAAAATGCCATTTTCACAGCTTGTGAAGTAAAACTTTGGTACGATACTCGTGCGAAAAACTTTTTCTGAACTCGTGTGATTGCAGCACTCGCCTTCGGCTCGTGCTGCAATCTCACACTCGTCACAACAAGTTTTATCGCACTAGTATCATAAATTACTATTATGGAATCTCCAGATTCCAGACATACCGGTAGACGTCAATAAACCACGCCCCAACCACGGCACTAAATTGTCGTATGCCCTAGACTTCGTAATTTCTGTGTTGTTGCGGAGTATTACCTGAACGAATAAATAAAGCAATTACGAGAGTGCCGGTCGTTAAAAAAACCTCGCCAGAATAGACGGCTATCGAGCATTATGATGTTTCAATGTCTGTTGGTGATATTGGATTATCGAGGTTTTACCTCAATATGCTTTGGACTATGAATGTGTGCCGTTGGCATGGTACCTATCCAAGTTCGCATAAATCCATCTTTATATTGATCGGCTATATTCTTGAACCAATCGAGACGACCTGCGGACGAAGTGAAGAAATGCTTTGTCAGTCTAGACTAGATCGTCGTTTAACCGATCGATTGAACGATATTGTAAGCGATAGTCACTTGCCGTCCTTCGGTACCGACATCAACTGCAACACTATGCCGACAAATGGTATCGTGTATTCGGGGCCGGGTATTTTGTTGACCCGCTGACGAAACAAGTAGAATCGGTACAGTCTCCCACCGGCGATGTACAGAATTAGAACGACTATAGCCGCGATGATCAACACGGTGGGATCCATCTCTGCATCTACTTTTTGCGACGCAAGAACTAATGGATGAATCGTGAGCGTACCTCACAATACAGCTCCGACTGTAGATTTTGGTTGTCGACGATGAAAAAGGCGTGAAAAAAGTGCGCGTACTGATAACACAACGGTCCGGATAGGTCGCTACGTCAACACGGCTTCGAATCAGAGACACACTATCATTGTTTGATCATTCGTTCGACTATGTACACTGGGAACTAAATTGTGCTGCGCACCGCTCGACGATGCTGCCACGACGATTTCCCTGGAGCAACTAAATGCAGACAGTGACGGTGTACCCCAGATTTCACAATCTCCGGTTTGCAAAAACCGGCGGATGAATTATGGTCAAGGATATTTATCAGTGCCGCGTGTACAAGAACCCGTCTCGAATCATTCTGTCGAGTCACGATGCGCGAAACGCGTAAATCCAGTACGATATTGCATCCCGCAATCGATGCACGATCTCTTGTGACGAGTAATTTAGGGTATTTACTATTATGTAAATACCGATAATTCATCAAAAAGTTACTCAACGGTTTATGATACCTCTAAATACAAATATATTATTTAAAAAATATAAAAATCCACAAAACAGTATTTTTTATGTATAATGCCAGAAATCGAAGAAATGTAGAATTTTCAAGATGGGCTTATGAAGCTCTTCTCGACGAGTAATTTAGGGTATTTACTATTATGTAAATACCGATAATTCATCAAAAAGGTACTCAACGGTTTATGATACCTCTAAATACAAATATGATATTATTTAAAAAATATAACAATCCAAAAAACAGTATTTGTTATGTATAATGCCAGAAATCGAAGAAATGTAGAATTTTCAAGATGGGCTTATGAAGCTCTTTTCGTCATCCTCCCACAAAGGTTCGATGATGCTGCACTTGACCGGAGTCTTGGCAAGTGGCTTCGTTGGCGGCAGAGTAGTCGGCAAAAATTCTCCTGGCCAAAGGTGAATAGCCCCAAGATAGACTAGGCCGACGAGCATTCGTCGAACGAACGGCACCAGCCAGCCCAAACAGCTCGATCGCATTCGCATATTCTGCGGCCACACGAAAATTAGTCGTTGATCACCTGATCATCAAAATTTTACGCCGATTCACTAGGGCGGTGGAAAAGCAACTCAAACTCTCATCCAAGTATACATTTGCGAGTGTTGAAAAGCCCGATAAGGCCTTGTCGCGAACCCAATCGGGACTTTTGCGCACTTCATCGGGGCCCTTGTAACCCTTAAAGTTTTGTACCTGGCCGATACCTAAAATCTATCGAAGTAATTGTATCGACAAAAAAAAAAAAAAAAAATCCTGCACTGTCTTTTCTAGAGAAAAAATAAAATAAAATAAATATAAATATAAATATAAATAAAATAAAATAAAATAAAATAAAATAAAATAAAATAAAATAAAATAAAATAAAATAAAATAAAATAAAATAAAATAAAATAAAATAAAATAAATATAATAAAATAAATTGTCCATCAACTCGGTATTTTTTGCTATGAGAATAGGTCAGTCGATAAGTAGTAGGTTAAGTACCTGACTTTCTTCGTACAGTCGACCACTTGACATGATAGGGTATCACACCGGGTGGAGCCCGAAATATCTTTTTCTCATTTTTCCAAGCAAGACATCTATTCGAGTCTTTCGCCTTTACGTTATTAGCTGATTCGAAAGCTGTCTCTATCGTGATCGCAGATTCGGAAGATTCTTTCATCTCCAATGCAAATTTATGGTCTACATCCACTAGTGTTATTGCACTCTGCATTTTGCACACTTTCTGCATATTGTAATTTTCTCAAGTCACCGCAACGAGAAAACTTTGCCGTACAGGGTTCAGAAGTTCCGGACCAATTATCATCACCTCGGCGATGACAGGATCGAGTGTCAGTCAATCAAAAACTCCTGCAAATACACCGCATAATCGTGACGGAGCAAGTTTTTACGAGTCATCATGACATTCGCCAGGTTGCAACTCTTTTTTTCCTTTGCGACTTCGATACTCGAGAATATAGGCACACGTGTTGCGTCTAATGATAGCGATGACGTAACCCTACAGAGGATCAGTCGTCTCATCCTGTGGCGTGTCATCCGCTTCGCCGTTTCCCCCACAAATATAAAACACAATCTCGGCAGCATCAAAATTCAATGTGATGTTTTGTGTATAAATAAAATTTGATTTTTCAATCAATTACAATCAAGGCTGAATTCCGCACAGCATTGATCGATTCCGGAATATGGCAAATTTACGAAATCACGGTACGTAACCTCGGGTATTGACAATAATTTTACAAGGTTCACAGCTGCGGATCTGTCGTTGTAAGATATGGTTGGTAACGAAAGAGAAAAATATTTCAGATAATCCGGCAGGACCGACTGAAGCAAGTTGTTGCAAATGTAAGATATTTTTACATTTAATCGACTTCGGAGATACCAGATTAGAGAGGAAGTTCCGCGAAAAAAGAGTTGCATTATTCTTATGCAATCGGCTTCAGCTTGAAGCCAATTATATTCTTAGGTGTAACTGTGAGTGTGTGTGACATTGGCCGTGAGAGTATCTCTGAGTGCCTTGAGTTCTGTGAGAGGAGGATGTACGTGTAGGAGGACGGACAGACAGAGCAACGGACAAAGTCAAAGAATTTCATTTACATATACAGATGAGCAATGATACAGATGAGCAATTTTCATACGGCTTCCTCATATAAGTTGCAAATTTAAATTTTCATATGGCCTTCTCATAATGTTCCTTTATTTGCGAAGCTTCTTCTACGAGGAAGCATTTTCTGTATTGTTGGCTTCCTCGTAGAGGAAGCTCCGCAAATAAAGGAACATTATGAGAAGGCCATATGAAAATTAAAATTTGCAACTTATATGAGGAAGCCATATGAAAATTTCAATTTTCAACTTTTATGAGGATGCGATATGAAAAAATTTTCAACTTGTTTTAACGTCAACGTCGTGTTTGCCTTTTATGCATACGACTGGCCGATTCAGGTTCAGCGCGAAAAAATACACCGATGTCTTTGCTTTGTTAGATCCGTGCACCTACTTCAATTAACGAAAATACAGGGTTTTAGAAGAAAAAAAAATGTTCAAATTATTAAGTCACTTATCCAATATTCACCGTTTTGTGGCCACGTCTAATGTATTTTTCACCCACCGATGACGAGTCTCCGAATTATTTTACTCCTAGGGCGACACTTGATACATAAACTCGTGTCGGACAAAAAATATAACTTTTCAAAAAAATTCAAAAATTTCAAAATCCTATAAAATTTTAACGTTTTGATCAATTTTCGCCAAATCTAATACGAAACATTGTACAGTGTTACTCCATTCCCATGTCAAATTTCCGATCGATACCTCCATATTTACTCGAATTAGACCGTTTTTAGTCATTTTTCAGAAAACTCAGATAAACTCAAAATCCCATAAAATCTTACCCCTTCAATGAATTTTGACCAAATTCAATACCAAAGGTCTTTGATCAAAATAGTATATTTGTGGGCAGTTTTAGGACGATTGCTCTAATTTTACGCACGTTAGAGCTACCACGACCTTTTTTCAAAAATTTCAAAATCGCGTAAAATCTTGAAACGGGCCACAATCTTCATGAAAATTGCACCGAGGGAAGAGACATGACCACTCTACTAGTTCACCAAATTTCAACTGGCTATCTCGAATCGTTTCCGAGTTATAGTCGTTTTAAGCTACGCAAGCTGTCACACACATACACACACACACACACACATACGTCCGGACGCCAGCTAAAAATCACATTTCTCGACGTTTCGGACTATTTTAAGTACTCTGACATTAAAATCTCGAAATTTTTTTTTTTCACGAAAACAAAGCTTCCTCTATGAGGAAGCAAAATGAAAAGTCGATGAATCTGGTACCTCTGAAGCCCTGGATTCGCACAGACTGAAGCCATTCTACGATTAAAAAATATATATACGTCACAAAACAGGTTCAAAATCAGATCAGAAAATGAAGAAGCAACCGTCCGGTGCCCCGTACCTGGAGGACGCGGTCTCGAAGTTCGAGGAGCGACGCGGCGATTTGGTAAATCGCCAGCAACATCTTACGGAAAAAATAACAACGATGGAAAGATGCATACCAGCCCTGATGGCGTTCAACATGTGGACGTCGGGAAGGAATTGTGACGACCCACCTCTATGCAAAGTCAGACAGATAATGAACAAATTATCGCCGAATGCAGATCCAACGGAGAAACTCGTGGAGAGGCTCAAGACGACGGTGAAGAGTCTCAACATGGAAACGGCCGAGTTGCACGTACGGCACGATTGAATTCGACATTCGACGAGTTCCGGTAAATCTCGATTGTTCGAGATAAAAAAAAAATTCCCAAAGTTAATGTGTATGATTGGGCGATTCAATAATTTGTGTTATATTGTCGGATTGTTATTCTTTTTATTCGGTTGTCCGGTTCGCGACTTCTCCGCTTCATTCCGGCAATGTTTAGGGAATGAAATGAAAATTTTGGGAGGGATATCACTTTGTCCGTTGCAGGAGAAGATTATCGAGGCGGACGTGGCGCTCGAAGAGTCCGGAATGGAGTTGGACTCGATTGTACTGGCCAACGAGGAATTCGAGGGAAAAGTGAAGAGTCTCGAGAAGGAATTGAAGAAAAACGAGACACCGAGCTTGACCTCGATAAACTCGGAGGATCTCATCTGTCTCTCGAAGATTCGCCAGCTCGGCGAGGAACAGGTCGTACTCAAGAACAGCATAAGAGATCTCGAGGAACGTGAGGCGATGTTTCACGATCAGATGAATCGCTTACTGACCTCGAAAGAATTTCGCAAGGCCTCATGTGGCAGTGGCTCGAAAAAGAAAATCCAGGAACTCGAGTGCCCGATGCACGAACAAAAGTACAACGATCCTCGACTGAAGAAGAAATCGACGATGAAGGAAAAGGAACTTGTGAGCTAAACAATAATAATGAACATTTCTTAAAACTCAAGTCGTAGTTGCAGCTTTCGTTCGAAAAATCTATTATTCCTCGAGAGAGTCTCAAGATCATGGTGGCCGTTTTTCCCCGGAAAAAAATTCCCTGACTTTTCCCTGACTTTTCACTGACCAATAAAAAAATTTCTCTGATCAAACTTCTGATGACCGCTATAAAAACAATTAATTATGGAAATGAAAATGCCTAATTCTTGGCATTAATATCTGATTCTATTTTTTTTTTTTTCAAAATGTTCCCAATTTTTTTTAAGGCTCCCTTTTATGTACTTCTTATATATTTATAGAAAGTCCAGCGACAATTTACTTTTTCCCTGACCAATTTTGAAATTCCCTGACTTTTCCCTGACTTTTCAATGACCAATAAAAAAATTTCGCTGACCAAACTTCTGACGACCTCTATAAAAAAAATTAATTATGGAAATGAAAATGCCTAATTCTTGGCATTAATATTTGATTCTATTTTTTTTTTTTTTTTTTTCAAAATGTTCCCAATTTTTTTAAGGCTCCCTTTTATGTACTTCTTATATATTTATAGAAGGTCCAGCGACAATTTACTTTTTCCCTGACCAATTTTGAAATTCCCGGACTTTTCCCTGACCAAGATTTTTTTCCCTGACTTTTCCCAGTTTTCCCGATTTTCAGTGACCGCGGCCACCATGAAGATCCAATCGGTACAAAATTACATTCGGGTTTTTCCAGAGTCACCAAAAAAAGACAGTCTTCGCGAAAAAAAACTACCGAACGCTACTAGTAGAACTGATCCACTAGTTGTGTTTTGTGCGCTACACAGTAAAAAATAATTTCGTAAAACCGAAATGCAAAATTACGTAAAAATATTGTTGTTAAATGAGTGACAAACTCGTTTATCACTTATTTGAATATACGAACCTGTCCTTTTATTTCCCGTGTCATTGACAATTTTATTTGGCACTTTTGTTTGTAAAAGTAGAAAATTGACAAATAAAAAATTGTGGACGTTTCTGGACAATAAGTTGTTGTAAAGAGTACAAACTTTTTTTTACTGTGTACTGGACACCCAATACTGCATTTGTTCCCTTCATGGACTGTCAACTTTTATATTTATTGATAGGCCCGAACGGAGGGTCCGGGCGATCCCGCAAAGGCAGTCGGAGCTAAATCCGAAGAAAAGCGCAATCACGCTAAGCCACATGATCCAATCGCCACCACAGCTTCTGGTCGAGATAATGTTGAGCGCGGAAGAAAACTATCGGCCAGATTTGTCAGCGACAAAGCGAAGGTTTGTCCGAAAATTAAAACAAACCTGAAGATCATATCGACAGCCTAATTTGGCCAAAAGGCCAAATCGGCTATGCTCATATAGAGCCGATATGCCCTTACGGAAATATGGAATTATTAGGCCATTTATACAGGAAATATCAACTTCGATGATCCATATTTTTCTTTCATTTAATTCCTTTCAGCTCATTGCCTCGAAGACAACTCCAGTCTCGATTGGTTGTTCCGACAAATCTTCTTGTCCGAGAACTTCAAAATCGAGTAAAACCCACACCTCTCGCAGTGATCTGGCATTTTGCAACACTTGCGCGGGAATTTGTTCCCGACAACCGCAGCGTCTCCAACAACGCGGCTGTTCTCCAAAGACCTGCGGCCTTCGACTGGTCCCCAAGTCAAACTTGTCGAAAGACGAAGTCTGTGACTCTTGTTGTAAAGCTTCCGGGATTATTGCAAAGTCCTCGGGCATAAGATCGAAATCTGGCAAGGCCGATCCTCGGCGCCAAAGACCGGCATCTTGCGAGCTTGACGATTCTCCGTGCCGGAAGTGCGAAAGTTCAGCGCCATGTAAAAAGTGTCTTGGGCTAACGATAGCGAGTGTCTGTCGTTGTTCTTGCAAAGGCAAGTGCGCCATCGGCGAGTCCGACGTTCCGTGCAACTGTGCCGAATATTTGAACTCCTCCGACTCTTCCGATCAAGGCTATCAACCGAGCGGAGATACGGCCAATATCAACGATCTGAGCAGCAGCACCGACGATGAATACTGCGAATGCTGCGACTGCGGTTGCGAGGACAGCGACGAATTTTCTGATTCGTGTCAATGTTGAATTTTTCCCGTTGTTCCTTTTTTTTTTGTATTTTCAGGCTGCTCAATTTATTTTCTTGCGAGATTTCGATGGGCTATGTGATCGTCAAGATCTTAGACAGCCGATTAATAAAACGTAAATCGTAAACTATTTTTATTTCGCTATCGATATCGATAACATTACACGGAAGGAAACAAAAAAATAGCAAGATACGGATTAGCTCGCCACTGTTTAGAACGGTTCGCCGAACGGATAGTATTTGTGTTCCACTGAGCTGTAAATAAAAACGTACATCAGATCGCGTATCGTCCGGCAACTATGTGAGACTGAAAAAAACAACAGGCATACTTTTCGTACCTCTGCATACTGCAAATTCGACCATTGCAATCGAACGAATTAATTTGCTTTACGTCTTCCTTCGATAGTTTGAAATCGAGGATGTCGAAATTTTCCTGCATTCGGCTCTTTGATACCGATTTTGGGATCACGATGTGTCCACGCTCGATCTATGGGAGCGTTTATTTTTTTATTTGATCGATTCATTTTTTTTTTATTCGGTACGATTTAGCATTACCTGATAGCGAAGAACCACTTGAGCCGGTGTTTTATTGTATTTGGCCGCGATAGATTTGATCTTTTTATCCTCGAGCAGTAGAGCGTCTTCGGGCTTAGCCCAAGGTCTGTCCGGTGATCCTAGAGGGCTGTACGCTGTTACGACGATATCCTTCGACTTGCAGAATTCGGATAACTTGACCTGAGTCAAATAGGGATGACACTCTATTTGATTCGTCACCGGCTTGATCTTGCAGCACGACAGAAGTCTCTCGATCTGACGGGAATTGAAGTTACTTATACCGATGTTTTTTACCAGCCCCTTCTCCAAAAGGTCTTCCATTGCCTTCCAAGTGTCGACGTAATCGATATCGGTCGTCAAAATTTTGCCGTCTTTCGTTGTTGGAAACAATTCTTCTCCCTCTGAATACAGAAAAACAACACAGCGTTATCGACGTTTCCTATCCTAGCAACATCCACGCTATGCACTATTTTACCTATATCGACTGCTAAGAAAAAAGCGTATCCCACACCATTTACCATGTAAAACAATGCGGAGCATGCCCTTCTGTTCCATTTAGCAATCAATCGATTATCAATCAATAATTCTAAAAAATAATGTTCGGCTTCAGCTGCCTTGATTTCTTTCCTTGTTGTTGCGGTTAAAGGACATTGCACAGTGAAAAAATTGAAATTTTCATATCGTTTTCTCGTAATGGCCCTTTATTTGCAAAGCTTTGTTTATGAGAAAGCCTTTTCTATATTTTTTTTTCGTCCTCATGGAGGAAGCTTTGCAAATAATGGAACATTATCAGAAATCGACCTGATCATTTCAATTTTCAACGTTATTAAAAATTATCATTTTAAAATAACGTCGCGCTTTTCTTTGCCGGATCTGAGCTTTTCGCAAAAAAATACGCTCCTGAATTATTTTTTTAGCATTAGAATTTTAATCAAGAAAATCGAAATGATACCGCTTTATCTAGCTTTTTCAATCCCGACGTATACTTCTTGTGTATTTCTTGCCGTAAGGACCTGAGTTTTCCCGTGATTCCATGGAGAAGCAAAGGAGTCATTTTTTTAAAATACGCAAAATCAGTAATTTTTGCAATATTGGTTATAAAAATTTCCGAATTTTTTTTTCTTTAGTCGTTGCTCAGGATTGAATCTGTTTTCCAAACTGATCATGAATGTACCACTTATTGAGCTTCTTCCTCAATATTTGAAACGGAAACGGGTGTCTGTTGTGCAGTACGAACTTTTTTTAAAATTTTATAAAATTTAAACGGTTGGATCGATTCTTGTCAAATTTAATAGGGAACATAGGTCCATAATCATGTATTTATGGCGAAATTGTTTAGGCATATATCGCAAAAATTATAAGAGCTAGAGTGTAAATGATATTTTTCGAAAAATTGAAAATGTCACGAAATCTAGAAGATTCACTGAGATGCAAATAGAGAATATAAAACCGCTTTCTATAGAACTCGAAAAAATGTAACAGGTAGATTTAAATATCCCATACAACATACCAACAATTAGAAATAATGAACAATGACAACTCAACATTTACTTTTCCAAATCAGTAATCAGTTCCATTTACACAGGATATGAAACGCTAAAAAAACATTGCAATAATCGTGGCTGAAGGACTACGGTCGATGGCCAATTCCTGTCAGGATGGGCGACTGTGAGTTGACCATAAAAACAACCGGTTGATATCGGCGAAAAAATAACCGCTATTAACCGCTAATTTACCAGATTTGGTGTCGGTTTGCAACGAACTGTTGTCGAGAAATATACGGTATTTTAAGCATTCGAAGAGCGTTCTGGTGTGGTTGTAGTACTTATTACAACCGCGAAATAACCAGTAATACAACCGTTCGAGGAGCTTTCCGGTTGTTGTACTCATTATAACCGCAAAATAACCGGTTATACAACCTTCCGAAGAGTTTTCCGGTTGTTGTACTCATTATAACCGCAGCATTATGAGTACTACAACCGGAACGCTCCTCGAGCGGTTTAATGACCGGTTGTTTTGCGGTTGTTATAAGTAAAACAACAATCAGAACACTTCGGTTGCCGACACTTTTACGGTTGTAACAAGGAAAATAACTGTACCAGAACGCTCCTTATACTGATTTATCAACTGTGAGCTTACAGTCATAATAAGAAAAAGCCCACTCTGGAAAGTTTTTCGAAAGCTTATAATAGCGGTAATTTTGCGGTCGCAATGTGTAAAACGACCACAACCCCTCAAAGACGTCGTGAAAATGACGCATACGGCGCCGCTTCGCAGCGCTGCGTTCGGTCGATTTGCGGTTTTTGGCAGTTATTTTTTGGACGTTTTCGTCCGGTTTTTTTATCGGTTGAATTACCGCAAAATTGCAATCGCCCGTCTCGACAGGGATTAGCAATATAGATGAACACAGATAAGTTTTCTTGGAATAAAAAACTATTACATGTTATGTATTGTTAATAAACTCACTACTACTACTACTGCTACTGTTTCGTCGTTGGAATGACTGAAGATTTATTGACAATGCTTCATCGAGGAAGACAAATCATACCGGAAAATATTTTTTGTTTATAGCTTTTTTAGAAAACTACATTACATGAAGAACTTATGTAGAAATCTCGAGTTTCGCCCATTTTTTTAGTTGAAAAACGGGTCTTTGACGAATAAAGATTGTAAAAATAATAGAAGAAAATTGTGGATTTTTATAAACATTAAGTATTTGCTAAGTGTGCAGAGTTAAAATTTACCTTTGAATCCGAAGGGCCAGTGAACCAAGTAAAGATCCAGATAATCGATGCACAAATCCTTGAGAGTGTTTCTCAACGCCGGCTCGACTAGGGCCGGACGATGATTGGTGTTCCAGAGCTTACTGGTCACGAAAATATCTTCGCGTTTTATAACGCCTTCGGCGATTTTCGTCGTAATGGCTTCACCAATTTCCTTTTCGTTTCCGTAGACCGGCGCACAATCGATGTGTCTGTAACCGATCTCGATTGCGTCTTTCACTGCCTGGGATACTTCACCGGGTTTGGACTAAAAAAAAAAAATAGGAGTATTTTTAACGAACTCTCCTATTTTGACCTCAACGTTATATTTTTCACCCTATTTAGAATTATGTGAAAACCTGGGCCCGGTTGGTATCAAAAGCTATAATGCACTTTTTTCACGAGTAACTAGTTCGGCCAACAGAAAAGTCTCATCGTAAGCTGCAATAATATCCGCTATCGATGAGACTCATTTGAGCATACATGACAGCCCATTTCTCAAAATATTTATTGCAGTTTTTATTACCGACAGCGGGTTTTTATATGCTCTTAAATAATTCGATATATGTATTTTACGCCCTGAACATGAATTCGATATCAGTTTTGCCCTAAAGACAACCGGACATTGGTAATTGACGTAAGAAATTTGTTATAAAATTTTTAAATATATGCATTTTTTAACATATATTTTATTTAAACGTATACGTGAAACAGCAAAACATAGCACGAACAAAGCAACAACACTGCGCCTCGATAATTTTAAGTTTTTCGTATGCATTTTTTTTCAGTAATCCGTTGTATAAGGTGAAAGGCATAAAAATAAATATTCAACAAACATTAAGAAATATGAAATGAATATGAGATGAATTGTCAACAAATATCAAGTAAAATTATTCTTACAGATTCAGGGTTAGAAAAAGAAATAAAAGTAGTCGTGTATAAAAACTGCGACGCAGAGTGATTTATCTGCCTACCTACGTGAAATATCTATAACTGCCTATAATAATCAATATTGTCTCACTGCCTATACATGTTGCGTACGTCTTATTTAAACAAACATTTATAGTCCCTCGTACAAACATTTATCAACTGTACGATGTTGCTCTTATCACAACTGTGCGGTCTGTATGTAATATGAGCGTCCGACGAAGATACCTTGCAAAATATAACTCTGACACGACTCGTGATTATTATGCTCCATCGAGTTCTACGAATAAAATGTTATTTATAAATACCATACACTGCAGTTCGAGAACAATGCACTTCCCATATATGACCCACACAATGAAGTTTTTTCGAATTCGACGAAAGGTAGTTTTGTAAATTACACCCAGCAAACAAAAAACGAAAAAACAATGGGTACGCGCTTTTTTGTTACGGCAAAAGCAGATACAAATTTGAATAGGCGAAACAACTGATCTATTTTATTATGGATTCAAAAAAATAAATCTAAAAAAAATTATTAATATTCTGTTAAACATACTTTCCAAGTGCCCAATCCCAAATTCGGAGACTGATTTCCATTGTAAAATTTCACCGACATTTTTTGTTTAGTCGAGTCGGAATTCAATCCGTGGACAAAAACGACAGTTGAATTCGTCGGACGAGGATAACTCGATGAAAATGCAAACAATAACGCCAGATGTTCCGTTCGTGATGCGGTTTCGCGTCGGACTGATGATGCGACGTATCAGTTAACGGACAATCGTGCTCGGTTCTGTAAAAAAAAATCGTTTAATCTATATGTACCCACTACATACCCACCGCTGTCACTGGTTGGAAACTTTTATAGTATCCGTTATTCTTGCAGAGCTGTAGTCATCCACTCCTTTATTTAGCGAGCCTTTATCGTTCGCGCGGTAACGATAACAGTGCCATTGGTTATCGTCGTAACGGATAATATTTTTTTTCCCATACGCTCAAACAATACCCTAGATTCAATGATGGTTATCTCCGCGTAGGTTGAATTATTTTCTTCACAGTGATAAAACCGTTAATTTTATAAAATTAATTAAAGACGATGATAACGACTATAAAGCTTTCATTGCTACTGCTCTTATCGAATCAGGCTAAAGGATTGCGCGTCAATTAATACTTCAAAAGCATGTGGATAGACGAAGTTTATTAGTTTCTGCGCGAATTGGGTTTGGAACGGAGATTCTGGAAATTATAAATAGCGATTCGTTTTTTTTTTTTTTTTTTTTTTTTTTTTTAACGAAAACACGATTTTACGTGAACAAGGTGTAGAAAACTGTCGAGACACATTCGATGTGATGGACAATAATAATGTATAATTTATAGTTTGATAACGTAACTGTGTATAGGAGACTCACGCGACTTTGAATAATTTTTTTTAACTCACGCAATTTACACGTTTTTTTCAGAATGGGATGTTAAACGGGAAGTACGGACTGGCCTCGGCCCTGAAAAAAAGAAATCATCGAGTTCAAATATATTTCAGACAATATTGTCATTAGTCGCTGTATTGTTATCGTCGGGACTCGAACTAATTTATTTTAATTAACATCTTCGTAAGAGTACGAAATCATTCAGTATTTTGTTTTTCCTGGCATTGCAAATTTGTTCTCCTGTGCCCGGAAAAAAAGGTCTGTACATTTAACCAACGTTTCATTCTCAAAAAAATGTCGAGCAATGATCAAATTTTTGTCCTGTTAATTTAACAATTCTTTTAAAAGTCACAAGCTTAGTAATTTTCAGAAACAGGCATTCGCCATCGATCACAAAATCGATATGCGAAAATTCATCAAGTAATTCTTTTGCCGTTCTCGAGAACGCTGATCACAGTGAAATGCATAAGTCCCGTCTTTTTGCCCTGCAGCGCAGTCGGAAGTTACAAAATACGATTCGTTAATAGAAGAAAAAATTGTAAAACTAAGAAGACGAAAATTGTTGACCTTTGTGGACAATGTGTTTCTTTTTATGTACAAATTATTTGCGAGCCCATGCTTACCCGGTCATTGGGCAGATTCGTCCGTTGCAATCGAAGGTATCGATGTAGGCGATATCTTCGGGGCTGAGCTTGAAGTCGAAGATATCGGCGTTCTGAGCGATTCGTGACTTGGTTACGGACTTCGGAATAACGACGTTGCCACGGTCGAGCTATGGAAAAAATATTAAATCGTGAAAACAACAGAGTCAGCCGTGGTATATCAAACCTTGTACTTTTCTATATAGGTCCGTGAATAAAGCATCGGGAAAACTTGCCTGATAGCGTACGAGAACCTGTGCAGCTGTTTTGTTGTACTTCTTGGCAAGTTCGAGCAACTTGGCGTCTTCGAGAAGCTTCGGATCATCGGGCTTCGCCCACGGTCTGTCCGGCGAGCCCAGGGGACTGTAAGCTGTTATAACGATGTCTCTGGCCTTGCAAAACTCAACGAGCTTCTTTTGATTCAAGTATGGATGGCATTCGACCTGCAAAATTTAAACAAGCAATACCGTACTATTGGTCGTTCTTGAAACTTCACTTAAGTCTAATATATACACATTTAGACATATACACGTGATTATTATTAAGTTTGAGTTCATACACTGGTAAAAAATGTTCGCAAAATTAATTCACAAAATCATGAAGATTTTATCCACACGACGGTATATCAAATTTAATATACAAAATTGAAGTACAATGAATTGATCGGCATATTAAGGTAGTCCTAGCGGAGAGCCTGAGCCCACATGAGTTCAGAGAGAATTGAGAGAGAATTGCGAACACTTCTCGATGGGATAAAAATTCGAAAAAAATCAAGCATATGGAAGGTGCTGAAAAGATTGATTTTACATAATAATAACTCCAAAATATTATTAACAAATGCATAAAAAAAAATTGTTCAACAAATTCCCCGGGAACTTAACTTTTTGTTCATATAAAAACAATTTGTTAATCTTTTTGAATACGTATGAATTTTTTCAGAATTTTGTCTAATTTTTGAAAATCATGTTTTTTTATTAACTAAAAACGCAATTTTCAAAAATTAGACAAAATTCTGAAAAAATTCATACGTATTCAAAAAGATTAACTTATTGTTTTTATATGAACAAAAAGTTAAGTTGCCGGAAGATTTGTTGAACAATTTTTTTTTCATTCATTTGTTAATAACATTTTGGAATTATTATTATGCAAAATCAATCTTTTCAGTACCTTCCATATGGTTGATTTTTTTCAGATTTTTATCTCATCGCGAAGTATTCGCAATTCCACTTTCAATTCGCTCTGAACTCACGTGGGCTCAGGCAGTCCGCAAGGACTACCTTAAACACGTCGAAAAGCTTAAAAAACCCCTTCACTGTCAGGCGTCCCTACAGGGGCAAAAACGTATAGAGAAATACGTTTCTGTGACAGTGAAGGGGTTAAATATACCAGCAATCATTTTAACGCATGATAGTATATTAAATTTAATGTATTGGCTTTATTCATAAAAACTTAATACACTGTATATAAATTTTCATGCACAAATTGTTTACAGTGCATTTGACGAGCTGTGCGAAGTATGCTGTGCATTTATTTTTCATTTCTTCAAAAACAAAAAAAAAAAAATTTAAACAAAAATACGGTCACTGTAGACACAGCTTCTGGAAAGTTATTTGGGTAGGTGTATTATTAAACAAAGATCCAGAACTGTACGCAAAGAATGGACGTACCTGATTCGTCACAGGTTTGATCGTGGAGTTTTTCAACAGTCTCTCGATCTGTTCGGAATTGAAGTTGCTGACACCGATGTTTTTGGTCAAACCTTTCTTCATCACGGCCTCCATGCCCTTCCACGTGTCGAGATAATCGGTATTGCTGAGGATCGGACTACCATCGGGATTTTTTGGAAAAAGTTCGTCACCCTCTTTGTAAGCGATCGGCCAGTGAATAAGATACAGATCGAGATATTCGAGGCCCAAATTGTTTAGGGACTGCTTGATCGCGTGCTCGACGAGGTCGGTGGTGTGATATGTGCACCATAGTTTGCTCGTTATGAAGAGATCTTGGCGTTTAACGACTCCCTCGGAAATCTTAGCCTTCAGAGCCTCGCCGACTTCCTTCTCGTTTCCGTACACGTGAGCGCAATCTATGTGCCTGTAGCCGATGTCGATCGCATCCTTGACTGCCTGAGTCACCTCGCCGGGCTTCGACTGTAAATGGAAACAATAATTTATCATCTATAAAAAACACCGCTAGATTTCCTTCATATCAAGAGCCGCGGTAGCGTCTCGACGCCAAGTACTTAAAAAAAGTTTCTAAGCGAGTTGTCGTTAATCAGTAGAAATTACCTACTGAAGAGATAAATCATGGTCGCGTTACTCGCGCGCTTCGCGCGGTCGTATAAGGTGGGGGCCCCAAAGCTAACTTCGAATAATCAGGGCCAGGGTCGTCTCCCTCCCCCCTCCCTGTAGAAGGGACAAAATATTACAGCCTGAGGGGTGGCCCAAAGGGGACCAAAAAGTTTTGCACTTAGGTGGGGGGGGGGGGGGGGGGGAGCTTAATTTTATGGCGAGGCAACCCCATATAATGAAGCTGACCTTTTTCCCTTACGACGAAGGGCAAAAGCGTCACCTTCATAGAAACGATCACCGCCCTCTCCGTATGGTGAAGCTGACCCCCTCGATTCTTGCAATACACGCCCCGCCCCTCGATCCTAGACTCGGCGCCGACGGCGAGACTTTTTTATATGATGAGAGATATATACGATATTTTCTTGGATAATGTTCAAGTGATCGAAAGATATTTTTAACACACTTATTGTGCATCCCAGCAATACAGTAATCTAGAGGATGAGTGCAAAGTCATAGATGCTAGAATTATCGCCTTTTTCATCGCCTCAAGAGTCTTTCATCATCAGGAGATGAATTTTATTAAATCTTCATTATCTCCGCGATGAAGTAATGCGTGTTTCTTACTGGTAATCGAAAGGAATTTACGATACAATTTACATATGGGCCATTCCACGTCAATTCGAACGGCATAAACAATGTAATTTGTGTTGTAATATTATATAGTGTGAATACCAGGATTTTTTTAAAGATTTTTATCGGCCTTCGTTTCCATGTTAGCTGATAGGCGTGTTAATATTACAAATTATTATACCTCTGAAATTTGTGGTCTTACAAGAAAACATCGGCTATAAAAACGGCAAAAAAAAAAAACTATTTTTTATGAACAATCTTCGTACATTTTTCAAAATTTTCCAAGTACGAGAAACTTAAAAAGAAATTACAAGATATGTTTATTTTTTCAAACTTTTCAGTATGTATGACTCCGCGCATTTTACTAAAAATTTCACAGAATGTTCTTTTAGTAAAGTGAAACATCATGTGTTTAATTCAGAATGGGTTGGAATTGCGTTCAATTTCGCAGGCGTGTAACTATTTGTTTTAATATTATACACGTACATATCTTTTTAGAAAAATGGTTGGACGCTTGCGGAAATTGAACCCAATCCCAACCCATTTTGAAATGTTCACATGCTGTTTTTAGATTTTTTTAAATAAGAATTTTTCGATTTTGAAGTTTCTTGTGCTTGGAAAAGTTAAAAAATGTACGGAGATAGTTAATAAAAAATAGCATCTTTTGTGTACATAACATTTTTTTGCACGACCGAAAGTTTCTGAGATATAATAATTTTTAATTTTAATACGCCCATTTACTAACTTGAAAACTGGAGGCCATAAAAATATTTTTTTTAATCCAAGTATTCACAGTATATAATACTACAACATCACGAACTTTCAGCTTGACCTAAGTTTTAGGCCTCTCGACTTGACGTGGAATGCTCCATATATTGGATGCACACTGAGGCAGTGTGCAGACTACGAACTTTCGCACTGTATTAATGAAACTAACTGGGCATTATGAAAGAGGTTATTAATTGTACTGTGATAATTACCGAATGTAAATTCTCAGTGATATCAAGAAATAATAATATAGATATATAATAATATAGTACTAACTTTTTGATGCATGATGGCCGATTTTTGCCCTAACAATTGCCTGACTTTTCACTGACCAAACTTCTAACATCTATTAAAAAAATTAACGATGCAAATGAAAATGCCTAATTATTGTATAATGTTTAATCTTTGTTTTTTCAATATGTTCCCAATTTTTTTTCCAGGCTTCTTTTTATGCACTTTTCATTAATTTATAGAAGATTTTGCGACAATTTACTTTTTCCCTTACCAATTTTGAAATTCCCCGACTTTTCCCTAATTCTCTGATCAAGTTCTTTTTTCCCTGGATTTTTCCGGTTTTCCCTGGCCGCGGCCACCATGTGATATATATTAAAAATGCCGGCGTACCGTTTTGAGCCGGACAATGTATCAATCTAGAAAACTAGTACCAAGCCAGCAACGCAGTAAAAGTGAATTATTTGTTGTCCAAGTCAAAAGATGAATTTTATTCGACCTCAATTTTCGCCGCAATACAAGCGCGGATTTTTTTCCTTGGTAATTGACGAGAATTTGCGATAACCGTCACGCAGTCGACGTTAAAGTCATAACGGCCGGGAATTCAAGGCCTCTCGTGGAAATCGCGTCAATCATTTTTACTGTCTTTGAAACGAAACAAGGTCACGACGGCACGGATAAATAACCTGCATCGAAACAAATATGCTAGAAGTCGATTATCAAACGGAATGACAGCGCTGAATAATTTGAATATAATTTTCATGTCATACGCGGAACAGAAAATCATGAAAAATAATTGATTACTGAATCGTCAATTTTGCGAAAAAAGAAAGCCACAAAATTATTAATTAGTTCGGAAAAATAAAAGAAAATTTGATATGCGAGCGCCGAAAAGAAAGAATTCATCTTTACCGATGTCTGTCGCCGTTGCGTACATTTTTCTTATCTCGCATTTCTTTCGTTTCATTCTATGCGGCGTTCCCGATAAGCCGTGACCCGATACGCGAAGCGAATTTTTCTCACCCGTGTCTTCGATCGATCGTAATCGCGAACAATAATATTTATCTCGAACGTACCTTCCATGTACCCAGGCCGAAGCTGGGAATCGTGTTGCCATTGTAGAACTTGATATTCGGCACGTTGAGCGACATATTTCAATCACAAAATAAAAAACACAACCTATATAGTTAGGAACGCAGGTGTGGAATATAAATATTTGCCAATGAGAGGTTATCGCACTGTGACGGTTCGTCGACAACTAGTAAACCAATAAGTTATTCATGAGCTTTTTATAAGCCGGCCGGAATAGTTCGTGCCCCTTCCGATATGTTCGTTTTTCTCTGTTTCTTCACTACGCTTGGACCGAATGATGGAGCGCATGCGTCGTCCAAGGAGAATGTAGCGTGAGACTCGGGGAGGAGGGATAGACTTGGCGGGGCGCGCGGTGCGGTCGGCCAGCAGTGGCGCCGCAGTGCGAGCGTGTGTGCTAGTGGAAAAGATAAAGAAACCAAAAATTCTAGATCTCTTTCCATAAAAACAAACTAACAAGAGGATCGTTTCTAAATTTGAGCATTTTCTTTTTGAGATTACGCATCTTCTGCTTATACCGTTTCATTCAAGCGTTTCATGATGTAACAACTAAGTCAAATGTTTAACCAAGTCCAAGCTCACTCTATATGATACAAACAATTAACAACTATGAGTACGTTCCATTGCCAATGCCTGAGTACGGAGAGAACGAATTCTTGCAAACTGCGAGGACCGTCCAATATCTCAGGAAAATTTCAATAAACATTAGTGATCGTCGAATCTAAGGCCGGACTCTTCCTAACGTATACACACAAACCGCGTATGTAAGTGGGAGAATACATACGACGGGACTGGTGCGTTATATAATGGCTGGGAAGAGATTCACGGACAAGGTCGATCTCTGCGCATGTCTCTCTACGCTTCGTGGGGTGAATCGAACTATGCAAAGCCGGCCATAACCGGCTAGTTGCGTACACGATCCGGTGGAAACAGTCCTTAACGTTTATAGCTCTATAGCAGTGGAAAATTTTGCTGTCGCTTGGCCAGACATAAATCCCATAAGGGGGATAATAAGACACCGAGAGACTGGCGTTTCAGACGGAAGGGACTCATTCGGCGTCTCTAATGTTCGATTTTCGACAAATCAGTGTACGCACCCGCACGAAAAAAAGTATAAGCGAAAATATGTTTTTTTATCTATCAAAAATACTTTTCTCGAAAAATTGTATATAATTCATACACGACTTTATGAGATATATGTAAACATCTATATATGAGATATATGTAAATGTCTTTATGAGATATCTGATAGATATAATCAAGCAAATATTTGGAAAATTATATTTTTCGTGACAGTTAGCTACGAAACTATTATATATATATGTGTTATAGATTATGCATTTTAAAGAATACAGTAAATATTAATTCGCTGCGGTGTCTTTTATGTAATTTTTCCAGTACCATCCCTCCCAGATAGAAAAACGTGACGTGCGTTCGTCACGCCGTGCCGGCACAATGCCGTCAAGTACGTCCGCATGTGACGATATTGTGACGGCACGGCATTTTGATACCAAAACCTGCTTGCACACGTCAAGATGGCGGAGCTCCACGCCAAGCTGGAACTGTGCAAACAGCTTTTGGTATGAAAATGCCGTGCCGTCACAATATCGTCACATGCGGACGTACACGTCTGCATTGTGCCGGCACGACGTACGTTCCCGTGCTAGCACCGAGTAGATCCCGTGCCGTCACATGTCTATTTGGGCTTATATATCTCAATCGATACACGAGGCTGCATGTCAAGAATGGACAATGCAGTGAAACGTGTAATAAATATACACCTTGACAGGTATTCGAGGGGTAAAGACCCCCAAAAACGTTTGAAAAGTGACCACTTGGCATCAACGCGTTCAAAGCGTGTTTAAACAATGCGTGTAAACCATGCATGTTACCCCACATAGACAAGCCCTAGCAAACCAAGCGACCGTGAACAGCGACCGAAGAAGCGACCCTAAAAGCGACGGTTGTTATGTTCCAAAAATTAACCACACTAACGACCGCCGAAGCGACCGCTCTGGCGACATTCTTTTGCCGCATTTCGGCAGTGAAGTCGCTTCTTTGATTGTCGACCGAACAAACGACCGTAAAAGCAACCGTCCTTTTCCTCGACGGTTGCTATTACGGTCGTTTATTCGGTCGCCAATCAAACAAACGACTTCATTGCCGAAACGCGGCAAAAAAAAAAATGTGCTGCCAGAGCGGTCGCTTCAGCGGCCATTAGTGTGGTTATTTTTTGCAACATAACAACCGTCGCTTTTAAGGTCGCTTCTTCGGTCGCTCAGTATGTCAGGGAGCGCCACGAAACGGATGAAATTGGCGCAAATATTGGGCCATGTGCGACCGTTTCGTGGGGTCTGTCTATCTAGGTACTTTTACACGATGGTGGTGTGTTGAGAAAGTGACGACACGATCTATATGCCTAAGGCACGTTAAAAGAACACCCTTGTTTTCAGCGTGGCCGGAAGTACTTTGCGTTTAGAGCTATTTGAGTGAATGCCGAAAAGGTGGTAAGTGTTCGGTTCGTCTCAGCCTATAGATGAATCGTATGCAACAATTAAGTTTTTGGAGTTTTTAGTCTAGTTTGTCTACATAGATTACGATATATGACGGCAGGAATCGAAATGAGAAGCTATCACGAGGTAGCGAGATTAGCTACGAGCTAGCCAGAAAGCGTTTTGTAACATTTCATAATTTCGTGTACTTTGTAGTGACAAATCAGAATGTACATCTTTAGTTTTCTACGTTTGCAAACGTTACGCATATACAGATTCAACAGATTACGGATGATGCAAAAATGTCGAAATGTCGTTGACCTATCAAGTGTGAGTTCCATAAACATCTGCATCTTGCAAGGACGTCCGTTTCTCATTAATTATCATCTTGTCAAGTTGATGGCGATAAAGATTGTGAAAAATTCGTTGCATAACACTGCGTTTATTAAACTAGGCAGTCGTGTCAATCATTCATGTAAATGATAAAAACGCTCACTATTTTGGATTTATCCATGCATGGTCAATACGATGGTTATCCTTTAGCACCTCGCATTTCTTACTCATTTCACTTTATTTTCGCATAGGCAGCCATTCATTGAAATACAAGTTTCAATTTTAATCGCTTAATGAGACGAGTGAAAAAAAAATGCTGACTCATCTAAAGTCATTGTTATCGACCGATAGACTGCTATGTTTTTTTTAATCTATTTATACACTCGGGAATTAATTCGTCCGTCTCGAACGGCATGGAAAAAAAAAATTGTTCGACCGTTGTAGCACACGCCTCGTGACACGCAAAATCCACATTCCCGAACTCTTCTATCAGCTTCATCCGTATAGTTTTGTTGATTCTCGTTGATCCATCAATATCTTCATAGTTTTATTGACGATCTAGTTTCTCGCTCCGATTAAGAGTCTTCAGTTTCTTATTAGTTCGACTCAGATAAATCTTGCGATTAATTTTTTTCTCACGTATCTTCGACTTCTCCAACGCGAGATTCACCGAAATATCCGAGAATCCCGTTGATAAAGCCACGCATTAAATCGATAACAATTCGAATGAATGTGTAAACGCAATAGGATATCGGTAACCACAGCCAACCGTAGCAGAGGGGACAATTAACCCTGTTGCAAACGTGACCGCTTACTGTACGATCTTCCGAAACTGTCATATTTCGGTCCATCAGCCTCTTTGCCTCGTTTTTACTATCCGAAAAGTGTCTGTTTAAATCCAACAATTTCTTCAGCCAAATATCCTCGCAGAAGTCGATATCTTGAAGATACTCGCAAGATCCTCGTTGATCCTTCAAACGAAGCGCCTCGCGATCCGTCGGGCTCGAGATCTTTCTTCGTGGCTCGGCCATAGCGATAATCCGAACTTTTCGCGGATATTCCACGTAACACGGCCAATCGGTGATGAAACTACCCGGGTTCTTGTCGTTCGATCGAAAAATCGTACCCGCGCCTCTTCGAAATATCATCGAGTTAACAACCCGCAAAACTTCGAGTCTGATATCCTTTTTACGGAAGTATCTGGTGAGAGGATAATTTCTCGTAACTCGCGAATAAATCTTGACGTCATTGGTGTATCGAATTTTTATCCATGCGAGTAGAAACGAATCGACGTGTTTCCTCTCGAAGCGCAGCAAATTCTCGAGGTCAATGCGTATAGTCTCCAAGCACTCGGGCGTGAATATCTTCTCGAAACTTCGGTAGTTCAATCGGTGATCTATGTTGAGGACGATGCAACCGATCATCGTCATAATAAAATCCATTACGTGGACGATGATAGCTTGGTTCTTTCGTTTGTTCATGGTTGACTGATTTTCCAATAAATTCCACGGACTCATTGACGACGAGAGACGTTTAGTTTTCTCGTGCATCGTCATTGTCGCCTTATCGGATATTTCCTATTCGAATATTCTGTGGTATCTCACTGTCGTCGATTCATCGCTTTCGTTCTTTTGAGGCAGCGAAATATTTTCTTTTTTTTTTTTACTTATATTGCACTGTTATTGACCTAAGCCACGAGAGCTCGGGAATTTGACAGCGTATTTGTCGCAATAGACGTGGCAAAAAATCTGTGTTTAAGGATTCAGTTGTTGTGTGACGGAAAGAGGTTGACATTTTCATAGTCGATGTCATAATCGATCTGTATTTTCGAGTTCATTTATTTTTTGATTAATAATGGAATCCGGATGGTGTCTCGTATCAAAATAAATATGAAGAAAATTATTTAAACGCTGATTAGGGAAAAGAGCTTTCACGTACCCTTAAGGCGAACCCTCAACAAGGGCGCGGTCAATAAACAAAACTGCAATCATTTTTTTATACGAATACTAATGATTTCCAATTGAAAGAAAATTCTTGCATGAGCGGTTTTCAATTGAGCACCTTGTGCGAATTTGCTTTTGAGGATAAGTGTGGAGTACCGTTAACATAACATTAATTTCGGTTTTTTTGATCGACGGCGGATTTTCACATGGCTGTAGAGCGAGGTAAAACCTCCCTTCGGCCCGACTCGGAATTATTCGGTACCAAAAACACTCATACCTTTTTCCAGAGTGTTAAATTTCACTGTCGGGACGGGCGTTTGTAATTTTGCGGTCATTCTATCGTTAAAAAAAATCGGACGAAGACGTCCAAAAAAATAACTGCTGAAAACCGCAAATCGAACGAAAGCAGTGCTGCCAAGCGGCACCGTATTCATTATTTTCACTCTGAAGGGGTGTTGTCGATTTACACATTGCGACCGCAAAACTACCGCTATTATAAGCGTTCGAGGAACGTCCCAATTCCAGAGTGGGCGTTTTCCTCGTTATAACTGTAAACGTACCGTTGATAAACCAGTATAAGGAGCGTTTCGGTGTAGGTGTTTTAGTTGTTTCAACCCTATAAGTACCGGTAACAGGCGCGTTCTGATAGTTCTTTTACTTATTACAACCGCGAAACAACCGGTCATTAAACCGCTCGATGAGCGTCTCGGTTGTTCTACTCATTATGTTGTGGTTATAATGAGTGCAACAACCGGAAAGCTCCTCGAATGGGTGTATTATTTTATCGTTGTAATAAGTACTGCAACCACACCAGAAGACTCCTCGAACGTTTAAAATACGGTATGCTTCTCGATAATAGTTCGCGGCCAACCGATACCAAATCTAGTAAATTATCGGTTAATAGCGCTTATTTTTTCGCCTATTTCAACTGGTTATTTTTGTGGTAAATTCGCAGTCGTCTGTCCCAGTAGGAAATTCTTCCCTAAGAATTCCCTGTTCCCTACATAAAATCATTAGCGTTTCCACATCTATCAGATGACGACGCTAATACTTTGCACTTATTTAAAAAATTTAAAGAACAATTAGGCAGAGATTCGCCAGTGATACAAGCAACATTGGATTTGGTGTGAATAAAAAAAAAACCCATGAGACCCAGTGTTCCCATTGTTTTTGGGATATCTTATTATATTTATAACACAGGGCAAATGTGTAAGAGGAAGATTGTGCAAATTAGAAAAAGAAACATAATGCACCCCACACGTTTCACGACACACTATCGCCTGGGGCACAGTGTGCCGTTTCTCGTTCTACATTACCGGCATGGGAAAAAAGCAAGGTGAACGTCCCAATTATCGGACACGTCCCAGTCGCCGGACAAAGCGTGCGTTCAAGATAGATGGAAATCCGATTTTTTATGCATGTCCGGGGACTGGGACTGTTCCCTTAGGTGTTCGGCCATTGGTACGTTTACCTTACGTTTACGTTTAGGTGAAAAATCGATGACAAATATATTTTGAATACATTAGAACATCGAACATCCATTATCCGAACCCTCGATTATCCGAACTGCCGCTGGTTCGAATAAAGTTTCTACTATCCGAACAATTCCGCGAAATTCTCGTATCCTTACATTGTTGCGCGCCAATACATTGTTCCATGCTACAAACAACAAGCCAATTCAAGAACGCTTGAGCTCGCATAATGCACGTCAGGCGTATGCGCAATATTTATTAGTTTCTCAGCCGAGCAAATACACACGTATTCAAAATTTATTTTCGTTAATCTACTGGTCTCGTAGTTTTGTGCGTTATGGATTCCAGCGTCCAGTGTTTCGACCTCTAAGCGTAAGCATAATGTACTTATGGTGGAAAAATAATTAGAAACGGGCTATAACGGAGAATGGAAAAACGGAGTTAGCGGGGTCGTATGATATTTGTACGTAAGCGATCTCTAGCATTAAAAAGAAACTGCTGCAATAAGACGTACATCTCTCTTGCGCTAGACGAAAACTGTGGATTTCGTGATGAAGCTTTGAAGTTACCGTTAAATATCATAAAAATACATATATCACGTTATCCCTCAAATATGTGGCATTATTATTAAAAATATGTTGGTACTGAAATTTTTTCAATATGTGCCACGCTATATCGCTTAACACGGATTGACTGTTCTGTTATCCAAATTTTCGTTAATCCGAACGAGCTCGGGTTTCATTTGGTTCGGATAATCGACGTTCTACTGTATATTAAAAATAACCGATTGATTGCGCGAAAATATATATATTCTTTTTATACTTGTCCAATATATCCGTCACATGTAATCTTAGAATATATTAATCATATGCAATTTTTCGTGAAAAGTCTATTTCCGCATAAGCATCTTTGGTAATCTCATTGTTTTCGTCTAAAATTGTGATTCAAATTTGTCCAGAAGGCTTTGTCGACTATGTTAATATCGGCAAAACTGTGATCACTCCTCAACAGGAACAGAACATTCCACTTGCGACACAAAATTTGCACGCTGCCTCGCCCCTCGCCCCCCCCCCCCCCCCCCCCCGTGCTGCAAAGTGATGGGAGTGTGCAGGCTATACAGTGGAAAATACCATCAAGGGATCGAAACATTCCACGAACGATGTGACTAATAAATTTCCATCCGGGCTCGGAGACAGAGAAATTGTCTGGACGGTTGATTTGCTGGCGAGAGTGGAAGGGTGAAAGAGTCGGAGCTCTACCCAATTTCGCTCGATTAGAGACTTTGATTGAATGAATGATGCCTGAAGAGGGGTAGACACGTATCGCGGGCGGCGCTGACTACGTTACGAGGCCCTAAGCAATATTGTTGCACACGTTATTCGCTATGTGCACCTACACAAGCTCACCGGACGAGTGTGTATTGCGTACACATGCAAAGAGCTGGGTGTGCAAGTTGGGTCGAAGCTGGCCGGTAGACGACGCTGATAGAATGCACGTACACGGCAATACACGCTTAACTGGAAGCTCTGTGTAGGGGAAAGCGGGGCAAAATGGCACAGCGGGGCAAAACGGGATAATGAGAGAAAACGCAATTTTCCAATAACTTTTGGATTATGGCGATGGTGGTAAGTGGGGTAAAACGGGTTTGAAAATCCGGATGTATCGTTGGGACAAAATGTGGCATCCAAAGATTATTGGAAAATTGAGTTTTGCCCTCACTGTCCCGTTTTGCCCCGCTGTCCCATTTTGCCCCGGTCTCCCCTAAGTCACGCACATAGCGAATATATCAGTTTTGTCGAGTAGATCATCGCAACGATCGTCACTGTGCGAATTGTCGTTTCAACTACAACAACAGGCTGTGCTAATCTCCCTTCGCCATGTAACTTTATCAAGGAACACGCCGGCACCGTAGCAATGTCAACGCCGATGAAGCGGCGAATCGCTTGTTAACGTTAAAAATCACGTAACTCGTATCTTCATTATCATCAAGAAAAATGCGATAAAGGCTGTATGTCTAACGCGTACGTTGCTGGCGATTGAACAATGTTGTATAACAGTCTTTAACACTGCGCGACACTAAAATATTGTTCATAACTAATACCCGTAGTTAACTCTTTCAGAGCGGCAAAAGAAATCAAACGTTCACGATTCATTGAATCATGATATTGATAATTTGTTTATGGACGTTGGATGGTTATGTGGGTGAAAAAATAATGATGAAAAAAGTGTATAGATCGATAGATATATACATTTGTACAATGTGTAGTGTAATAAGCTGAGTACCGAGTATATCAATACTGAATTTATTTGGTTTCAAAGAACGTAGAAGGGAGCGTAGAGTAGGAAGAGAAACAGAAATAAGTAAAAATAAAATGAAAAGTTAAAAGATACGGTAGTTCAAAGCTAGGATGTTTCGCAAAACGGGTGTTTTAAGTTGAGAGTTTCATTGGGATGTATTTTTGATGGCATCGAAACAAACAATTTTTCGTGTACTAAATAATTGTTATTACCAACTTCGTTCGACGTACATGTGATCCATTATTTGGAATTTTTTAGTACGGTATCCTGAAAGGCCAATATTTGTGATCCTTTGCGCTGAAAAAAAAAGTTCCACTGTAGATTTTGCAAATTTTTACGACGTCGGAATAACGGTAGTTAGGGCTTACGAAGGGAATTCAGCTACACGTTCACCCGTAGCCAATGATTCTATGGCACTCATTTCCTCGTCGGTCAGATTAAAGTAGAATATCTCGATGTTCTCCTTAATACGACTCTTGGTAACGGACTTTGGTATCGGAGCGGCTCCCTGTTGATACTGCGCGCAAAACAACCCAAATAGACATGTGACGGCACGGGATCTACTCGGTGCTAGCACGGGAACGCACGTCTAGCCGGCACAATGCAGACATGTACGTCCGCATGTGACGATATTGTGACGGCACGGCATTTTTATACCACAAGCTGTTTGCACAGTTCCAGCTTGGCGTGGAGCTCCGCCATCTTGACGTGTGCAAGCAGGTTTTGGTATCAAAACGCCGTGCCGTCACAATACCGTCACATGCGGACGTACTTGACGGCATTGTGCCGGCACGGCGTGACGAACGCACGGCACGTTTTTCTATCTGGGAATATGTTAATCGAGAGAACGCCAAAATCTTTCGTCGTACTTATCGAAGAAAAAAAAAACGCGCATAAGCGTCTCGACTTACCACGTACCGGCAGGCAACTTGAGCCGGTGATTTCTGGTACTTTTCAGAAATTTTGAAAATTATCGGATTGTCAAGAGAATTGGCGATTCCGTATCTGTTACCCGGTCTTCCCAGAGGCGAGTAACCCGTCACCGTTATTTTTCGCTCGGAGCAAAATTCGATCAATTTTCGTTGTCCCACATTGACATTGCACTCGATCTGATTGTTGACGGGCTTGATCGTCGCGACTTTCATCAGACGCTCGATTTGTTCGGAATTGAAGTTACTCACGCCGATACTTCGCGTCAAACCTTGCCTTACGCACTCTTCCATGCCTCGCCACGTTTCCAGATAGTCCACGTCGGATCCGACCATTTTTCCACCGGAGTCCAGAGGTATAGTGTCCTCACCGTCCTTGGATAAATTAAATCATTCTTAAGTACGGTATAATGAAAACGAAAGTGATAAACCGCGTGCAATCGATAGAATACGCCGTTATATACTTCACAAGCGAATGGCCAGTGCACCAGATACAGATCAACGTATTCAAGGCCAAGATCGCTCAAAGACTTTTTGCATGTCGGAACGACTTGCGCTTCCTTGTGGGAATTATTCCATAACTGTAATATAATTTAAAAAATAAGAAACTTTGAAGTTAATTGAAAACCTTGAAATAGAATTAATAGATGCAGGGTAGGGGAGAGCGGGGCAAAATGGCACACCGGGGCAAAACGGGATAATGAGACGAAACGCAATTTTCCAATAACTTTTGGATGGTGGCAATGGTTGTGAGTGGGGCAAAACGGCTTTGAAAATCCGGATGTATCGTTGGGACAAAATGGGGCATCTAAAAATCATTGGAAAATTGAGTTTTTCCCTCACTGTCCCGTTTTGCCCCGCTGTGCCATTTTGCCCCGGTCTCCCCTAAGCTTACCTTTGTAGTGACGAAGAGTTCTACCCTCTTGACAGTACCATCTTCGATCTTCTCCTTGATCGCTTTGCCGATCTCTTTTTCGTTGAAATAAACGAATGCGGTATCGATGTGCCGATATCCGAGATCTATTGCGTCCTTTACAGCTTGTCCTGCCTCGCCGTCTTTGGACTATGCAACGTAAATTTATTAAACTAATATTAATATTAACAGGTTTTCAGAAACAAAAAATATCGCAATTTTTCATATCCGGAACCAACGGCTAGATTGTGATCAATAAAGTGAAGCCTCATTTCTAAGATTATTCTACGATACTCTTTCGAAGATTATTCAGCAAAACGAGTTCCGAGTATGCGAATCAGCGTTTGAATAAACCGCTTCAAAATGTATGAGTGAATACAGCTGCACGAGGTCGCCGACGTTCGCTCGAGAGTCTAGTGAAATGGCGCTGGCTAATGCGAGACGGGTCGATAAGTGGGAGAAACATAAAAAAAGAATTGAAGATTAGAAAAATATTGATAACTCTCACCAGATAAGTTCCGAGGCCGAACATCGGCATAGTATGCCCGTTCCAAAACTTGACAGAAGGAACATTGTCCGGATTCGTCATTTTCTTTATGCGGACAATTCTCGTCGTCCGTCAACAACCCGTTGCTGAAGCCACTTGATAGACCAACGATCTCTCGACAGTGATTCCCTGCGGTCACGGAATCTTTCGATAGGAGCCTTTAACGACGGTCCAATCGCAGCTCGTTGAAATATTTTAAAATATTTGCTATCACGATTTTTATTTTTCTCGAAGCTATAGGCCTGTTCGTTTTCAGAGTAAGCTGGAACAGAGCGCTCTATTTTACGTGGAAAGTATATCTACTTTACTATCTATTTTACGTGGATATCTATTTTACGTGGAAAGTTTTCGATGCACTGCCAAAAAAAAATTAAAAAAAAAAAAAAAAAAAAATGCGCACCTAGAGAATTTCATAACGAAGAAAATGAGCCCAGAGAAAAGTCTGTACGATGAAAACTACGGCCGTGATGACCTGTCAAAGATTCAATTTTGTCTGATACAGATATCTTCAGGGTCATTATATTTGTTGGATATATACCTTCCACGTACAATAGAGCGCTCTGCTCCAGCTTACGCTGAAAACAAACAAACCTTATGAGAGTCCTGATAACGACTGACTCACTGTGAAGAACAAGGTGACACAGTGTGGCATCGAAGTGATTCGTGCACCGCAGAAGTGATCAATGATAATAATTTCATCCATCACTGAAAGACTAGCATAATGAATTCGAATAGTGCATACGAATTCATTATGAAGTTATGCAACTTTTTCTGTCATCTTTCTGTACAATAAAAAACAAATACGCTAGTGATATGCCAGATAAAAAAAAAATAGCCTGACTTATGATTTCGAATTCATTCATATGCATTCGAATTCATTATGAAGTTATGCAACTTTTTCTGTCATCTTTCTGTAGAACAAAAAAAAATACGCTAGTGATATGCCAAATAAAAAAAAATGGCCTGACTTATGATTTGAACTTAAGTGAACGGATGCGTTCATAAATGGAGTTGTTCGCAAATAAGTGTTCGTGTATTACTAGCCGCCCACTCTACGCAGTTCTTTTTTATCGTCAACGATGCATTCGACTACATCCGATCATATCCAGAATGATACTCTGGAGTACAAGAGTGATTCTTGAATTCATCCTTGGAATACAAGAACGCCTTTTTCAGCTGCGATTTTTACTTTTGTCCGCGATGATCCATACGAAGTATGTAAGGAGAGAAAGTATTGGAATAAAAAAAAACGATTGGCCTGCGAGATTATGGTCTAGAAACATGTTTTACACGTCTCAGAATACAAAAAAAGTATTTTACGCATTTCTGTTTGTCTGTACGCCTGTAAGTTAGTAAATCAAACGTCGTAATGACCGGAGACGTACGAGTGACCGGACGAAGGGTGCGTGCAAAAAAGATGGAAATACGATTTTTCATGCATGTCTGAGGACTGGGACTGCTCCCTTAGGTATTCAGTCATTGGTACTTTTACCTTAGATCTGTCCCGTCCAAAACCACAATAAGTTCTCGAAGAGACCTCGGATCGCAGCGAAACATGGCGCGTTTCTTCTACATGTAAAATGTAGTTTTGGTATGGAATTTCCAATTAATTAAATCATCCTTTCTGTACTTTACTTTAAATATGAAAAAAATTGTGAAAAAATGGTTAAAAAGTTGTCGAATCATATAAAGATAAAATTGAATACAAATTTAGTCAAAGTTTGTTGAGCCCGCAAGCCATTATTATCTATGGTGCTTCCATTATCTTATGAAATCACTCGAATCAGATAAAAACATACTACTGACTGTCAAAAATGACTGACTGGAAAAATGGGGATCTTGTTTCCATACGCATGGGAATACTTTTGCAGAGCAGTGTTGCATTTATGAACGCAAGCTGCGCCGTCGACGCTGTCAACTGCTTTTGGAAAAGTAAAAATATGCAAGTGGTAGAAACAACAATATTCGTTTTTATTCAATATAATAATAGTTTACACGTATATGTAACATGTATATAAGACGAATTGGGAATTATTAGAATTCCGCGTGAAACGGGTAATATTTATGATTCTTGAATCTGTTGAAGAACAAAAAAATTATTAGAGTACGAGCCCGTTATGAGTGAATCTAATTATCTGGATAACGGAAACTTACTGTGCAGCCTCACAAACACGGTATCCGCAGTCGAGTTTATCGATAGAGGCCATGTCTTCGGGTGTCAATTTGAAATCGAAGATGTCGATGTTTTGACGAATTCGCTCTCTCGAAATAGACTTCGGGATTGGAATCGTCCCGATCTCCAGCTGGAATACCGAAGAACAAAAAAATCATTACATTAATTTCAGTAAAAAAAGAAATGAAAAGAATTGAATAATTGTACCAAATATTTTTAAAAATGTTAAATGACGTTTCTCACCAGATACTTCAGTGTCACTTGGGCACTCGTTTTTCCGTACTTGTCCGCGATCGCTTGTATAACAGGAACGTCGCCTACGTGATTCGAGTCTGTCCTGTCCGTTCTCCAGTTATATCCCGGTGCGCCGAGTGGACTGTAAGCCATCGTTAGGATTTCTTTTTCTCCACAGAAGGCTCTTAGTTTCTTTTGATTGAGCTTGACGTGACACTCGATCTGATTCACGACCGGCTTGATCTTCGCTATCGCGAGAACTCGATCGAGTTGTTCGGCGTTGAAGTTGCTCACGCCTATGCTTTTCACGAGACCAAGATTGACGCACTCTTCCATCGCTTTCCACGTCTCAACGTAGTCCATCTCAGTTGTCAACGGATTACCTTTTTCGTCCACAGGCCAGATACCTTGTGCGTGTGCCTGCGAAAACGAACGAGAGATGTAAACAATGATAAGTCCTCTCAACAAATAAATTTGATAAATACTTTCATTAACTGAAGTTCACAGATTTAAACAAAGTCCTGCTTCAGATTCGACAATCGTTAATAATGATTGATTTTTTGTACCCGTAACGTAGCTTTTATGTGGCCAATTGCAAGGTTTCCAAAAGTTCTTTCTCCGCGGTTTTAGGATATTCGCCACGAAACATATTTAAATATGTTTAATTAAACTTATCTTAACTTCGAAATCGCACTTCAGTTGTATGATACACTGTAGACAGGATCTGTATGTAAATTTTGTTGAAATTTCTGTATGTAAATGTTCAAATTTGAACTCAATCCCCATTTTAGTTTTTGAGTTGAAGAGAATTTGCTGCTACGTTCTTTTTCCTGCGAGCTTAAACTCGCATGGCGCGCGTCGCCGAATCTAACTCTGGACCATCGTTAAAAACGGCAAAGATTGTTTAAGCAGAAGTGAGTACCGGATAAGCCATTGGCCAGTGCATCAGATAGAGATCGATGTAATCCAGTCCCAGACACTTCAAGGATTCCTTGCAAGCTGGTACCACATTTTCACAGTCGTGCCTATTGTTCCATAACTGAAATACAATTAACAAATTTTTTTAAATTTCATTTCCGGCAAGCAAAGGCCTAAATATGGATTTCTATATGGGCATATTCTGCAAGGTATTGTCATAAATTTTCATGATTATCACGCGCTCTATCCGGAAAACTGACCGGTTAATCTGGACAGTTGTACCTCTCATAAGATATAAACTCTGGATAAGCGACCGTAATTTATATCTCCCCTCAGATCGCACTTCGTTGCCAGTCGAGTACGATCGACCATTGTGTGGTCGGTGTACCCGGTGCGGGTAATCAGTGCGCATGCGCTCGCCAATTGTAGGGATAACTTAGAGGAGAAGGTTATAAGTTGTGAAGGTTCGGTCATTAATTTGGGAGAGATTTGTAAGTTATGGCAGTATAAGTTAACAGAGATTCCACTGTATAAAAATGCATAAATTCTTAGGTCGAATATTGTCCATTTTATATACAATTTATAAAAATTAATCTATCGCTTAATTTTTAATTTCACTTGCAGCCCTAGCAAGTTGAGAGACGGCTGCTTTTAGGGAAAAAACTAAAAAAACGGACACGTCCGTTGGGGAACGAAACGGACCGCAAAAACGGTAAAGTGGACCGTACGTTTTTGGAATGGTCCTTTTTCGGTTGCGGAAGCCGAGGAAGGACCGAACGTTTTGTATTAAAATGTTTGGCTAAGTTAAAATTTCATTTGTTTGTTTTGCTTTTAATTCTGTTCGCCCTTTTTCAGTTGCGGGAACCGAAAACGGAACAAAGCAAAATTTCCGTTTTCGGTTTCTGCAACCGAAGAAATACCAAACCAACAAAAAAATGTACCGTCCGTTTTGTCGTTTTTTACGGTCCGTTTCGTTCCCCAACGGACATATGCGTTTTTCGGTCCGTAAACTTGCTAGGGAGGTTCATCAACCTGAAGTCATGATGAGAGTCATCATTTCTAGCGGTTATCAAACAAGATATTACAGTGTGGATCTAAGGGTGCGATTCGATCGTTCCCAGTAAACACAGTAATCTAGCAGCAATGTAACACCAATGTAACTGAAAATAGCAGGTAATATTACAAGAATGTTACAAGTAAATTACATGTAAGTTGCCATTGCCGACTCAGCAATATAACACTGTTATATTACCGTGTTATATAACAATGTAACGTGTTGTTACCGTGTTATATCGTTGTTATATAACAATGTAACGTGTTGTTACCGTGTTATATCGTTGTTATATAACAATGTAACGTGCCATTTTTATTTAAAAAAACATATTATGGCTAATTCCATCCTAGGATCAGCATCTTTATTGGTGACAAACAAAATTACTCTATCAATAGGAACAAATACATCTCAGAAAAAACGTTATTAATTTGTGTGCCATCGGCGGGATACGAACCTAGGACCGTCGGACTTGTAGACGGTGACCATACCTATCCGGCGATGCTAGACTTGAGAAAATAATTTTGGAAAATTGTATACACGATTCAGACGGATTACCAACGGATCATGACTGATGTATAAACTTTAATTTTTATCATTAAATGTTGGTCGGTAAGCCGTTTAACGGTAATAAGGAAGCCAGTAATTATTTGCTTGTTATAACATCGTTATAAGCATGTTATGTACCTGTTATGAAGCCCGGTTTTTTAACCGTAACGCTACCATACTTTGTAACATTAACATTGCCTGCAGATTAGAAATGGTCATAAACATTGTTATAAACATGTTATATGAACGTTACAGAGTCCAGTTACATTATTGTAATGTAATTACGTTATACGCCATTAACATTACCTGATTATCACGAAAGTTACACTCACATTGTTACAAGTATGTTATGAAACGGTTACACAATTTTTATACATAACTATAACGTTACACCCATATATAACAGTTACATTGACTGCATATAACAATTGAAACATTACATATTAGTCCCATGTTATATAACCTCTGTATATCAGAAGAATAACATTGTTACATCCCCGGCAAGTTCTGCGACTTGAAAAACCACCACCAAACTACCTTCAAAGCGACCGAGTAAACGACCGGTCGTTTTCGGACAAAAATACGTCCTCGAAACCGACTGTCAAAACGACTTTATCCGTGTCCGTACCAACCGCATACGAGCAGCTTCCAGGGAGGGCTTTCAGTCGGGTGGTTTTACAATTAATAAACGAATGAACTACCGCGAAAACGACTGTTCAAAACACCTTTCAGTCCGGTCGTTTTTTATTTTCAACCGAAGAAACGTCCGTATAACGACAACCGGACTGAAAGGTCTTTTGAACGGTCGTTTCCGCGGTTGTTCATCCAGTCTTGAAATGTAAAACGACCTGACTGAAAGCTCTCTGACGCGGATGAAGTCGTTTTAACAGTCGTTTTACCGGACGTATTTTTGTCCGAAAACGACCGGTCGTTTTCTCGGCGGTTTTGTTGGTCGCAGGATCTGCCAGGGATTACAGGTAACTTCCATGTTATATTGCCGTAATAAAACGTGTTCACTGGGTTGGTTCGACAATATACGCACCTTGGTGACGATAAACATGTCTTCCCGTTTAATCACGCCTTCGGCAATTTTCGCTCGTACTCCCTCGCCGACGAGACCTTCGGAATTATACACCGATGCGGTATCGATTAGCCTGTAGCCGGCGTCTATCGCGTCCTTGACAGCTTCTTCAATGCTTCGTCGCTTTTCCTGAAGAAAGAACGATACTTTTTATGAAGTAAGAATTACAGTCGAAATAATGGAATCCCAAGTACTTTACTCATATGAATTTTCATATTTTATTGTTTCCCAATTGCTCACCTCGACCTCGAAAGTACCGAGCCCAAAGGACGGTATTTTCTTGCCATTACTGAGTGTCAAATTCGGAGCTGCCATCGTAACTACACTGCGAACTGTAACGTACGGAACCTTGTTAATAACGCTTTCTTATATCTACAGTACAGCTCCCCTCTCAACCAGATTTCTCCGGTGTTCCCCACTATTATCTGTTGATCACTCTGCTCGCCAATGGTTCTCATAACAGACCGCGTATCTCGAGTGAAACTGCCGGTTGCTGCTCGGAAACTACCGAGGCGGAGTTCTCGAATTCATCCGTTTCGTATATTCACTGCGAACAATTTTTTTCTCCGACTTCTGTGTTTTTGGTTAATTTTTTGTTTAGACCGGACGCATGTAATTTCATCTCAACATATCGGAATGTCAGCAGGGATGACTGAATATATTCATACATCCAAAATCTCGCTACGTTTAAAATTAAAAGAAGGCATTTTTACTGCATCGCAAGTAAAAGAATACAAAGGGTGCGTTCTTGATTGCAGTTCTGCTCTGATCGGCTAAATCCGGAAGTGTTCGACATGTATCCACATGTATACGCACCTGGAATTGGCGTTCTTATATTTTACTCTAATCTCCGTTATTCAGGGTTTAGCGTCGGCGCAAATCTGCTCTGTTAAGCGTGCTTTTGTTAACAGAACGCAATAATCAGATGTATCGTTGATAATAAAACATTCCCACTAGGCGTGGACAGTCACAAATAAAAGAATCCACAGCTGAGCAGACCTGCATTCAGGAACGCACCCGTAGAGTTATCTCGCATGTCCCTGACCGTATCGTGGATGAAGATGTGGGCAAGAGATGACTTTGAGAACTCAGCCGGTATTGTGACTGCAAGTTGAAAAAACAGCCTCGCTTCGAAGATACGGGCGGCAAAAAAAAAAAAATTAAAAAAAGTCAAAAGCCGACGAACGGTAATAATTATTTTTACCAATTAATATTATGTATCGTAACCTATCGATAAACTAACCACTGATACATCAGTCGTTTCGTGATAATCCCCGATAAAAAGTTCGTCAACAACACCGTAATATTCCCGACGAATATTATGCAAGTCATGGAGACAACAGAAAACAAAAAAGAAAATTCTCAGCGGTCGGTATCCGACTCGAGAGATCTTCCGGTTCACGGTTCGGTAAAACAGTTGTCTGACCGTCCGACTCTGCCTGAACAGCGAGCTCAGCGGGAGAGGGAAATTCCTAGGCTACGGAGAGTTGATTCGACAGTGTAAACGGGTGTGTACGTATAACCTGTAAAATCTCTGTGTGCAACGACAGTTGTGTGTAGTTGTGTGCTCCAATAGTGAGTATGTGCGAGTAAAGTGTTGGGAGGAGCTGTACCGTTTTTTTTTTAATTCGCCAAGGATTCTAGAAACTAGGTAATTATTGAACGCTTTTCGAAAAACTTATACGTCGCGTAGAGGTCATTGCTACGTTGTCGGCGGAAATTCCGCACATCTACGATTAGTGTTGACCTTTCGCGTTAAACATTATAGCATTGGGTACAAATTATGCGGTGAATCTCCATCTTGCGCTTCCCACGTCCGACGCCACCCAAGTAATTTCACTGCGGATAGTTTGACGTTTCGTTCCCAATAAATTCAATTTGCTGTAATTTCAACGAAAAAAAAAAGAATAATAGTCGAGACGACGATAGTAGACGGTAAAAAAAAGGTTTGTACAATTAATAAACTTTGCTCCTCCCAAAGATTTAAAAATGTCGTCTTGTTACTTTAAATAATTTTTTTTATGCATTTCATATATATGGGCAAGAACACTTTTACAACATAATGAGTATTCTTGAAATGAACATCATATAAATTATCAGCATTATATATCATTTCTGTTCTTTTATTTCATTTTAAGTATACCATTAATCGAATAGCGTAAAGGAAACCTCAAGATCGGCATTAAAAATAAAAAAAATCATTTGTTATTTGTCTTTGTCGATGAACCATGCATTAAAAAAAAATTGTGTACGCTCATGCACGAGAAACGTTCGGTAAATTTTTTTTTACCGTGTAGTTACCGACAAAATTTTAATATTTGCCTCTATCACCGAAGATGCATTTTTTTTCCGATTCACAAATAAACATTAAGAAAAAAATTTAATTTTCAGTGGAATCGTCGCTCAGCATCATTCGTCAGGAGCCAGAAAAAAATTAGCGGTCCCAGCCATGGCAGAACTCGCTGCGCTGCTCCGCCAGGACATTCCGGAGGGAAGGAGCAACCTGGCGGACAGTCACACGAACCTGGAGCGTGTCGCGGAGTACTGCGAGGCAAATTATTTTCAAGCGGAGAACAAGAGAATAGCCCTGGAGGAGACGAAGAATTACACAACGCAGTCGCTCGCCAGCGTAGCATATCAGATAAACACGTTGGCCTACAATTTTCTCCAGCTGCTCGATCTCCAGACTTCGCAGCTCGCAGAGATGGAGAGCCAGATGAATCACATAGATCAGACGGTGATGATACACAAGGAAAAAGTCGCGAGGAGAGAGATAGGCGTTTTGACGGCGAACAAATTAACGACGCGCCAGTACAAGATAATAGCGCCGGCGAATCCGGAGAAGCCGATAAAGTATGTGAGGAAAAGCATCGACTACACGATTCTGGACGAGATAGGCCACGGGGTGCGGAGCGGCGGCACGCCGAGGAGCAAGCAGCGGGGCGGCAGCCAGGGTAGCGTGCAGAGTTTGGGCGCCGCGTCGACGGGCTCGGGTTTGGCTGCGGCTCTTGTCGGTCCGGCACCGACGACGAAACCTCCGACGCCCCCGCAAACCGTGAGAACGGGAACGTTGAGTAAGGGCTCGAGGGAATACAGAACACCGCCGGCAGTGGCACCGCCACAAGTACCGAGCCACTACGCGCCCAATTATCCGTTGGGTCATCCGCGCCGGGAGCGCGGACCCGGCTACAGTACACTTCCGCTTCACGCTCACACGACGTCCCACTCGAGTCACAGCAGCAACAATCACTCTGCTAACGCCAATACGATCGTCCAGCACACAACGTCACCGCCGCAGATAGGGACGGTACATCCACTTCAGAGCCATCCGCAGATACCGCCGCCCGCTCCGCCGAGCCTCACCGGATCGACGGGATACGCCTCCGAACAACACAACAGCATGCCTCGTAAGACTTCTTTTTTCCGATTTATTTGTTGGACTTTATCGAAGCGGCTGCCCGATTCTTATTTTTTTAAATTTGTCTATCTATTCGTTAGACAGCAAAAAACCTTTTGACAATTGTAATCAGCATCATAAAAAGTGAAGAAATATCGCGACATGCCTACCGGATAAGGCGACCGAGGCTACAACCACTTTTCGATCGTAAAGCTACAGGTCGCGTTCCGCCGTAAAATCTGTCGTTTATGGTAGTTCTTGCGAATAGTGTTCACTTCGCATGAGTTTCAGAGAAATTAGAGGGAATTGCAAGCACTTCCGGATGGTATGAAAATCTGAAAAAAAATCAAGCATGTTAAAGTTGCTGAAACGATTAATTTGCCATAATAATTATTCCAAAATGTTATTAATAAATTGATGAAAATAAAATTGTTCAACGAATCTCCCGGAAACTTAACCTTTTTTTTTTATGAAAATGATTCGTTCATTTTTCTGAAAACGTATGAATTTTTTCAGATTTTTAAATTCACTTTGAATCTTGCGACTTTCTACACATTTTTCCCGTATAAAAAGAAGAAAAATTCAAAGTGAATTAAAAAATCTGAAAAAATTTATACGTATTCAGAAAATTGAACCAATCATTTTCATTAAAAAGTTTGATTTCCGGGAGATTTGTTGATCAAATTTTATTTTTCATCAATTTTTTAATAACATTTTGGAGTTATTATAACGAAAAATTAATATTTTCAGCACCTGTAATATGCTTGATTTTTTAAAGATTTTTATACCATCCGGAAGTGTTTGCAATTTACTCTCATTTCTCTGAAACATATGCGAAGTGAACACTAATCGCAAGGACCACCTTGACGACCATTATACAACTAACCGAAAAAATGAGCGTTGGTAGAAACGCTGTTGTTTTACGGTTGCAAAACAAACCGGAATTTATGACCTAACACGCCTGCTAATCATTCAATTTGAATAAATACCAAAACTCTTACTACTAATCGGAGCAACAAAGAAACTGCCCTCCTGTCGTTGTTTTGAAGCTCACGGCTTCGGCAAAGTTAGATACGCCCCCCAGAATATTTGCCGACATCGTTAGTCCCTGAATAACTGATTTGGCACTAAAAGACGTTCTCACAACCGGCATCTCGAGCATGGAACACGACAGTAGACCGAGAAAATAAAAAAATTGTAAAATCAATAATCATCAACGTGGTATGCTTTGGGAAATAACAATAATATATCTTTTTCAGCCCCTCCGTCGCCGTTGGTCGGTGCTGGCAGCGATTTGAGCGATTACAGTGGCCATCACACTCTGCCCCATCGACTCTCTCATCAGATCAGTCGTAGCAGCGGAGCTAATAGTCCACCGTTACCTCCGCCACCGCCCCCAGAACAGGACGAGCATCCGCAGTTCGGACGACCGCAACAATCGAGTGGTGCAATTATGCCGATTGTTCCCGATGAGGAAGATTTGCCAGGATGGGTGCCCAAAAATTACATAGAAAAAGGTATGTTCGCTGTTGAAAACAAAAGAAAAACGGATGCATTAATTGTATGTAGCAGCTATGTATAAAAAAAGTATTTTTTGTTCGATGGGATTTTCTTTTCATGACTGACTACAGAAGATTCGTTTGAAACTTGATGTTTATTTGATAATTTTTTTTGTCTTTCTAGTTGTTGCAATTTACGACTACTACGCCGACAAGGAGGACGAGCTCAGCTTTCAAGAGAGCAGTGTCATATACGTGCTAAAGAAGAACGACGACGGTTGGTGGGAAGGCGTTATGGACGGTATAACAGGTCTGTTTCCGGGAAATTACGTCGAGCCATGCGTCTGAAAGAACTCTTGTATAGAAAAAGTTTAAATAACGATACATCGAGGTTTTAGATGATTATCCGTCGATAATAATGCGACGAAAAGATGGAGTATAAGTAAAAAAAAGAAACAAAAAATATGAGCCATGCATCGGGTGCATTGTCAAACGAAAATTGATGAAAACAACTGTAGGTACAAGAAAAATTATACCTAAGACGTATAGTAAGTAAAAAAAAGAATAAATAAAAAGAATGCTCTCGTAATTTACGCGATCGTTCGCGTAGCGATACGCGATAAAATATATCATTGAAGCTTCCTTCCAAATCAAACAGAATAATAGGAAATAGCCAAACTTTTGTACTCACGGTAAAAAAAAACGTTGTATTTTTCGAAGCCCAATGGATATTTATAGATCGATTTTAATTCACGGTTTAACGTTGAATATAAACGAGCTATCATTTCACTCATTGTAATTGTACGTTATCGTATCGATATAACGAATAGTATTATCGTGTGTATTTATATATCGAAGTTTTTTCGTGACCAAGTAGTAAGCAATCAAAATGAGCACGTCGATAATCGAGACGTAGACATTTTTAAAGGGTTTTCATCGAACCCGCCAGATTACCGTAACTGCATTTCGTACAGCCCCGTAGATCTAGAATCACCGATACACTGTTAATTAATTAGAGCTAATATTATTTTAATAGCGATTCTTGTATTTGGCTTAAAATAAAAAAAAAGAATTAATGGAAAGCGATGGAAGAGAGTATTGTGAGAACGGATATCAGATTTCCGCACGACGATTTGCAATTATTTAAATGAACTTTTTTTTTATCAGGATCCTTGGAGCAGAGAGCACTCGATTTTACATGGACGTAGCTCGGATTTTGCCCACTTTGCCACGTATACTCAGCCCATCAAATAATTACTGGATCATTATACGTTGCACGACGAAGTCTTTAGTTTCTCAGTAATCCCTCGGATAATCGACTTCGAACGTCTCAAACCAAACGTTTTCTTATGCAATCGGTGTGAGAATAGATTCGTCGATACTCCTTCAAATTTTACGAGGTCGACTCGACTCTTTGGGCACGTATCTCTAATCGATCTTGCAATTTCGTCCTACTTTGAACCTCGATAGGAGACCACGGTTGATTGGAGAAATCAAAAGAAATACTGTGAAAATACTGAGATCATTCGGTGCTCAATTTGCGGAGGAAAGATGAAGTTTTTGAATTGGATTTTTTTGCTTTATCTTCATCGTGTTTATTTCAAAATTTGTTTTTCTTTCGGCTTCGATTCGTATAATATTTACTGCAACGACCGGACAAAAAAGGTATTGATCATCTCAACAATGAGTTAATAATGCATTGTTTATTTTTCGAGGGATATTTTTTGTAGGAGCGAAAGAACGAACTTTCGTCGAACACCATCGCGAGATTGTTGCTTTGGAGTCCGATCACATAACTTCCTTCGGGACGATAAAAGCTCGGAAATGATTATCCGGGGGATTCTGACCCCTCGACGTTACAGGAGGGTTCAGATGATTTCCATAAATAAAATATACACCGCTGTATTGCCTGAACGGTACATTCCCCTTGCATGTTTTACGATGAACTTGGAGGGAATCCCTGACCAGCGATAAAATATACTTTATACGCTCGTGCGTCTATTCCGGGTCGTTGGGCCAAATGATTTTGCTGATGTTTTTTTTTTTTTTTTTTTTTTTTCTCGAGTTTATTGCCAGTCTCTAAGCTCCCTGCATCCGACGGTCGAATAATTTCCGGACCGGTACCAGGGTGAGACAGCGAGAATACTATACGAGATAAGTTCGGCGACGAAAATTATGTTTTGCTCGACCTCTTCGTTCCCGTAAGAACTCCAACAACATAACGTTCGGGAAAGGCCGTTTTGTAAACGGCGAATGGAAATTCTGTAGTTGCAAATGGAAGCCGGTGGAGTGGGATGGCTTCTGATAAATCGCTAAACTTCGTCTGGCACTCGACGAATTTCAGGGTGCCGCACTTTGGGGGCAGTCGGAGAAGGAGGGCGCGAGAACGCTACTCGTAAACCGGGTCGGCCAGATCCGGCCTATAGTTCCACAGAACTTTTACTTTTCTCGGAACTAACAAATTCACGGTACTTATTCTCGGCACCTATACAGGAACTTGTATCGAACTTTTAGCTGAGGCACTCATGGAAAAAAAAACAAATCTGTATTAATAAATTTTTGTGTTCTTTTATCTTCGAGTTTTTCTTCGATAAATGTTTTTATACTTTTTCCTTGGAGCACTCGCTAAAGTAGCTTTTTGATTATCAATTTTTTACTTAACGTTAAAAGAAAAGTTAGGTCGTCTATTAACGATAAAATATTGCAGATATAAGAGAGAGAAGGGATTGATTGATTCATAATATTTTTATTGCCTTAGCGAACTGTGAGGCAAAATATTGCAAGAGCAGAGGAAACACAGCAATATAAAATATGTACAAGGGTCAAGAATCGAACTAAATCTAACATTAGCGAAATTAACCCTGATATAGCGGAGCCTGAAACGTTACAAAAATAAAATAATCTGAACTTAAAATATAGTAGAATAAAATTAACAAATAAAGTATAAAAAAGTCACAAGCTATGTCGCAGATTTTCCCTGAAGCTAAAATGCGTGAAAAAGCAAAATAAATAAAAAAAAAAAAAAATGGCGTACACAAAAAACAACTGAACATTTGTGGAAGAAATTCTGCAGAAATATTGTCTATTAACCACACATACTGTGTGTGAAATTTCAGCTTGATTGGTCGAGGCATTTTCGAGTTATTACGGTTTGAATCTTTCGCTTCTGATACACACGCAATCCGGACTTTTTTTCTAAATTTGATTTTTCGACGTTTTGGAACATTCTGAACATGTTTTCATTAAAATCTCGGATTTTTTTTTCCAAAATAAAGCTTGTATGAGGAAGCAAAATAACATACTCAATGACGAGCCTAAAATCGCAAGCTAGCAAGCGACGCCAGGTTTAACGATGCCATAGACCGACAATTACGAGGAGCTACACGGAGCCGGCTTACGACGATCTAACCGTGGACTCAGGTGGGACAAATATTTGTGACTTCGGTCTCTAATAAATCCGCGGACAACTTATGCTTGAATATTTGTAGGGATGAGGCGGAGATGAAAGAAGCAGAAAGGGATTGCCAAAAGTTGATACCTCAGAGTTGGAAGGAATTGTGGAAGGTCGAAGTTCTGTGCAAGGGGATGTGGAAGTAGGAAGGTGCGGATAACCGAGCATAGGAGCGGGTGTTAAGATCTCTTACCGCGAATAACTCGTCTAGGTATGTTTGGTTAGTCTCATGGCAAATAGAAAGTATAGACGACGATTTCTGACCAAGAGCCAGCCTAGCTGATACCGAAAAGGCGTAATATGGCCGGCGCGCCTGAGGTCGAAGATGAAGCGGATAGTATAGTTAAGGTAGTCCTTCCCTAGCAAGTTCTGCGACTTGAAAAACCACCACCAAACTACCTTCAAAGCGACCGAGCAAACGACCGGTCGTCTTTGGACAAAAATACGTCTGCGAAAACGACTGTCGAAACGACTGTATCCGTTCGTACCAGCCGCATACGAGCAGCTTCCAGGGAGGGCTTTCAGTCAGGTGGTTTTCCAATTAATGAGCAAATGAACTACCGCGAAAACGACTGTTCAAAACACCTTTCAGTCCGGTCGTTTGTTTATTTTCACCCGAAGAAACGACCGCATTAACGACAACCGGACACAAGGGTCTTTTGAACGGTCGTTTCCGCGGTTGTTCGTCCAGTCATGAAATGTAAAACGACCTGACTGAAAGCTCTTTGACGCGGATGAAGTCGTTTTAACAGTCGTTTTACCGGACGTATTTTTGTCCGAAAACGACCGGTCGTTTTCTCGGCGGTTTCGATGGTCGCAATCAACTAAATATTTCTTTCAATCGATCCAAATATTTCCTCTGCCACCCGCAACCGCAGCTTAGTTGATATTACCAAACCTTTTTATATGTGCGCAAAAATACCCATACGTCTGCAAGCTTAGGCTGCCTGTGCTTGCGAACGGGCGTCTTTTTGTTTGAGTAAACAAAAAGACGACAATAAACAAAAAAAATAACCGCAGCGGTAACCGCCAATAAACTTGCAGAAGGGTTATTATCCAAGACAGGTTCGACAGTACGAAAAAATAACCGCAACGTAACTGCAAATGAGTCTGCAGAGCGGTTATTGTTCACGACAGATAACCACAAAAATAACTTTCAAAATAACCACAGGAAAGAGGTCCGACAGTGTTTCTTCGGTTATTTTAGCGGAAAATAACTGTTGGACCTATTTCCTCCGGTTATTTTGAAAGTTATTTTTACGGTTACCTGTCGTAGATAATAATCGCTCTGCAAGCTTATATTTACTGTTACTGTTGCGGTTATTTTTTAGATTAGTCAAACAAATAAAAACGATCGTTCGCAAGCACAGGCAGCGTGACCTCTCGTACGTATGGATATTTTTGCGGTTATTTTAACGGTGTAAAAAGTCACCAGGCAATACCGTAATTTTTTTGGTTATTCGACGGTTTTTTTTTCTTTTTAAACAATGGTTACTCACGTTGCTAGGGTTAGAGTCGAGTTCGTTAGTCAGGTCGTGATAAACTTGGCAACAATAGTCTAATTGTAAGTGCGGAAAGATGAGAGTGGTTACCAGTTTAATTCGTAATTGCTGTGACAGGGATCGTTTATGATATTTAAGTTTGTGGAGTGTGTAGTGAATCTTTTGAGGGATAACTGAGACGTATGCGTTCCAAGATAGGTTAGAGGACATGATGACCCCAAGATTACGCGCGTCATCAACAGAGGGAATGGCGGAGCCGTCGACCGTGATAGGGGGTAGCGCGGATAAGTCGATCGTACTCATGACTTTCGATTTCTTAAGGTTTAATGTGAGACAATTTGCATTGGCGTATTCGACAACAGCCGAGGTGTCAATGGCGATTCTTCTGAGACCTTGCAGGAGCATCCTAGGTGAGCATCTTTGCAAGAGTGTTGGTCTGTTGATGTGACACCAATATTGGGTCATTATCATTAACCAGCAGAACATGCGAAATGACATTCTCTTTAATTCTCACAAAAGCTGCGTATTATTTTTGGATTCCGTATTCCATAGTCAATAATGGCTAAGGCAATACATTGAGTATGATCCCTTTGAGTGCATAAAACGAAGCATAAAAAGGGGGGATATTTCAAGTTTTACAATATTCAACAAAATATACGATAAAACCATTCTCCCCCTATATAGGGTGAATGCACCAGCGAATGGACCGTTAAGCGCTTGTCGTTTTTAAGAGAGTGATAAAATAAAAATATTCTATGCACTCCTTTCGGACTCGGTTCAGTTGTTAAAATACGATAGGGGAGAATGGGGGAATCACGGTCATCGGGCAATGCCGGTCACCTCAATTTTACAGAAAATAACGATTATATGGATTTTTTTTGCTCTATCCGCTTACAAATGGGTTCAATGACTCATTTACTGTGTCGTGCCTATAAAACTGATATAAATAAAAAGAAAAATTGTGATTTTCAGTTTACGTCCTTTTTCTTATAAGAAACAGGATGGATTCAGACACAGATAGTTGATAAAATCACATCTACCCGTTTTATATTTCTTGTGCGGTTCTTTATCTTTCATTTCAATCACGGTAAAGTGTTGAATATTCTATATATACATTGTCATTTAATATACTACATTCACGCGGCAGGCGGGGTAACGGCAGTCACATGTACGGGGAAATTACAGTACAGGCACGCCTTTAGCCATGCAGTGCATACCGGCAAACATCGAGTTTATTTTACAGCCTAAACATCGACATGCGTATATATTTTTATTACGAATTCGATAGAATTGCTTCGGAATCACTGAGAGATAAGCAGTAAATTTGTTCAATGTGCTGGACATTTTTGTCTCAAAAACATGTGAAACACGTTCTCAGTGTGTCTCTCTCGCTCCGCCGAGAGCGCCACTGATGCTATCTCTCTCGCACTTCATAGTGTTTCACATGCTCTTAAAATGAAGCTGATTTTGAGGTTAGGATTTCTGTTTTTGTTTACGTATTAATTGAAAATACATTAGGGTAAAAGTGGTGAATATGGCCCACCTCGATTAACACTCAAATCAACGATATATGGACCGGTCCATTTTCCCCACTTTTACCCTAATCCATTTACAGATGTCACCCCTCATGAAAATGAACCATTGGTCGTCAAATGGTTACCATAGAATCTGAATGGTTACCACTATTCTGATAGTACGAAGCTCCGCTGTTGAAAAAAAAACTTTATTTAACTTATTTTTTATTTGGATGATTTTCAATATTAAATGTTTACGTAAAACGGTATTAACAAAGTCACATAATCATGACAGTTATAAATGTAAGCGTTATGTTTGTGTCGTCAAATAAAAAATACTCTTTTATCTCTTTCATATCGGATAATGATTTCTTTTGTATCAAAACAACATTTATTGGCCTCCAATATAAAAAATAGCCCGTCGAACAGCCGCGATTGGCATTACCAAAAAGGCGACCGTGATTACCCGAAACGTTGAACAATGGCGGTCAATGCAAAGATTCTTATAATCAATGAATGGACAACTTATTTTTTATTTTCCTTGCTTATATCCCACTATTTTCAAAGAATACTTGATGATGTATTCGTTAACCAATCCATGTTAGCTTGAAAAACGTTGGGTAGCCAGAAAATTAGCAATGATTCTTAGTGACCGGCATTCCCCTGTCCTCCCCGACTAATTGTTAAAAAAAAATATTGCACAATGTTTTAAAACCTAACACGAAATAAGACCCAACGAAATAAAAGATGAAATCATAAAAAGACGTACACGTAAAATCACAAAAAGACATACACCAGTGAATGGACAAATTCTCCAGCAAATGAATGGCGAGTAACTAGTGAATGGACACGTATTCGCAGTCCAGGCTATCGTATGTAGATATCATGAAAATAACTCAATAAGTTAATATTTCCTTTAATCGTTCGAGTTAAATGTTAGATTTTAACGGTCACACTTGCAATTTATGGACATTGAATTGCAATAGTCGAAACCGTAGAGCATATAATTAGAAGCCCTTCTGGCGTCGGATAATCGATTTGTTTCCTCATCAATGACCTGATCACACAGCAAGATATAAATTGGTCGATAATTCATTGATATCCATTAGGCATCTATTTGGTGATATTAAGCATCGTAGAAATTTCGCCATTCCGATACCGCATTAATCAATCCATGCGTAAAATCAATCTGTCTGTTACACAAACGGCCAAATTAATTTTACTTTCACAGTACCATAATTCCCGCCATTTCGCCAAAATGTACCGACATTTAATGTAGCGCTATCGCTAAATCGAAGAAGGCTTCACAAAAAAAAAATCATTCCAAATCGTGATTATAAGAAATCTTATAAGCAATCTTATTATAACAAATTTGCATGTCGCAGAAGCGAAGTTTTAAGGGAAATCCCTAAAAATGTTGACTTGCTCTAGACTAACGGCTAACCTTAATTTTAACGTCGTTTTTCCTGTAGCTCTTGCAAGCATCGTTGTATAGTCTTATCTATTTGACTTGTAGTTGCATGGGGATTACTCGAGTCCATCAAATCAGAGTTGCATAAAGGTTAAAAGTTTGCACAAAGCGATCGGTCTCATTCCAGTATACCCGGTGTCGCGTCATAGTCGTGCAACTCACAGATGCATGTCTAGGCAACCCTAGTGCGACTGCGGCTACGATGCAACTCCGAATCCGTGAATGCACCGGTTCCGCTACGGGCCACCACGAATATATTTACTTATGTATTCATTATTCACGGGCAGAACCCATTTACAGGACGGTAGAGAACCACCATCCAAAGGAACAGACACAAACTGTAGAAATCGCACGTACAAAATATTCTCTCGTTACAATTATTTAAAAAATACATCAATAATAAAAAGAGAAAACAAAAGCTGGTAAATGTAGTGTCCTAATTACACATCGAAAGATGTAAAACGGAGCAGCTCCTCAATTTCCGATGAGACTGCTTTTTTTTACATGTCGCGCGAAAAATTGGTAAAAATATTCCACTTCACCTCGGATTCTGTTTCTCGCCGCTCTCCACTGTACTCCACTGGCAAGCGAACAGTTAAACAAATCAAATGGAAATTCTGTTATGAATCCAACGAGGTTGAGTTAAAAAAAAAAAAAATTCGTTTATTACCGATAAAAGATTCAGTTCTTGATTGAGGCGGCAGAGGGTGGAAAGGGCTGCAAGCCACGTGACTGAAATATCAGATAGAACTAGGGTTTATTCGGATGTTGGTGGTGAATGCGGTGAAACGATGGAAAATTCAGAATTCATGAAGCGCCTGTATTCTCGTCAACACGACCGTGAGAAAGGGAATGAACGTATCGTAACGTAGTTACCGGCACCGATTCGACGGTACCGGAATATGCACAACGCTGGGGAAAGTTCGAAAACGTCGGACGATCGAGGAATGCTTGTGAATGATTATTACTTAAATTACGCTGTAGCAACCTCACTTTTCACCGTATATAAATGTCAGCAAATTATAAATTTTCAACGCTCCTCATGTTTAATTGAATTTAATTATATTTTAATTAATTTAACTACCGGTGCACATCGCATGATGCATTATAGCGTGCAAAGGGGCATAGACGAGCATTGCTATGATTAAAATAAGACGAGAATTACAATTCAAGTCCATCGATGACTTTATTTATCTACCTTTTCGTGTTGGAATATATCGTTAAGCGGCAGCTTTACTGTTTCCGGCAAAAAAAAAAAAAATGCGTTTCATTTTGTTTGTCAGTAAAAAAAAATCATACGATCAATTCCATGTGTTTAATTGTGAGCAATGGTGCTGTTATCATGCAGAGAAATTCCCAAGTTTAAGAATTGTATGAGATCAATTTTTTTAAACAGAGAATATCAAGAAATAATATAAAAAACAATAATATTGAAAGAAACTGATACATCTCCTAGAATTATGCGGATTTTATGCACAACCACAACACCGTTGCCAACAATCAATCGCAATGGATTTGTAATACGATTTTATTTATTTTTCACATATAACAATAAATAAAACACGCGTTATGCCTCAAATTGTCGAACGGTCCTGATGAAATGGTGCCGATTTTATATTTTTTTTTTAATTTCGCGATTAGGTCATAGTCAGACAATATATATAATGGTTCCTGTATGGAGTTATTTAAATGTCCCTGACACCTCTAGCTGTTCGGAGATATAGTTTTGAATACATTTTGGTGCAGAGTTAAGCGTCGGAAAGTAACGCGAAAAAGGCCATTAAAATGGGCTCGGACAGAGCAATTGCCGTTCCGACTGGCCCGGAAGCCTGTATGTTTCCCGCGTCCGGAACCTATCCAATTTTACATTGTTGCGGCTACGTTGAGAGACTCGAGTGACACTCCCGTTGCGTTACTGCCATAATGTAAGCGTTATAGTCCATCCTAATTTGACAGAGGACGCCCGACGACATGAATTTGCGTTACGCCTGGCATGTAGCTGCAGTATCACGAGGGCTCGCCACCCCTGAGCACATCTACGCGAACACACATACACGGTCGACGGAGAGTTTGAGGGTAGCCGGAGAGAATCACCGGCACCAACAGCAGCGTCGGTAGGATGGGGCAGGGTCGGGAATAAACCATGGAAATTAGAGGGTGGTTTCCGTCCGCTCGAGCGTTCCTCCCATTCCACTGAACTTTGATATCGCCCCGGCGTGTTACACTGACGAAAAACTGGCTAGCGAGATACCATGCAATTTTCCAAGTGGAATTATTCACGGCCGATGATGCCAAAAAATATTTTACTTTTATGCTGCTTTTACTTTCGGAATTAAATTATAACGATAAAAGTTGGATAAAACCATATCGGTCATTATTCAGAGGGGATTAAAAAAGGCGAATTCAATTTTCACATTGCTTCTTCATTTTTCGACGTCATTGGTAATAGCTCGCACGTGAAAAAGTTCTTTTGGCAATTTCGGCCTCCTCGTGGAGGACGTTAAAAGAAGAAAAGTGCAAATGTAATTTCATTAATTTTTTTAAAAATGAATTACAGGAATATCTCCTTATCGTGATTTTTTTTAGATTAACGGGTCCGTGTTTCCACACTTATTCACATCGTTCAGTGTTGGCTCATTCGCGTGTTAAATTGGCCTCTATGGATAGACATTTGCCGAAATTAAAGTTACCCCGGCAATATTTTTGACGAAATAAGCAATGTAATAAAATTTGCAACGCCTTATGTATTCGCAGATGGTACGGTCGAAATTTTATTCCCTAGTGGAAAAGCTGGAATTTTTTTTATATTTTGCTTCCTCATAGAGGAAGCTTTGTTTTCGTAAAAAAAAAAAAATTGAGATTTTGATGTCAAAATACTTAAAATAGTCTGAAACGTCGAGAAATATGATTTTTAGCTGGCGTCCGGATGTATGTGTGTGTGTGTATGTGACAGAGTTGCATCGTTTAAAATGACTATGACTCGGAAATGGCTTGAGACAGCGAGTTGAAATTTGGTACACTAATAGAGCGATCACGTCGCTTCGTTCAGTCCTATTTTCGTGAACATTGAGGCCCAAATGGAGATTTTATGCGATTTTCAATTATTTGGAAATTCTCTGTGGTAGCTCCAACTTGCGTAAATTTGGAGCAATCGTCCTAAAACTACACATAAATATACTATTTTGATCAAAGACCTTTGGTATTGAATTTGGTCAAGATCCATCAAAGTGGTAAGATTATATGGGATTTTGAGTTTTTTGAGGTTTTTGAAAAATGACTAAAAATGGTCTAATTTGAGTAAACTTGGAGGTATCGATCTTAAATTTGAAACGGGAATGGACTAATACTGTACAATGTTTGGTATTAAATTTGGCGACAATTGTTCTAATCGTTTAAGTTTTATGAGATTTTGAATTTTTTTGTTTTTTTTGACAAAGTTGTATTTTTTGTCCGACACGAGTTTATGTATCAAGTGTCGCCCTTGGAGTAAAATAATTCGGAGACTCGTCATCGGTGGGGGAAATATACATTAGACGTGTGGCCACAAAACGGTGAATATTGGATAATTGACTTAATAATAAAAAAAAAATCTTTTTCCAAAACCATGTATTTTTGTTAATTGAAGTAGGTGCACGGATCTAACAAAACGAAGACATCGGTGTATTTTTTCGCGCTGAACCTGAATCGGCCAGTCGTTTTGCATAAAAGGCAAAGACGACGTTGACGTTAAAGCAAGTTGAAAGTTAAATTTTTCATATCGCTTCCTCATAAAAGTTGAAAATTGAAATTTTCATATCGCTTCTTCATGAAAGTTGAAAATTGAAATTTTCATATCGCTTCTTCATGAAAGTTGGAAATTGAAATTTTCATGTCGCTTTCTCATAATGTTCCTTTATTCCCGAAGCTTTCTCTACGATGAAACCAAAAATACAGATAATGCTTCCTCATAGAAGAGGCTTCGCGAACAAAGGAACATTATGAGGAAGCGATATGAAAATTTCAATTTCCAACTTTTTTTTCAACAGTGAATATATTAATACGCGCCAATGTGTCAACTGCTTTACGGATTCCAGATCTACGCCTTGGTGAGATGCTCCACAGGCTGGGGCAAAGCAGTTGGCGTCATCGGCGATTCGGATGGCTTCATTGAGAAACTTTCGACAAGACATTCCATACCTGTGGTAATGATCGACACTACGATGCCAACCAACACTACGATGCCAACCAACACTCCAGTGAGCAACCAAAATCTCTACAAGCTGGAAGCCGTCGTGATCATCGCCGCTACTCCGGAACGATTCCAGGCATTGATGAACGAGTTCCTGATCTCTATGTGGTGGAATCACCAGGCTAAATTTCTCGTACTGAGCCCAACACCTGACAAATCAATTCAAGTAATAGAAATCGCGTGGATTCTCTATACAGCATATTACGGATACGGCGTGCTTAGCGCACAATTCATCCAATTCAATAGTGTATTCAACGTGGCATTCTACGATTTCAATCCATATACGGACAAGGCACCAAAACCTTGGGAAATATTCGCGACCTTTCAAACAAAACCGCAGCCCTTCTATCTGTTCATACAACCATACCGAAAGGATGAGCAAACCTGCGAGGCGTTGAACTTCAAGACAACATCTGATTTAGGGGGCTACCCATTCATCTTCATGGTAACTTCGCCCTGGGTTTTTTGCCACCTAACGAACACCTGCGATGGATCATTGGCAGTAGGCGAACGTAATATGACAGAGATCGATGAATCGTTGATCAATCAGTACAAGTGGCTCGTCGATACCATCGCAATGGCTATGAACGCATCGGCGGTAATTTCTCTTATCTGATCAAATATGATCAATCAGAGAAGATTGAAAGATTTGAAATAATGAAAATATTTCTGCAATGTTTTACAAATATTTCGTCCTATGTGGGTATCTATTGAAACAGTGAATTATTAAACTAATACCAATAGTTTATTAAACCCCTTTGACCCCCTTGACAAATTCATCAACGACAGATATAGCGAAGCTATTTAACAATTAATTAATGATTACAATTTCCAAAAATCCATTAATTTGCTCATGAAGAAAAAAAATGTCAAGCGACACAGAGTTGCGCGGTCGCAATTAATATGGAACACATTATCGAAGACGATGAATGGGATTAAATACACGAACGATTATCCGACCACGTTCGATTTTTTTTTTTTCAAACTGCCAGTTTACATTTTTTATTAAGTCCTCGGCGCTGAGATCGCTATCGTGTTTCTCTCAATCCCAGATGAGACATTTCTCCAGCGGATTCATCGGACTTCCGAGTGGGCAGTTGAAGGCATCCGAGAATTCTTTCATGTTCGAGAGAGCGCCGTTAATCCTCAGTCGGGCGGGACTGTGAGCATGCAAGCCAGACTCTAAAGGCGTACTCGTCCCCTCTGCGCAGACTGACTGAAATTGCATTAAATTAATTATTGTCCATACATATTTTTCTTGCTTCTTTCGAGGAATTTTTTTTTTTGTTTTTCAAATATTCGCTCAATGTTAATAGTAAAAAGTTTCAAACATACGTAAGCCAGTTCGTGAAAATATAACCGTTCATCGGTGAAATTGCTCCACAGTTGTATTTTAACGTCATTAGTTTTTCCGTTATTTTTGATACTCCGGTAAGCTCTCAAACTCGCCCGGAATCCCATTGCGTCGGCGATATTCTCCCCCAGGGTGCTCGTACCGTTCAGCTGATTAACGATACAAAAAACATTATTGGAAAAAAAATCGTTGTCATTTCTTTTTAAATATGTATGATATATAGGGTGGACCGGGGCAAAACGGGGACGCTAAGCAATAAAACCTGCTACAACGATACCGAAAGCATACATCCATTGTTTTTCACACCAAAATTGTATTGGCACCGGGTTGAAAGGATATAAAAAAAACCATCTGCGGCGAAGGGATACCCTTCGATTTGACTTGCGGCAACTTTTGTTAGCTTCATTATTACTCTATTTTGCCCCATGTCGATATGACATTTTATGTCCCCATTTTGCCCCGGTTTGCGTCGTTTGTTGGCTATCATGAATCGATTTATTCGATAATTTTGGGTACCCCATTTTGCCCTACATCGATATGACATTTCATGTCCCCATTTCGCCCCGGTTTCCGGCGTTTGTTGGCTATCATGAATTGATTTATTCGATAATTTTGGGTACCCCATTTTGCCCTACATCGATGTGACATTTCATGTCCCCATTTTGCCCCGGTTTCTGTCGTTTGTTGGCTATCATGAATCGATTTATTCGATAATTTTGGGTACCCCATTTTGCCACACGTTGATATGATATATGCCCCTACTTACATGAACAGTCCCGTTCCGTGTATCGACTGTATACTTGTCGTACTGCTCGACGAAACATTGAGCTTTGGTCTTGTACATGTTTATCGCCGATTGCGACCACCACTTCCTTTTAATGCCGGCCTCGTCGTAAAGTCGTCCTGGGATCATTATTGCGAATAATTGATTACTATAAACCTTGCTAATTGTGTTCACTTCGCATAAGTTTCAGAAAAATGAGCGGAAATTGCAAACACTTCTGGATGGTATAAAAATCTGAAAAAAAATCAAGCTTACCAAAGATGCTCAAAATATTAAATCCAAAATGGTATTGACGAATCGATGAAAAATAAAATTGTTCGACAAATCTGCCGGAAATCTAACTTTTGTTTTTAATGAAAATGATTCGATCACGTTTCGAAATACGTATGGATTTTTTCAGATTTTTTAATTCACTTTGTATTTTGTGACTTTGTACACGTTTTTCGCGTATCACAAAAAAAAGTCAGTGAATTTAAAAAGCTGAAAAAATTCATACGTATTCAGAAAAGTGAACGAATAAAATTTGTAATAAAAAAAAATTAGTTTGCCGGGTAATTTGTTAAACAATTATTTTTTTGTTTAATTTGTTAATAACATTTTGGACCTATTATTATGCGAAATCAATCTTTTCAGTACTTTTAATTTTTTTTATACCATCGAGAAGTGTTTGCAATTTTATCTCATTTTTCTCTAACTTATGCGAAATGAATACCAAGCGACAGAACTACCTTGATGAAACAAATTACAAAACAAAAATAAGATATATCTTTTAAGGCACATAGCCTTAAAATATTTTACTGAAAAAGTTATGTTGTCCCGTTTTCTTTACCGTGACTATCGAGTGCGTGAGACATCTCATGTCCTATAATGGCTCCGAGTGCCCCGTAATTCAGGACCCTTGGTGTAGCGACGAATCGGACAAACGAACAAGTATATGGTTCGATTAAATAACAGTAAATAAAAAAATAAAAAAATTACTCAAACGAAGCAAACTTACGAAGGTCTCTCATAAACGAAGAACGGCCACTGCAAAATTGAAGCTGGAATACCTGCGGAAGTATAGTAGATTTTTCTGATAAAGTTCGAATTCCGGCGTTATTTTTTTCCTAGATGCGAATAACTCACTGATGGCATTTGGTTGTTGTCGGTACTCGGCATTGGCAATGAACGGCAATGCTATCCAGCTATAACGTTCATGTGTATTAATTTAGCGGAACATCATATTTGAAGCTACTCAATCAATCAATCAATTAAAAACTTGGATTACTCAGTTTCAGTTTCGTCGACGGGGCTTCGGAGTTTAGACAATTGTTTCTTGGACGCAAATTTGAGGTAAGCGAGAACGTTCTCGAAATGGTCGGGACCGACTGTGAACTGAAGAAACACAAAAATTTGATTCAAATATTTTTTTTAAAAATAATTAACTTGACGTAAAAAATCGTTATTAAATCGTCTCTCACGTCTCTGTAATATTCGTCGATTTTACCAGGCTCGTCGTACCACTTCGGATAACCTACGAAACTCGTAATAGCGTCGATTTTCTTCTGAGTTACCGATTTTGCCGCATCGTCCAACCATGAGCTCTCGATTATGTCCCGCTTTATTTCGTCCTTAATGTTTTGGATCATTTCGAGAGCCTTTTTTATGCGGAAAATTTTATACGGTAACGGTGAAATTGTAAAAGAAATTTTTTAAATTGAAAACACTTTCATACTAACAGTTGATTTCGATTGTACGTTTAAGTATCTCTTCACGTATATATAAGCAACCGCATGCATCATTTTGTGACCAACTATACAAACTCCCGAACTGAAAGAGACAATTGCAATCAATATTGTAAAAAAAAACTTGAAAAGATTACGATAAAAAATACTTGGTTAATTTTTTCGATCTTACACGGACTGGGCGAGGGCTCGTGGGGCTGCATGTGGATTCCAAAATTTTGTATATACCTCATTCACCAAATTGTCAATGACTTTCCAATGAATATAATTTACTGTGGAATTGCGTAAGAACGATAATTGAGTGAACATCGAAAGAAACCAAAGACTTTGGGGTCTAAAATGATTTTTTTTTATAACAATTTTTTGTTAATTACCGATCGTTCGTACAGGTGTATCCATCAACATACGCGCAAATTTATTGACAAAGGCTGCGGGCTTTAGAGCTATTTTTTCCGATGCTTTAATCACGATATTGGTTCCTTCGAATCTGTCGTTTATCGCGTTGAGCCAGCTTATCTGGAGAGAAATCATTCTTATTATTCTTATTAACCTCAAAATTTCAATACATTTCGATACCAAAGAAGCCGCTGAGATAGGCGAGTGACCAAACAGAGCTGGGCAAAATACTCAAAAATACTCAAAATTCAAAATACTTTTTGTACTTAAAATACATTTATAAGTACTTCGTTTAAGTACTTTTAAAAATACCTTGTAAAAATCGAAGTACTTATAAATGTATTTTGAGTACAAACAGTATTTTGTATTTTAAATACAGATAGTATTCGGTATTTTGAATATTTTCGAGTATTTTGCCCAGCTCTGGACCGAAAGCCAAAAAGCGTGCAAAGTGATTTGCACAATTACTTCCTCTATGATAAATTTCGTTGTTCGATTTTGGCTTTCTCATAGAGGAAACTATAATTAAAATACAATTTTCACAAAAAATTAAAATAAAGGTCCATTGTAAGAAAGCGATATGAAAATTTCAATTTTCAACTCTTTTCAATTGTATTTTTGAGTTAAGTATGAAAAAATTATGTGCAAATTACTTCGCACCTTTTTTTCGTGATATAAAAACAATATCTACATCTAATAAAATTAAAACCGTCAAAATTTACACCAGAATTTATTATGGGAAATTGCAAACTGAAATTTACGGATTTCGTTGTTTTAAGGCAATTTTTAATCTGTTCTTCACAGCTGATTACAAAAATATAACTCATTGCACTTTTCGCGTGATATTTGATTCAGAAACTCGTGTCAGGCGTATAAAACAAGTTTTTCAATCAAGTCAACATTTTTTAAATCCCCTAAAATTTAAACGGTTGAATCAATTTTTGCCAAATTTAATACGGAATATTGTACAGTGTTCGTTCATTCATGTGCCAAATTTAAGCTCGATACCACCATGTGCACTCAAATTATGTCGTTTTCAGTAATAAAAAAAAAAAAAAATCAAAATTCCATAAAATCGCACACACATACATCGGGACGCCAGCCAAAAATCACATTTCTCGACGTTTCCCACATAGCCCGGAAATATTTCTGAAATATCTCGAAAATATTTTTTTTAACTGAAAATATTTTACCAATATTACAAAATATTTATGAAATAATTTAAAAAAATGTTTAATCAATTTTTTTGTCCGCTCAAAAATTTTACATAAAAATATTTCACAAATATTTCGCAGGAATGTTTATGATGAAAGAATATTTTTTGTACACAAAAGACAATATTGCCTTTCAGTGAAAAAAAAACTTAAAAATTTCATTAAAATTCGCAATATCCTGCGTGGAAGATTAAAAAAAAAATCTGCTCACCGAGTACTTCGAAATTTTCGGAACGACAGCATCCCATTCGTTCTGTAACGTTTCGATCGTCGTTGTCCGCAAATCGTCACCATTCTCGTTGTAATCCTCGTTCAAATTGATCGCAAGCTAAAATAGTAATCGATGTGTGCACCATGCAGAATAATCACAGACACGATGCTGGAGGATTTTCTCGAAAGCCCGAAAAAATCATTTGTTTATTGTAAGTGTAATTGTTAATAATTATTTGTTTTCAGATTTATTTATTACCTTGACGAGCTCGTCTTCGAACCTGATGACTCCTTCAGGATCGGCGAGCAAATCATCGTAATTAACATCGAATCCTCTTAATTTTTTCATTTCTCCAACGACACCAACGACGTACTCTCGATACTCGGAACTCCGTGCTTCACGTTTCGGCCGAGCAACAAAATGCACTCTTTCAGATGGCACCGTTGGTACGCCCAACTTACAGAAAAAAACGAACGTTATTTATCGATTTTTTATACCAAAATTTTTAAGGAATTGAATTTCCTTATTTTTTTTTAAACGTAAAATTTTAGAGACCGTTCACGTAAATTAATGCATTGCGCGCTTTTGTGAGTGACTGTCACAATTACTTCCTCATGTTTTACGGTTTTGCACGTAACTTCCTCTATGATAAATTTCGTTGTTCCATTTTGGCTTTCAAATACATGTTTCAAAAAAATTCAAAATCCCGCGAAATTTTGAGTTTTAAGGCAATTTTTAATCTAGTCTTCAGCGCTGATTACAACTGAACTTATTTTACTGTTCGCGTGATATTTGATTCAGAAACTCGTGTCAGACGTAAAAAGTAAATTGCCAAATTTTCAAAATCCAATAAAATTGAAACGGTTAGACCAATTTTTGCCAAATTTGATGCGAAACACTGTACAGTGTTAGTCCATTCCAGTGCGAAATTTAAGCGCGATACCTCCACGTTTATTCTAATCAGACCGTTTTCGGTAAGTAAAAAAAAATCAAAATTCCATAAAAACTGATCCCTTAGATAGATTTCGGACAAATTCAATACCAAAGTTCTTTGATCAATATATTTCATACGTGTGCAACGATGCAAGGCTGTCACGCACGCACGCACGCCCGCCCGCCCGCCCGCACGCACGCACGCACGCACGCACGCACATCCGGACATTTTTTTCTAAATGTGATTTTTCGATGTTTTGAAACATTCTGAACACGTACTCATTAAAATCTCGAAAATTTTTTTTCACCATAACAAAGCTTCCTCTATGAGGAAGCAAAAATGAAATACTTTACCGATAATATATGAGCGCCAGTATTGCGACGATCAGCCTCAACGGTGATATCGAAAAGTGGCGAGATACTGGTGTGTCTCATAAAATTTGCGTGCATCTCCTGCCAACTACGATTTTGATTGTTCCACTCATCGGACGGCACAGTCAATGGCCACTCTCCGTTATCCGACAGAATCTTTTCAATGGGTCTTAAACCACGTAGCTTAATGGCATCTTTTTAAAAATAATCAAATTTTCAATTAATTTTATTTCAACATTAAACCCATGACGGTTCGAGTTTTTCCAAAAATAAACCCATGCAGGTTCGAAACTTTTTCAATGCTTTACACATACCCGTGTTGGTACAAACGTCCTGGAATTTTTTGGCTTTATTCAAAACCTTCAAGTCGACGGGCTGCACATTTTTTAATAATTCTGAAAGAAGACGGTTCAACTTTTACGCACAAATTTCATTTATCGTTGTATATTTTCTCGATAATATCGCAAAAAAATGCTACTTGATGCGATTTTTGTTGTTGTTTTTTTAATGTGGGTATTTTAAAAATAAATTGTAAATTGTAAATTGTAAATTGTAAATTGTAAATTGTAAATTGTAAATTGTAAATTGTAAATTGTAAATTGTAAATTGTAAATTGTAAATTGTAAATTGTAAATTGTAAATTGTAAATTGTAAATTGTAAATTGTAAATTGTAAATTGTAAATTGTAAATTGTAAATTGTAAATTGTAAATTGTAAATTGTAAATTGTAAATTGTAAATTGTAAATTGTAAATTGTAAATTGTAAATTGTAAATTGTAAATTGTAAATTGTAAATTGTAAATTGTAAATTGTAAATTGTAAATTGTAAATTGTAAATTGTAAATTGTAAATTGTAAATTGTAAATTGTAAATTGTAAATTGTAAATTGTAAATTGTAAATTGTAAATTGTAAATTGTAAATTGTAAATTGTAAATTGTAAATTGTAAATTGTAAATTGTAAATTGTAAATTGTAAATTGTAAATTGTAAATTGTAAATTGTAAATTGTAAATTGTAAATTGTAAATTGTAAATTGTAAATTGTAAATTGTAAATTGTAAATTGTAAATTGTTACTTTAATTGAACATTAACATACTTTGCTTGTAAAATAAAAATACCAAATGTTAAAATTACAAATCCTTTGCTTTAAATGCACAACAATTTTCATGAAAAATACACATTTTACTGCAAAATTCCAACACACATGTGCTTGAAATTTCATAAACAGTTTATGTAAAAAAGCTACTGTTCATTCATTTTCTAACCAATTTTTTTTACAGTGAACTTACCGGCAATCTCTTTTTGAATTTTTATATTTGTGTAGTAGAGGTAATGTCCCTTCTGTCCAGTGCACATATGAGCGTAGAAATCGTCACACGGATTTATGGATAGATTCTGGGCTTTGAGTAGCTCATCGGCTGCATTTCAAAGGATTAATAAAAATTTTATAACCACCCATGTAATGATCGAGCGGAGAGTTTGGGGACTTGTAGATATTATTCTTGTAGATGGACGGGCGAAGTATCGAAGAGAGAAAACATATGGTGATCACCGGGATTCGAACCCGGATTAATCGGTAACTGAGTAAGAGCGTTAACCACTGCGCTAATGTCACCTATGTATTTCTCTCATTCGAATCGTCCTCTTATATGCAATGCAGGGCCGTTACACCCAAAATATTATATCAACGTACCTGCGATTCTGCATTTTTCGCTTGTGCAATATTTCGAAGAGTTTCGGTCGCCGTCTCCGTGAGCGGTCGCCAATATTGCCAAGAATATTGACAATGGACTGCAAAATGTATAAGCAAAGAATAAAATAATTTTATTTTTTCATAATAATTGTGTCTTAGATTATACTTTAAATTAATACTTTGTCACGTACACCGTTAACGAATTAGCCATACGATAGAGTTTCATTTTTGTTTCCCTCAAAATTTCAATGCTTCAGTTCGTCTCGCTAGACATGGGAATACATTTTTCTCTCGCCTTATATAGCTGCAGCTCCCGAGTTTTATCAAATTTATGGCTCACGTATGAGCGTGTCGCAATTTGAGGACAGTATCGTGAATTCTAAGTAGGACAGTGCTATGCTGTTCAAATATTTGTCAAAAAAAAAAAAAAATACCTAATGATGCGGCACTGTAAGCTTCCTTATTGAAACACAGTGGATTATTAAACTAATACCGATAGATTATCAAACCCGTTTGACGCACTTGACAAATTCTTCGACGATAAAAATCGCTAAGAATGTAATGAAATTCTATTCTAAGTTTTACTTCCTCATAGAGGAGGCACTGTTTTCGTGAAAAATTTTGTTTTCGAGATTTTAATGTCAGCGTATTTTCAGCTGGCATCCGGATGTGTGCGTGTGTGCGTGTGTGCGTGCGTGCGTGCGTGCGTGCGTGCGTGCGTGCGTGCGTGCGTGCGTGCGTGCGTGCGTGCGTGCGTGCGTGCGTGCGTGCGTGTGTATGTGACAGCGTGCGTCACTTAGAACGACTATATCTCTGAAACGGCTTGAGATAGTGGGTTGAAATTTCGTACGCTAGTCGAGTGATCATGTCTCTTCCTTCAATATAATTTTCATGAAGTTTGAGGTCCGTTTCGAGATGTTACGCCAATTCGAAATTTTTTAAAAAAGTCTGTGGTAACTCTAACTTTCGTAAATTTTGAGCTATCGTCCTAAAAAAAGCTGAAAATTGAAATTTTCATATCGCTTCCTCATAAAAGTTGAAAATTGAAATCTTTATATCGCTTTCTCATAAATGTTGGAAGTTGAAATTTTCATAAAAGTTGGAAGTTGAAATTTTCATATCGCTTTCTCATAAGGTTCCTTTATTCGCGAAGCTTCCTGTATGAGGAAGCCAAAAATACAGACAATGCTTCCTCATAAAAGAAGCTTCGCGAATAAAGGAACCTTATGAGAAAGCGATATGAAAATTTCAACTTCTAACTTTGATGAGAAAGCGATATAAAAATTTCAATTTTCAACTTTATGAGGAAGCGATATAAAAATTTCAATTTTCAACTTTTTGATATCGTTGTTATTTAAACAATATGAAGTTGAAAAATAGCACGAAGCTGCGTAGTTAATTTTCACTAGTTTTATTTGATGATGAATGATTATTATTTTACGTAAAAAATATTTTTCTAAATGGCTGGACTACTTATTCGCAAAACAAAAATACTGCTTACTAATAGCTGTACGGCCTTAATGTACGTGATATTAAGGTAGTACTTGCGGTACAGTCCCACCAAACGTAAGTTTCAGAAAACATTTCAAATACTTCTCGATGGGATAAGAATCTGGAGAAAATCAAGTGTATGGGAGGTGCTGCAAAGATTGTTTTTGTGAAATAATAATTCCAATTTGTCAAAAGAAATTGAAAAAAAAAAAAATTATCATTCACCAAATTACCGGGTAACTTATCCTTCATAAAAATAATTCGTTTATTTTTCTGAATACGTATGAATTTTTTCAGAATTGTTTGTAATCTTTGAAAATTGCGTTTTTTCACAGCTTGAACGTAGAAAAAACGAGATTTTCAAAGATTACAAACAATTCTGAAAAAATTCATACGGATTCAGAAAAATAAACGAATTATTGTTATGAGGAAAAATAGTCCCGTTGCCAGGTAATCCGTTGAATAATAATTTTTATCTTCAATTTGTTACTGACAAATTCGAATTATTATTTCACGAAAAACAATCTTTGCAGCACCTTTCATGCACTTGATTTTTTTCAGATTTTTATTTAAATTTTCTCTGAAACTCACGTTTGGCGGGACTGTACCGCAAGTACTACTTTAAGGCATCCAAACAGTACCGAATTTATCGCATCCTGGCGAGAGGAATACCAACAAATTGACGGACTTAAGATTCCCCTGATCTCCGGATAAAGTGAAAAAGCGTCTCCGATCAAGATGTTCTTCGAGATGGATGATGGTGCTTGAGTCGATACAGATTATCTTCTTCCTCAAGCTCGGCGATTCCTTCGCTTATAGATTAGAGGGTATCCCCGTTCGGGGGCGTGTATCTCTGATTAATGTGTCCGCTGAGACGGTTTGATATTAGTACAACGACCATACTTGTACTAAGTATGAGCGAGAGAGAGAGAGAGAGAGAGAGAGAGGAGAGAGTGCGTCGACCTAATAGCAAATGGCAGATTGAGGGAGGCCAAGTCGTTCGGGTGAAGCGCTGGTAGTTTTGGCCTTTGGCACGGAAGGGGAAGGGGACTAGAGGCAAGCAGGACTCGAGGATTCTGGATTTCCTCGAACGATTAACAACGCTCGCAATGACGTGAAATTCAAGCCGTTCCGATACACATTCCCCGTAAACACAGTAATGTAGCAGCAATGTAATAGCAATGGAATAGCAATGGAATAGCAATGGAATAGCAATGGAATAGCAATGGAATAGCAATGGAATAGCAATGGAATAGCAATGGAATAGCAATGGAATAGCAATGGAATAGCAATGGAATAGCAATGGAATAGCAATGGAATAGCAATGTAATTGGCCGCTCTTTTCATTCTCCGATATGTACTGAGGCCATATTAAGGTAGTCCTAGCGGACAGCCCGAGCCCACATGCGTTCAGAGAGAATTGAGAGAGAATTGCGAACACTTCTCGATGGGATAAAAGTTCGATTAAAATCAAGCATATGGAAGGTGCTGAAAAGATTGATTTTACATAATAATAACTCCAAAATATTATTAACAAATGCATAAAAAAAAAAAAATTCTTCAACAAATTCCCCGGCATCCTCTCTTTGAAGGTCGAAAAAAATGATATCATGGGAGCAGCGCCTTCCGGTGCATTCGTAGAAAAAACATAATCAATGGCTTTTCGATCACGCGAGTTTTTTTAATTGTGTCAATTTGCCTCCCCGGAAAACCCGATTGAAAAAAATCACAAGCAGACCCCGAAGGTCAATGAAAAATAAATAAAATAGATTAAAATAACAGATCCTTCTCGTGTATTCCGAAAAAATAGGTAGCAGAGCCTCCTCGTGTCATGACGAAAAAAAATGGTCAGCAATACTAGTTTCTCGCCCGTGAAAAGCTATCCAATAAAATAATCACAGCCATGCAATCTCATATTAATTTTAATATGAATCCGGTAATTATTTACAAAGCTTCAAGGACTAAAACACAAGTTTGCGAGTCTACGTTAAAAATTCAAATATAGGTTAAACGTAATTGAACGTAGATATTGCCAAGCGTCAAATCAATCATTGTACGAATGTTGTTAACTTCTATGTCATGATTTTTAACTCCCGACTGCCCGCTAGGGCAAAAAGACGGGAGTTACGCGTTTCACCGCGATGAGCGATTTCATTGTCCGCGATGTTCTTGTAAACGGCTACAAATTACTTGACGAAATTTGATACAGCTATTCTATGACGCACCGTCATCAATGTTTTCAAAGAAAAATTAAAATCTGTACAATATTGGTAGAAATAAATGCGATTTATTAAATAATCACTCGAATATATCGAAAATTGAGCGCCATTTTCTGCCATATATTTTTTAATTAATAATTCGTTTCATGCACTTTTAAATTGTTTTTTTATAATTTATGTTTAATTGTAATTGTTTAATTATAATTTATGTTTTATTTACAATTCTCAATTGTATATTTTTCAAAATTATTATTGACTTTGATATTATTCCTTGAACTGTTAACTGTGATCATTCTTCGATGTTTTTCATATTCGTAAACTCGTAAGTTTCATATGTTCCGAGGAATTGCCGCACTGTCGCTTCCGGGCTTACATTTATTGATTCTAACGGGGGCCTTCTGGCACATCCCTCACCGAAAAGGACTACTGAAAAATGCTACTGGGCACATCCAGTAGTTAACTATTAATAAACTACTGAACTATTATCCGGTGATAAATTGGCAAAATACGGAAAACTATTAGAAATCTTTAGTAGTTAACTATTGAGCATTTCGGGGTATTTTGAGTAGTTAATTACGACTGACGGACCACTGACCCGATACTACATACCCCATACATCTCAAGTAGTTCTGGAACTTGGCCTCTGGCATAAGTCCATAGGAAGAAGAAGAAGAATAAGATCTCAAGTAGTTAACTACTCGAAACTACTATGAATGCCCACCCTGGCATACTGAGCGACCGAAGGCGCGACTCTAAAAGCGACGGTTGTTTTGTTCCTTTGGCAACACATTTTTTCCGTTTTTCGGCGATGAAGTCTTTTGTTTGATTGGCGACCGAATAAACGACCGTAATAGCAACCGTCTAGAAAAGCTAAGCTCGATCGTCAAAAAGCTTATGTCTGGTCGGTTGCTTTTACGGTCGTTTGTTCGGTCGACAATCAAAGAAGCGACTTCACTGCCGAAATGAGGCAAAAGAATGTCGCCAGAGCGGTCGTTTCGGCGGTCGTTAATGTAGTTAATTTTTCCCATCAAACCACCGCCGCTTTTAGGGTCGCTTCTTCAGTCGTCGTTCACGGTCGTTTGGTTTGCTAGGGCAGTAGTTAAGTACGCGAAACTGCTATGAATGTTCAGTAGTTAAGTATGCGAAACTACTATGAATGTTCAGTAGTTAAGTATGCGAAACTACTATGAATGTTCAGTTGTTAAATATGCAAAACTACTATGAATGTTCAGTAGTTAAGTATGCGAAACTACTACACTCTAAAAACAAGCGTGTTGTTTCAACACGCTTTACACGTGTAAATCGTGTAGTCACTTTTTACACGTTTCAAGGTGGGTTGATTCTCAACACATGTCAAAGTGTGTACATTTTACACGCTTTACCTGCATTATTTCAACACGCTTTAAACACATTCACGCATGTCGTTACTTTTCATACGGTTGTAGGTGTGTTCACCTCCCCCCCCCCCCCCCCCCCTCTCCCTCCTCCTCCAACACAATTGATACCGTAGTGACTGGGTGTCGAAAAGAAATGAGGCTGTACCGACTATGCATCATCTTACAAATTAATTACAATGATTTACCTTCTATCTCAACCTCGTCATCTCTGTCCACAACTGGGATATTTGCAACTTCTTCGTTAATGTCGAAGTGAGGATACTTTCGAAACACATGCTGTTTGAGAGACTTCCAATTTATAGACGTGACGCCACATTCATATTCGTTGAAATGCACTTTAAACGACGCATCAAATCGATGATGTTGGACAACGTGTTTAAAGAGCTGATTATCGGACGCAGCTTCAAAATAGCACGTACGACACTTGAAAATATCGGGCAGCTTATCCATGATCGTGCTGTGCGACATACAAATCCGCCATATTGCGATTGAATCAAACGCATATACAAGTGTGTTGATTTCCTAGTGTTTTCTTTTATAAAGTGTGTAGTATACCTAGCGTGTACCTGTACATCAAGTGAGTTGTTCGGCCATAAACGCGTTGAAACAACACACATTACGTGCATCCCAATAAGAGTGTTCTATAGCAAGACACTAAGAAGTGTGTTGTACAGGGAATCCAGGAAAGATGCAGTACAAGCGAGTTGTTTCAACACGGAAGCCCACCAACACGTATTATCTTAATGCATTTGGTTGGCGCAACACATGTAATATGTGTGTCGTGAGTTGTTTCAACACACTTGACAACACGCTTGTTTTTAGAGTGTATGAATATTCAGTAGTTAAGTATGCGAAACTACTATGAATCTTCAGTAGTTTATGCGCTTACAATTTCCTATCGGGCCTCATTCTTCATGAAAAATACACTGGGCGACGACCATGATAATTCTACGTAATTTCAACTCGCTTAAGCCGTTTGCGACTTATAGTCGTATTAAACGATGCAAATCTGTCACAGACACACGCATTCATTTGGACGCCAGCTAAAAATCACTTTTCTCGATGTTTTAGACTAGTTCCAGTAAGCTGACACTAAAATCACGAAAAATGTTTTTTTACGACAGCATAGCTTCCGCCTTTATAAGGAAGCAGAAACACAAAGGTCCACAATTAATTTCTCGTTCATGTTACAATTTTTTTTTGTCAACCTACCGTACTGTTATCTAAAAACAATTGAAAAATTAACATGAAACAAATCGTAAACGTTTGCTGATAGTAAATGTTTGGTAAATATACAAACAATTGGTACATAACCTTTACCAGTAAATATGTTTGTAAAATAAACTTTCTTTTACCGTGTATAGGGACAAGTCTTTCCCAGCATGAAGCGAAAAAAAAGACGAAAGAAATTCTCTTTAACGTCAAAGCGTCTTGCGTGCACCCACGTTTCTCTCCGAGTCGTAATATCATACGTACGTACGTATCGAAACTATATGTACCACACTATGTATATGTGTAAGTACATCCCTCGAAAGCTCGTTTCCGCACCCTCGAAAGTCGTCTGTGCCGTCCTGACCTGCTCCCCCCTTCCCTCTCGGAATTCGATATCGTCGTACGCTCGAACGCTCCGGAAAATTGAAGACGAATTTTCGTGGCTGCTGCCACACAACGGCAAAGCAATTCCGACGTTGCTCCGTGGAGCAACGTCGTTTTGAGGGGTTGGCAACGACAAGGACGACGAGTGCATGAAAGAGGGTGACAAGGTAGCGGGTACCCCCAAAGCGCTTCGGTGAAAACCGGTCGAGAGAGAAATTTTCCGGCCTCTCAAACCGGAAGTCGCGCGCACCCCTTGATGCCGTTTACACATCGTAAACCTTGTATAGCAAGGAGCCATCGTACACTTCGTACGTTCCATCGAAGTTTCGAGCGCCTTCAATTTTTCTCGTTACGTTGGAATCTCCCTAAACCAGGTGTTTGCTAGTATACACCTTTTTATTGTTTTTCCCCTCATCGAATCGAAATGATTGGCATTGTTTGGCGACCTTCGTTATCGACGAAACTTCAACCGTGACGCATAGGGGAAGGTTTGTAAATTTTACAAACATTCCTTACCGGCGGTAATTAATTCTTTTCTTGTCGATTTTATCATTTATTTTTTGTCAATGAATCTCAATTTAAAAAAATGGTAAAATTGACGATAAAAAAGAATTAGGGACGTTTGTGGACGAGAGAGGTTTGGGAATTATAAACCCTTTTTCTTACGATTTTTTTACCTCGTCAGATTACCTTAGTGGCGTGTTCTATTTCCGTTGGTGCTTGAATTTCGAGAAACGAAATAGAGAGATGAAAATATTTTTTGAGGATCGACTTTGTCACAAATTCGCCGTGTCGAGTGTCTGCCGTCTCTATCACTCCCATCTCTTGACGTATAAACTACTCTATATACAGTGTGTATATATACATATACACAACATGGAAGCAGGAAGTGAATGAGACAAGCAGAGAAATAATATTGCGCACAGCGATTAATCTTTTTCAAGGGCCCTCGGGCTGCGAAGAGGCAACCGTCGGACAGATTGCTTCGCTCCCGAGCAAGTTTTATGCCGAGAGCACTCGTATTAGAATCGCTTAGCGAAATGGCGTCTGGAGATAATGGGCCAGAATGCTTCTTTCGCGAAGACTATACACCCCACGAAACGAGAGGAGAAACGAAAAGATTCGTGACAGGACGCCGTGACTCGTAAAAAAAAAAAAAACAGAATCGACGCCGCACTGTCAAGTCGCGAAACATATATATGGTAAAACTTCGATAATTAAGGTAACGCGACACATTTTCGGCCATCGGAATGATAAACTGAAGAAGGTAAAAATTGGCTTTTGGTATTCCTCAGTACCTCATTGGTGACGAGGTAATTAGCATCGAAAGCTTTGCAACAGAAGGTACGGAATCAATAAAGTAATAATAAATTGTCTTTTTAACAATTGGTGCCGTAATGAAAATTTACAATAAAAATGCGTATATCCTTTGCGTACGTGCTCAGAACAAAAATGTCCATACTCGGATCGTAAAGTATCTTGTGACCCAGAGAATGGCGCATCGATTTTGGTTCAGCGGTGCAATTTGAAAGCGATAGGTATTAAATAAGTAAATAAATAAATAAATAAATAAATAAATAAATAAATAAATAAATAAATAAATAAATAAATTTCTCAAAACATTTTTTCTTCACTTTTTTGAATGTTCTCGAATTAGGTTCTTATCACGATTTTTTAGCTCGCTTATCTCATGTGAAAGGGCAAAATTATCGGTTCGCCGATGAAAATTTTGCCGTTGTAGCGGCGCGGCTACAGCGGCTACAGCGGTTGACCCTGGAAAAGTTAATATACGTTGCGTGATCAAAGATACACAGAATATAATGTAGTATACGAAAGAGGACGAGATCGTGCCTTCCCGCACGGTGTGTACTCTGCCGACCTGCAGCGAACGGGGGTTGGGGGGGTTTGTCTCGAAATGCCTTTCCATTATCCTAATGGTTATGGAGCATTCGCGAAGGGCTTTCTATACTTCGTTTGCATTTTCAACCGGGAGCGCGGGACCCGTAGCGTCGGTGGGGTGGGAAACCTGAGCCACTCGTTAAGTAAACAATTCAATTAATTGTAACGAGACCTGGTGTACGCGCTCCGGTGTTTGCCGACGTCAGTGAAGCATGGTTAACTATATACCCGCGGGCAGGCGCGCAAAAGCTCGCTGAAAAGAGGATAACATTGAGCGATAATACGGTTCATGCTTTCTCGGCAACCCCACTACTGAATTATGTCCGAGTAAATCTCGTGACGTTAATGCTCCTCCGTTACATGGTGTTAATTAATCGTACCTTTTTACTTAGCCCTTGGCTCTGATATTTTTTGCCCTCGAGTCGGCGTAAGATCTTCGTTTCGCAGATTCATATTAAAACACAAAAAAATTGTACAATGCTCCCTCATTTTTGTATTTCGTTAACTAAACACCATTCATAAAAATTAAAAACTTAAAGAGATAGTTCATTCAATTTTGTGTTACCTCATACAGGAAATTATGTGAGCAAAATAAAAAGGCGATACGCTTATTTTGAATTATCGTCGTTGATGCTATTTTATACAATATTTCAAAAGATAATTCGATATAATGTTTCAAACATACAGTCTTTCAGATTTTCATCAAAATCAATTCTATTTTGAAATAAAATGAGAAAGCGATTAATAAATTTGACTACACTGATAAAAAAGTACAGTTGAATCAACTAAGATTCGGGCAGGGACATTCAAATAAATATTTAGTTGGGCGAACAAAATATTTTAATGACTCAAAAATATTTTGGTGAAATCAACCAAAAAATTGTTGAACTAACCAATTTTTTAGCTGTACCAACAAAATATTTAGTTGAATGTCCCTGCCCGAATCTTAGTTGATTCAACCGTATTTTTTTATCAGTGTATATTTGTAACGAAATACTAAGCAAAAAAAAAAAACAAGAATTCGTCGACTATGTGTACGGAGACCGGGGTATAAACGGGCGATTTTTACCAATCTCTTGCGAGACATAAAAAAAAGTCTCGTTCGAAATGGGGGCATTTTGCCCCGCTCACCCCTATACTTGTTCGTATAGAAACGACTGGTTTCGAAACGGTGTTCCTGATAGTTCAATCGCCGAATTTTGTATTGTAATATACATTCTTCGCTGTTCGCGCTCCAATGAAAACGATATTGGAAGATATTGGTGGGATCGTCAGTAGCAGATGTCGCAGAGATATGACTATTTCACGTAATGGCTCGACGAAGCCGTGGGTCCAGTTGCTCTGGGTTATACCTCAAACGGTTTACGAGTCGTGAATAAGCGGGTTGATATGTCAGTAGCAGCGGCAGTGCCAGTGAAATTTTCAAAGCCTCCCAGCCCGTTGCGCTCGAAGCATCGAACAAAAGTGTGAAACGATGAGATATTTACCGAACATAAACTGGCAACAATGTGGGATTCGGTGGATTGGGAATATATATTTCGTTCAATTTGTCGTGCGTAATTATTCGAGCATGATATCGCTGGATAATCCATTAAACTCTTGACCACTGGTTACATGCTTTGTGCATTATAGATAAATGATTTATTCTGTATCCCGATGGAGAATGGCCCGTATAGAGATTTTTCATGAACCTCCGAAACAACGATAAATCAACAGTCTTCCGCTATTTTTCATTCGAAGTTACGAGCGTGAAATGGAAAATAATTAATAGCTTGTGTTTCGATGATTATTTACCTACCACTCGCATTATTCATTCTCCCTATTAAATTTTTATAAAAAAAAAAGTTTCTCCCGTATATATAAAAAATATTTGTGATATCGGTGCTGACGGATATCGACAGTTCGATATTTTCATTGTTAACGCTTTATTCGTCTGTCGCATATGACGGAAGCTGAACCTGTTTCCGAGAAACTTTATAGCTGCGTCGGAAATGAAAAAAAGGTAGCGATTATCAACGTCCCGCTTGATTTTGGGTCAAAACTGCTATCGGCTTCAAATTCGGCGCGATAAAATACTTGGACATATGTAGCCCAGAGATTTTTTGGCACCCTTTCATTTTTGCGAAAAAAAAAATCCAAGGATACCCTTATGATTTTTTAAAACGTTTTTCATCGCAATGTACGGTTTGAAAAAATATGTGGCCCTACCTCGTATATTTTTTTTCAGTTGAACATCCAATAGGTACCCCAGCTTTTCTGTAATTCCATCAGAAAGTTCAATTATTTAACAATAATTGAATTAAAAATTTCAATTTTCAAATAATTGAATTAAATATTTCAATTTTCAAATAATTGAATTAAAAATTTCAATTTTCAAATAATTGAATTAAAAATTTCAATTTTCATCTAGATCGGATTGATAAAAAAATGTCGCGACAACACTGTAGTTAGTATTCGCGAAAAGAAAATTAAGAAACTATGCAAAACAAATGATACTCGATATAGTAAAAATAATGGAACCCTTCGGAATAAATCGAGGTAATTGGCTATACGAATGAAATGAATGATGATGAATAAAACGCAAGCACTTTACGCCATACTGATGCAATTTATATACCGAAGGTCTTGTACAGCGTAACGCGACCACTCGCTGTCGACCATCTTTTTCATCTGCCATTCCTTTATCTCTTTCTTCAGCATCCACACGCTCGTTCATTTCTGTGACCGTAAAAATGTCACTTTTTCTTACTCTGTTTCTTCGCCCACTCTAATACTTATTATGTATGTGTATACACATATATTAATATATATAAATATATACGTACATCTCTCTTCCCGTGGCGTACACGCACGAACGCACATACTCGTCGTCGCGGGGCGTCGGGCGGGGGGTGGGGGGGATGTTCCAGAGTTTCCACGTGAAACGAGAGTGAGAGAGCTTCTTTTGTATATCGAGGGAGCCCAAGGTATTCGCACACGTAACACAATTTGGCATGGCGCACATGCTGGCGAAGATTTTCTCGCCTGTCTCGTCGCTAGCTTACCAGCCGGAAGGAAAAGCATGTCTCTCTACTCGGCGGCGTTATAAGGACCACCAGGACCGGGAGTAGAAGAAGCAAAAACGCTGAGCGCATAAGAAGGCACCTAGACATGAGCGAATGACGACAGAAGTGTGCCCTTATTTGTGTGAAAAATTGTGGTTGCACTCGTAAGTACACTTACCTCCAGTAACAGCATCTTCACACGGCGTACTTTCTGAACATATTCGCGCGTCTTTACGAAGAAGATAGAAAAAGAACAGATTTTTTGCTTCCTCATAGAGGAAGCTTTGTTTTCGTGAAAAAAATTTTTTTCGAGATTTTAGTGTCAGAGTACTTAAAATAGTCCGAAACGTCGAGAAATGTGATTTTTAGCTGGCGTCCGGACGTATGTGTGTGTGTGTGTGTGTGTGTGTGTGTGTGTGTGTGTGTGTGTGTGTGTGTGTGTGTGTGTGTGTGTGTGTGTGTGTGTGTGTGTGTGTGTGTGTGTGTGTGTGTGTGTGTATGGATGTGTGTGACTTGCGTCGTTTAAAACGACTATAACTCGGAAACGGTTCGAGATAGCCAGTTGAAATTTGGTGAACTAGTAGAGTGGTCATGTCTCTTCCCTCGGTGCAATTTTCATGGAGATTGAGGCCCGTTTCGAGATTTTACGCGATTTTGAAATTTTTGAAAAAAGGTCGTGGTAGCTCTAACTTGCGTAAAATTAGGGCAATCATCCTAAAACTGCCCACAAATATACTATTTTGATCAAAGACCTTTGGTATTGAATTTGGTCAAAATTCATTAAAGGGGTAAGATTTTATGGGATTTTGAGTTTATCTGAGTTTTCTGAAAAATGACTAAAAACAGTCTAATTCGAGTAAATATGGAGGTATCGATCGAAAATTTGACATGGGAATGGACTAACACTGTACAATGTTTCGTATCAAATTTGGCGAAAATGGATCGAAACGTTAAAATTTTATGGGATTTTGAAATTTTTGAATTTTGTTGCAAAGTTGTATTTTTTGTCCGACACGAGTTTATGTATCAAGTGTCGCCCTAGGAGTAAAATAATTCGGAGACTCGTCATCGGTGGGTGAAAAATACATTAGACGTGGCCACAAAACGGTGAATATTGGATAAGTGACTTAATAATTTGAAAAAAAATTTTTTCCAAAACCCTGTATTTTCGTTAATTGAAGTAGGTGCACGGATCTAACAAAGCAAAGACATCGGGGTATTTTTTCGCGCTGAACCTGAATCGGCCAGTCGTATGCATAAAAGGCAAACACGACGTTGACGTTAAAACAAGTTGAACATTTTTTCATATCGCTTCCTCATAATAGTTGAAAATTGAAATCTTCATATGGCTTCTTCATAAAAGTTGAAAATTGAAATTTTCATATGGCTTCCTCATATAAGTTGCAAATTTTTGTTATATGGTCACCTACCATGCCCCATTTTCGATCTTGCATCTCTGGAAACTTGAAAATCTATTTTTTTTCAGCCCTTGGATACATAAATACAGTGGAACCCCGTTTATTCGAAGTAATGTGAGGAGAATGAACATCGGATAAGTGAAATTTCGGATAACACGGTTACAGAACTACTCCGCGCGCGGCCATTACTGTTTTACAGTAGTAATGGTAAAAGTGCATGTATTGACAATATTAATTAGCCCACACAATCTCCGTTACATCCCTCTATGTAATAGTTTCATCATTTTCATTGACATTACCAATGGGCTACCGATTGGAGTCATTTAGCCCAAGGTTTTCACTATATTCGGGTGGATTAATTATAGTACATTACGATACTAGTGCGAAAAAACTTTTCCTGACGAGTGTGAGATTGCAGCACAAGCCGAAGGCGAGTGTTGCAATCACACGAGTTCAGAAAACGTTTTTCGCACGAGGATTGTTCAAATTTTTACTTCACAAGTTATGAAAATGGGGGTTTTCGCACGCCAAGCGTGCGTAAAACCGCCATTTTCCCACCGAGTGATATAAACTAATTTTTTTTTCCTTCATTTATTAATTTTATTTCTGTACTTTGTTATTTTGCTATTGACATATCTGGAAAATGTACATGTACAAGTATATGATTTATACTTGTATTTATGTGTTTTCTGGGCCTCCCATATTAGCCATTTGTTAAAGCTGTTGGTAGATTTTGTGCCTAGGTCATTTGTATTTGCGTGTTATCTGCTGTTACGGTTGCGCGCATAGTGGCTCAATGCTATTTAGCTGGTTGACGGCGAATCATTTGATTAGATATATACATCTATCTACTATGGGTGTCATGCCTGTTGTCTCGTATGGAAGGGTGTTACGTGGGTTGTAAATAGGGTTAGCGGATTGCACACGTTTCCGTAGTTTTTATTTTTTTAATGCATTTTTTTTGCAGTTGAGAAATATAGGATGGCCGCTTTATCCGTTTTATTCGAGTTTTCCGAATTATCCGAGCCTACACCTCGGTTAACGCGGAGGGCTCGGATAAGTTGGGTATCTCGGATAACGCGGAGGCTCTATCGATCGAAGGTCGGATGAGCAAGGTTCAACTGTATGATTTTTTTTAAAGCCATCTGTTACCTAATCGAGGAATCTATTCCTGTGGCACATTTAGGGATTTTTTAATACCCATCGAAGTTTGTATCGCAATGGCATTCTTTTCATTACACACATCGTCGGCCTAATTTAATGACGGCATATGATGTATTGAAATCATATCCTTATAAGGAAAGGCTATCCTTATATACCCTTCTGGCATTAAACCATTGATATGACCATTGATATGACCATTGATATGACCATTGATATGACCATTGATATGACCATTGATATGACCATTGATATGACCATTGATATGACCATTGATATGACCATTGATATGACCATTGATATGACCATTGATATGACCATTGATATGACCATTGATATGACCATTGATATGACCATTGATATGACCATTGATATGACCATTGATATGACCATTGATATGACCATTGATATGACCATTGATATGACCATTGATATGACCATTGATATGACCATTGATATGACCATTGATATGACCATTGATATGACCATTGATATGACCATTGATATGACCATTGATATGACCATTGATATGACCATTGATATGACCATTGATATGACCATTGATATGACCATTGATATGACCATTGATATGACCATTGATATGACCATTGATATGACCATTGATATGACCATTGATATGACCATTGATATCTTTCTCGTGAGACTGACGACAGTGCAAAAAATTAAAATTTTTAATTATCCAAATATATTCAATTTAAAAATAACATTGATTCGCACTTATCCATCGCCGCGGATTGTGAAAATGATAAAGTTTGCATAAGCTGTACAGTCTCTGGTGCAAGCAGTTTACTTATGCTTCGCAATAATTAGTCCTATCTTCGTACGTGGAATATCCATTTCTCCCATTAGATGAAACATTCAACGAAGCACCGGAAGTAACCGAGACAAAGGAAAGAAAATGGTGGTAACGTTAGGAAGCTGAAAGAGATAGAAGGAAGACGATGCGAAGAAACAGAAGCTGAGTAGAAATCGTACGGAAGTGGTCCCTGACTGCGCGTGGGTTTCCTCTGTCTTTCTCTCGGAATTTCCGAGAAGAAAAGCGAGTTTCCTTCACTCCGAAAGAATCACAAGGGTGCTTTTCCGTGCGTGCTGACTCCGCGTCTCCGTTCCTTGGCATCGCGCGAAGAGAATAATTTTATTCATGACTCCCTCGCTTGCGGCCCTCGAGTTTCCCCCACACCCTTCGGAGAAACCCACACTACACACTTGTACCTCGGCTACATATGTAGGTTTAGTATATAGGTAGCGCGTTTCACCACGCTCCGTCGAGATGGCGAAAGCGCGTAGAAATACTAATTTGGGCGATCCTGAAAATGGTTTAAAAATGTTGCAAAGTTATTTGCACATGGCTTTCTTATGTTTTACCGTTTTGCCCATTGCTTTCTTTACAAGAAAGTTCTTTGTCCTATTTTGGCTTCATCATAGAAGAAGCTATGCTTATAATATACTGATTATTTATCTCAACATTTATTGCAAAAATTCGTTACGTAAAATTTTCGTAACTCGTCGTTTCGAAAACATTTATAATGTATTTTTTTCAACCGATTATACAACTGCCATTAGTTATACGCCTAGCGCTATACTCAATGCAGAAAGTTATGATGTACAGTTCAAAGTTTTCAAAAATTTCGAAATGTTACAAAATGTAAACGGGTACATCAATTTGCGCCAAATGTTACATCAAACATCGTACACCGTTAAACCATTAACTTTCCAAATATGAGCTCAATAATTCCATGTTTACTCGAATTAGAGTATTTTTATAAATATTCTAAAACTCCAAATTTCATAAAATCCAACAGTTTGGATACATTTCCGCCAAATGCAATGCCAAAGATCCTTGATCGATATACTATACTTGCATTTATAGCGTATTTTTAACATTGTAACTCTCAAAGTTTTCATTGACTAACGTAAACAAAAAATGCATTGAAAAACGTGAAAAGGATGTGTGATATGAAGAGCATGAAATATATGTCAATTGATTCAATTGAAGAATGTAAAAAAATCATGATTGCAGAATGTCAAAACATCGCGAAATAATTTCGTGCTTGAAGAGCGTAGAGATGTAAAAAATTTTAATTAAGTATCTCATAAATTCCCGATTAATCAGTTTTATTTCTATGGCGAATAATTCGTACAAATTTATTTCTCTCGAATTTTTGCCGTTACATGTGCTGGTCGTGTACAGATGTATACAGGTATGGCTTTTTCGACATATATAAAAATAGCTAATGTGCTGAGAAGTGTTTAATTTGCACATCGAGCTATCTCGTACCTCATCTGTGTCCGAGAAGGATTGAATTATTAATTAGCGGTGCCATTTAGGTGTCGTATAAGTGGGATATTTTTCGCGTATTTGTCAAGAGATGAGGCAGCGCCTCGACGCCAAGTGCTCGAGACGCCGAGAAATAACGGTTTTTTGGAATCCATATTCTTAAAAATCCATCCCGCTAATGACCGAGATGTGATAAGGTCGGACGCTCGAATTAACGGGAATATGCATATATGTAAATTCGTTGGCAACGCCAAGGGATGATACGATTGGCGACCGAGTTTTAATAGCCGCAAATATGTCACCAGTGACCCGACTTTGTCGGTTAATCGCGGGTGACCCATTCATTGAGAGTAAAAAACTAACGAATATTGAAAAAAAAGAAAACAAATTGGTCTGGTCTCGTTCGCTCGTCGACGGCGAGGGGGTGTGAACGAAGAGAAATTGCGGGACGCCATCAGCGAGTGGCGGGGGTGGATGAAATTTCGTCGGGTTCGAGTCGAGCTGTAAGGGCTTCCCGTCCTTCGGCACCAAGGCTCCAACTGGAGAATTTTCTTTCGAGTGATTAAGCGCTCGCCCCTGCTGGCGGGCTGGTTCGTTCTGCTCTACGGAACTGCTAATACGTTGGAAAGAGAAAAATTGACAAATTGAACATTTTACGAAACTAGATAGATTGATTTCCTCGATGGATTTGCACCTTCGCACATGCACACCATTTTTCGTCGACCTCCTTACAGCGCCCGGTATTTCTATCGGCTGTACACACGTACACGAGAATCCATCGGAGTTCGAAGAGTGGTGAAATTTTTGCGACAAGAAACTTCGTCCTTTGCCCGATGGGGGAAGGGGAGGGACACGGGGGAAGAAGAGGAGAAAAGCTTGAGAGTTTTTGAAGATGGCGAGTGACGGCACGGAAATGTGCACGGTACGGTAAGACTTACTTTTTCGCCAAGACCATTTTTCTTCGTTCGTCGTTACACTTACGTGTGCGCAAGAAAAAGTCGGGGGAAACAGATGGAGATAAAAAAAAAATATATATATATATATATACACTAGTGGGGCTGGCGGGTCGCGCGTTTCGTGCGCTCGTACCCCTTCATAGATTTAAGCCCTTATTATTCTAAGTCTCTTTACTGCACGGTCTTATTATTAGCCAACTTCACGCCTCAATTATTAACCCTCTGACCCTATTATTGACACCCCTTGACCCTATTATGGACCCTCCGTGACCCCATTATTGACCCCCCCCCCCCCCCCCCCCCCCCCCCCGATTCTTGACACGGCGGCGACGGCGGCGGCTGTGAAATCTTTTTATATTATAGAGAGATATACAATATTACGTGCCTAAAACCAGACCGTTCTAATTTTAGTCACGTGATATTATAGGTGAGACGCAAAAATACGGGTCGCCTGTCGGAGAATTCATATTTTTATTGATAAAAATGTATAGTCATTACACGTATTGCAAAAATGAAATTTACCTTCGGATGGTCGATAACCGGTGAAACGGTATAGAAATAATTTGCATATGAAATTTTTGATGCATTATATGATTTTTTACGCATGAACCGATAAATGAAGTTTAATGTGTGCCTCATAATGAATGATCGGTGTATTGAACCGACCTTTTCAGGGGTGATCGATACGACGATCAATAAATTTTACCTCATTTTTGTACATTGATTATGTTAAAATTCATCAATCGTTCCATTTCAATTATAATAATTTTTTTTAAGGGGCCTTCCTGATTACCCACCGGTCCAAGTTGCTCCGATTTTCGCAAAATTGTGTGTATGAGCGCGTTTCTCTATGGGGCAACGTGTCGTATAGTTATAGAAGAGAGTTCCAAAGAGAATGAACACGGCAACGGAAACGCTTTTAGCCGTCGAAACGATGTGACGCTTCGCTGGTAACGACGCCGCACGTCCTTCCTCTCTTCCCTTCCGGTTTCCTTCCATTCGAGTGAGCTCGCTCGAAGGACGAGTAAGTTCTTAACAAATCTCTAAACAAAATAGACGATAAGGAGTCCTCGAGGTAGCAACTTCGATGCTTCCATCCGTGTACCACGGTATATATACATGAACGCGCCTTCACAGCCGGAGCCTTCCCGATCTATCCACTTTAGTTCCCATCTTCCTTTCTCTTCCTTTCCATCTCGTTCTACCTTAAAACTCCTCCGCAGCCCACAACCTCATCCTCGCCCTTTCCAGTTCCCAAGGTTTTGTCACTCGGACTATTCTACTTCCGAACGGTTTCAGCGCATTCCCGACTGCGAAACAACTTTTCATTTAACAAGTATCCGCAACGATCCTTCTCGACCGAGATATCTGTACCCGTCGGAGTCGCTCCTCGACTATCGAAATCGTTTCGGTACATCGACGATTTTTCCATTCTTCACGAGCATATATTCCTTCCGATCGTCTTAGTTTTTCCAATCGTTTCTTCTCGGCTGTACTCTCTACCGTTTCCGGAGGTTTCTACTTTGTTGAATAGGAAAGAGAGATTTTTTTTTCTTCTTTTCCATTATCGACATTTTTTAAAGAACAAGAAGGATAACTCTACGTTTCTAGCATAATAGATGAGCTGTATGTATGACACGTTGCATTTTATACGGACATGAATGCCGGTTAAACTTTAAACGCGATTTTTTCGAAACGCTTTTTTTATTAGTTTGCGAAAGTGACGAGCACGTCCTGAACGAGCAATCGTCGTGAAATTTGGTATACACGTGTACAAACATATGTCTTCTTCAGTTAAAATATAATTATTGGAAAATGTTATGCATTTTTTTTCAGAAATAAACAACTGCAAAAGTTGTCGGTAAAAAACTACTAAACTTTGAGTTCGATAGCTTTCAGTTTTTTTGTTTTGATTCTGGATAATCTCATACGCTACATTGTGTAACGTAAGAATACGTTCGATTTTAAAAACTTACATCATCCGCCGAAGATCTAAGACCTCCGCTAACACCTTCCGCGAAGCCTCCATTTAGCCCTTATTTTAAGTTTTTTCTTCACGTGATGACTCATGAAAAAATATGAAAAAAGTTGAAAATTGAAATTTTCATATCGCTTCCTCATAAAAGCTGAAAATTGAAATTTTCATATCGCTTCGTCATAAATGCTGAAAATTTAAATTTTTATATCGCTTTTTCATAAAAGTTGGAAGTTGAAATTTTCATATCACTTTCTCATAAGGTTCCTTTACTCCCGAAGCTTCTTCTATGAGGAAGCATTGTCTGTATTTTTGGCTTCCTCATGGAGGAAGCTTCGCGAATGAAGGAACCTTATGAGAAAGCGATATGAAAATTTCAACTTCCAACTTTTATGAGAAAGCGATATGAAAATTTCAACTTCTAGCTTTTATGAGGAAGCGATATAAAAATTTTAATTTTCAGCTTTTATGGGAAGCGATATGGAAATGTCAATTTTCAGCTTTTATGAGGAAGCGATATGGAAATGTCAATTTTCAACTTTATGAGGAAGCGATATGAAATCTTCAATTTTCAACTTTATGAGGAAGCGGTATGAAAATTTCAATTTTCAACTTTCTTCAACGTCAACGTCTTAGACTTTTATGCAAAATGGCTGACCGATTCAGGTTCAGCGCGTAAAAAATATTCCGTCGTCACGTTTCACTTTGTCGAATCTGCGCTTGGCGCGAAAAAATACATGTAAGTATGCGCTCCTGAATTTTTTTTTGCCTTTTCGATTTTTATTCCAGAAGTCCTAGTGATACCTCTTTATCTAGTTTTTTAATCCCGTCATATCCATCGTCTTGTGTATGTTTTGTTGTAGATCATGATAAGCACCTAGGTTTTTCCGCGATGCCATCGGAAAGCAAAGAAATTGCTGTTTTAAAATACCCAAAATCACTCATTTTTGCAATTGGGGCTATAAAAATTCTCGGTAAACTTTTTGTTAGTTGTCGCTCCGGGACTGTAATTCCATGTATTGTTTTCACGCTGATTACGAATCTGATACTCATTTTATTCGTAGATGAATATTTGATACGGAAAAAATGGGTTAAAAAATCATGAAATTGAAAAAATTCAAAATGGCATAAATTCAAAACGGTTTTCGTGAAATTTTAATGGGATCATCGGGTGATCATATTCTATCTGTGTACGCGTTTTGAGCCCGATAACTAAAAAATTGCGAGCGCTACAGTGCGTACAGACATTTTCGAAGAAATTAAAAATGGCGTACAAAAAAAAAACAACTGAACATTTTTTAATGAAATTTTGACCAACCGTTGACTATTGATCACACAAGATGTGTGCAAAATTTCAGCATGATCGGTCGAGGCATTCCCGAGATATAGCCGAGACTTTCGACGAAAGTTGTGAAGTTGGCTGCACGAGCCGGAAGCATGTACTCACAGTAATATGAGCCGACGGCGAGTGCTGTTTGTGGTACGAGCTGAAGGCGGCTGTTGTCTACTTCCTACGCCGTCGGGAGTCCGTTTTTTTGCACAAGTATCGCATACTACAAGTATCGCATACCACAAAAAAATCGCTCTTTTTATGCCGTACAAGTATCGCATACTACAAAAAAATCGCTCTTTTTATGCCGTACAAGTATCGCATACTACAAAAAAATCGCTCTTTTTATGCCTGTTATAGTAACTAGTGTTAGAGTGTTAAAAAGTAACTACAGTGCTCAAGAAGGGGGGGGGGGGGGGGGGAGTAACTAGCGTGATTTGCGTATGCGCAGTATTTTTCCTGTACTCCTTATTGAAAACGCGCTACAGACACGAAAAAGGGGGCTTTTTTTACACGTGTTACAAAAAAATATAAAAACACATTCAGCATATATTTCATAAATTTTGCTAAAAAAGAATAGGTAATATATACGTTGCTCTAAAATTATTAACACGGAATTACCTGCGTATCGATGAAAAAAGAAGCAAGGAAAAATAATCAAAATAATCTTCCTGATAATAAAGCTACCCAATTCTCAGACTCTGAATAAAATCCATTTGCCGCAAGAGGGTCCTTTTGCAGCACGTGGATTGTCATTTCCCACGAATAGAATCCTCTTGCATCAAATCGATATTATTTAGTGTGCACGAAATGAAAATTTTTGTCACTCGCTACTTCCCTTTATCGCCAATATCATAGTATTTCATCTGTTAAAGCTTGAATGAATTTAATTCGCCAAAAATTGTTTTTCACTCCTCCAAGCTCTAGCGTCAAAATGACGCAAGCCCGTAATCAGACATAACTCGCGAATATGTGTATCGGAAATTCGGCAAGGGGTTGGGGACCGGACACTGGCTATACATCGATCGTGGAATATCGAAGCGCGAAGCTTTCATTTACGAACGGCGTCATGTTGCCACACTCGTTGCTGTTGTCGAAGATAGGGCAAAGCTCTCGATGAAAATGAGAGGGAGAGAGAGAACGAAAACGTGGTAGAGTCGTTGGAGCGATGGGACTTCCGAAGAGCGACAGAATAATGTATGTACACGGTACTGCAGGCAACTGCAGCAGCGTTGGACAGGGGGGGGGGGGGAGAGAGAGAGACAGAAACATATAGATACAAGAATATCGGAAGCTTTCTGTGTATTCGCAATGGCTGGCCTCACGTTGATAAATGACAAATGCAGGATTCGATTTACTGATAAGTCTGCGAGTCGGGACGATGCTGAATAAATCACGTCAATTGTTTATCAACGAAACGGGCGGACTCTCTCTCTCTCTCTCTCTCTCTCCCCCCCCCCCCCCCTCTCTCTTCCGGGTTCGCGAATGGTGATGCGTTTTTCACTCGTATACCCGCTACCTTACAACCAGTTATCTATAGTAAAATATACAGTATACCGTAGGTCATATCGTATCTCTGTGCATGCATACATAATACCAGCTATGGTAAAACAAAATTATCCCGTGGAATATATATTGTAAAAGTGGGAATATGACCCGGTTCATACATCATTAATTTATGTGCTAATTGGGGTGGGGAGGGGGGGGGGGATATTCTCCCCTTTACCCCTATTTTCTCTGCAATGTTTTACGCTTCGTTTGAAAATATCCGAGAAAGAAAGAGCATCGCTCATTACGAAAACTTTCGGCACTGCTGATCAATAAAATCGGTAGAATCAACTAGAGATTCGCGCAGGGTCGTTCAATTGAATATTTTGTTGGTACAGCTAAAAGATTGGTTAGTTGAACAATTTGCTGGATAATTTCACCAAAATATTTTTGAGGCATTAAAATATTTTGTTCGAGGAACGAAATATTTATTTGTAAGTACCAGCTTGATCCTTTAGTTGTGTTACGTCCCGATCAGCATGTTCCTGCATCTACGGTCAGAAGATTTCTCTTCCTATGACACGTTTATCGCATGTGCCGCTTTATCAGAACAATGTTCAGTTTCGAATCTAACATTTCGGAAATTTATTCGGGAATGGGCTGAGGATGCATGCTAAAGGGTTACGTGCCGGTTACTATTTCTAGGTGTTTAGGGGAGAGCGGGGCAGAATGGGACGGCGGGGGCAAAACTCAGTTTCCCAATAATTTTTTAATGCCCCATTTTGTCCCAACGATACAACCAGATTTTCAATACCTTTTTGCCCCACTTAACATCACTGCCACCATACAAAAGTGATTAAAAAAATTGCGTTTTATCCCATTATCCCATTTTGCCCCACTATCCCATTTTGCCCCGCTCTCCCCTACTACGTCTCGGTCTTTACTACGACTCAGTGTGTACTGCGTTGGTTACTACGCCGGAGTAATATGACACTCCGTATGTCCCCGGCATACCGTAGTAGCGTAGCGAAGTAAGAATCCTAACTGTTCACGTTGCACTGGCCGGCACTGACTCGAGTTCCTGTTATCGCGGACCTGCCGTTCCGTCTGTTTGCATCTTGGTTCTCTTCGAGAAAGGTTGATGACTTCGATTTAAACTTTGAATATATAGCTCTTCAATTTTATCAACGCCAGCATTGATTATCAACTATTCCTAAGTTATTCGAAATAATTAATCATTGTTCGGTAAAATAAACAAAATAAAATATTCAAAGATCAATGAAAGTCAAATAAAGTGACTTGAAATTACATTGTTTGATTACTTACGATGGTTGGAAATTGAATTAATTAATCAAATGAGATGAACCGTTTGAAGCTGAAGTGAGAATGCCAAACGTTTGGAATTGTTCGTCCTTCCTACTTTCGTTCGCTCAATGAAAAATCGATTAGATCGATGGTAAACGTCGATGATCAATGATGATGATAATAATGTATAACTTCGTATTATTTCAATGATTGCAGTAAATGTTCGAAATAGTTATTTATAACTGGTCCGAAGTTAATTCCAAGATTCAATTGTATAATTCATGACTTCAAATAGTGGTCAACCGCGTGTGTATAATATTTCTTCCGTGATCCTGTAAGCGTTAAGAAGGTGAGAAGAGTGACTTCCCGGGAATAGTGGTAGGGACAAGAATGACTTCCCGAGTGTAGTGACAAAAATGACGTTCCGCTCTTGAGCGAGCTTTTTTCATTGTTTCGATAGACCGGCCGAAGGGGGGGGGGGGGGGGGGGCGCCTCCAGGCTGTCCATTGCATCAGCTAGCTGATGTCCCGCAGGCTATCAGCTGATCGACCCGTCCCCTTCCATGGTCATTGTCGATAGGTTTTCCGTCGTTTATTTGAATAATTTTATAATATTGATCTTCACAACAATTTTCTGGTTAAACAAATTGTTCTGATAATTGGCGTTTTTTATTATAATACTTTAGAAATTTGAGTGGAGTTCCTATTTTATTTCTATCAAAAGCTATGGTCCGGATTTATTAAATTTGTTAAAATATTTTCTATAAATTCCTAATTATCAACCGCCATTTATTTAACTCTGTTCAAACAGCAATAAAGATCTTAAATATTTATTTCGGATAATATTAATGAATTCCCCGCTATGGACTATTCTATTGACAGTAAAATATATCTTTTTAATATGTACATAATTTCCCTGGTTATCATAAAAATCATTCATAAATTTAGACTAATTTTATAATGACGACGTGACCTAATTTATTTCTGAAACTTGATTCTACTGGTATAATAATTGATTAATAATTTATCTGGACATTTCGCCATGAATATTTAACATTGATAATGTAATTACTAATAAAGATTGATTATATATTTAATAATGCTTCGAATAATTATCCCCTGAGAGGTGCCGAACTCGTTAGCGCCGACGGTGATTTTCCCAATCGATCGCCTCGACACAGGTCCACCGATTCTCTGGCAGCACCATTGTATGCGTACGTACGGCGTTTCGCTCTGAGTATTGGAGCGATAAGGTGCCGTCACCTTTCGCATGTACGAAAATGTTCACATTGCTTTTGCGTTCTAATTAAGACCACTGAGTATGGATCTAAGGCGTTATCGCCGCCGATGATACTTCTCCAGCGATTCCAATATCCTGATTGTTTGATATTGTTAGATATATGATTGTTGCTATGTTAATCACTAAATAGAATCATTCAGTGATTAATTATGCATTATCAATTATTTAACGCGTAATTACCTCTGAGTGGTTATTTTGCTAATGTGATTGTTACTATGACCCGACATTTTTTTATTCACCCTGTGACTCACTTATTTTAGTATCAAACATTTATGGATTTTTAGCCAGTTATGTTAATGAATTTTGTTGAAAATTCACAGGACGTAACAGTCGATTCAACTGCATTTTTTAAATCCGTGTAAAACTCGCGGTAGAAAAGGGTTTTTGTATTCGACACACATTTTTCTCGACAAACGTCGGTAATTATTTTTTTCTGTGTTAATTTTACCACCTTTTAAAATTAAAAGTGCAGTTCATAAAAATAATAATTGTAGAGTTGACAAGAAAAAATCTTGCTAATGGCGCATTTGCAACGTGCAACTTTATCATCAAATTTTTTGTTGGAGCGAAGTTGTTGTGAAACCAACGGGGTAAAATTGCAATCAATTAAGACAGACATTTTGAAATTTCGTCGAATAATTGTAATGTAGGTTACGTGCTAGAATTTTTTAACGTCGCTTAACGGTACGAACGATGTGACAAGCCGGATGAAAATTAAGTTTAATCAACTGTACTTTCATTTTATTAGACCATTTATTTCTTTCGCAACCCGCAACTATATATTTTTATGATTTTTTCAACGTTTTTCTGACTGGGCAAAAAAGGATCATCAAAAACTGCGCAAAGAAAAAGAATTCCCCATAAAACAAAGAGTGGAGACTTGCACGCGATTAATTGGTTATCTTCAACCGTGAGGTATGTATTTGCGTTAAAGTTTGCGTCTAATAGAATTTATTTTTTAACGGGTTTGGTCGTCTCGTGAATCCGCGGTCGGGCGCTCTATGGAAACAAAAAGGGAAGGAAAAAAATCAGTATAGAAAAGAACAGGAAGAGGAGCAGGAAGGATATCAGGTTTATACACGAAAGGTGGTAGAAAGGGAAATGCCTGGCGTCGACAAGCAAATCGGAATTTATGAATATAGTTCGGTTCTCTGGCGATGGAAAATAAGGGACGGAGCCCGGCCGTTGGAAAAACGAGACCACAGTCAGCTCGCGAAGGGACGTCGGGCATGCACAGATTCCGTTGTGGTATGGGAATGGAAAACCGTCGGTGCTTTGCTGTTCTACGCTTTCCGTTCTCTCCAGTCCCTCCTCCCTCCACGGTTTCTCCTCTGCTTTCTCTCCGATTCTCCCTCTCGTCCCTCGCGAAGACCAAAAAATATCCTGTAAATTCATTGGCGCGTCCTCTGGTGTTTTACGATGAAAGAGCTCTTATTTCCGGCCAGCAATTTTCACCATGCAGAAGTATTCACATTTGCGCAAACACGTAAAATATTTTCGCATACTACGCAGTTGATGTCGATGCAAAAAACCGTGGAACGTGGGATGCATAGGTGTTTTATCTTTCAGCGGTAGAACTATAAATAAATGTCTCCGGTCTCGTCCCGAGACGACATTCCTTCTATCGACCATTTCGGCGCAAAAGTGAGGTTAGAGACGAATGGTGTACACAAGACAATTGTGACTGGAATAAAATAATCAGTATACATCATCTTGCATACAAGGGTCGAAACGGAAAGAGTAAATAGATCGATTAATTTCAAGTTTTAAAAATCATACTTACTACTGAATATCCCGTTCACGGCCTGTTCTTATGAGTGTGGTTAAGAAATCTTTGAACGTTCGTATTTCGATGTAGAATGTGTCCACAGCAAACATTACCGACTGTAAGCCATTGCTATGTATCTAAAATTATCGATAAAAAAGAAGAAAACAAAATCATCGAAAATAATGAGTTCTCTAACTTTTTTTCGATGGTTGGAGGACAGGTACAGCAAAACACTTGCTCGCCACCATTACCGAAGACGTAAACATCACCTCGTTACACGCTGTGGAACATTTTTCAAAAATATTCATAATTAATTCTTGTAATTAAAAAAAATTGTAGCATGAACTCAATGATATGTAGATTTATTGATTAATTTTTGAGTACGAGATTTTCTTTGTACACAGATCCGTCGTGCAGAATTATCAATAGGTTTTTCAGATAATAACGATTGATCAATAGATCAACAGATAACAATAAATGAATAACAGTATATAAATTAATAGATTTGTAGATAATAATGACCACGATAATAATAACAATAATTCATAATTATTTTTTATTTACTGGATAGATAGTGTCATTGAATTCGTGGTAGCAGTGGGTAGTACGACGTACTCATGATAATCTATAATAGGGGTGTGCGCGTAGAACATTTTTTCGACTCGGATCGGGTTGAGTAATTTTTTTTTTTTCTGTCCGAGTAATCGGAACTTTCGAGTACCCGAGCTCTTTGGTTACCCGAATGTTTTCAGGTACTGGAAAGGTTTCGAGTAGATGAATGTTTTCGAGTAGTCGAATTTTTTTGAATGCCCTTATATTTCCGAGTATTCGAATATGTTCGGGTCCGATTCGGACTCCCAATTCGAAATCCCCAGTACAGACGATTATTTTTTATTTAAACAGTCTTACAGTTAATAGCTACAAATAAAAATCAATACGCGCGGTCCATTTGGAGGGATAAATACCTCAAGAGCATGAGGAATAAACATCTTGAAAAATTATGTCTTGAAGAGTATTGCATGCTTGAATCGAAAAATTATTCGTTCAGACAGAAATAAGATCGTGATATAAAAAAAAATGATCGGATTTTCAGAATTTCAAACGCTACTTTGCAGGGGACACTTCAGGCTATTAGAAAAAAACTGTCCCATTGTATTCCGTTCAAAATAGTCCTTTGTGATACTAGTGCGAAAAAGCGGTCTTTTCGACGAAGGTTGGGAAGTTGGCCGCACGAGCCGGATCGAAAGCTACAACGGAACGAGGCGAAGCCGAGTCTTCCAACCGCTGTCGGAAGATCGCTTTTTCGTACGAATATTACATAATATTTTTTGTGACCAATGCACAAAAACTCCCGCTTTTCGTGCGTCTAATGCTCAGCGAAAACGTGCGGGAAAGGAACTACAGCACCAAGATAAGTCTGCGCAAAAGTAGAAATAGGTTTGAAAAATAGTACATTTCGATACGGGTGCGAAAATAGTACATTTCGATACGAGTGCGAAAATAGTACTTTGCGACACTAGTACGGAAAAGCGGTCTTTCGACGAAGGTTGTGAAGTTGGGTGCGCGAGCCGGATCGAGAGCTACAACGGCACGAGGCGAAGCCGAGTGACGTTTCTAGCTCGAGAGGAGGCGAGTGCTGCCTACTTTCCAACCGCCGTCGGGAGACCGCTGTTTCGTACAAGTGTCGCATACTACTTTTTGTGACAAGTGCGCGTAAATTCCCGCTTTTCGTGCCTGTATAGTGCGTTCGGAAAAATAACGCGACCAAATCCAGAATCAAATCAGTTATTCTACAACCAGCGAAGCAGTCACATCACCGAACTCTTCTAAGAGCGCGCAAGACTCTGCCCAAAAGGCTCTAGACCTGCGTGGCAGAGTACTCCGAAAATAATTGGAGCTCTCCGACAAATAGTCAGAGGTCGTTGCCAATTATCTAGAGAGAGAAAGTCATCTTAGCTACATAAGAAACATTTTGTATTTCCAATCATCAAATTACTAATAATAGATTGTGAGTATTACAATTTAAACCACATCGCAACAAACATTTATTTGCATGCACCGCCGAGCCTACTGACAGTTTCTCAGAGGCTCACTACCTTCACCCGTCAACGATCCTTCGTAAATGCGCAGCAGTACGGCGAGGTCTCCGTCCCTCGGTAAAGGGCTAACGCCTTGACCCGAAAGGGAGGCAACTCGTTTTATGATCGTCACCGAGCGAACTCACTATTTGCTCGTCTGGACGTAACAACATACGTCCAAATGATATAATAGAAACTTATATGTGATAGTTCTAACAAAAAAAAAATGACGTACTTACATAAAACACTAACGAGAACTTCCCCAAGCGCACTACGTTAACATCCTGTGCGACAGGCAGTGAGCAACTGAGGCTACTTCCGGCCTCCGCACATCGTTAGATCGTGGAACCAAATTATCGTTGAGTTCCCGAGTTGATAATGTCAATTTCAACTTTAGGAGCGCAGTTTGAATATCGTCTGGGTATTTTTGTACCCCATACATGAGTTCTAGGGTTAAAACAGTCTGTAATATTTCGTTTCTACAATCAGTATGATGTATTTGATCAATTGAACCGAGTCCGAAAGGTGTGCATAGAATATTTTTATTTTGCGACTCTCTTAAAAACGACAAACGGCCTAATCGTCCATTCACTTACGTATTCATCCTACATCGTTGTGTATCGCAACAAACATTCAGGCTCGCCGAGAGCTCGCTCGTTCGTCACTAATAAAGTATAAAATCTATGGGGATTCTTATACCAAACTTACTTTATGTAGTCACCCGATTATGTCGACGGTCCGACGATAGTTCGGATACCCGATTACGAAAAACAAAACTCGACTCGACGAGTACCTGCCCGATCCGAACACCGAGTAACCGAGTGCATCGGATACTCGCGCACCCCGAATGTATAGTGTGACGTACGGGCGTTGGTTACGTCAAAATGACCCCGTCGCGGGAAGCGCGACGAGTTTATATTTTTGTTCGGGATCGTTTTCCGGATCGTCCTATACAGGACGCTTCTCGATATTTCGCGCAGGTCGTTAAATAATTTAGACAATGATTTATAATGACTCGAGTTTTAATTGTCGAAATGGCACGGATTATTGTCGATACAAATGGCTCTAATAAAGGTAGAAGATCGGATAAATGCGCCGGCAAGTACTCACACATACAAACACTCGCGCACACATACATTCGCCCTTACAATATTCACTCAGAATAAATAACACATACAATGGTTGATCACGCTCTCCTCACTCTTTCTCTTCACTCCTCTACACTCTTCCTCTACACTCGCGATCACACGCACTTAATGAATACACGACTGTATAGTTCGTGGCGAGATTTGAGAACCTTATAATAAGCACGAACAGACTCACCACCGCGGCGAGTAACACTCTTTGGGCTCCTTACGGCTTTCGCGACTTTCGCACGTACTAACAGACCGGGGTGTTCCCTCGAGATTTACTTTACTCCTGCGGGTGCTGAACGAGGAGCCTTCCGAAGTTCAAGCTCGCGCTTTCGATGTATCTTCGGGACTAATTTCCCCGGCCCGTTCATCTGCCGATCTCTCCGCCGTCGGACGACAAGCCGGGGAGAATTTCTGCAAAATAGCGAAATCGTACCTCGCTTGAGCGGAGGCGAGAGGAGACATCCGTATATCCCCTCGAGACCTCGCTCGCGATTCTCGAGAAAAATATCGCGCGACCCGCGTCGCGTAGAATAACGCCGCGGTAGGCGCGATGTTGAAAGAACTAATAAGGGAAATTAAATATTGAAAAGGCAACGGGGTACATCCTGTGCCTTTCGATACTTTGATAGTTAATCCCGCCGCTGACGAGTCTGTACGTGCCATATCGCGAGTAGAGTCATGGATAGCGCGAGACAATTTCATATGAAAATTGTTCCAGCGCGGAACGTGACAATAGTAAACATTTAATATATAATTGTTGAGGGGTTGTGTTGATTTATCTTATAAATAAATTTAATCTTCTATCTACATGCAATTGATATATCAAGAGAGAGGTGGTCGGTATCCCGTGCAGAAATTTAGTTGGGCGGCCGAGATAAACTATAGGGCCATTACAGGCATACCCGTGGAATCCATAATAGGGAATCCAAACTAGGACCCTACAGGGCCCAATATAGGAGTCCACAATAGAATGATAAGGGATAGTCAAGGAAACCATAGAAGGGCACCCATATTTCGCCTTGCTGGGTCCTATAAAGGAAAACTAAGCTTCAATCGAACAATCTACCGTGAGGATTACAACAGAAGCCCTATTTAGATTTGTTGGAGATTCCATGATAGGAATTAAAAATTAGAAACTTAGTGCTGGACTCTTATTAAACATAATGCTGTGACGCCGTATTTTTGGCACGTCAGAAAAATTATTATCAGCGTAATGCATAAATCATTTATCAGGAAAAATATTAACAATGGCATTTATAAATCACAAATTGAATCAATTATTTTCCCGGAATTTTTTATATTTGTATTTATTTATGACGACCATGCGAAAAATGCAGTTAATAATTTGTTTACACGTATATGCATTATTGTGCAATTGTTATTTATTTCGTCAAGGATTATCGATACTGGGGACTTTTTAATATTCGGTTATACCAACTATCGAATTGTTCATCAGCGATTGTTAATTAATTGTTAATTAACAATCGTTAATCATATATCGATAAACAATTTTTCAACCTTATTCTCTTATGAATAGTGCTCAGTGCACAATATCTACAAACGTTTTATTCGATTTATAATTAAAAGGCAACGATTGTTAATTAAATGTTATTAACAAAAGGCACAATGTCGATAACAAAAAATTATTTTAACTGTTCACGAATAAATAGTTCTATTCCAATCATTTTAATCGCATTCATATAAGTGTAGCCGTAACACCTTCTTTTAATTCAAATAGACAATAAAAAAGAAATCTAATAAGATGTCAACAGCCGAGTGAGCTAAGGCGCAGAGCAGCAAACACAGAGACCCAGGTTCAAAACCCACCAACAGCGAAATAATTTACAATGTGTTTTTTCGGCAATCTAAATTGACTACTATCTTCAATAAGTAAGAATCCCTAATGAACAATGCGCAACAATCCAAGAAAGAGCCGCAAATAAATATTTTTCAATTTAATGTATGTACTTATTTAGTAGGGGCTTAATGAGGAAGCCTTCATGGGGCCTAACAAGGAAATTTATAAAGGCCCCATACTTCAAAGTGTGACAAGTCTAGTCGGGCCCGGTAAAAAGTCGGGGAAGGCTAGAAGGGCCCAAACAACACCCCTGACTACATTTCTGCACGGGAAATGAGCACAGCTGGATCGATAGAGGGGACACTGAATAATTCTTCTCTATTTCCCTATATCTACAAAAATAAGTGTCAGAATTTAATAAGCCGAAAAATATTTTCAAAGAATATTCATGATATTATGTAGAACGACTATTATAGTATGGGATCGGCCGTATAGGTGTTGAGAACGGGAACATTTACTCAGGTATTTATACAGTGATGTTTTTTTTTTGTACGTTGGCCGGATGTGAGGAAAAACCGCGAGGCATCGCGTCAACGAAAGAGCGCGCTCATTCGCATTTACAGTCCACGAGGATTACTCGTAGCAGTGCTAAAACTTCCATTCCCCCAATTCGATTTCAATTCCCTCGTACCCGTAAGCCTCTTTTCTCTAAATCTGCAAATAGTAAATTTGCGAGTGAAGCGTTGAAACAACAAAAGCTCACCCCCCAAACTCCGTGTCCATTAGCTTTCCGGCTAATGGCTCAGATTTATCCTTCCGGAGTATCGCCTCTCGGCTAATAGCCGTACATAATTTAATGCAAGTAATCATTATTTTACGATCACGATATTGCACAGGAAAAGTTCTTTTCGAGATGAAAAACAAACTTGCTGGAGGGATATAATGAATTTATTAAATTTACTAACCACGAATTCATTTGTTCCCCGTAAGAATGTACGAGATTGGAGGAAGTTTGCTTCATATTTTCTCGTTGAAGAATTAATCCACTGTCGTTTATATCGTCGTTGGTTTTTTAGCTGTATGCAATCCATGTGTGTATAATGTATATATACATATATTTATGAGTGACGCGGGTCGCATTGAAATTCCAAGCTGAAATTCTCACGGGTGCCACTGGCGAAACGCGATTTTGTTATCCTGTTGGCCGTCCGATGAAACGAGGCCTCCGGGACCGTGGGACGGTCGCGCGAGCGTTCACCATTCACTATACATTCGACTATTATATCGCTACCTGTGTGCAGCACATACACGTTCGCATGGACGAGCCGTCTGTGTCCAGTGGAGGCCACGTGGGATTGGTAGTAGTTGGAGCGTTGCAAGACCAATGAAACCGTAAATTGATTGGCAACCCTTCGAAGTCGATGGACACAAGCCCTCTGTCAATTCCGGAAGCTATAGCCGCGCTCTGGCAGATACACGAAGATAGGATAGTTGTCGAAGAGCCGCCGAGGCGCAAGGCCTGTTTGAACCCATGCCGCATTCGTGGTCCCCGATCCACCGCTGTTCTCTCCGCGACCCTAATTCATTTTGGTCAGACCGCTCGATTCTCTCACGTACCCTCCCGTTCCATCACTTTTCTCCCTCCCCTCGCCGCGCGTGACGATAAAAAAAAAAAAACAACAAGTCTTCCTGAACATCCGCCGGGACTCATTTCGGCGATAAATCAAATTCCAGTGATCCGCAGAATCCGGCCATGAAGAGGGAGGGGGAGGGCAAACGTGTGGATTTCGAGACAGAAAAAAGATTGAAGAAGAGTGTGCGGTATAACGTATCGTTGTGCGGCAAAAAGGTGAAGTCTCGGTCAAGGGCTATCCTGAGAGTCTTAGGGAAGAACGGGGCAAAACGGACAATTTTTCCCAACTTTTCGTGGGATGAAAAAAAATGTCATCGCACATGGATGGAACTGGTCTGTTTTGCCCCCCTTTCCTCTGTTATCCGGAGAACTATAGCCGGAGGGTAGTGGCAGAGACAAATAATAAATTGTGTACTCGATCTCGAAGGCTTCCCCCTCCCACTCCTATTATTTCGATGGAATAACGTCGTACAGACAAGTTCGAGCGGTGGGAAAACGAGGTAAAGAATAGGGCTGTACAGTTGAGCCGGCTTGGCCGGCTAAAAAATCTTATCCGGCTAATTGACATTATAGTTTGGCCGGCTAAGCCGTCTTAGCCGGCTAACATGGTTTGGCCGGCTAAAAATTAGCCGCGGCTTAGCCGGCTAAGATCGTTTGGCCGGCTATAAATTAGCCGCAGTTTAGCCGGCTATTAATTTTTATTGTGAATTACGAGGAAACTAATGAAATTAATGAGACATTTCTCTCTCTTTTTATTCTCTCGTACGGGATAGGCGCCAGCGGCACCGAAATGCACCGAGAGAGAAATAGGGCTGTACAGTTGAGCCGGCTTGGCCGGCTAAAAAATCTTATCCGGCTAATTGACATTATAGTTTGGCCGGCTAAGCCGTCTTAGCCGGCTAACATGGTTTGGCCGGCTAAAAATTAGCCGCGGCTTAGCCGGCTAAGATCGTTTGGCCGGCTATAAATTAGCCGCAGTTTAGCCGGCTATTAATTTTTATTGTGAATTACGATGAAACTAATGAAATTAATGAGACATTTATCTTTGGCACATTACTTGTTGGATATTATTAATTTCTGTACTATCAGTAGATTCGACTACGTTTGAGATCTTCAAAATCTTATTGCCACGATCTAATTTTTATCGCCAACATTAATGAAAATTAATAGCCGGCTAAACTGCGGCCAATTTTTAGCCGGCCAAACGATCTTAGCCGGCTAAGCCGCGGCTAATTTTTAGCCGGCCAAAGCATCTTAGCCGGCTAAGACAGCTAAGCCGGCCAAACTATAATGTCCATTAGCCGGATATGATTTTTTAGCCGGCCAAGACGGCTCAACTGTACAGCCCTAGTAAAGAAATCAGAAAATATTCACACAGAGAAACCAGAGCAAAGAAAAATTATTACAAACATTCGCATAGCTGTTATAGCTGAAAAGGGTTATTCAACATGTGCGTCGACATTTATCACGGATCGCGACGAAGTCGCCCGTAATTACAAATTTTGCCTTCGTGGAGCGTGTCTATCTTTGCCGTACAGATATCGAACTTTCCGTCAACCATGAAGAATCGATGTACACGAGTTTTTTTTTTACCATCTTTGACTTGGGAATCGTTTTATCTAGATTGCCTCTGCTTGTCGGGCGTGAAGCTTCATCCTGGTTTTCAGGTTCGCCACCTACTGTATCCCTTTGAGCTCGTGTTGCTGCACGAGCTCGTCCTCGTCTTCCGTCATCGGCTTCTTCGTCACTCCAACGCGACCGAGTTCGTCGCGTACGCTATGCGATACGATCTTTGCATCGACGATGAGGAACGGGTGAGTCTTCTATCAACTCTCGACGACGTTATAGGCAGGCATACTACTGCAACTATTACGACTACTACGACCGTTACTGCGATCGTCAGTACTGTACACCAGTATCGTTGTACCACACGCGATGCCGGCAGCAGGATAAAGATGCAGGATAAGAGAAACAAGGACGCCCTGAATGGTGCGAAGAAACGTTGATGGGAGCCGCGGGAGGCGTCGTTGAAAACGACCGGCACCCTGAGGGCCTCGCCCCCGATGGCTTTTGCAGAGAGCTATAAGAGTCGAGAATCGCAAGAATTTTACGATCCGCTTCGGAGTCGCAGCTCCGTGCTTCCGCATCAATTCTTCCTGCCCAACGGGAGGGTTAAAGTGTCCCGCGAAGGCCTCTCCAGCGTGTATAACTCCGTCGACTACTTGACGGAAGAACGATAAAGGAAAATAGGGGATACCGGGGAGAAAAGTTACAAAAATCCTTTTTTTATTTTTTTTACCAACAAACCCGAGAGTCTAACGCTTCGGTATCCAATGGTGTATCACTAACCTACTCATAGGTATTTAGTTGAAAAATTTCAAGCAGAAAGTAGCACGGAATTGCGAAACCGCCCCTGTAAATGCGGACGAAATTGGGTAAAAATTTGGGCACCGGTGGGGTCAATTATAACGGGTAGTGGGGTCATTTGTAACATCTTCCTGCACCAATGAAATCCTTCGCCGACCGCGATTAAGAAATATAACAGGTGTGCATTATCAGAGAAAAATTTAAATTTTTAAAATTTACAAATCTATTAGCCGGCTAAGCCATTTTGGCCGGCCTGACTGTACAGCCCTACTGTAAATGTTATAGTCTACAATTGGTTGGTTATAAATTATAAGAGGGTCGTTCGCTGATTGCTTAGAATGTAAGAATAAAATAAATAAGATATATTGGTATTGGAAAAAATTAATTTTTGCTGATACAATTGACCCGGCTCGACTGTTACAATCGACCCCGCACATGATTATTACCAACGTTACTGTGGCATCGGTTAATAAAGAACTGAAACTGATCGTCTCAGTGATCAAAATGTTCCGCAAAAATGTACCTTTGAACTCCTTGTGTTTGTTTGCACGAATGTTTCGTACTGTGTTGCCTAGCTGACGCGGTCCGCACTGCCGAAAAATCACTTCTGCACTCGCGAATCACATTTGGTTTCGGCGAATTGGTATTTTTGAAAACTCAGCTATGTGTTGATTGCATGGCCATAAGGTGCTGTCTATAATGTTGCACACTTCATATCCGACCCATGTTTCTATTGTCCCCGGTCTCCCCTACAGACAGACGAGAAAAATATTTTCAGAAGTGAATGAATAATGAACAAATGAAAAAAAGTTGAAAATTGAAATTTTCATACCGCTTTCTCATAAGATTCCTTTATTCGCGAAGCTTCTTCTATGAGGAAGCATTGTCTGTATTTTTGGCTTCCTCATAGAGGAAGCTTCGCGAATAAAGGAACCTTATGAGAAAGCGGTATGAAAATTTCAATTTTCAACTTTTTTCAACGTCAACGTCTTAGAGTTTTATGCAAAACGGTTGACCGATTCAGGTTCAGCGCGTAAAAAAATATTCCATCGTCACGTTTCACTTTGTCGAATCTGCGTTTGGCGCGAAAAAATACATGGAAGTATGCGCTCCCGAATTTTTTTTTGCCCTTTCGATTTTTATTCCGGAATTCCTAGTGACCTCCTAGTACCTCTTTATCCCTCTTTATTCCTAGTACCTCTTTATCCCTCTTTATTCCTAGTACCTCTTTATCTAGCTTTTTAATCCCGTCATATCCATCGTCTTGTGTATGTCTTGCTGTAGATCACGATAGGCACCTGGGTTTTTCCGCGATGCCATCGGAAAGCAAAGAAATCGTTGTTTACAAATACCTAAAATCACTCATTTTTGCAATTTTGGTTATAAAAATGCCTGGGAAACTTTTTCGTTAGTTGTCACTCCGGGGCTGTAATTCCATGTATTTTATCACGCTGATCACGAATCTGACACTTTTTTAAATTCATAGATGAATATTTAATGCGAAAAAATGAGGCGAGAAAACAAATTGCATGAAATTCAAAAAATTCAAAATGACATAGAATTTAAACGGTTCAACCGATTATTCCCAAATTCAATACCGATCGTTGGTCGATAACAGTCCATTTATGTGCAAGTTTTTAGCCCGATATGTCAAAAATTGAGGCCGCTAGAGCGCGCACAGACATTTTCGAAAAAATTCAAAACCGCGTAAAATCTGAACGACTGCATAGATTTGGCCAAAAATTAGAACAAATAATGAGGATCGACCCCTCAATATGAGTGATAAATTTCACCTCGATATCTCAAGCCGTTTTCAAATTATGAACGTTAAATGATTTGCACACACATACATACATACACACACACACACACACACACATACATCCAGACATTTTTTCTAAATGTGTTTTTTGGATGTTTGGGAACATTCTGAACACGTTCACATCAAAATCTCGAAAACTAATTTTTTCACGAAAACAAAGCTTCCTCTATGAGGAAGCAAAACACAGGTAATTTTTTTAGTTTCATAAAGTATTTCCGCTCATATTATTAGGACACAATTTTGGTGATGTTTCGGCGGAGTTGAATCAAGAGCATATAAAGCCTGGGGGAGAGGTGAGCCGAACTCAAGTGAGCGCCGCTGCTGGTGACGTGATTTCTATCAAGACTTCCTAGGTCGTGTTTCTCCAGCACATGCCCAGCGTAACTTTGCTGGAAATCCAATTGTATCAATCGGATTTCCTAACTAGGTATTGTCGAGCGGCTGTCGAGTTTTCTTGTGTACGACGCGCTGGCTATAGGCTAGACTCAATCTAAGCGTACGGTATCCTTCGTTAGGGCCTGATATGTTATCCAGTACCTGTTCCATTTCAGTTAGTCCATGCATTAACGATGTCATATGGTATAAAGCTCTTCGTTAATACCTCGACGATCAGAATGGGTCTGCCGGGAAAAAGAGACCCGAATAAAGAGTATCCTACCTACTTAGATAAATCTCCATACTGGAAGCTTAAGTCGGAGAGACAGAAGCGGAAGAAGTTAGAATGGACAGAGATGAACGTTTGTCGGTGGAGAAAAGAGGGTAAATCGAAATAAAAAAAATTTAATCGCCGAAACGTTTTTAATCCCCTCGCTTTGTTACTCTCCGGTTCCGGTGTGCCGCGATGCCGGTTCGCCGGCAGCCTCAGCCGTCGCGACTTGCTGCTGTGGCTGCTTCTGCCGGTGGAAAAAAAACGCTGGAAGAGAAAAGCAGAGCCGCGCAGGAACCTCGTGTGGCTTACTCTCCGCGCTTCGGTAGTCCCGGAGCAGCGCCAAACCACCCTCTCGACCCCACAGGCGTTCCGCCGTTTCCACTGCCGCTCTCAGTAGTAAAGCCCCGTATACGGTCAGACGGCACGACTGTGTTGGATAAATAGAAACTACGGTGTATATCAACCGTAGTATATCTACTGGCACTCCGTTTTACGAGACTGACCGCTAAACGCGCTCTTTTTTTTCCCTTTTTCTTCGTTCCACCCTCTACTTGGGTTTATATCGTTTATCCGTTTCGTTAGTGCCCTCGTCTGCCTCAGGATGAAAAAGCCACCCTCGATCCTGCTGCAATCTCCGAATTATTCGTTCGCTGTCTCTCCGAACCTCGTAAAACCCCCCAGCGGTTTTCAACATTCCCGGCGACTTATTGTTAACTATGCTCCTCTTGGACATTTTTATGTTTTCCCCATAAAAAAGAGTTAAATAATAACATTAATTCTTTTTTTTCAAAGTATATTCTTTTTTTTCAAAGTATATTCTTTTTTTTCAAAGTATATTCCTTTTTTTCAAAGTATATTCTTTTTTTTCAAAGTATATTCTTTTTTTTCAAAGTATATGTATGCTTTGCGAATTCAATTGACCGTGGAAAATACGCTGTAATTGTTTGGAAAATTTTTTCACGAATATTATGTAAATCGTTTTGAATTATTCAAGAATTATTCCCTTCACTTTTGCGGACACTGGTTGTGCAGAAAAAAAAAGTTAGGCTTTTACACATAGTCCATTAAAAAATTGCTTATCCCAGACGTTTATCTAATTATTCCGAGAGTTTATGGTCGAAAGTCCATTTAGTTGAAACAGTACAGTTTCGGCAGTGCTGGAGCTCACGAGGCCAAAGGATTTGCTCCCTCAGTCGCTCGTACTGTCTCGCTTGTCCCTAGGTATATACTCCGCTATTGTTACGAGGGTAAAGAAGAGAAGAAAAAAAAAAAGTAAAAAAATTAGCGAGAGAGATCGGCCCCGGGGCGTCATTTCATTTATGCAAAGGCACGTTCACCTTGCTCGAGCAGCGAAATACTGTATACACACATATATATATAGATTGCAACTCTACATATACAAAGCCTTATAATATAACTATATATATTACGGTATAAAATTCGAGTGTGGGGACGCTGCGTTGGCACTGTACATATATACCACCGTCATATATATAGTACGAAATTACGAATAGTATAGTAGGTGTGTGTACGTACATACGGCGTTAAGACCGAGGGGGCTTGCTATAATGCAGAAGAAGCCGCTTACGTGAAATGGACTTTCGTGACGATCTCGACAGCAACCCTCCCACGGTTATAACATTCACCAGCGGTAATTTCCGCACACGGTAATAAGTCAATATTAAGCTGAGGCAATCCGTGCCTTCGCTTTTATGAGCATACGATATGGCGGGTGTTTTTTTTTTTTTTTTTCGTTACCCCACTTGATGTTTAGATCCTCCGATGAGCCTACTTTCCCGAGTGGGGGTGGACAAAAGCGACGCAACGAAGTTACGGGTCAATGTTGGCAAACCAAAAAAAAACATTAATATCTCGGTTATGAAGTGAAGCTTCAATAAAAAGACTTCATCAGGCACAGACCTTAAGATGTCGACTAGGACATATGTATGTAAAGAAACTATTTAAATTCAAATTGCGAGTATCGACGCTACAGTAGGGACACACACATCGTTCATAAATATCGATTCTTAAGGTAGCTATGTCGCTTCCCGCTCATCTCGCATAAGTTATCGAAAAGCAAGCGAATATTGCAAGTACTTCTCAATTATATAAAAATCTGAAAAAATTCATGCAGATTAAAGGTACTGACGAGATTAATTTTGCACAATAATAATTCCAACATGTTATTAACAAATTAATCAAAAAATTAATTGTTTAACAAATTGCCCGGCAAAACAACCATTTTTTTCTATGAAAATGATTCGTTTATTTTTCTGAACACGTATGAATTTTTTCAGATTTTTCAATTAGTTTTAATTTTTGTGTTTATTCAGACATTTTTTCCAATAAAGACATATTTTCATTTTTTTTTATAAATGTCTCAACATAACCTGGAAACGTCCTGGAAATTGTTCTTGAATGTCCTTGAATTTCGTATGGACTTTTTACTGGACACCATGATTGTATATTGTTGGAATGATTGACTGGCGTTTTGCCATATATTTTCGTATGAAATATTTACCGGATACTTGGAATTTGAGACGACGATGTTCAGCAAGAGGATATTTAAGAAGAATTATTAATAAATACATGTGATTGCCGGTACCAGTTCATTTGATTTATGTGTGTTGGTATATCGTTCTGTACTTTATTGCCCTCGAACTGATTTTAATTGGTATATTTCTCTTCAGCCCTTTTTGTGATACAATATTTTCATTTAATTTAATTCCTATTTTATGTGTACTACCGTTTTACCCTATTAAATTATTGGTCACTAACTATTATTAACAATTGAAAAAAACGTTTATCTGGCCGGGACCGCCCATCGGCCGGGTGATATTAGTCACCCAATAAAAGCTAAAGCAGAGGAAGCTTTATCAGTAAAGGAAAATAATTGCGTTTATATTTCTCAACGTCCAATCATTCCAACGTCCCATAGGTTTGACGATTAATTTTACCAGGTTTTTTTACGAAAATACTTCACTAGACCAGCTAAAACGATTTTAAATTACACTCAATCGTTTCGATTAGACTTGCACAACAAGCTGAGTCAAGGCTCATCACTCACTTCTCACTTCTTAAAAATCTGTCTGTCCGGTGTTCACCCACGCTCCTCTGGCATACTTTTTACCAATATTGGTAAGGCGCCACATCGCGCATCCGGCTATTTTTCAAGTTTCGACTCACGTTACCAACGGCTCTCGAGACGCAAAAATAAAAAAAAAAGGACACGTGAGAAAGAAATTTCAATGACCGAGCGGATTCCAAGGTTTTGAAGGGAGTGGCTGCAGGATCGCACGGGTAGAAGTAGAAAACGTCGAGGATTGAAGCAGAATTTTTCTAAGCTTGAAAGAAACTACTTGAATCCACGAAGTGGAGAACACGTGAGAGAAGATGTAGTACGAAGAAGTGTTTTTTAAAAAAAAGTAGGGTACCATACCGATCGTGTAGAGTACTTGTACCTTCGCGTTGTGGGGTAACGCTGAAAGAAGGATTTCCTTTTTCGCCGTTGTTCCTATCTCTTTTTCAGCGTTGAAAGATCCTCTTTCTCTCGCCCCGGTGTTTTTGGGCAACAGCTGTTAGCGTCGAGGAAGAGAGTTGGGAAGGAGCTGAGGGACCGGGGTTGCCACTGCCACCGACTACCGTTATATACACTTTCAGTGCCTACAGGCCCGGCAACCGGATGCGCACAGGATTGTGGGATGGACGGTAGTGGCTTTTAAAGTGCCTCGCCACAATAAAGTGGTGAGTCCTAATGGCTTTTCCAATATCTCACTCATACCCAACCCCTCGATTCTCATTCTCCTCTTCGTCCCGACCTCGTACCTACCTCCCTCGCCCGCTTCATCGCTCTCGCTCGTTACGCCGATGGCTTCGCAGCACGGGGCGGTTCAAGATCATAGCTCGAAACTCTTTTCATCCTATTTTTTAGTATTTAAAAAGAAAATTATTTGTTATTATTAGCCCATTCGGCTTTTATCGATGATAATTGGCGTTGCTATAAACTCGTTAATCTCTTACGAATGCCGTTATTTTAAATTTTTTACGAAGTGCTCATTCAATGTGAATATGCTTAAAAATTTGCGAATAAAATCGTTTTCAAAAAATGTCTCGATGATAATGGTACAAATTTAAAAAAATCGTATTTCCGCGTTCCAGTTTCCTACGGGGAATTTTTTCATTGGTGGAGGTGGTTCGGTCAAGTGAACTGAAAAAAATTACTGAACATACGTGAAGTCAGGTAGCTAATTAAAGGCACAAACGGTATGAAATTTTTTGTGAAATTATTTAAACAGGGCTTCAGTTCTCGGAAGTGGTTCGGTAGGCCGTTCGTCTGAGTCATCTCACCAATAGTGAGATTCCACACTCCACTCCATGCAACACGGTCTCTAAATATGCTGTAAAAAAAAAAAAAAAAAATGAGAGTTACGAAATTGTTACTCCCCTTTTCCTGCCTTATTGGGCTCTATGTTAAGCTTTCGTTGGCCTAAGAATGAACGAAGAGTATTACGGTGAAAACTCACAGAGGGACGTAAAAAGCCAAGCTTTCAGCCGAGGGAGAATGTTTTCAAGCATTATTTACTGTCATCGTATAAAAAATGAATGAAAACATAAAAATAATGAAATACATTTTTTTTTATGTGCAAAGTAAAAATTCGGCATTTGCACGTGGCTTCCCAATTTTTTACCGTTTTGCACATAGTCTTTTCCATTAAAAAAAGTTCGTTGACCGATTTTAGCTTCCTTATAGCCAAGCCCATAGCTATGCTTATAATATAACATTTTTAATTTCTGCGAAGTCTATCGCAAAATTTATTGTAAAAATTCGCTAAGTCAAATTTTCGTAATACTTCGTTTCGAGGACATTTCTGATGGATTCTCTCCCGCTACAAAATGAAATATAATGTTTTCAAAGAATTCAAAATCTCGTGAAATTTAAACGGTTAGATCTATTTTTGCAAAATTGAATACCAAGCGTTGCATTATTAATCCATGCACCTTCCAAATTTGAGCTCAAAACCTCCATGGTTACTCGAATTATGTCGTTTGGAGTGAGTGAAAAAAAAAAAATTAATTCTATAAAATCTAACGGCTCTGCATTGCATACAAAACCATGATTCGAATGACAGAAATATATAGGCGACGTAGCTCAGTTGTTAGCGCTCTTAACCAGTAACCGATTAATCCGGGTTCGAATCCCTGTGATCACCATATCTTTTCTCTCTTTGAGACTTCGCCCGTCCATCTGCAATACCGATATCTGCTGGTCCCCGAACTCTCCGCTTGATCATCAAAACGTGTGGATAGATCTCGGCCAAATTTAAAACCAAAGATCGTGAATTTGTGTATTGTAGTTTATTTTATTGGTCTCTACATCTCGGGTCCATTGATTTGTGGTTGTTTATGGTGTAACATTGTCTTTGATGTGTTGAATATATTGGGGTCAGTTGGCCATTGACCGCGGTTCTTCAGCCCGATATATTACATTTGTGTGTACTCTTAAGATTAGGGCACTAAAATTTCGAAGGTTTAGAGATCCCGCGAAATTTTTTCTTGAATACAAAATTTCTTAAATTCTCAGATCGGGCATATATTTTTATGAAAATTGCACTGATCAAAGGATAGTGACCACTTTACCTGTGTACCAAATTTCAACCAGTTGATTCAAATCTTTCGCTAGTTATAGCGATTTTAAATATTCGGAATCAATCACATACACATATAAATTGTGACGGGCCCGTAACACGGAAAATTCCGACAACCGTGCCCGACCCGCGTACAAATATAATGACGCCCGTTTTACGTTGTCCTCTTCCACTGTCGATTTATTGGGCGCCAGGCAATTCTAATTCCCGATTGCCAGGGTTGGTGTCCGTTCCCGTCCGGTCCTTACTCGGCTAGCTGTAAAGCGTGGGGTTCGGGGGCAATGCGAAATAATAATAACCGAGATTTCACATGTATTCTGCTCACTCCGCACGTGCGACAACAATTTATTTATTCGATAATGTTCATTCGATACAAAAGACACTCCTCCATACACTACTCGTTCGACTCGAGTCTACGCGGTAGGGGAGCGCGGGGCAAAATGGCACACCGGGGCAAAACGGGATAATGAGACAAGTCGCAACCCTCCAATAACTTTGGGATGGTGGCGATGGTTGTATGTGGGGGCAAAACGGGTTTGAAAATCCGGCTGTATCGTTGGGACAAAATGGGTCATCCAAAAATTATTGGAAAATTGAGTTTTGCCCTCAATGTCCCGTTTTGCCCCGCTGTGCCATTTTGCCCCGGTCTCCCTTACGTCTTTTCCCGTACTACGATTTTCCGAGCGGGCTCCCGAACGTGGTTCTCGGCACTCTTGACACCAATTCTCTACGCGATCGGTGAGTCAACGCGCGCGTATTCTGTCGTCACGGTACTCGCTCGCGTACTTTTCGCGATCACAATCGTTCGTAACGTTACATTTCTGAAATCGGCGTGACCCGCTACGTTGCGAGCTGCCCACCCGGGTGGGGGTCACGGCCGAATATCGATCGACTTCATCGATCGTCAATTATCATCGCCGTTTCTCTCCCTCCACCCACCTCGCGAAATTTCGCGAAATTCCGGTTACAATCACTCTTCACACTCATACCTTAATGTTTTCTCTTATTTCACTAGAGCGTCGTCGCTCGAGCGCTGCCTACGGGCACGTTGCCGCGAGCGCGTTATAGCGCCTCGTCACAAAATACACATACACACATCAGGATCCAGCTCAAATCATATTTCTCTACGTTTTAGACTATTTTGGGCGCACGACGATTTCGATTTTCTTTACTGGAAACAGCGCCCTCTATGAGGAAGCGAAACAGAATCTCGTACCTGTCATTAAACCTACGAAACATTAATTTTTAAGGATGTCGGAGCGACACAGTCCCGTCAAACGGGAGTTTCAGAGAACATTTCGAACACTTCTCGATGGGATAAAAATCTGAAAAAAATCAAGTATATGTGAGGTGCTGCAAAGTTTTTGTGAAACAATAATTTCAATTTGTTGTCCACAAATTAAAGATAAAAATCATTATTCAACAAATTACCCGGCAACTTAACTATTTTCCCTCATTAAAATGATTCGTTTATTTTTCTGAATACGTAGCAATTTTTTCAGAATTTTTTGTCATCTTTGAAAATTGCGTTTTTTCTATTTTCAAACTGTGAAAAACGCAATTTTCAAAGATTACAAAAAATTCAAAGATTACAAAAAATAAACGAATAATTTTTACGAGGGAAAACAGTTAAGTTGCCGGGTAATTTGTTGAATAATGATTTTTATCTTCAATTTGTTGATAACATATAGGAATTATTATTTCACAAAAACATTATTTGCAACGCCTCCCATATACTTGTTTTTTTTCAGATTTTTATCCCATCGAGAAGTGTTCGAAATTTTCTCCGAAACTCACGTTTGGCGGGACTATATCGCTCCAACATCCTCAATCCCGTCCCGCCACTTTTGATATCCCAACTTTCGTCCCGATCCACAAAAAATCTAATCGGCAAGATGAAAAGAAGCAAACTGCAAATTCGAAATGGAATTAAAAAAAAAAAAAGACCGGTATATAAAAATAAAAGTGCGTTGAAATAGTTCGCTACGAAGCGAACCTGACACTCGGGACTGAGCGGTGGAGGGAACGTTCCGAGTTTACGCTGAACAACGCGTGGCAGCCAGCACGCTCTGGCAGCTCTATCTCTCTCCGGGTTGTGCCAAACGCGCGAGCCGAGGCTGCGTACTTCCGGCGAGGCATGTGTGAATTTATGTATGCCGACGAGGCGTACCAACGGGAAGTTACATAATACGTTTCATGCGGGTGCGATAGGTATACCGAGCGGCGATGCTTTTCTCTCTTGTGTGTACAACGGTAGTTGTACGGTATAGCGTTTGCTGATGGTATACTGCTGTTGTTGGTGCAATTCTGCGGTGCGGTTGGTCGCCCATCGGAGTGTAGTGGAGTAGTAAAGCAACGCTTACGTTGGCTTGCACATACACAGCCGGAAAGCGGCCAAAATGCACAGTTCTCTCTCTCGTTCTCTCCCATCCTCTCCCCGACCTCTTGGTATCGTGGGCGTTATTTCAACCCCCCGGGGAACAAAAGCACGTCCCCTCCGTCAACCAACTATCCGGCTTTCGTCGGATCCGCTCATATGAAATTCGGCGTTGATTGAACACCCGTTCAATAATTATTCAAACGGTTGTAGGTAATTCTACTGATTGTAAATCCTTCGCGTGCATATCTGTATGTATATTCGTGGCGTATGGCAAGTTTAATCATACGGATATGCAGAGGGATATTGCGTTGAGGCATGGAACAGAACATAGTTGAACGCAATGGTAAACACGTACGATTCCGTTGTCGATCGGCGACGTATATTAAACTTGCCGGACCAGAAACTATGTAGGTGGCGGCTTGTGATAGAGACTACACAGGGGAATAAAAGAATTTTACTGTAACAAGAAATATACCGGAAAGTTGAAACGATTGCCCGAGGTCCGTTGTGGCATTGGTAATTTCGTGTAATGTGGTACTTTAAACAGCAAGACTTCATAGCATGAATGTTGACAACGTAGCATGCCAATGGAATTGAAAGCTGTCACTTTTCTCAAACAGTTGATTTTCTGACGAAGTTGAGCAAGCACTGTAGAGCCTATGAGCCCCTTCCATGGGCAGAGAATCAGAGAGAGAAAAGCTGTCAAGATTGTAGAAGGAAAATACCTTCCGGTGATACCGAGAGGCTCCCCGAGTAGACATTTTCGAGCTTTATATCGGGTCCTGATAAGGCCTTATCAGGCCCTTGTCAGGCCTTCTCAGGACCTTATCGGGGCCCGATGTAACGCTCGAAAATTTCTACTCGGGTCGTAGTGACTATCGAGGTCCATGCGAAGAATTCGATACCGAGAAGTGTTGCGATCGGCTTTCAGCTCTCGATGAAAAAAAAACCCCAAACAAAATGGGCATTAAGCATTAAAAAATTCTGGGTGGTGAATCGACTGATAAGACGTTTTCGTCAAACCATGCAGTCGCAAACGAAAAGTGAGATACCGAAACAACAGAATAAGCAGTTTGAGAGTCTGACTGATGGGCGAGGTTTAATCACCTGTCCCGGCCAATCGAGAACGCAGTGATAACGACGTCATAAGAACCAGAAGAACCAAAGATCAAGAACCACATTTCGTGATTTTGGCACAATTTTCCCTACCATGCCGGCATATTAGTTTTTAGCTTTCCCATAACGAAGGAGTTAATTGTCATTATTTAAGTGGAGAGTGTCACCCAAATCTATTGTGGAGCAAGAGAGACCTTTTTGTGTTCGTCAAGTACTCGAGTACTGCGTGCACTCGCTGACTCGAATTGTATACAGACCGATTCCCCCACTTTGACCCACCCACCCGCCCGGGTGATTATTTGCCAATTAGCCCAATCTTTTCCCTTACCGAAGAAAAATCGTTATCCCCCTTCCTCTGTTTCCGTACACTGCCTGGCATTGATACCTGGTTTTTCTGGATATCTAGCTCGATGTCTTAACGGGATCGAAGACATCAAGCAAAATCTCCAGTCCTGCCGGATGTCCTGGAGGATGCCCCGCCGGATGTCCTGCCGGATGTCCTGGAGGATGCCCCGCCGGATGTCCTGCCGGATGTCCTGGAGGATGCCCCGCCGGATGTCCTGCCGGATGTCCTGGAGGATGCCCCGCCGGATGTCCTGGAGGATGCCCCGCCGGATGTCCTGCCGGATGTCCTGGAGGATGCCCCGCCGAATGTTCTGCCGGATGTCCTGCCGGATGTCCTGCCGGATGTCCTGCCGGATGTCCCGCCGGATGTCCCGCCGGATGCCCCGCCGGATGCCCCGCCGGATGTCCCGCCGGATGTCCCGCCGGATGTCCCGCCGGATGTCCCGTCGGATGTCCCGCCGGATGTCCCGCCGGATGTCCCGCCGGATGTCCCGCCGGATGTCCCGCCGGATGTCCCGCCGGATGTCCCGCCGGATGTCCCACCGGATGTCCCGCCGGATGTCCCGCCGGATGTCCTGCTGGATGTATTGGATCCCAGTCAGCCCAAAAATCGAGCAAGATATCCACCAAGACAAAAAAACCAGAAAAGTCTGGCATCTATGACAGTTAGTAGACGATAGCACCGACGGATTTTCTTCACCACGACTACGGCAACGTGCCGAGACCTATCCAAGTACGTTGCATAGTCGTATCTCATCTTCCACATGTTATTGTATCGAGTTACGAATGTCATGGCAGTCCACCCCGATCTATTGAGTTCGATGCGCAAGTGAATTCCTCGGAAGTATGGATTATAATTTAGAGCCCTTGCGCCCAAAAATAACCCTTTTCTTTCCTCTGAGATCATTGTTATTCGTAGCCTTTCTATTACGCAGAATTTTTCCTGTGTGAAAGAGAAACATTTTTTGTTTTTTTTTTTAATTCATTCGACTATCGTATCGGAGAGACTGACGGCCAAAATAAATAGTGTCGAATTGACAGTTGACCATTTGCCATAGAAATAAATCGTCATTTCAAATCAATCATTATGTTACTTATTTGACATTATTAGAGTAAAAAATTCTTTTTCACCGACCAATTTTTGTCATTTTTTTCCCAACGCGAGACCTCGTGAATAAATTCAGTACAGTATAATACATATAACAAACTCCTTTTGTCCGCAAAGATCTTTTTTTTTAATTTCATAATTTTTTTGGTTGTTAACGAACCAAATTTTTTATTAAAAAAGGTACAATTAACACCGAAGAAATTGTCAAATCAACAAGAAGAAGATAGGGGTCATTTACGGAGATGGAATATTTGTTAAATGTACAAACTTTCCTTACCGTGTAGCCTGTAAATAAATAAAAATTGTATGAAAATTTCAACAGAAAGTTTTTCGATTGCTAATTCGTATGCGAGTATGAAAAAAATATGGACACAGTTAGTATCTTTTAATAATTACCAATTTTCAACCATCTGTGTTTCCGCTACGGAATCAGCTAATTGCCGCAAAAATTGCGTTAATTACCGTACCATTAATTGCCAGCGCTCGTGAATGTTTTGTCGGACGTTTCGTTTAATCGATGAACCCAACTTTCATGACATTCGAGGGTTGTAACTATAACTCTTACCCCCCACCCCCGGTCTCCTCTCGTTTGTATAAATTCGAGAACGAGAGTATCCATTAACCCGGCGCATGTTGCGCTAAACTACAACATTCGTGTATATGCAGATATCAAGTAGTACAGTTTACGTTGGTGCAATGCAAACGAACTCGAAAAAATTACGTTGATACACAGAGTACGCTTGTGCCATTACTATGTCAAACGAGGCCGAGGAGAGAAGGATCGTTGCGTGACGGCAAAAAGTGAAAAGAGGACCCTGAACAGAGGGCCGCACGTCTGTATGAGGGAACGCATAATACATAGTTTATGGTAACGATCCCTACTTCGGAATACATTAAAGTGGAGTGAAAAAAAGAACATAACGAGAATGATCTGTCCGTCCGTCGCGTACAGCCTTTTCCCCTGCATCCTCTCCGCCTTTGTTGGCGACCCTAACTACGTAAACATCGGAGCATCCTCTGAATGTCCACTACACCCTCCTAAGTGGCTCGAGAAGATTTACAAGCAAAAAAGCGGCTGCAGTGTCATGGTGGATGATGAGGAAAAAAAATAAAACGCGTCAAAGTTTAACTGGATACTAACGTGGCAGTTTGATGAAAAACTTTGAGACGGTATATGAGCCACAGTGAATCGCAGTACACAATGTACGTACAGCCGTGCAGGGCGGTTTTATAGCTCGAACGACCTTTGCAAGAACGAGGACGATGTACGTCAAGAAGACGGTGGGGAAGTGGCGATGCAAATGGGCGCGTGCGACTACACGGATACTCGCGCATACAACTTACCCCGATATAAACCATTCCGTATAAGTTATTCTTACTTTATCACTCGTACCTTACTTGGTGGATTCGCGTGCTGGCGCGGAAGCTCGTCCGAGCTATCCTGCACTCGACCTCTCTTCCTCTTCCTCTTTCCTACTCAGAGAGCTCCCAGGGCAGCGTTATCTAGTTAGCGTGGAGCGCTTTAATTAATTATCCCCCCCCCCCCCCCCCTCCCCCTCGACTCGTATACAAGCCGCGAGGAGGAAAATACATTGAAATAGCCTCGGTACAAACGAGAAGCTCTTTACCCTGCCTCTGCTTTCGCTGTCTTCCTCTGCATCTTCTTCCGGTTCACTTGGGCACCGATAACGAGATAGTCTTCGATATCGTTGGATAGCACGTTTTACACGTACACTTTACGTGACAGCAGTCTCGTTCAGGAGTGATTAGAGCGAGGGTAAGGGAGCCGTTAATTCTTTATCTTCCGTCGTTATTGCAATGATCGGAGTTGTCTGATTTTTGCCGAGCGTTCGTTAAGATACGAGGTACGATGTTCAAAGAGATAAAACGTAACAGTGGGATTCGTGTCGCACTTTTCCGATGGGAGCTCATATTTTGACCCATTACTTAATTTAGTTAGGGATTTGAAACTTCGTGATTTTAAGGGAGGCTGAAACTTCGATCTCAGGCGGATACCAGAGGGCTACATTTTTTAGATCAATTTTCGTCGAATACACTGCTCCACGGAGCTAACAGGAGGAGCATCCACATATAGCGTGTACCTGTTCGAAATTTATTCAATCTGTTCTCGAGACGAAAATCTTATAATTTTTTTTTTCAATGTACGTTGCGAACGTTTTCTCTTGCCTTCCCGAGCAGAAATTGTCGTCAGGTCCTTATCAGGCACTGCCTAACGCTTCATCAGGTCCTGATAAGGCACCTTATCAGGCCCTGATCAGAAATGTAACGCAGTTGCCCTATAAGGTCCTGATCAGGCTGCCTGATCACAGCCTAATCAAGGTGCCTGATGGCCTGCTGAGAAAAATATAATAAATACTTTTTGTTTATTAGCGTTATTTTATCGGACTTGTGAACCTTTAATATTTGTTCTTTGGATTAAATTAACTAATTACTATAATTAAATCACGGAAAAATTAATTTATAATTCACTCATGGTCGGACTGGAACCAGCGACCTTGCCAATTGGGGACTGCGTTGGCGGTGCCTTAACCAACTCGGCTATCTTTAACTTGAAATACGTAATGTCGAATTTGCTTTTAAGCTCCGGTAGAAGTATACACACGACTAAATATACTTTTATAAAGTACCTCACACATGCATTGCCGGCGAAAAATGAAATTCAGTGAGAATTTTGAACACTTTCTAATGAGATAAAAATCGGAAAAAATCAATCATATTGAAGATGCTACGAATATTGATTTTGTATAATAGTAATGTAAAAAAATTATACTAAATAAAAAATAAATGTTCAACAAATAATCAAGGAATCTTTTTTATTAAATCGTTTGAATTATTTAAATGATGTAATTTCTTATTAACTTATTAAAACATCCAAATTCGTTGCAAGGTTTCTTAAAAAAAAATGTCCAACGTAACAAAATTCTATTAAAAAAAACCACATCACCTGTAAAAATTGTACAAATTTATTTGAAATTAGAAAAAAAGGTTCACTAATTTTTTTCTAAAAATTTATTTCTCATATACCTTAGAATCATGTTTTGGAATTTTCATTATGCAAAATGTTCGCTTCTCAAAATCAATGTTCTCCGGGCATGCATATTGCATGCCTGGAGAAAGCTTGCCTGATTTACCTGCTAAGGCCCTGATCGCGGTACTATCAGGCTAGCCTCGTCAAAAGCCAAGGATATCCAGTCAGGTTTCCCTACCTGTACATTATCGGGCCCTGATCAGGCTGGCATCAAGCTTGCCTCATCTGAAGTGAGAATTATTTAGTCGTGCTTCACGACCTGCACCTTATCAGGCCCTCATCAGGCTCGCCTGATCAGGCACGCCCTGGCTATACCTTAACAGGGCCTGATAAGGTATTAGGCAGCCTGATCCCAATTTCTGCTCGGGTTACTCTTTGATAGCATTGCACTCGTGTAAAAAAATATACTTTTATAGTATGTCTCGAGCACGTGTTCTCCAATCCAATCCTGACCGAGCGTTATACACAAATCGTTGAAACAAACGTATTCCCGTGTTCGGAGATAATTAAAATTATTTTTAGACCGAAAAACCGTTCCCGTGCTGTCTTTTTTTGGATCATTAAATTAAAAAAAAAATTAGAATCTTCGAAAAATCAAATATCTTATTCACACCGAATTATTTAGAAATTCGAATTATTCGCGTAATCCTGTTACCGTGCGTATAAGGTATGATAAGAAAACTTGAAAAAAGCAACATAGGCGTCCCCGGTGTTTGCCTATCACACGGAAACCTTTGCAATCTCGTGTTACCTATAGATATATGCATATATATGTATATATACATACCGTAAAATATATGTAGCAACAGCAGTTTCTTGTTCCTGTTTTCTGCTGTGAAGTTTGAAAATTCTTCAAACCGGCTTTCCCAACGGACGACTGGCTGCATTTCTCTGGGAGAGAGAGCGAGGAAGAGAGTCGCTCACTTGCCCGCTTCTTTGGTAAGTAATGTAACATCCTAGCGGCGGTCGCAAACTGTGGACATAAATCGCTATCTTATATCTCTTCGGGGAGTCCCCAGGATGCGGTTGGTTTCTCCCTCCCTTCCCCCGCCCGTTGAACCGCCACCTTCCATGCTCGCTTTTCGAGCGCCATGCCAGAGAGCGTTCACCAGCCAGCGCTAACATCCCCCAACGCTCGCCATCCCCGTGTGTGCACCCGCTGAGAAGTTTACTCTTTATGGATCGCTTTCCGCGAGGGCAGCTCGACGACCCCGTTGCCCCCACAACCCCCTTCGTCCCATCCACGGTTCCAACCCTATGTTACTATACGTGCCCCATCATTATTTACGACTCGCGCCTATTACACGTTTGAGGCCCCGGAGAGCTGAGTAACGTGTGCTCACTAGCCTTCCCGTTCCCTTACATTTCTGATTTATCGGACCGAACATAAATCTTTCGTGGGCGGCGTCGCCGTCGTCGTTTCGAATCGCCAGAAGCGAAAAAGGCATATTTTTTACGATAAAAAATTCGTTCGTGGAAAGTTTCCTGGTATTGCAGAGCTTGCGCGCACGCAACAGAAGTTGAAAGTATGGCTGATAACTTTCGTCATCGAGATTCGGCGGGGACAAATTTGGTTTGTCACCGGCAGAGGGCGATTTGAGGAGCGAAAAAAGTAAAAGCAAATTGGGTAAGAGATAGAAGCAACAAGGACTTGGCTACCGTGGATACTCGAGAGTTTCGCGTTCACGTCGAATAATACAGTCGTCGCTGGCGCACCGTCGTCCACCGTCCAACACCCTCCAGGCACCAACTCGGTCTTCCGGTGACCAGGTCGTTCCCGCAAAATTAAATCCGGTCTCGCCAACATCACTAAAGGTATATACGTAACAATGTGTGTAGTGGGTTTTCGGAGGCCCGCTAAAGACAACATAAATGCGTATATTAGAAGGCGGTGGAACGATAAATGCCACACGCTCTTGATGAAAGCGATTTTACTGGAGAAGCTTTTTTTAAGTAAATAATGTCATACAATGTATGATAAAGTGACGAATATAATTTTTATGAGTAAAACTAAACTATCAGGTGCTGGCCGGTAATACAGGCAAATCAAATTCCCATTACTATGGTAATACTGGGCAGTGGGAAATGGGTTACTTCATGTACTTCGCTATTTTTCCAGAGATATCATTGATTAATTATTAGTTTCTGGAGTTATTTTTAGATTAACTTTTTGCATTTAGTGGGTAGATGTTTTGTTATTATTTTTAACTATTTCTTAGGAGTGGGTGGTTGGTACCGACCGAGTGCGATTGATAATATCGGCCAAATCAACTTTTTTTTTCAATAGTTAATCATAGTTAGTTGTGAATAATGTATGGCGTAAAACGCTAGTATTTGCTAGTCTATATCCCAAAATCTCTACCCATTCAAGATTGTTTATCATAACTTTAGTTTACTGCCGAGATACTATGGTTCTCTCTTAAGGCGATGTGACAGCCCCGCTTCCGCACTCAACCCGGTCCCAGTCGGCATTAATGAGTGTAATTTCTTTTACTGTCCAGACTATTGGTGATGCAAATGTCACGTGAAAACCCACAGATATTATTGGCTGTCAAGATAGTAGCTGTGGCGACTATGTTTGATCAATCTCTACTCTCTAGTCAAGGAGAAAAATTATCCCTTTACTAAGCCTGGTGGTCAAACTCGCTCACGACTGCCCCTTTTCTAGTCTAATCACACCTTGTGAAATAAAATTTTGTTCGATACTCGTGCGAAAAAAGTTTTCTGAACTCGTGTGATTGCAACACTCGCCTTCGGCTCGTGCTGCAAACTCACACTCATCAGAAAAAGTTTTTTCGCACGAGTATCGAAATGTACTATTTTGTAACACGTGCACGAAAAGTCCCGCTTTTTGTGCCTGTAAAGTGTGGCGAAAGTGGCGCTTTCTAGCCGAGGATGCGTGAAAAATGCTGTAGATGCTAATTTTACACGCTCGTTTCTTTTTCGCATACTTTTTTCACATGCTAGTTTCTTTTCGCACACTTTTTTCATACTCTAGCTACTTGTGCGCACACTTTTTTCACACTCTAGCTACTTTTGCGCACACTTCTTTAACGCTCTAGTTACTTTCGCGCACTTATCTTATGTAGGTATTTTTTCGCACGCACTTTACAGGCACAAAACGCGGGAATTTTCGTGCACTTGTCACAGAAAGTAGTATGCGATACTTGTACGAAAAAGCGGTCTCCTGATGGCGGTTGGGAAGTAGGCAGCACGCGCCTCCTCTCGAGCTACAAACGTCACTCGGCTTCGCCTCGTGCCGTTGTAGCTCTCGATCCGGCTCGTGCAGCCAACTTCACACCCTTCGTAGAAAGACCGCTTTTCCGTACTAGTATCGCAAAGTACTAATTCGACACGATTGAACCTAAAGGGTATACAATTTCCGAAAACTTATAGATTGGGGAATAATTTGATCTTTCTTTTTTAAAGAGTGCTGGTTCTTTCTTCTAAGTCAACAATTTTTCTGCAAAAAACAGAGTTCCGGTTTCAAATGTATTGGATATTTTGCTACCTCTAGCTACTCTAAACTCGATATTTTCGTTCTTGCTGGTCGATTGGGATGTTGATGTCTTCCATCCGCACTCTGTTTCATCAACCCCACCACTTTCTATGACATATCTCTCTGCGGACAACACCTCTTCGAGAAGTGAGGGAGGGGCCCTTATGTACTCATACATGACTGTTCGGTATTCCCTTGTCCTGCTATGTACTATCCGTTGAGACAGTGTTTCGAGGGGAACGAAGGCATCACGGCGTCCGGGTAGCGTGATTTCTCGGAGCATCGGTATAGAGACATCCGATTAAAAGGAGAAACCGCATGCTTCTAAAATTCATATTTCCATACACGTGCGTTCATGTATACCATACCGTTTAATTTTTGCTATAGCAAGTTATCATTATTGTGTTGGGCGTTCTTTCCCCGGGTAATATTGAGAAGCGACCCTGCAGCTAACTGCATTATTACTTTTTGTGGTGCGCAACTTAATCCCCATAATCCGTTTATAATTTAATTAATTGGTGACAACAAAAGAAGTGTATTAAATTTGTATTATAGGAGTTCCTGAGAATGAAGACTGTGGGGTTATTGTTTATACGCCGGTCGCGCCGCCCTCCTCCTTCTCTTCCTACATCTCCAGACTAATTGTTATTATTGCAACATACTGCTCGATTGCTATGCTGCATTTTCATCTTCGTGACTTCCTTCTTTGCAGTCTCTAACGTGGACAATGTTTCCTTCCACACTAGTCGGTAAGAATATTTATGGGCTTTCGCCAAGTTTGTTTGAATTCTCATTGTTCATTTGGTAAGGTTTTATTGATTTATTGTTCTTAATGGATTTGTCTCCATGGGGTAAAGATTTGAACGGTAATTCCAATCTAATTTTTAAAATTACCCTTTTAAGGTTTATCAATAACTATTTCCCTAACTTAGTCTACTTAACTAGGACGGTAATTCCCTGGCAGTTATGTTATGGTAATTGACCGGTCGTTTTCGGACAAAAATTCATCCGGTAAAACGACTGTTGAAACGACTTCATCCGCGTCCGTGCGAGCCACATACGAGCAGCTTCCAGTGAAAGCTTTCAGTCAGGTCGTTTTACATTTTATGACTGGACGAGAACCACAGAGGAAACGACCGTTCAAAAGACCTTTGAGTCCGGTTGTCGTTAATGCGGTAGTTTGTGGTGTTTTGAACAGTCGTTTTCGCGGTAGTTCATTCGCTCATTAATTGTAAAACCACCTGACTGAAAGCCCTTCATGAAAGCTGCTTGTATGCGGCTGGTACGGACACGGATAAAGTCGTTTTGACAGTCGCTTTCGCGGACGTATTTTTGTCCGAAAACGACCGGTCGTTTACTCGGTCGCTTTGAAGGTAGCTTGGTGGTGGTTTTTCAAGTCGCGGAACTTGCCAGGGTTCTCAACGACAGATCGAAATTTTTTTGGTCATCCTTTGGTATAGATTTCATTAATTTACTTGTATTCATTTTCTCTATCGGGTATATAATTTTCAACGGAGGCAGAGTAATTTCGTTCCATTTCCGGATGTTGAACCCAAGCTGATACAATAATTACGGAATTTTGTCTGATCTCTAATTCTCTAATAATTATTTTGGGAGTTGGGGAGTCTCATTCCGTCGCCGGGTAACCAAGTGTTCCCCGTCGCCTCATCAAGTTGCAGTAGCTCTCTGCTTAATCGACACCCCTAATCTACACGCTATATGCATGGTAACCACGGTCCGTTTACTTGCCGTTTACTATCTATAGACGGAAGTCGATAATCGACGCTTCGTTACCGTTGGGGTTTAGCGTCGTACCCACCTGGCTTTCCTACTCATCTTTACCTTACATACTGGATAGTCTTCTTCTCAGACGGCCTCCATTCTGTATTCCAACATGGCCGTATGATTTCTGCCAGGGACATCATTAATGTTGTTATTCTTTCCCGATTTGTTTATTTCCCCTTTGTAGTGTAACGCAGTAAAATTTTGTGTTGATTTGTAACGCGTCGTGCAGCCGGTCCGAAAAACCGTGGACGGTTTTCCTCGAATCAGCAGGGTTTTGGGTTTTGTTTTTCAGGAATATTTTTTCCAGTTATTTCCATTACTTTATTTTATCGGGAGGGATTTTTCAGTTTTCATAGCCTTGGGGTTATCGACGGAAAGTTGCCTTAGCGTCGTACCGTCGTTCACGGACAACGCTGGCGCGTAATATTGGGTGTGTGATTATTGCCGCATTAATTGGGCGAGGGTGAATGTGAACGTGGGTTGGTCTATGTCAGCCACGCTGAGTGAATGCGTTTCTTTTGCCCTCACGCGTTATCAAATAAGAGTTTTAACTCCCGACTGCCCTTCGGGCACAATGGTAAACGAATGAATAGTTCGCGGTGTCATATTGATGAGCCAATGAGAAACAAGAATCCTTCTTTTCATTCGCTGTTGTATTTTTCTCAATGCAGGAATAAAAAAAAAATATATAAACGTGGTGTTAGTTATGTTATCATTATTTCGTTGGTCATTGTTATTTTTTTGTTGTTTCAAGTAGTTTATGTAGTAGCGTACAATTTATTGTGTGCTAATATTGTGTTGCAAAGACAGATTGTCCTTATGTTGTACTCGTTGTTGTCAGGAAGATTATTTCGTTTTTATCATTTTTATTTTACCATTATTACTATAAATATTTATTTGTTTTGCTAAATACGCTGTTTTTCATTGCTCTATTTTTCTCGCGAGCGTGAGCGTGCGTGCGTGCGTGCGGGCGTGCGTGCGTGCGTGCGTAAGTGCAGGGACATGCGGGTCCCGAGTTTCGGGTCGAATCGAGCATCGTTTTGTATTTTATTTTGTTACTCGATTAATTACGGGACGAGGGTTTTCCTTCGGGGTCTCCGGTTTTTCCCCTCTTAGAGTCTATTTTGAATGACAATAAATAGTTTATTTGCTTCCCGTATTTTTGTGTGGAGTTTCATTTATTCATTTATTTACTTTATTTTATTTTGATCGTTTAATCGCTTGCCCAGCCACTTTGCCTCAAGGATATGACACAGTCAGCCGGGATTGATTTGATATTCTTTCCTGGTGCGTTTCGACGTATCTGGCGCCTATCTCTTCGGGTGAAAATGTTAATAAGGGAAAGAATATTGTCGAACGTGTTTTTGCGTAGGCATTTTCGCTGATCGGAAATTGCGTTACAGTACAGACCGAGTTTTTCCTCTGCCAAAATGCATACCTAATTTTATATGCCCTTCGCATTTCTGGCTTTTTCTTCAATAAAGTTGATAAAAAAAAAAACTATTTCTCAAGCGGAAAGTTACGGCAGAACGCAACACAAAGGAAATTCTAGCATCAACCGGATATTGGTTCGGCTTCATGTAAGAATGTGCTTTGGTCGTACATGTTCAGCACCATAAAAGAAAACGAATTACAGATTTTATTATCGAGTGCGGTGTTTTACACGCTCTTAAGAGCCGATGAAAGTCACGGGATTGCGCCACAAGAGCAAGAAACATACCGTTACTGGTGCTCACAATGGAGTGCGAAAGACATCACGAGTGTGTGTTGCGCATACTCTTAAGTGGTCAGCATTCGTTTTTCTCTCCCTACACCCCAATTTCGCGTGCGATCACCTGATGGTTTAATTGTACACTGTCAGGTTGTCCGCAGATTTTGCCGGTGATCGCGGTCTAAAGGGTTAACGCTCCGGTGCACCAATGGTTCGCGTCCATTTCCATCCCTTGAGCGAAAATTAATATCTATAATCCTATTAGGTGCATCAGGAGCGTAGTGCAGAGCTTAATCTGCGACGCCCATAGAAGTCAACGTTGCGGGTTAAAATGTACCGCGATCACTATCCTCGATATAACAATGTACATTTTCCCTCCAAGTTCCACTACTACTCACGGTATAACTACGAGGTGAACAATCGACGTACCCGCGGGAATATCGAAGCTTATGCTCTCGGGAATGTGCGGAGGATCGAAACTATGGACAGAGCCCCGTTTCACCTCGATTCTCGTAATCCCAACATCCGGAGGCACGGTTAAATGGCCTTCGCCAAATCCCTCGTGCGGCATTTCAAGCTCTGTAGTTTTTTTTTCCGTTATACTGTTTTATTTTGGCATTTTACTTGTTTGCTTTTTTGTTACTATGTCGATTTTAGGCTCGAACTATCTAATCTGCACTTTGTTTTTTTTTTCCTTTTCGCAGCGAGACTCTCGACGCTTAAACCCCATAAAAAGAAAAAATGCGTATGCCTAACCGTTGCATTTTTTTCTCATATGAACTCTGATATAGACAGAATAATGCTTGAGAATGTTTATCGTGCCTTAAAAAATCACCTGAACAAAAATATTTACGTAATACATATTGTAACGGGACAGACCCCCCCCCCCCCCCCCTGGCAGAGTCTGGCACTTTGCCGCAAGATGGCCGGCTGGCGTCCGCTTCTCGCAAGCGAGAATACTCCGGGATGGCCATAAAGGCTCTGCCTGTCCTATCCTCCAGGTCCTTTCCCACTCCTTAAAAGAATTGACCACTACCTCCTCGAGGTAACCCCAGAATGGGGCCTCGTTGTATTAGTTTGTAGACTGTGTAAGCACGTATGTTTTGGCATTCGTGTCTCTGAGCAATAGTAGGCTCACAGAGGAGAGTATTCGGCCTTGAACGTCGGGTCGACTTCATAGTCCCCGAATTGCAAGACCGAAGAACTCCTCTTTCATTGTTCTCTCTCGCATATGTGGGAGAGCGTTCTGATAACGCACTGAGTGCGTTATCAAGGGGGCCAGCAATCCAGCTGCCTCTCTCTACCCCGAAGCATATGCGGGAATCCCTTCCTCCACACCTTATCCAGCCGGTCCAGTACCGAACTCTTACCTTCCTTTTGGAAGAAGACGATCTAAAAAATCGTGAGTTCGATATTCCGCTCCCACGGAATATCGAAACGTTTCAATATTATAAAAAGAAGTCTCGCCGCAATCGCTGTCGCCTTTTTCGGAGGGAGGGGAGCGAGGAGAGAGGGATGAGCGGGTTCAAGAGAGGGATTAAAGGGGGTTTAATGGTGTCCGCTTGGGACGCCCCTTTTTCCAAGCCCTGATTATTCTATGTGCCGCTTGGGGCCTGTGCCTCAGGCCCTGGTTATTATAAGTGCCCCTTTGGGCCCCTGCCCTAGGCCTTTATTAAATTTCATTCGTTATATACGGGAAGATTTTTTAATCCACAGTACATGCTGTAATTTATGATTTACGTTTTGGGATATACTATATCATTTAATGCTTATGGAGATTACATTAGTAATCTCCACATACATCCATAAGCGAACCACAATAATACCTAGTATATAAAATATATTTCTCCCATAATAACGACAAAAAGTTCTATATGTCGGATATATTTTGCCCAAATTCTCCTTTCCGTGTGGGATTTACTGTTTTATATCTCATTCCTAGCGGACCTGTACGACCGCATGTTGACCGAAAATCGACGGTTGGTTTGTGAAAAAATTTGACCTTCATTCGTCTGCAGTTGACATGTCAATGGATACGTTCTCAGTCGATATGTGGTCGACTTCGAGGTAGTTGTCAAGATCACAACCTAGTGCAATGGACATTCATGGGTCAATGTTTGGTCAATATTAAGTGAATGGACCGATATTTAACCAACTTGTCTGAACCAACTTGAGTCAAAATACGGACAATCTTTACAGGATTTACCAAAATTCAACTGAATCTAGTTTAGCGTTCGAGTTGATTTGTGGTCGATTTTTGACGAGTTCACAGAAGACTGACTCAATTCTGCAGAGTTTTGTGGGTCCACTTTCAGCGAGTTGACCGAAATTCGGCTTGTTTCCGCGGATCAACGTGAGTCCATTTATAGCCGACTTCCAATCGGTAACATTTGATACGCTGTGTTCTTCTCAGTCGTATACGATTCATTTATACCTGCTGTTGACATCGTTTGTTGAGAATAATTATACTAAACGGTTACGATAGACGGCTTTCTGTAAGGGCTAGTGTTCTATTACCTGTGAACTTGCATGCTATATACTATATGATCGCAGTTTGATCCTTACATGCTATATGCTATATGATCGCAGTTTGATCCTTGTATAATAACTTGCTAGGTACCGGACCACTTGCGAGAAACAACAGGTTCATCTTCATCCGCCAAGCCAACTAACGGGTTTACCATTCACTATTGACTATTCTAATTGAGTCAGCAATTGATCAAGCCGAGAAAGGCGTCCGTAATCAGATCTGGCGATACCCTAAGTTTAATCGGGGTCGATTAACTAGAAGTTGACTTTATGGCCTTATATACGCGAAAATTTTCAAAAAATTTCATTTTTTTTATTTTTGAATTTATTTGCCTGAACGGTTAGGAATACTTTAAGCTTTACAGAATTGAAAAATTCCAAAAATTGTTGAAGTTACAGCATTTGGAGCGTAAAAACTTTTATTTTCTTGGAAGCAGGCAGGTAACGGCGGTAACGGGCCTCGCTATTCGCTATGTGCACGACCTACACAAGCTCACCAGACGAGTGTGTATTGCGTATACATGCAAAGAGCTCGGTTAGCAAGTTGGGTCGGAACTGGCCGGTAGACGGCGCTGATAGAATGCATGTACACGGCAATACACGCTCAACTGGAAGCTCTGTGTAAGTCACGCGCATAGCGAATACGGAGACAGGTGCGCTAGATCGCCAACTCCAAAGTTGTTCTTCCACGATTGACTTTTTTGAACCTTGTGAAAGTTCTAACTTTTGAACGAAGGTTCGGATCGCTTTGAAATTTTTACAACATATTCAATGTTCAATGACAAAAAATGATTGAATATCATGATGGATAATTTAATAATAAGTGGGACTCGATATACGACTGTAAATTCCGATAACAGCGGATACAGTAAATCTTGACAATTAGAGAAAAAAGTTGAAAATTGAAATTTTCAACTTTTCCAAAAGTTGAAAATTGGAATTTTCAAGCTTCCTCTATGAGGAAGCCAAAAATACAGACAATGCTTCCTCATAAAAGAAGCTTCGCGAATAAAGGAACCTTATGAGAAAGCGACATAAAAATTTCAATTTTCAACTTTATGAGGAAGCGATATGAAAATTGCAATTTTTAACTTTTGTCAACGTCAACGTCTTAGAGTTTTATGCAAAAAGGTTGACCGATTCAGGTTCAGCGCGTAAAAAAATATTCCTTCGTCACGTTTCACTTTGTCGAATCTGCGTTTGGCGCGAAAAAATACATGGAAGTATGCGCTCCAGAATTTTTCTTTTTGCCCTTTCGATTTTTATTCCAGAATTCCTAGTGATACCTCTTTATCTAGCTTTTTAATCCCGTCATATCCATCGTCTTGTATATGTCTTGCTGTAGATCGCGATAGGCACCTGGGTTTTTCCGCGATGCCATCAGAAAGCAAAGAAATCGGTGTTTTCAAATACCTAAAATCACTAATTTTTCCTGAAATTTTAATGGGATCATCGGGTGACGATATTCTACCTGTATACGCGTTTTTAGTCCGATAGCTAAAAAATTGTGAGTGCTAGAGCGCGGACCGACAAAAAAAAAATGGCGTACAAAAAAAAACAACTAAACATTTTTTGACGAAATTTGGACCAAATGTTGACTATTGATCACACATGATGTGTGCCAAATTTCAGCTTGATCGGTCAACGCGTTCTTGAGTTATAGCATTTTGAATTTTTCACGTCCGATTCACACACACACATACACACACACATACATCCGGACATTTTTTCTAAATGTGATTTTTCGATGTTTTAGAACATTCTGAACACGTTTTCATTAAAATCTCGAAAAAATTTTTTTCACCATCACGAAGCTTCCTCTATGAGGAAGCAAAATGAGCTGGTTGATGATATTTATGTAAAATTGACTGAAAGTTGACTGATACTTGACCGATTTTAGTCGATAGACCGTAAATTGACCGTCAATACGGATCAAATCGGATCGCTAGGAATCAACTTTATAAATATATATATGAAGCAAGCTGATTGCAATCGAATATATGAATCAATTCGCTCGACAAATGTTTTGCTACGATGGTGATAGCTAATTGTTGTGTATAATTATCTCGAAACAAGATGGCAGGGTCGAATAATTTACACGGCGGTAATTTACAACCGTTATTTATTGATCTGTGTCGTTTACTCGAAGGACAGGAAGCGTTCGAGTATCGGAAAAACATAGGTCACAAAAGTGCTATTGATAGCCAAACTCGGTTTTATCAACTGTGAATTATAGATCGCCCTCTACCCGCTTGTCGCCCCAACTGCCCAGGGACGGATGCCCGACGATTAACTTTTAGTCGGCAGTCGGTTGGCAGCCGATGATCGGATCTCGACGAATGCCCAGCATCGGTTAAACCGTCGATTGCCAACTACTCCAACGTTGGGCTCAATAGTTGGCAAAACGCTGCTTACCAGAGTTTGGCCAGCGCTGGCGTATCGTCGTAATGATGCGTGCTCGGCGATATCAAGTGGACGTTCGCCCACGACGTCGAACGACTTTGGCCCTACATTGACGACGAGAGTCGGGTCGACTTTCTAACTCGAGCGGTCATGGTTGGTCCAACGTCAGCCCAGCTCTGAAACCGCACCTGGGTAGGCTTTAATCTTTATTTTGAACACTAATTAATTACTAATCGAAATCTATTCTCTATTAATATTCAACTTCATATCGGTTATTATGCTCGTTCTAACAAAACGACGTGAACTACACGGTAGAGAAATTCTGAATAAAATACAAAATAAAAAAGCTTCCTCTATGAGGAAGAAAAAAAATAAAAATTATAATACACGAAGAAATTGGATGCCGTGTGAATAATCGGGTGCATGGGTATTTCGATACAAGGAGGCTTCGAATGTGTTGAACATATATTGTCGGATAGGAAATCTACACGTAGTTTTGATACATAGCGTTCCCGTTGAATTTGCTGAGTTTTAGCATATATTGACTCGACGTTATTGTGCGCAACTGCCGAGATCGGAGACTCACGTAATACGAAGGCCAATAATTAAAAGCACACAAGACCAGCGAGATAATTATAGTGATGGCAAATACCGGACTCAATATGTGTTCGAGTCTAAACGAAGCTGCAATTCACAGTAGCACAGCCCCAGGTAGGGTCCTGCCGATGCTGACAGAACAGGCCGATATTGGCAAAGCCCTTGATGGCGACGATCGGTTTGTTAACACCGATTCGACCGTGTCGCGACTGCGACGTTCGGGATCAGTCTTATTTTGCCTACTAACTCGGCTTTTACGCGAGACTGTACTACCACTCAGCTATCGACGAAGACGCTTCGAAACGTGCGATATTCGCTACAATTATCACTCGAGGTGTGCAGGTTTTGTATTCGCCGAGAAGCTGTTTGGCGCTCACTTACGGTACCATTACAAAATTTATCGTTTAACCATGGATTTGATGATGGATTCGATACTCGTTAACTTATTCGCATTGCGATGCTCGGTCGACAGCCACAGCCGCGATCTTCAGCCTACAAGATTATTACACGTGCGAAACCGAAATCCGCACGTCACTATTATCTTTGAATCTCATTCTCTAAGAACACTCCGATAGCGGCAGCCGTTCTTTCACACGACATTCTATTCACCACAGCGTCGATCCAACATATACGTTCCCCTACAAACTCTATCACGTACATAGTTTTTGCTTTACATTTTTAATATTCACGTGTTTTTTCCATTACATTTCGTTCGTACACGTTCCGATTCTCCACATTCATTTCCTCATAAACCGTTTGAACCCGCTGGGCTTATCGTAAAACCCGATACATCACAGTTTCGATTCAACACATTTTTTACCTCACAAACTTCATCTTACACGTTGTTTTTCTTCACATTTCTAATGCCGATACGCTTTTGCCATGTCATTGCGATTATACACATTTTGAGTATCCACATTGCGTACCCCGCAAGCCGGTTGAACACAATTATTTTACCGCGCAATCCGACACGCCAGCCTCCAGCCAACACATTCGTTCCTTCGCCTATCCGATTGTAGTATTGCTTCACATTTTGAACATTCACTCGCTTTTTTCACGGCATTTAGATCGTACACATTTCGATTATGCACATTGTTTACCACACAAACCAGATTGTCAATCCGTCAAGTTAACTACAGAACTTCTTTGTCCACGGGCTCATTGCTACGAATTTTGATTTGCCAAATTCATTTCCCCAAAAACTTTTTCAACACATTTCGATCATACACATTACAACTGTCGATACGTCACATAAGAATATCACGAGTGGATAAGATAGAGCGCTGAGCGCTAATGTGTCGGAAAAGTTTGTGTTAAGATGAATGAGTAAATAGACATGCGTAGCAACGAGCGGGTGAACAAATAAGTATGTAGTAAACTTCGCGTGCACAAGCAAGTCTGCGTGACCATGGCCAGCAATGTGCATATTCAAAATGTGTACGAAAAACGGATACTTTAAAGCATTGATAATTGATAATCAATTAATTGATTATCAATTATTGATTGTAAGAAAAAAATATGATGCTTATTTTTAATAGTACAATAAAAGAATATACAAGTACATAATTATGCCGTGTAATTATTATCTCAATGACGCAGTAATGTACGACCATTAATATCCCGAGTAGCTTATACAGAATTTGAATAAGAGAAGTTCACAAGTAAGCAATAGCACAGTCGGTGGCGTGTTAGGTAGTAGGCATAGGTAGATAGGAATGAGCATTAGGTAGGTAGTTCGAATCCCATCTTAGCCACTTCGCCACCATAAATATTCGTGATCGTAGCGTTTTTTTTTCATGAATATTCTTTTTTCATTAACAATTATCACAATGTACCACGTAATTACTATGTTGGACAATTATTAGTAACGATTTATTATATTCATTTCAACCGCTTAAACCCTTTTTACTCTCTTATGAGTAAAATTCGGTGTTACTGTACACCGTTATAGTGTCAGAATGTACGTTCTGTAAGTACCACTGATTTTGCACCGCATGTTTTACGCCATATTTTAACACTGCTTTTAACACCAAAGTAATGGATCTATATGGACCACATGGCGGTGTTAAAGCGACGTTGAATTTGACACCGTTTTTTTTACAGTGCAGGAGGAAAGCTTACCGGAATCAAGCTCGCAAGAGGACGTAAATCCTTCTGTCCATTAAGAGGACTTCCTTCTGTCCATTCTGTCCTCGAATATAATTGTCACCACAGAACGCGACAAGCCCGCTCGATCCCACAACCCATGTAGGGTGATCCGATGTGGTCAATGGTTGGGCGAAGCTTGGTACCGATGTTGCCAACATTGACACGCGGGCTTGGCTCAATCATCGAGGGAGCCTTGGATGATGAGTACTTGCAAATATTGGCACCCCACATTGGCCCCAAGATCGATCAAGAGGATCGGCCGATAATTGGTTGTCAATGTCGGCTCTCTATAGGTTACATATATAGGGCGAGAGTGGTTTTAAAGCAATACTTATTTCTATACTGTAAAAGTTGGAATATTCGTTGTTTTATGCTTCGCATGTCTGCAAGAGATTATATTTTATATATTTTCTCCTGCGAGAACTCTCAAAGCGATCATACTCAGTCAATGTATTGGGAATACATATTGTATATTGGTATGTCAATGCATTTATTGCCTACCGAGTACGGAATCCAAAAATGATACGCATACTTTGCGAAAGTTAAGAAGAAGGGGTCATTTCGCATGCTCTTATATCGACCCTCGGGTACACTTTTGCTTGCGAGAAACAACTTGGGTTAGCGCCATCTAGCGGCGAAACCCGCTGGTTGATGGCCCAATGTTGGCGTTACATCGGCAGACTGACGATTGGCGGGTTGATATTCGGCCGAACATTGGCCCAAAATCGGTAGACCGACGATTGGCGGGTTGATATTCGGCCGAACATTCGACAAACCAATGGTTGGCAAACCAATACTTGGCCGAAGGTTTGAGTATTAATATCGTTACGCCAACACTGGCCCGCTGATCGGCCATTTTCGTTCAATCGGCAAAACCTCCATGGGATTCCCCCTGGTTTGAATTTGCGGGTGTCTTCTTGCAGCTCGGGACTCCGGCAGCTGCAGCCTCTGATGTGGTACGATAACAACTTAATTCCTCATGTATTTAGCGACTCCGACAGCAGGGAGGTAGGACCTCGACGAGTGCACGACCTCGGGACAGAGCATCCTTGCTCGACGACAATCTTTCGGACCGCCGATTCTCCGACGATCTCGTCGTATCCTCTCGTCTGACGTCTCTCCTTGGCTCTCGCTCTTGACCCGGACATAAAATATTCGATCAATCGGGATTAAAAATTATTCTTTCTTACAAATTAGCCCTCTGGAATCGCCCGGTGTGAGTTCGAATAACCCAGTTCGAATAACCCAAGTAACCCGTAACGCTAAAAATTTGACCACGGTACAATATATTCAGATCCACTGGGTAGACCCAATGCGAACTTGTTATATCTGTATCCATAGTTTACATACATATATGCAAACTCCTACGTTGTCACAGAGACTGTGACAACGTAGCGATATCGTCGTATCGCCAACCGTGCGTCGTCCACCCGGAAGCTGTACGACCTACCGAGCATAATCGTGGCTGATAACCCTGGCAAATGCAACACGAACAACGGCGGCTCTTACTACCCGGTTCTAGACACCGTAGTCCATAGATTTGACGCTGATACAAATATGTTGCGTGACCTCGCAAACTCACATGTACTGCAGTGTAAATTCGTAGTACATGCGCAAACGAAGCAATTAACTTTTGTTGACTTTTTAAGTATGGAGTTCTCGTGTAACGAGGCCTGAGGCATTTCCATTTCGCAACTTTCAAACGGTACAAGTATTAACAAAATGTAAAAAAAAAACATTGGAAAAATTTACACAGGAAGCTTGAAGTGTTTTTACGAGGAAAGGAACAAAATTAACAAAAATCAGGACAAAAAAAGCAAGGCGGTTTGCATACAGCAAAGAGTCCCTCGTATTTGAAGGCGAAGCAGGAGGTGACAGAATGGATTATTTTCTCTGTATCCGATCGAATTCATATACAATTCTCTGGTATAAGCTTTCCGTAGAAATCCTTTGAAAATGGCCAAGTAAGGTTTTTGGTGGGTTATTATAGTCTTCTCTCGTTATTCAGTGAAATTTTACTGCTCCTGACTACTTCTACTCCGTAATGCTGCTCCATAGGTACGATTACACTGTAAGTGCATTGCTGCTGATGCATCAGCAGCACTTAGTGCAATCGGGGAATCACGTTCTGCAAGAAGGGATTGAGTGCCCTATGAATAATGCGCGCTTGATAAGGCAACGCAATAACAGGGGGGATTATGTTACTGCTGAAATCAGTGGGAATACAGAAAATGCCGCATACACCACTTGCATATATTTTCAAACATATTTAATTTAAAAAATAATAATAAAAAAAATTGTTCAGCTTATGCTAAAGAGGATAAAGAAAGCTCGAGAGCCTGCTTCGGTATGCATGCACGCGAATAAGTACCGAGGATAATTTCATTAGCATATGTTTTGATGGTATGCTGGAGATAAGAGGTAAACACCACTGAACGACCTTTCTTGTAAATTGAAGATACATTTTTCGAAAAAAAATCTTATCGGAATACGAACCACCAAACGGAACAAAAAATTACTGAAAAATGGATGTAATCTGATAAATTATGCTTCAAGCACGATTCGGGCGCAGCTTTCGATTAGCAGATATCTGCTATATGATGAGATAAAAGATATAAAAAAAAAAATTTCAATGACATTCCAATAACTTATTACAAGTGATCTCTCGAAATTCCCGAGTGAGATTGGACTGTTGCGTTTCGCCGTTGTATTCTAGTGGATGAGTTTGTCGATTATTCACGACGACAATTTGCCGGTATCCCTCGCTCGCGCGCGTTCCCTCTCCGGGGACGTAGTTGAACGTCGATCCCGGTCGTTTCTCGTAGCCCTCATAATCAGTCAGGAGAATGCAAATATGTCGGGTAGAGCGCGCTAGTAACGGGGATTGATTCGCTTTCATCCGCAGATCCCTTGATCCGCTAACGCACGCACAGATCGTTACCATTCGTTATTGAATCGTCAATCGATCGTATAACCCGCCTCGACATAGGATTTCCAGTTTACAGCCGAGATAGAGAGGTCGAGATCCGTAGCTAATTGTGATAGTATTGTCGGCCATTTCATGTGCGACACGATATCATTCCTCCTGCATAGACGGCTTTTACCGTTATTGTTTCGTGACCATATAATTACGAATCGTAGATGAGGTGGAAGCTGAAACCAGCACAAGTGCATCATTACGAGTATCAAGGACGGAATACCACTAAAGCAGCCATCCCGTTAATTGTCAGTTTCGATGACTGATATTTCACACTATAGTCACACTATAAATTCCAGTTTTATCAAAGTAAATCTCAAAACGGTACATATCACAAAAAGTACATATCACGCTAAAACAGGTTTGTACATCTAAGGGAAACGGTTGAACAAGTATTTCAATGTAATTTTTTTCGTCGCAGAACCCGAAATTTTTCAGAATTTTCTTCTCTTCAAAGTCGCGCGTCAACCGTTCGCGAAACTCCGTTCGCTGCGAGTGAATAAATGCTCTTGGATGTCAGCGGCATTTTTTTCTTTTCTTCGAAGAACTCGATATATAACAATTTTCGGCCGTTGAAGACTCTGTTGGCCGCGAGTGAATGCTCTTGCACTACATTATAAGTGGACGGAGTATGGACCGATTGATACTCAAAAACTTACAATTCATGGAATGTGATTGTAAGAATATTTGTTCAATTGTTGAACAAGTATATCGATGTCAATTATAATTTTTCGGATTTTTTCCCCTAAAGTTTTTACGACATTTTTCTGGTACGTGAGTAACTTTTGCGATACTCGAACAGCTCCTTTCATCTCGTTTGATTTATGCTTCAGTATTTTGGTCTATTTAATACTTTTAATACTTTTGTGGGGAAATTTTTTTACTAACCTTATTATTTCGGTTGGGGGGCAGGGGGGGGGGGGCAGCCTCTCTTTTTGGGGAGTATTTTGTTTGGGTTGTTCCCCTTTTGTAAATTCTTTTTTCTTTTGCTTTTTGTTCTTCCCTTTACTACTTTTGGATCTAAAAATCGCAAGTGTTATAAAACACTGAATGAGGCTTTTTTAAAGCATTTTTAATAATTTTTTCACCAGATAGATTCTGAGATACAAGAGCTTAAAGTTGTGTCAATTAGCATGGGCTGCATATGGTGCCGCATGAAAAGCAACGTTCTTTTTTTAAAAATATATATTTCCAGACTACTTTATTAGAATTTCTTTTCTAAATTAACATTACAACATTATTAGGAAGGTAATAAAAATAATAAAATCGAACTGTGCCCACAGATTTTCGAAGATATAACGAGTTGACGGAGCTTCGAACCTGTATATGGGTAGATATCTAGGCCTCAACCACTGCTAGCAACATGTCCCTACCACCCCCCCACCATTAAGAAACGGCGACCATGTGACGTATTCCCTTAACAAACATAGCTTATACTTAAACATTCACCTTTTTTTCCGGGATTCGAAATTCACACGAGGTGAAAATGCACTTCATCCCTTGTGGCATACGATATTTTTTTCCGACTGAGTTAAAATAACCACATTTCTTGCGTCGCTAAATCGTCATCTTTGCCAATGACCATTACTCCCCCGGGAGTAAAAGAGCTTCCAGCGGAAGTAATGAGCCCTATTACTCCCTAGGGAGTAATGAAATTGTACCACGCATGCGCACATGCTAATAACGATCATCGGTCTATAATAGGCTATTTTCCGCCCGTATTGCACGCAAGGAATGTGGTTATTTTAGTGTAGTCTGGAAAAAAGTACTTTTCCGACTACGCTAAAAAAGCCCTATGACAATCGGCCACTTTCCATCCCTATTGCAGGCATAGAAACATAGCCTCTCTTTAGCATAGTCGAGCAAAGAGTAACGTATTGCACTCGGGAGGAAGTGCCTTTTCACTTCGCGTGAATTTTTGCCCTCACACTTTCCTCCCTTGTGGCATAATATACTATTGGACGTTCAGTCGGTGGAAATTCACTCGATCTCTCTCAGGAATAAGCGTCGATCCTACGAACTTTTTTGGATGGTTTAAGAAGTCTGCGGCCACCAGCGAAATACGCTTGTCGGCCTTATTTCTGCGCGAATGGTACATTAGTGGGATGTTGTTTTCATTTTGTATAAGCCCTCTCGCATCAAAGTGCAAGAAGGCTTGCGGTGTCAGATAGCCATTATGCTTTTGCCTATTGATAGCGTTCGGTTGATGTTATTGTCTATATTTATTATCTTAATGTAATAATCTCGCGTGAGCTTTATCCAAAAACAATCAATGCGAGGAATTTTTGCTGCATTATATAAATGCTGGTTGGACGTACGATGGTGGTAGTTAGAATGCTCTGAGCGGTACATTGTTGTGATGGTCGTCGGTGACAGTATAATAATTATTGAACACTGGATATAATTATATTCACACTACGGATTTATTGGTTGGAGGGATGAGGAGAGAGTGTACCGTTTACATTGAATGGTTGAGATGAACTGAATAAAGGGCCTGACGAAATCAGGCCCCTCGCCTATTGCTGCGCGCGGCACAATATTCCTACGCGCGATAACACGGCCGCTGCTCGCGCGTCGCGGGTGCAACGGCTGGACCGCTACCGTGAGAGCGTAAACGTTCGCACGGAAGGTGCTGACGGCACAAAGATTAGCAAGAGTCTAGATAAAATATTCAACATGAGTTTCCTGCGCTAAAATACTGACTCGAAATATGGGACCGTCACATTGTTAACAGGCTCTTAGACACTTCCTTTCTGTTGGTTTAAACGTTGAACAACGACTCATGACCAATGCGATCGGAGCCGCTATGTTTTTATCTTTTGTTTGTCTGATTTATTTATGTTAGTTACCAAAGATTTCTTGTAACGTGCACACGCTTTGATGAGTTTCTCAAAATAAATATTCAATCTTAAATACTATTCTCGAATAATCTACCAACACTTTCCAGCATGCGGCGTTTTTCCGCCATGGTGTGGTTAGTATTCCATCAAATTGGCGCCGCGTATGTTAGTATGGGTCTTATTAGCAGCAAGTACATAATTATTTTAGCTTCTTTCGAGAGATGCTTATTGTGGAATAACCTACTGTTGGCTCTTAACGCCGCTGTTGCTTTTTCAATTCGTTTTGCGATGTGCACATTACCCCGTAGTAACTCGACAAGGTGGATGCCTAGATACTTGACCTGTTTGTTGTGCGGAACTTGTAATATATTAACTTATAATAACCGCAATCTGTCCCAATTCACAAACATTATAATGTTTCTGAATTGGGACAGATTGCGGTTATTTGGAAGTCCCTGATCGCTATTCTGTGCACGTTAGCTATGTTTTTAGTGGCTTTTCTGAAAAAAATGGTTTCGCATTTCGTGGGGTTTATACGTAAGTTCCAGTTACAATAGTACTTGCTGGCCTTATCCACGGCTTCTTTTAATTCAGTCTGTATTTTGGTTGGATTAGTTCCTGCTACGTGCACTATGTAGTCGTCCGCGAAAGCTAGCGAGGAGATTTTTTCAGAGTGATTAATATCTAATATACCGCTGGTAAATATGTTAAAAAGTCATGGTGAGTTAACAGTGCCTTGCTGGAGGCCCTCCTCTATGGCAAAGAGCTCTGTTGATAGAGTTGAACCATCCCATGTACGAAACGTCTTATTTGTAACCATGTCCTATATGGTGGATATCAGCCATTTGGGAAAATGTTTTCTATGAAGCTTAAACAGCATCCCTTTTAACCAGACCGAATCGGAGGCTTTTTCTAGGTCGATAAGGCAAGCTCCGACTCTGAGCCCATTGTCAATGTTGGTGTTGATATCAGCGACCAATTTGTGGATAGCGTGAGTCGTTGAGAGGTTATGTCAGAAACCAAATTGTGTGTCCAGAATGATTTTGTGAATATTGCAAAAAGATATAATTTTGGCGTTAAGTATTGCTTCGTAAACTTTGCTGAGATTTGGTGTAAGGCTGATTGGGCGATAGCTAGCTGGCTCCGAAGGATCTTTGCCTTTTTTATGAATCGGGAGCACTTTTGCACACTTCCAAATTGCAGGGAAATAGTGATAATTACACTCTAAAAACAAGCGTGTTGTTTCAACACGCTTTACACGTGTAAATCGTGTAGTCACTTTTTACACGTTTCAAGGTGTGTTGATTCTCAACACATGTCAAAGTGTGTACATTTTACACGCTTTACCTGCATTATTTCAACACGCTTTAAACACATTCACGCATGTCGTTACTTTTCATACGATTGTAGGTCTGTTCCCCCCCCCCCCCCCTCCTCCAACACAATTGATACCGTAGTGACTGGGAGTCGAAAAGAAATGAGGCTGTACCGACTATGCATCATCTTACAAATTAATTACAATGATTTACCTTCTATCTCAACCTCGTCATCTCTGTCCACATCTGGGATATTTGCAACTTCTTCGTTAATGTCGAAGTGAGGATACTTTCGAAACACATGCTGTTTGAGAGACTTCCAATTTATAAACGGGACGCCACATTCATATTCGTTGAACTGCACTTTAAACGACGGATCAAATCGATGATGTTGGACAACGTGTTTCAAGAGCTGATTATCGGACGCAGCTTCAAAATAGCACGTACGACACTTGAAAATATCGGGCAGCTTATCCATGATCGTGCTGTGCGACATACAAATCCGCCATATTGCGATTGAATCAAACGCATATACAAGTGTGTTGATTTCATAGTGTTTTCTTTTATAAAGTGTGTAGTATACCTAGCGTGTACCTGTACATCAAGTGAGTTGTTCGGCCATAAACGCGTTGAAACAACACACATTACGTGCATCCCAATAAGAGTGTTCTATAGCAAGACACTAAGAAGTGTGTTGTACAGGGAATCCAGGAAAGATGCAGTACAAGCGTGTTGTTTCAACACGCAAGCCCACCAACACGTATTATATTAATGCATTTGGTTGGCGCAACACATGTAATATGTGTGTCGTGAGTTGTTTCAACACACTTGACAACACGCTTGTTTTTAGAGTGTAAGGTAGTTATTGAATAATATTGTGATAGCTCTAATTATTGTTGCCGGGTGATGCTTTAGGACTATTGCTGGAATATTGTCAAGTCCGCTAGAGGTTTTGTTTGGTAAATTTTTTAGGATTTTCACTATTTGCATAGAGGTGCAGAATATGTTAATTTCCTGCGGGATGTGCAGCGGAGCACTGACCCGCTGTGCCTCGGAAAAAGTTGTCTCGGATATGCCATCTCTACGAATTGCTGCGAATTCCTCTATTAATCGCTCCGTAGATGCATTAACTAATTCTTGGAGGCGTGTACCATTGTTTAAATACCGCGGAGAATTTGTCGCTTCATAATTTGCTCTAATTATATTAAGTTTATCCGCTATTGAGGAGAAGATGTATTTGTTATTTTCAATTTGCGCGTCATCTAGAGAGCATTTACTGCGGCGGAGGAGAACACGATTTATCTCTTGTACATGCATATTACCGATTGTAAGCGGGTTCTTCGGTCGGGGTAATTAATTTTTGGATAGCCTCTTTCCAAAAATTAATGCATTAATTTTTGGAATGAGGCTATCGGAGTCTCTATGGTTGATTTTTTTAAGCTGCCTGACCCAGTAGCTATCTGTAGCTTTTCTGAATTTATCAGCCCCACCTCCCCCCCCCCCCCCCCCCTCACTGCGCATGAAACCCACCTACCCCTATTCTGCATCGTATGCAGACGCCGGGAAATTGCTGATTGCCGGGCCACATACAATCGATCGTTTCGCCAGAGTCCTGTCTTCTTTCAAGGGGAATACTGAAGTACCCGGATATAAGATTTCAAGTTCCATGATCCGATGTGTCACCCAACGCGCGGCAAGATGGTCACCCATTAAAGTACTGCCCGTGAAATGTACAGTTTGACTTCATAAAGCTTCCCGAGCAGAAATTGGGATCAGGCTGCCTGATACCTTATCAGGCCCTGTTAAGGTATAGCCAGGGCGTGCCTGATCAGGCGAGCCTGATGAGGGCCTGATAAGGTGCAGGTCGTGAAGCACGACTAAATAATCCTCACTTCAGATGGGGCGAGCCTGATGCCAGCCTGATCAGGGCCCGATAATGTACAGGTAGGGAAACCTGACCGGATATCCTTGGCTTTTGACGAGGCTAGCCTGATAGTACCCCGATCAGGGCCTTAGCAGGTAAATCAGGCAAGCTTTCTCCAGGCATGCTATATGCATGCCCGAAGAACATTGATTTTGAGAAGCGAACATTTTGCATAATGAAAATTCCAAAACATGATTCTAAGGTATTTTAGAAATAAATTTTTAGAAAAAAATTAGTGAACCTTTTTTTCTAATTTCAAATAAATTTGTACAATTTTTACAGTTGATGTGGTTTTTTTGTAGAATTTTGTTATGTTGGACATTTTTTTTAAGAAACCTTCCAACGAATTTTGATGTTTTAATAAGTTAATTAATAAGTTAATAAGTAAATACATAAATTAAATAATTCAAACGATTTAATAAAAAAGATTCCTTGATTATTTGTTGAACATTTATTTTTTATTTATTATAATTTTTTTACATTACTATTATACAAAATCAATATTCCTAGCATCTTCAATATGATTAATTTTTTCCGATTTTTATCTCATTAGAAAGTGTTCCAAATTCTTACTGAATTTCATTTTTCGCTGGCAACGCATGAGTGGGCACTTTATAAAAGTATATTTAGTCGTGTGTATACTTCTACCGGAGCTTAAAAGCAAATTCGACATTACGTTTTTCAAGTTGAGGATAGCCGAGTTGGTTAAGGCACCGCCAACGCAGTCCCCTATTGGCAAGGTCGCTGGTTCGAGTCCGACCATGAGTGAATCAAAAATTAATTTTTCCGTGATTTAATTGTAGTAAATTAGTTAATTTAATCCAAAGAACAAATATTAAAGGTTCACAAGTCCGATAAAATAACGCTAATAAATAAAAAGTATTTATTATATTTTTCTCAGGAGGCCATCAGGCACCTTGATTAGGCCGTGATCAGGCAGCCTGATCAGGACCTTATAGGGCAACTGCGTTACATTTCTGATCAGAGCCTGATAAGGTGCCTTATCAGGACCTGATGAAGCGTTAGGCAGTGCCTGATAGGGACCTGACGTCAGCCCGACGGCAATTTCTGCTTGGGTTCAGAGCCACACGCCAACCGCGCACCTATCACCTAAGGCATACATTCAATTCGAATTCAATATTGAACTTCGGAACGTCAAAGCCTGAGTTGTTCGGTACTTCGGAAACACGAGCTCGGAGGTCAAGATTTTACATATGACCACAAAGTTTCGATGGTTATGTGCGGCAAACAACAAGCGCAAATATTATACTGCAAGCATTCTCCAGTTATGAGACGAAAATCCGGTCGACAGACAGTCACGGGGGTCTCTCGGTGACGGGGAGGATGAGGAAGAGGACAACCATCACTACTACCAAGCAGGCGCCGGTTTCCCGAAGTTGCTTGTTCATCGTTTGTCCCGAGAGATATAGAGAGCACGAAGCGCGGACTTTATATACATATATAAGCTTGGAATAAAGTCGTCGCAAGCAGATATTCAGCTGTGGAATATTCTGCCTGAGGACAAGGTGGAAACGGCAAACTGTGGGGGAACGAGAGAGATACGAGAGAGTGAGGGCATCAGCAAAGAAGGCAGAGTGTATATAGAAAGCGTAGGGCACCCGCAGGCTAAATAAAAGGCACCAAGTGGCAGACTGGACGATCCCCCTCAAGCCTCTCCAGAGACCTCTCTTCGGACCTCGCATTACACTTCTTTTTTTACATCGCCCTTTTCTTCTACTTTTCTTGTTCTTCCTCTTTTTTTTACTCTCTTTCTCCGATGGCGCGACCAATTAATGGAGGGGGGGAGGGGACAGCTGTAACGAATGGCTCGGAAGAAACTCGGTGATTAATTGTGTTAGTCACGAAGTCTCGATCGACGCTGCAGGTAACAGTCCTTCAGCGGATGCCTGCCTGCTACTCCGGAAATATGTTTCCAATTACAGCAACTTCCGGGCAATATTTCGATGATATCTCGATGATTAATCGAACGAGTTTTGAACTCGTACTACTTTCGTAAATTACTAATGCGACGCAGTATGCAGAGCGTTTCCCGAAATGGGGGGAAAAAAGGATCCAGCAATCGTCTTCAATTGTTCAAATGCGAGATCCGCTTCCATTTTAATTCTGCTATGTGAAAAACTGAATTGTGAATTACTTTGATTTAAATGTGTTTTTACTGATGGTATATCCTTGCCAATGACACGCTGTTTGTACTCGGTAAAGCAGCGACTTTTCTTTAAGAACAATTTATACAGTTTAAGGTAGTCCTTGCGGACAGCCTGAGCCTGAGGCTCACGTGAGTACAGAGCGAATTGAGAGTGGAATTGCCAATACTTCGCGATGAGATAAAAATCTGAAAAAAATCAACCATATGGAAGGTACTGAAAAGATTGATTTTGCATAATAATAATTCCAAAATGTTATTAACAAATGAATGAAAAAAAAATTGTTCAACAAATCTTCCGGCAACTTAACTTTTTGTTCATATAAAAACAATAAGTTAATCTTTTTGAATACGTATGAATTTTTTCAGAATTTTGTCTAATTTTGGAAAATTGCGTTTTTAGTTAATAAAAAAACGTGATTTTCAAAAATTAGATAAAATTCTGAAAAAATTCATACGTATTCAAAAAGATTAACAAATTGTTTTTATATGAACAAAAAGTTAAGTTGCCGGGGAATTTGTTGAACAATTTTTTTTTATGCATTTGTTAATAATATTTTGGAGTTATTATTATGTAAAATCAATCTTTTCAGCACCTTCCATATGCTTGATTTTTTTCGAATTTTTATCCCATCGAGAAGTGTTCGCAATTCTCTCTTAATTCTCTCTGAACTCATGTGGGCTCAGGCTGTCCGCTAGGACTACCTTAAATAGAGCTCGCATATCGCAGCATCCATGGAGAAATACTTTGTGAAATAATTAATCCTCAGTAAAAATGTTGCTGCGTTTGATTAGGGCCTCGCCAGGGCCTTCTCAGGCTTTTTCCAGACCTTATCAGGGCTTTATGTAAGGCTATACAATTTCTACCAAGGATATTTATTATATCCTTATTTATTATATGTATTCTTTCATAATCTAGGTAATATACGTCCTTAAAAATCAATTTCTATTTAAAGTTTTATATACATTGACAAAGATTAATAGTTTTCTTTAACGGAATTGCAATTGTCTAAAGGTCTTCAGTTCATGATTCAGCATCACCGTAGGTAGCAAGTTTTGATTATGTGGTTCGGTAAACAACAATCATCAGTAAACCTGGAAACGCGCTATTTGCTCTGTCTCAGCGTGTCCTTTTGCAACGAGCAAAGCGATACAAGGGCGGTAGAGACTATTTGCTCATCCATCGAGGGATAATAGCTTTTGGAGGTTTGGCGGTTGTGAGAAACAATCGTGGATGCCGCAGCATGATCCTTCCTACCGTATGCTTCGGGTAAACCGTTTCACCACCGAATTCCATGACTTCCGCTGCTGATGTAACGCTAACGACGGGGCGAAACGTCGGTATATATTCCGCAAACGGTTGAAAATTCCATACCAAACCTTTGGTGTTACATAAAAGTAGAGTTGGTTGGGTGGAATTCGGCTGGGCACCCGGAAACTGTGCACTGCGTCGACTATACATTGACAGCCGGGAACGGATGAACTGAAGACCAGTTCAACTACGTATCGAATCGACAGAAGGGCATAGTGTCTGACTTCGCCCGATTCAACTACACACGAGCAGTTGAATCGGGTTCACAGGATGCTCTGCTTCGGTGTATCTGAAAAACGTACACCCAGTCGATTGTGGACGGCCAACTGGACGAGAATCGACTGAGTGGCTCAACCGTGCACCGATTCGATTGGGCACCAGGTAACTAGGCGGTAAGCTTCAATTACACAACTCTAACTAAGGGCCAAGCTTCAAATGAGAATCGGACTATTCAGTCCTGTTTAGACTGTGCCATTCTACTCTCCAACTTTATAGTTCCTGTATTGACTTCAATCTGCTTATATCATCAAGTATCGCAGGATCAATGGAAAATCCTTCCGTTCTACTGCCCTTCCTTCCGAAAGCTTGACAAGCATCACGGAAGGCTTAAATTTCATTCGCATTACAATGAAAGACCTCGGACCATCCGAGAACGGTAATCCCTCAGTGACTCCGGCATATCCTACTCCATCTTTCTCGGCGGTCATCATCCCGACTTCCACGACGATAGAACAGGATTGTCCCCCTGGCTGACACCGCTTCCAGTCTGCTGTTGTTACAGCTGCGCTGTTGTTACTCGGTGGTAAATCTCCGCATGTCTATGTCACGCGATACGCGATAGGTGAGATGAGAATCCGACTGCTCACGCGACTAGGCTGTCGCTTTACTCATCCCGCTGGATAATTCCAACACTGACCAAATTGGATAAGGATCTCTCAAGAGACATTTGCCACTGATGCTTCATCCGCTGGGCTGGATGTGCAAATGGATCTATGTACTCAATATCTCCCTGGTAATCTCCTATACCACGCCGTAAACTAATTTTGCCGTCGCTTTGATTCTTTTTTTTTATTCGTTCGACAAACATCGGAGATAACGTGAAAAAAATGCATCTCCGAAAAGAATTTGATTTTTTAATTTTCAAAAACTCGTTGGGTATGTTATCAAGTCGGACTACAATGTGTTTAATAATAGGGCAGATCTAAGAAGGTGGAAAGAAAGTAGTTCAGTAAATAAAGAATGCGTCATATATAGTTTATCTCCACTGGGGAGGGGTTTATCTTGCTGGAGGTTACATTTCAGCACTAGTGCGAGACTGCGACACTTGGTCCAGTGCAGGATGTAACCACCGGCTACACTAACCCCACCTGGTTAAAAAAATGATACCAGTACAGTTATAAAATTCAGTAAAGAGGATCAAGCAGGAAAGAGGATGGAGAAAACGTAGCCAACCGACACCCGAACCGGACGTAATTAAAGTAGCCCTTACGATGATCCACGCAAGTGGTCGCTACTTATTTTTCCCTTATTCTAGATTTCCTCTCTCAACACCTGTATGCTGACTCGATCTCCCGTCTGTGAGACACATACGGATTCAAAAATATCATATATACGTGTCGACAGCCCCTACATACTATCTTATGTATTTTATGTCCCACTCGGTAGTATACCGAACTCTGTAATACGACAGAAGGGCATAGATGTGTACGTAACCGCACCAAGCGCCTGTTTCCTTGAGTCGGCCTTTATTGTTTGGCCCGTGCTTACATCCGGCTCGGGTTCTCCCGCTCCCTGTCAGTGTGAGTCGGGGGTACGAACGTTTCTATTGAACGTCGCGCGGCGGCGGCAGCTTAAGGGGGAGGATGAGACAGAGACAGTGCGCGGAGTTGGAGGACTAAATGGGCGAGCAGAAGGTGGCGGGGATGCGAGGAGGTAACTGAAAAGCCAAGGTGGATTCGAATGCGGCGGGCATCGGGTATAAGATACGTCTGTCCTTAAACGAGGTTACGTCGGGACAAGCTGGTGCTACTCATACCACGTATATACTATCCGCACCAGCTTGGCGAATAACAATATCCGCCTGTCTCCGTCTGCCCTGCAAACTCATCTTCCGCACACTCGCACTCGAAGCTTTATCCCGAACTTTCATCTCCTCACTTAGATATCTCTCTCGCTCTATCTATATTCTATTCCCAACGGCGTAACTCTGATTCCCGCAAGCTCCAATGATTGCTCGCGCTCGAATTTCAACGAGACGAGAGAGTTAGACGGAGGATGCTTTCACTCGACGAAGAAACTTCCTGTATACTTATGACGGATAAATCTGTATTCTAATTAACGGATATTAAAGACAATCCGCCGAGATCAATCGTTTATCTGTCAGCGCTTATACATAATACGATTCAATGCAGGATAAACCGGGCGCTGGACACATCACCGAGCGGACACAACACTAATTGAAAACATCATTAATTGGAAACATGACTAATTGGAAACATCATTAATTGGAAACATGACTAATTGGAAACATCATTAATTGGAAACATCATTAATTGGAAACATCATTAATTGGAAACATGACTAATTGGAAACATGACTAATTGGAAACATCGCCAATTGGAAACATCGCCAATTGGAAACATCGCCAATTGGAAACATCGCCAATTGGAAACTTCGCCAATTGGAAACATCGCCAATTGGAAACACCGCCAATTGGAAACATCGCCAATTGGAAACATCGCCAATTGGAAACATCGCCAATTGGAAACATCGCCAATTGGAAACATCGCCAATTGGAAACATCGCCAATTGGAAACATCGCCAATTGGGAACATCGCCAATTGGAAACATCGCCAATTGGAAACATCGCCAATTGGAAACATCATCAATTGGAAACATCATCAATTGGAAACATCATCAATTGGAAACATCATCAATTGGAAACATCATCAATTGGAAACATCATCAATTGGAAACATCATCAATTGGAAACATCATCAATTGGAAACATCATCAATTGGAAACATCATCAATTGGAAACATCATCAATTGGAAACATCATCAATTGGAAACATCATCAATTGGAAACATCATCAATTGGAAACATCATCAATTGGAAACATCATCAAATGGAAACATCACCAATTGTAAACATCACTAATTGGGAACATCACTAATTGGGAACATGACTAATTGAAAACATCAGTAATTGGGAACATCACTAATTGAAAACATCAGTAATTGGGAACATCACTAATTGAAAACATCAGTAATTGGGAACATCACTAATTGGAAACATCACTAACTCAACACAGACCTAACTAGACACAGGCAGCTCCTTTATTAATCGTCCCGTGTATATCAAGTTAGTAATGTGACGAGTTGTACTATATCCAGTTAGGTTTGTATTCATTCGAAAACTGTAGACGGACCACCGAAAAACTTAACAATTTTACACCTTCTCATATTATACATTTGCTGGAAAAATTTCAGACTTTGAAAACACGCTTGCAGAGAATACGTGGACGAAGGTTAGACGAATAGAAGGACGAATGAAAACTTGTATATAAATATACGTATGTCTCAACGTGTGTAAGGGTTGTTGGTCTAGGAATGAGAAATGTGTACACGTAATCTGCATGTCGAGTGCGCTCCACGTCCCAGTGTGGCAAACGAGAGACAGGATACCCACGATGTATTATGTATAAGAACTTTGGGAACGCCTCGACGTCGCGAGACGGCTTTCTGCTTACAATGTATACGCATAGATATCCATATAGTTCGTGAAAGTCTGCGCGTGTGTATATTTTCCGTTTAACAGTGTACGAATATGTATAATACACATGAGTGAACGTGTGCGCGAAATTGGCCGACGGCTACGGTGAGGAAATTCGGCAAACGTTACCGGGGATATATATATCGCCTCCTGCAACAGCCCCTCATCCGCGAAACGACGGACATGAGGTTTCACTAGTATTAGATTAAAATCCCGAGAGGATCGCATGCACTCGAATAGCAAGAGCTAGACAAGGTGCCGACAGAGAAAGAGATAGAGAGAGAGAGAGCGATGGGGGGGGGGGGGGGGGGGGAGAGGATGAGACATAGGAGAATTCGTAGAAATTCTACAGTCGAAGGGTACATAGGAATGAAGCATCGGAGAGCCCGTAGAAATAGTTTGAAACAATTGGGTAAGCTACGGCAGTTGTACCACACACAAGGCGAATAACCATTCGGAAACTGAGATTGAGGAGGCGAACGAGAGCTTGGAGAGCGAGTTCGGGCGTGGTCTGGCATTATGTCTGAGCGACGTGCACCGTAACTACTGGCCGGGAGTATAGCTGAGTTGCATCGAATACGTGATATTGGACGCTCGAATGAGCTACTATTCCATCAAGCGATTCGCCTGCAAGCAAATTCTTTTTATACCCATTCGCTCGACGATGATCCGATATTCGACGAATGAAAATTCAATAAATTCATAACAACGCTCAGAGTTGAGTTTTCTCGAATTCACGTGGCGTAGCGTCGAGTATGGGAAAATATGCACGTTGTGCTGTACGTGCCCCGGCGTATCAATGGCACGATGGTGACTCAATTTCATCCCATCACTCGAGCTACCGGCTGCACTGATTGTCAAAAAGAGAGAGATGAAATCATGTACAGACTTTTTTTCAATATCGGCGAATCTTGTTAACATATCGTGGGTCCAATATAATTAATATTGTCGTTATCAGAACAATGAGAAAGACATTAGAATTCTTCATAAAGTTCGTATGATGCAAATTATTAGGGGAGACCGGGGCAAAATCGCACAGCGGGGCAAAACGGGACTGTGAGAGCAAATCTCAATTCTCCAATAATTTTTGGATGCCCAATTTTGTCCTAACGATACATCCGGATTTTTAAACCCGTTTTGCCCCACGTACCACTATCGCCACCATTTCAAAGTTATTGGAGAATTGCGTTTTGTCTCATTATCCCGTTTTGCCCCGGTGTGCCATTTTGCCCCGCTCTCCCCTATCTTAGAATCTAAAACATTAAGTTATCGTATATCTCATCAAATAGTAGTAGTTAGTATATAGTTATACAGTAGAAGTTATATAGTCTCTGTTTTTTTATGTTCTTCAGATCAATATGAGCTCTCCGAACGCATTTTGATCGCTGACAATAATTAATAGGGCAGAAGTGGCGCTTATGACCCACCCCAATGAGCACGCAAATCAATGATCAATACACCGAACAATATTCACAGCTTTTACCTCATATTATTGTTAGATATATCCCGGCTTTTGTGAAAGTATATCAACAATTTGCTTACCGATTTTTAATACGCGTTCTTCATTTGTCATTTTACCATAAAACTTGCATCGCATTATTAAGACATCGCTTGGCAATTGATTGAAGATCCCGAAAATACGACAATTAAACGTGCAAAAGCTCTAATCAGGAGTCAAGTAATCGAGACGTAGAAAGTCAGCACAGTAGGTTTGAACGTGCCGGTACTCACGGGATACACGTATACAGCCTGAATACGACGGCGCTCTCTGCTTGTGACGTTGATTGGCTTATCGTCTTGGTGGAAGGTCTGGTCCAATTAACGGGTTGTAGCAGCCATCGGAGCAGGACAGCTAACAAGCAAGGTGCCGTGGGCCCATTTCTCCAGTCTCCCAAGCTCGCCTTCGACCTACACCAGGTAGTACATTAGATGTTGTCTGAGTGGGTGGGTTTGCAGTCGCAAGCTTCGATAGATAACTAGACCGCAACTCTCCGCCTTCGTCGACTGCTCTTCTCGGTCCCCCACCACCATCTCGGCCTTTCTCTCTCTCGTTGAATACGTGTCACGTACGAACAACGACTAGGGTACCAGAAGACACTACTTGTACCGGTCGTAATGTACACCACTTCGTTTTGGAAGGCTATGACTACATACATCGACGTCGGTTTTGCAACATAGATAATACTCGGCTCGGTAGCATTCGGCATAGCCGATACGACCATGCTGCCCCTGGTTCCGGTACTTCGGACTCCCGTGATACCGATTCGAATGCTAATAGGGTAATTAACAATCTCTCAGCATTAACTGCCAAGAACGCATACGGGCAATGCATCATCGCCGGTCATATGATTTACGAGCTGGACCGTTCGGACAGGGGTCACGCACGAACGGGGTACGTTTGCCTATATTATGTACCAGCACCGCAGCACTCACCGGCAGCAGGGTTCTCGGAGGTGGCGCTATATAGAGATCAAATAACTAGTCTAGCCTCTGTAATGGGGTTGATGGCGATGATACTGATCTACATGTATATTCGTAAGGGACGTGTCGCCATAGATTATGGGGGGCCATGATGGAACCTCCATAACCTCATCAGAGGTTTAATATTTGATGAAATCTAACCGTCGATCCATTATCAAGGAGAAAACAAAAAGTTGAAAATTGAAATTTTCATATGGCTTCCTCATATAAGTTGCAAATTGAAATTTTCATATGGCCTTCTCATAATGTTCCTTTATTTGCGAAGCTTCTTCTATGAGGACGCATTTTCTGTATTGTTGGCTTCCTCATAGAGGAAGCTTCGCAAATAAAGGAACATTATGAGAAGGCCATATGAAAATTTCAATTTGCAACTTATATGAGGAAGCCATATGAAAATTTCAATTTTCAACTTTTATGAGGAAGCCATATGAAAATTTCAATTTTCAACTTTTATGAGGAAGCGATATGAAAAATTTAATTTTGAACTTGTTTTAACGTCAACGCCGTGTTTGGCTTTTATGCAAAACGACTGGCCGATTCAGGTTCAGCGCGAAAAAATACACCGATGTTTTTGCTTTGTTAGGTCCGTACACCTATTTCAATTGACGAAAATATAGGGTTTTGGAAAAAGATTTTTTTTCAAATTATTATGTCACTTGTCCAATATTCACCGTTTTGTGGCCACGTCTAATGTATTTTTCCCCCACCGATGACGAGTCTCCGAATTATTTTACTCCTAGGGCGACACTTGATACATAAACTCGTGTCGGACAAAAAATACAACTTTTCAAAAAAATTGAAAAATTTCAAAATCCCATAAAATTTTAACGTTTCGATCCATTTTCGCCAAACTTAATACGAAACATTGTACAGTGTTAGTCCATTCCTATGTCAAATTTCCGATCGATACCTCCATATTTACTCGAATTAGACCGTTTTTAGTAATTTTTCAAAAAACTCAGATAAACTCAAAATCCCATAAAATTTTACCCCTTCGATGAATTTTGACCAAATTCAATACCAAAGGTCTTTGGTAAAAATAGTATATTTGTGGGCAGTTTTAGGACGATTGCTCTAATTTTACGCAAGTTAGAGCTACAACGACCTTTTTTCAAAAATTTCAAAATCGCGTAAAATCTCGAAATGAGCCTCAATCTTCATGAAAATTGCACCGAGGGAAGAGACATGACCACTCTACTAGTGTACCAAATTTCAACTGGCTATCTCGAACCGTTTCCGAGTTATAGTCGTTTTAAGCGACGTAAGTCTGTCACACACATACATACACACACACACACACACACACACACACACACACACACACACACACACACACACACACACACACACACACACACACACACACACACACACACACACACACACATACGTCCGGACGCCAGCTAAAAATCACATTTCTCGACGTTTCGGACTATTTCAAGTCCTCTGACACTAAAATCTCGAAAAAAAATTTTTTCATGAAAACAAAGCTTTCTCTATGAGGAAGCAAAATTGGTGGGACAACAAGAATTTTGTTACCGTAATTTATTTACCCACCTGATATATGAACTGTCTCGCTGTCGCAAGATACCTCTTGCTGTAGCAGTAGATAATTTAGGGAAAGGTAACTATTTTTCGCCATGTATAGGATGGTTGAACCAAGCCTTCATTGAATTAATCTGCATGACGAATCTCATGGTAGAAACTCCCGCACCGAATTATATGGTATCTCTGCGATGAATTTATCAGCTAATTAGTGTATGAATGGATCCTTTATAGTGAATGTAACTGAATCTCGTTGGAACATACGTCTTCAACTTTGCAACGGCAACGTTCAGTGCCTTAAAGGCATAACGAAATGTCTTCAGGTCTCGTATATGTGTCTTGAAATGCTGGGGTGGTCGGGAACCAACGTAATATACAGTTAAACGAAGCGTAATCGTTAACAATTTCCACTGGGCTTTAGTTGCCGCATATACGCGTATCAGGTCTATAGATCAGTTCCAAAAGGATTTACAGTTCCGCGATTTACACAGGACAAGCGTATATCTGAGGGACGAACGTGGGAATGGAAATGCAGGGATGTGCAAGCGAACGCGCTCATTCATATACTATATCTTTGCTTGAAGCGTGAGATGATCCAATACCGGGGATCGATCAGAACCGATCACCTCGAAACAGATAGTCCACGGTGATTTAAGCCGGGTCACAATAAGCGCCCGGTATAAACTTCCACGGCCGTGTATGCACCGAAACAATGGTTCAAAGCTTTTAACGGTGAAAAACATGCCTGAACGAACGAGCGTACAGTTCGAGGAAACGAGATAGGGCCAGAGAGGATTCGGACGATTTTGATGGGTTACACGGGATAGTGCGTCGACTATATATCGTCGAACGATCCTCAATTCCACTGATGATCCAACGGAGCGTGGACAATATTCTGTGGACAGCAATTAAAATTTTTAATGGTATTAAAGGGAAGCACAATAACTTTGTAGTCACCATCGTTGATATCAGCTGTTCGTGAGGTTCACAGTGTTTAATAAAGAGATCCATGGAATTTTCGAATGAATCGTTCAACTACAGGGAGAGGAGTATACACCGTTAGGTATATAACTGCCAAGAACAGGCACAAGCAATGCGTCATTCACCAACGGATTTACGATGACCCCGTGTGGGGGTCGCGCATCGATGGCATCCCGCGGTTTTGGGCCTGTGGACGCGCGTGATGACTCCGGATCTCGTATCGAGCCTGAGCCATACGCGGTCGAGCGTATACGCGGCGAATAACGAATAAATCATCCGTTATAGGCGCGGGGATAACAGCCGATTCGCGTATGCACTTCCAAATAGAATCTCGCCGTCGGTAAAAAAAAAGTAAAGTAGCGAGTATAACCGCGTGCTCGCACAAAAATTATGTATGAAAACATCTTCGGTTGTTTTATGATCGGAAGGAAACCTCTTTGTATATGTTGTAGTCTGGGTCTGTTGTCCAGGACCTGATTATTCAAAATTTCCCTGAGGACCCCTCTCCAGATATTAATTTTTCTAAGCCTTCGAGTCACAGTTAAGTGAGAGTCACGTGGCGGAATCAGGAGTGTGAGTGAGATAGTGGTATTGGTTTTACGGTGGAGCGAGAAAAAGCGACGGAGAACGTGTTTCACTTCGCCTTAAGGATTGATTAGTTTGTCACAAAAGGGCCATGACGCTTTTTAAGGACATGTTTGACGTTGGTTGTTTTCCACCAATTTTTTAACCCGAGAAGGGCTATCACCTATTTTGGGGACACTTTTGACGGTATTATTTAATTTTCGAAAGGGCCGCACTGCTTTCCACGGAAATTTTTGGTTCGGAAGTCACGCTGAAGACGTTTTCATATAAATAATTCGAAGTATTCGGTCGAATACCTAAGAAAGACTTTAAACTCGCAATATCTGTTTGAGATTTTTCTATCGAAAATACTCATCCTTCGAATATAACAAAAATTCCCGATATTTCTACCTGCCGCATGCTAAAACTTTCTCGAACCGAAACTGGAAACAGGCTGAACCTTGTCAGGCTCTGTTAAGGGGCTGCTGGAGCTGTTTTTTTTTCCTTTTTTAACTTGCGTTACCTGTTTTACCGACGGACCTAGACAATTTTTCAGTTCCGACTTAGCATTGTTAATATACTACACATATGCGTCAAATCATGCAGGATTATGATATTGACATAAACGCTTCGGTGTGCAGTCGAATTTTAATTAAAAACTTACAAGGAATGAAGAAAATCGAATACTATAAGTTTGCGAAAGTGTGTGAACGTAGTGTCACGATTGACGTACAGGTGGCTCAGCATCGTGCCCTACACTACATTCGTCGCGTGTTCATCGGCTCTGATCACCCGTCGCAAGTCGATAGACTAAATGATCGCAGCTTGCACTATGCGTGATTATCTTTTGAGTGAGCAACTTTCCGACGATTTTGGAATATTCGGAGAACTTCACAGGATCGGCATGCACGCCCTTCTGAAGTATGCAAGATCTAGCATTTTTTATATTCAACATAACGGATGCTGTAAACATTTCAGCGGCCATGTTGGTTTTCGCGACAGTTTATAATATTCGATTTTCTTTATTTTTCGAAAGATTTCGACCTAAATTCGAGTGCACGCCGAATCGTTTACGTTATTAATACAGTCCTGCAAGATTTGAAGCATACGCGTCGCATAGTAACGATGAATAGTGAAAACTAAGAAATCGCCTATTTTCGTCGGTAAAACAGGAAGGTCCAGCAGCCCCTTAAGGTATGGTCAGGGGCGTGCCTGATCAGGCGATTCTGATGTAGCTCTGATGATGGCCCGATAACGTACAGGTAGGGACACCTGACTGGATATCCCCGGCTTTTGATGAGGCCAGCCTGATAGTACCACGATCAGTGCCTTAGCAGGTGAATGTATTGCATGCCTGGAAAAGGCTTGCCTGATTTCGCCGCTTCAAGGCCCTATCTCGCGTAGAAATTTGATCAGGTGTGCCCTACGACTGATCAGGTCCTGATGAGAGAATCGTAAGTTTTGCCGTTTTATGGAAAGCCTTATCTGGGCCGGGTCTGGCATATACATGGTCTGCATGACCAGGCTTGTCTACGGTTAGTAAGATCAGGTCCAGGTCAGGCATTGATAGGGCAGTCCTCGTCAATCGATAGTAGTCAAATCAAGTGGATACTCGGCCCTGGCCACAATAGGGTCGTTGTCAGTTCTGCCATACTGCTTTATAATAATTTTGTTTACTCAAGATATCTCTACTGTATTCTGAACATCTTGTTAGTAGACTGGCTGAATATCAATCTATTCCTATTAATCTGCTAAGAATTGATAACCAATTCTTAAGCACTAGTTGACGAAGTGAACATCACAATGTACATCATTAAAATTTGAATATTTCACATTTTATGGGTTGGCGAAGCGTATTTAGACGGAAATTTTACATTTTTATTTGAATAATGTTTGCATCACAATTGAAGAATGCTTTGTAGATACATCCTCAACCGAAAGTTACATTTGATACAAGTTTCAGTACTTCATAATACGCCAAAAGTAATCAATATTAAAGGTGCCAAGAACAATAATATTGCATAATGAAAATTCCAAAAAACGATTCTAAGGTAGTTATGAAATAAATTGTTAGAAAAAAAAAAATAGTAAACCTTTTTTCTAATATCAAATAAATTCGTACATGGTTTACAGTTGATGTGAAATTTTTATAGAATTTTCTTTCGTTAGAAAAAACTTTTTACGAAATCTTGCAACGAATTTTGGATGTTTTAATAATGTGATAAGTAAATAAATAATTGGAATAATTCAAACGATTTAAGAAAAAGATTCCTTCATTATTTGATGAACATTTATTTTTTGTTCATTACAATTTTTTTACATTGTTTTTTACATTTTCTTACATACGATTGATTTTTTCCAATTTTGATGTCACTAGAAAGTGTTCAAAAATGCTCATTGAATTTAATTTTTCACCGGCAATACACGTGTAAGGACCTCTGTAAAAGTATATATAGTCGTGTGTCTACTTCTACCGGAGCTTAAAAGCAAATTCGACATTACGTTTCTCAAGTTGAGGATCGCCGAGTTGATTAAGGCGCTCCTACCGCAGTCCCCATTCGCAAGTTCGCTGGTCCGAGTCCGATGATGAGCGAAATAAAAATAGATTTTTCCATGATTTAAATTGTAGTTATGAGTTAATTTAATCCGAAGAACACATAAAAAGGTTCACAAGCCCGATAAAAAAACGCTAATACATCAAATGTATTTATTCCATTTTTCTCAAGGGGCAATCAGGCACCTTGATTAAGCCGTGGTCAGGCAGCCTGTTCAGTACCTTATAAGGCAACTGTGTAACGTTTTTGATCAGGTTCTGATAAGGTGCATTATCAGGACCTGACGAAGAGTTAGGCAATGCCTGATCGTTACCTTGGACCCGACGACAGCCCGACGGCAATTTCTACTCGAGTATTGCGCGAAAATTCATTGATCCTCGCGTTACGTATCACTGTATATTGGTACGAATAAATTTGTCACGGACGGAAGTTATGAAGTTTCCATTGAAACCGAATGGGATGGATGGACGATGAGCCAACACAGCCCGCGGCTCTTTGGTCTAAAAAACGAATTCATCGAGGCTGTATTCATTGATTCCTTTATCGGAAAAAAAACGAGAGAAAAAAGAATAGAATAAAATAATAATCGATTCATCCAACGAGCGCGAGTCGCGGAACTCTGAATGCCACCACGGAAGGCGAGCTAAAAACTTGAGCTTCGCGGTGGCCGATTGAGTCCGTTGACGCTCGTTCGCCGTGCCGTTAATTAACGAAGTGTCAATTATAAAGAGACTGGCGAAGAGAAAGGAAGAGAACAAAAAATCTATTGTAGCGGTGAATCAAGCTGGGAAACAGACGACTCCTTTCTCAAGTTGAAACTCCTGTTTGAGGGATAAGATTTCGTCCCGGCAGCACGATGAATGCGGGTAGATTTAATCATTTTATTATAGGGTACTAGCTGCTCTGCTCTTATTTTTTTTCACCCGTCACAGTATTCTCCTTGCGCTCCGCCGGTGATTTTCGCTGGAATAATAATGCCGTAGAGGACGACCGCCGAAATTGGTCCTACGCGTGAGCCATAGCATATCTCATGAAGGAAACAGTTTTAAGAAACGTGCTGGCACATACACTTTCGTGTGACATACCCAAGGCCATAACATGAACACATTGTTTTTAATTTTTTTATTCGCATTATTCCCCGTTCTCAGGCGTCATTCTGCGCCTATGCAGGGTCGGCCCGGTTCAGTAGCCCGCCGCGTATGCCATGACATTTCTGCCATGGGCGTATGGAAACTGCGGAAAACCTATGGCGATACTGTCAGTCTCAGGTTCGATTCCTGGCATCAGAGCATAGTCGCGTTTCACTTGGAATGTAAAAATGGAGTACAGCTATTTGAGGTATTCCATCCGGATTCGAAGGATCAAGAACTCGGCCCACTCCAAAAAAGTTGTAATTTCACCACAATTCATGATTATTTACAAGTGGTTTTTGTCATATTTTTCAGAATTTTTTGATGATATTTTTTTGAGATATCGAAAAATTGAACTTTAAAAAAAACCCCTTATATCTTGAAAACTATTAGTCGTGCAAAAAAACGTTTCAGACATAAAAGTTGCACTTTCAAATGAACTTTTGAACGTTTATTACAACGTTTATCACAACGTTTATATTACTTTGGATACCTGACTGGGTGATCCATGACTGCGGTATAATATGAAAAACCACAAGAAGATTGACCGTTTTGATTAGAGTAAAACCAAATATTATTTTGTTGTCTCAAAACGGCAATCGAGTTTCACCCAAACAAATTGCTCGTGAGAAAAATTACTTTTGTTAACTTTACCAAAGCAAAAAATCAAATAAATATAAAATGTGGAATTGAAAAGGGGATCTTTATGGGTCTTCCTTGAACGACAGAATGCATGTCATATTCAAATTAAGAGTTCAGTTTCAAACTGTGGCTTGAGCTGCGAAGTACACGGAGTATATTTTTGCACTCTTAAGGGGCTGCTGGACCTTCCTGTTTTACCGACGAAAATAGGCGATTTCTTAGTTTTCACTATTCATCGTTACTATGCGACGCGTATGCTTCAAATCCTGCAGGACTGTATTAATAACGTAAACGATTCGGCGTGCACTTGACTTAAGGCCGAAATCTTTCGAAAAATAAAGAAAATCGAATATTATAAACTGTCGCGGAAAGCAACATGGCCGCTGAAATGTTTACAGCATCCGTTATGTTGAATATAAAAAATGCTAGATCTTGCATACGTCAGAAGGGCGTGCATGCCGATTCTGTGAAGTTCTCCGAATATTCCAAAACCGTCGGAAAGTTGCTCACTCAAAAGATAATCACGCATAGTGTAAACTGCGATCATTTAGTCTATCGACTTACCACGGGTGATCAGAGCCGATGAACACGCGACGAATGTAGTGTAGGGTACGATGCAGAGCCACCTGTACGCCAATCGTGACATTACATTCACACACTTTCGCAAACTAGTATAATATTCAATTTTCTTAATTCCTTGTAAGTTTTTAATCAAAATTCGAATGGCCACCGAAGCGTTTATGTTAATATCATAATCCTGCATGATTTGACGCATATGTGTAGCATATTAACAATGCTAAGGTTGAATTGAAAAATTGTCTAGGTCGATCGGTAAAACAGGTAAAGCAAGTTAAAAAAGAAAAAAAAAAAAACAGCTCCAGCAGCCCCTTAAATTACGGTCATTTCGTGCGGCTATACGTAGCCCCACACAGGACGCGTATCGGCGCTTGGAAAGGGAAAGTTGCGTATGGAAAGGGACGGCGGGCAAGTACTTCGGCAGATCCATTTTACGCGGTCGTGCCTAATAGGCTAAGCTCCCGAGGTTTGGAGAAACGCGGTCGTCCATTGTAGATTAATATTTTTATCAAAATGCTCGATGATTTTATTTGCACAATAGGTGAATCTCATTCGGAAGGTTTTAATACACGTGTTCAAACAGTTTGTTGTCAGTTCGACGATAAAACGCGTCCGTAATTAATAGAAAAACGACCCCGCTGCTCTAAAAATGTCACACAATGGGCCGTTTACATTATCAGACTTTATTCTTAGATGGTACAATTCAGACGGTCTTCCCCTACTCTGCTTCATCAAAGATTGGACGATTGTACCGAAACAACTACGTACCATGGGTTTCACAATACATTTGCTTTATCCTTGGAGAGTAATTTATTTCGTGCAGAATGCCTTCCACGAACGTGCTCAGGGGTTTCCATTGAGACCACAATGAGTTCCCGAGATTGGTGGTCGTTCTCATTCCTATTAGAAAATGTTTTCACTGCAGGTAAACATATCTCAATGTTTTTCAAAAGGTCTAACCGTCAGTTCCTTCGCGACGTTGTAGCTGGTGAATAAACTTCAATAGAGAATTCACACAAAACTGCAAGAAGAAATGGCAATGTCTTCTCCAAGCCGGCGAGTTCGGGATTCTGCAGCTCTGTCGTGCAAACCGCCGCAGATATTTATAATTTCAGATTTTCATTAAAAGCGTTTCGTGTGTCACCCAAAGTCTCGACGGTAATATCGGAAGACGAGAATTTCAAGTGAAATTTCATTTCAACGTTGACGTCGGAGCTGAGAAACTTTCCCCACTTTCCAAAGACGAGTTAGTAGCGAAAGGGTGAACGGATGGGAGACTAAGAGCTCCGAGAGTGCTTATATTATAACGTGTACTTTATCGACACGAGCAGCCGCTGGTAATTATGCATATTGAAGACATCGGCAAATTGTTAAAAGTGTGATCAATTTAGGGCCCTGTTTAAACTTTTTATTTCGGCGGCATAAGATACGACCGATGTGTCTGAGGACGCCATGTGGTCCTCGAAGATCAAGTGAGTTCAGTGCTTTTTCGTGGCGAAGGGATTTTCAGGCGAAGGCTCCTGCCGCTTCTTTTCTTACCTGCACTGATAAAAAAATACGGTTCAATCAACTAAAATTCGGGCAGGGACGTTCAACTGAATATTTTGTTGGTACAGCTAAAAAATTGGTTAGTTCAACAATCTTTTGGGTGATTGCACAAAAATATTTTTGAGTCATTCAAATATTTTGTTCGACCAACTAAATATTTATTTGAACGTCCCTGCCCGAATCTTAGTTGATTCAACTGAACTTTTTTATCAGTGTGTATATTGTCTGGTGTTCCTTCTCTGGTGTTCTTGTCATATCCTATGGAGGCTTTACGGACAACCCACACGGAGAAAAATAATTTGTTACCCCAATCAACCCTGGTTAGGTATACTCAACAAACGAGTTAGTTGCCAATAAATTGTTTGTTGGGCCAATAAATTGTTTGTTGGGCCAATAAATTAGTTGGCTAGCAACTAATTCATTTGTTGGGCGAACAAAAATTATGATTTACATGCGAGGGGAATGGCATATCGCGACAATCACAAATAACAAACACGTATTAATAGATTATCGTATACGTCAAGAATAGTCTCCTTGATCGGGGAAGAAGTGAATATTTTCATGAAATTTCTAATTAATCGAATTCGAATTCTCGTATCTCGTATAGGTAATGTATCGATATAGGTAAAGTATCTCGTATAGGTAAAGTATCGATATAGCTTCTGACAAAAAGAGCATTATAGAAGCTCATTTAGAGTTCCCAACGATATGACAAAATGACCTACATCCTAAAACTCATCGAAACGTTGACTCAATTTACACGACCGTCATGTTATCGATAATTGGGCCACGTTGGTGAACGACTGCGTAATTTAACCGTGAGCCAATCGAGGAGGCAATAATTTTTTCTCAAAGCGAACAAATCACGCACCACGTAATTACGGCCTCCTCGGTTAATTACTAGTACTGTATATAGTCAAACTAATGACGAGCGGCTACGCTCGAGTTCCCAGGACATGGGACAAGATGAGTGGGTGAACAATAGTATAGTGGAACGAAAAAAAGGGCACCTACACAGTCGGGGTATGGAAAGAGGGCGGGTTGAAGGACTCTGTGCCGCGGACACGTTACCGGTAGCGTTCTGAACTCTCGGAGAACACGCAAATGGCAGGTTTAATTAAAACGAGCGAGTCCGACTCGCGCTTTCGCTCATACTCACGGTAGTTTCAACGTTCAACTTTTTTTTTTGTTCCTTTTCTCTTGTTTTCTAATTCCGCGCACACTCACTCCTGATCATGTGACATGACAGTTTCACGCATGTATCAGGTGAGTGACATTACATGGAATATATATATATATATACAATAACTTCGGGGATATGGAAGTAACCGGAACATTATTAAAACTGGAATGTAGTTGAAATTGATTAATTTCTTTCAACGCATCGCCTCTTTTTCTCTGGACCTTCCGGGTGTCGATTCTCCCCTACTTTATAGAGTAGGGGGATCCAACACCCTTGTAATACAGGGAACCCCATGACAGTCAATTTTTGTGAAAATTCGGAAAAATTCTGAAAGAAACATTCCTAATTTTTTTATGGGACGTCAGTGTAATGAAAAGCACTATTTTAGTGCCGAAATAATATCTATCCAGAAAACAGAAACCTATTTAAAAAGTTGCAAATTTAAATTTTCATATGGCCTTCTCATAACGTTCCTTTATTTGCGAAGCTTCTTCTACGAGGAAGCATTTTCTGTATTGTTGGCTTCCTCATAGAGGAAGCTCCGCAAATAAAGGAACATTATGAGAAGGCCATATGAAAATATAAATTTGCAACTTATATGAGGAAGCCATATGAAAATTTCAATTTTCAACTTTTATGAAGAAGCCATATGAAGATTTCAATTTTCAACTTTTATGAGGAAGCGATCTGAAAAAATTTTCAACTTGTTTTAACGTCAACGTCGTGTTTGCCTTTTATGCATATGACTGGCCGATTCAGGTTCAGCGCGAAAAAATATACCGATATCTTTGCTTTGTTAGATCCGTGCACCTACTCCAATTAACGAAAATACAGGGTTACGGAAATTTTTTTTTTTCAAATTATTAAGTTACTTATCCAATATTCACCGTTTTGTGGCCACGTCTAATGTATTTTTCACCCACCGATGACGAGTCTCCGAATTATTTTACTCCTAGGGCGACACTTGATACATAAACTCGTGTCGGACAAAAAATACAACTTTTCAAAAAAATTCAAAAATTTCAAAATCCCATAAAATTTTAACGTTTCGATCCATTTTCGCCAAATTTAATACGAAAAATTGTACAGTGTTACTCCATTCCCATGTCAAATTTCCGATCGATACCTCCATATTTACTCGAATTAGACCGTTTTTAGTCATTTTTCAGAAAACTCAGATAAACTCAAAATCCCATAAAATCTTACCCTTTCAATAAATTTTGACCAAATTCAATACCAAAGGTCTTTGATCAAAATAGTATATTTGTGGGCAGTTTTAGGACGATTGCTCTAATTTTACGCAAGTTAGAGCTACCACGACCTTTTTTCAAAAATTTCAAAATCGCGTAAAATCTCGAAAAGGGCCTCAATCTTCATGAAAATTGCACCGAGGGAACAGACATGACCCCTCTACTAGTTCACCAAATTTCAACTGGCTATCTCGAACCGTTTCCGAGTTATAGTCGTTTTAAACGACGCAAGTCTGTCACACACATACATACACACACACACACACACACACACACACACACACACACACACACACACACGTCCGGACGCCAGCTGAAAATCACATTTCTCGACGTTTCGGACTATGTTAAGTACTCTGACACTAAAATCTCGAAAAAAAATTTTTTCACGAAAACAAAGCTTCCTTTATGAGGAAGCAAAAATCATAATGCTTTTAGGCCATGCAAAAGTAATCTCCCCCGCACTATTTATTCGGTTATATCAAATAATAATACAGCTTTTGCAAGTGAATTAATGCTCGGGTAACGTTAATTACGGTTCCGGAAAAACCGTAGTCTATGTAGGAATTGACCAGCGAACCAGTCCCGGCTAGGTGTTGAACTCGACGTCCGACGCTCGGCTGCCAGTGGTGGGCCAGACCCTCGAATGTGAGGCGCGGCTGATGCTCAGTAGGCAACAATCAGATACCAAGCCTGGATCAATGATGATTTTTCTATCGGGCTACTGTCAAGGCAACATTGTCTGCCTGCAAATCCTTTAAATTGACACGAGTATAATTCAATTATCGAATAAAATGCGTATTATTTTTGGAGTATTTTTTTTATTTTTTATATTTGTTATTCCAGTTCCACCGTATACCCTGTCGGGTTTTTACGGAACCCCATCCCGATTCCCCCCTAGCACTCCCTACCCGCACTCAGCTAAGCTACCTAACTTCCAGTGCGTCCGTAGCCGACTTAGCTACACTGTACCGCATTTGCCGGGGACACGGGGAAACTACGGAAAACCCGTGCCGGTACAGACGGCCATATTCTACTGATCCACTGGTATTTTTGCACTTGAGTAAAGTGCAGAAACACCAAAGTCTCAGAAGAAAGCGCCTCCCGCTCAACGGTCGATGCGCCAGCTAGCGCACGGCTAAGCGGTCACCCATCCAAGTACTGACCGCGAACGAATCAGCTTGACTTGGGGGACCACCAGAGCCGTGCGCCAACCGCGCATCCACCGCTGTCGGTAATATGCGATATGTATTTTCAATACATTGATATCAAAGCTTTGAGTATGAAAGCTTTGAGAGTTCTCACAGGAGAAAATATATAAAATATAATGTCTTGCAGATATGCGAAGAATAAAAAAGTGGATATTTCAATTTTGGCAACATAAAAAAAAGTATTGCGTTAAAACCACTCTTGCCCTATCTAAGTAACCTATAGAGGACCTACATTGACAACCAATTATTGGCCGATCGACTTGATGGACCTTGGGGCCAATAATGGCAAGTACTTATCATCCAAGGCTCCCTCGATGATCGGGCCAAGCTCGCATGCCTTTGTTGGCAATATCGTTACCAAGCTTCGCCCAGCCATTGGCCACGTCCAATCACCGTACATAGGATACAGTGTGCAGTGCTAACAGAAAAGAATTTGGATTAAAAAAAAGTTTCCACCATTTCTTCAATATCAGGAAAGTGGGAGCGAGCGGCTCAAAACCCCGGGTCAAATCAGACTTATATTACGAATTTTTATCATGACATAGAAAAGTAAAGTGTCATCTGAAACAGAAGACACCAGTCCGTTTAGTCGTTCAGCATATGATCTTCCTTAATTTTGATAATTAATATGGGGGTCCAAGTTCCATGTCGAGGTAATCAGACGGTGATCAGCAATTAAGAGTTCGGCTTGGGCTATCCCCATTTCCTGATTATAGAGACTGCAGTATCTTCGAGGACTCTTTCGCAGCATGCTCATCTTCCTACCGATCCTCTTTATGCCCGTCGTCGTCGTATCGGCATCGCAGCTGTGCGAGCCTTTGGATGGCGCCAGAAAGTTTTCAACGAAGCGTTAGGAGTGTGGCGTGGTGGCGGAGGCATCATCCCCCGTCCCAGTTCCGGAGTCGCAAAAGCTCGGGGCGGAGGGGAGTGTGGGCGCGGATTTTGTGCGGTCGTCGATGTGCAGTACTACGAGAGTTTTCCCCGCGGGGATAATATAAACAGGGAGTTTCTTATCGGCGAGTCTCAGTATATCCCTCGGTATGGGTTGGATCGGTCCAAGGAGGCCCGACTGCTTCTTCAACGTCCTGGGGAGTTATAAAATAGGTACGGATGGGAAAATTGTCGACTCGAGCGGATCGTCGCGGCCCTCGTCGTCTCTGGTCCACGAAGTTACCTTAACGTGGACCTTAACCGATAGGAGCAGCAAAAATCGCTGAATTCAAGTACAGCGGGTGGTCCTGCGGAGACGGGTAGGCATGAGTTTGCTATCAAAATATTGGATTTTCTCTCGAGGGAAGATAAGCCGACTTCTCTTTTCGGGTTCGGTTGATACTTCTTCTCTGCCGCAGTCAGATATCTCATCTTTATCCTCATTCCGATAGCTCGTCTTTATTAGTCGCAGTGCCAATTCGAACTTCTTGGTTAATTACTTTCGACTGTTTTTTTTTTTTTTTTTTTTTTTTTTGCCAATGCCTACTACCTCCATTGTAAACGACCGCTACCTCGTACAATTAATAAGGTTTGCGCAAAAAAAAAGAGTAAATGTTACTGTTTCCTTTTGGCTCGTTACACAGTACTCGAGAGCCAATTCTCTACTCAACCGGCTAGGTTGCAGTGGCGGAAATCAAACGTATCGATGGTTCTAAAACGTATGTACTGTAGCACGATTTCGCGACGGCGAAAATCCGTCTACCTATTTCCCGAGTTTCTCTCTCTCTTTTTATTCTCCCGTACGGGATAGGCGCCAGCGGCACCGAAATGCACCGAGAGAGAAATAGGGCTGTCCAGTTGAGCCGGCTTGGCCGGCTAAAAAATCTTATCCGGCTAATTGACATTATAGTTTGGCCGGCTAAGCGGTCTTAGCCGGCTAACATGGCTTGGCCGGCTAAAAATTAGCCGCGGCTTAGCCGGCTAAGATCGTTTTGCCGGCTAAAAATAGCCGCGGCGTAGCCGGCTATTTATTTTTTATTGTGACTTACGAGGAAACTAATGAAATTAATGAGACATTTATCTTTGGCAGATTACTTGTTAAATATTATTAATTTCTGTACTATCAGTAGATTCGACTACGTTGGAGAGCTTTAAAATCTTATTGCCACGATCTAATTTTTATTGCCAACATTAATAAAAATTAATAGCCGGCTAAATTGCGGCTAATTTTTAGCCGGCCAAACGATCTTATCCGGCTAAGCCGCGGCTAATTTTTAGCCGGCCAAAGCATCTTAGCCGGCTAACACAGCTAAGCCGGCCAAACTATAATGTCCATTAGCCGGATAAGATTTTTTAGCCGGCCAAGACGGCTCAACTGTACAGCCCTAGAGAGAAACCGAACAGTCCCGGCCTAACTGCTGTCATCTCGAGGGTAGAGTGGCTGGATAAGCGATTAATTGTTCGGGCGGAGCCACAAAACACAGACAAATAAATAAATTAAAAACAACCAATAAATACGGGAACCAAATGACTCGAATATTTATTTAATTGAAAGAAACAAGCTACTGAGGGGAAAAACCGAAGGACACGGCGAAAAACCCTCGTCCCGTAAAATAACCAGATAACAATTTTGTACATGAAGATCTTTGCCGCGCACACGGGATTCGCACACTTCGATACTCACACATTCACACACACACAGACGGTCGCGCCTTCCGGACTCTCATATTTTCTAAAGCGGGATGTAAAACTAACTCTCTCTCACACACAAATCTTGGCTGACACAGCACAACGCACTCCCATTCACCCCGCCCAATTAATGCGGCGATAATTTATATTCACCTGGCACAATCGATGCGGCATTAGGAAGAATCACACACCCTGAATCACGCGCTAGAGAATATTTATAGAGAAGGTCCGCAAGAGACGGTACGACGAATAAGGCGACTCCCCCCTCCCCCCCCCCCCCCCCCCCCCCCCCCCCGTGGAATCTCCCAGGGCGAACAATTTACGAAATCGCTTCCGGAATTTCTAAATTTAATACTCGAATTTTACTTTGCTAATTTTCCCCAAGAAGAAAAACCCCGACGGCCTCGAGGATGGGCCGCATACGGTTTCCCGGACCAACCACGCGGCGCTAAACAAACAAAACCGTACACAAAATCACACACCCACACCAGAAAAAAAATGTATTTGACGGCCACCGTTTATGTCGTTTAAGTAAAATATTTATTTGATAAAAATAAGTATTTATTTAAATTATCTAAATAGTTACTTAATTGAAATAAATATTTATTTAAATGAAATAAATATTTATTTAAATGAAATAAATATTTATTTAAATGAAATAAATATTTAGTTAAATGAAATAAATATTTATTTAATTGAAATAAATATTTATTTAATTGAAATAAATATTTATTTCATTTAAATAACTATTTATTTAAATGAAATAAATATTTTACTTAAACCAAATAAACGGTGGCCGTCAAATAAATTATTTTTCTGGGTGCACACCTGCCGAACATAGCGGTCTCGATCCCTCGGCACGGCCGAACGAAGCACGCCGTCGGTTGCACACTTTTAAAATGTTGCCACGTTATAGTACCGAGCTCCAACAAGTGTGCTAATTAATCAATGACTGACGATGAAATTCATAGTGGTGCGCAAGTCTTTCAAACAGCGAGGTGTCGATTCGACAGGAAATGACGATTATTATCGAAGGTAGATTGCTTCGCTGCAGGGACGCGTCGTCAAGCAGAGAGCATTCTCTCACGGGAAATCAAGCCACCTGCAACGTACGCAACGAACGACGGTAATGAATGGCATAGATGAAGGAAACCTTGACACAAGTGGCAATGGAAAATCAAGTGACGCGGTAGCGTCTCGACGCCAAGTACTTAAAAAAAAATTTTAAGCGAGCGAAGGACGCTACCAAGTAGTTATACTCCAAAATGCGGAAGTATATTTTTGCACTACGTTACCTCTTAAATAAATCAGCGGATCGAAATGATATAAATATTTACTATAGAATGTCTATCCAAGCTTTCCAGTTCGCTTAATTCCGAACACATTCGTTCGGTGGATTCTTGTGTACGATGATCGCGATCAGCATCGATCCAAAAATTTTCGATTGTGCGTGAGTTAACGCGATAATTTTCGGACGGCTCGATCTTGGCAACGAAGCATAGCATCGAAAATTCAAGGACACTTTACCATATAATTCGGACCCAAGCTTTCCAATGGGCCTAATTACGAGAATAATCGTCCAGCGGTTCGCGAGATATGATTGAGGCGAATCTGAAATACGGGTGTGAGGTGATACAGTTAGCGACAACAAAACTCTGTCCGTCACCGTGATAGTTTAGCATTATATTGCTTGTCGCATTTTTTACCAAAGCCCGTACCATGAGCGCGGCGCGTTACATTGATCTCTTTTTGTGATTCTTTGCGTGTCACGGTGTATATAAATTTAAAAAATTGGGTCGCCGGGTAATTTGTTCAGCAATTAAATTTTTTGATTGATTTGTTAATAACATGTTGAACAGATTATTATGCAAAATCAGTCTTTTCAGTACCCTTAACAGTTGGAAATAGAAATTTTGATATCGCTCCGTATTTACAGGGTTTCAAAAATAGGTGAAATCAAACACAAAATACTTTTTTTCAAAAAGTAAAAATGGTACGCCAAATACTTAAAACGTTCAGAAAATATGTTTATGAAAAAAACCTCTTAAAATTAAAAAATCTTACCAAAACAGATGTTTATCCGAACAATAAAAAAAAATATATGTGTATCAAAATGTAAAAAAAAAATCGAAAAAAATCAAATCAAACCAGCCAAGTAGTATTACAAAAATCTAAAAAAAAAAAAAAAAACAAGATGTAAAAAATCTTAAACAAAAAAAACTTGGCGTGCCAGTTTTTTTTCCAATCGCTGTCGTACGTAGTTTATTCAAAAATTATTTTTAAAAAACTGGCACGCCAAGTTTTTTTTTGTTTAAGATTTAATATATACGTGCAAGAAATATCTCCTCATAACACTTTCCTCATTGGTGTTACATTTACGGACGTTTGACCTTTTACTGGTAAAGCAATTTGGGAGGAAAAATTCATTGTGGTGAATGAAGCAACCGACGAGATGGTGCAAAATTTGCGAAAATAGGTAGGTATACTGAAGGCTCAATTCGAACGAATGTCTTGAATGGGTGTAGATATTTAATTTTTAATGCTGAGCTCAAACAGTTTCGCCTGAAAAGTTTTCGGGGTCTCGCGTGGGCACCAATAAAATGACGTTTCTTGGTGCACCTTTGCATAAAAGATAAGTCGGATGCATAGACAGCAGAAGTACCACAATGTCATTTCCGGAATTGGAATTTTTGGAAAGGTTCGTTGGCGTTATACCTAGCAGGCTTCTTCCCCTACCCCGCCCGCCTCCTCCCGTCGGCATCCACTCTCTATTCCGCTCGATATTAATGGGTTCATTAACGTTATAATCGAGGAAGCCTCGAAAATCTATCAAGAGACAGAACACGGGAGGCAAAATGGCTTTGCTGTGCATCCTCTCGCGAAGCCACTTTAAATTCAGCAACCAAGTTGAATATATTTCATATGAATATAACGACGATATCATTTTCGTGTAACCAACGTGGAGGATATTTCGCGTGTACGTTCGCTACCCTCGCGCCAAAATCCGTCGCTATTTTAATTGGGGAAAACAGCGATTGCGTGGGAGGTTTGAGAGAGAGTGAGAGTGCAAAAAAATGAGGCACCCGCGACATGCGGAGTTATAGAGAGTGAGAGGAAACGAACCGAAAAAAAATACACCCACATCCACTATGAAACGAGAATAGAAGGGTACGCGGGGCTCCATCCTCGATGTGGATTGGATGCTCGTCCTCAATTGCGCACACATATGGATACGCCGCTCTATGCC